>OY728160.1:1354187455-1355437455 GCA_963277665.1 Viscum album | reverse complement strand
GACTTGGATTTTTGCACTACTATAGCGATGAAAACTTCCACCCACCTTTTACTATAGCATAAAATAATTTCTCTATAGTTTTTGGAATAGTGCTTCATCCTTTTTATTATCCCATTTCAAGCTAGGGTTTTGGGTGTGTTTGAGAACTCTACTACTCCCTATAATTTTGTACTCCTGAATGTAGTTAGTTTTCTACCTCTTCTTCGACATAAGGATCATTTCCCAAACCACATAAATCTATGTGTTCCTATTATTCTTCTTCTTATTTTTTTTTTTGACTTTTCTTCATCTGTAAACTTGTTCTATTGTTGCGACTCTCTCCATTTATGCAGCATATTTTTGTTTTTTTGATTTGTATTTACTTGTTTTGTCCTTATGGGTTGGATCCATCTTTCCTAACCATCCTTTATTTAAGATAAATTGGGATCAGGAAGATGAGGCTATGATTTCTTTGGACCTATACCTCTAACCCATTAGTCACTACCGTTATTCTATAGTCGAGATTCCCATGGGGTTAAACCTTAGTGAAATGGACCACTTCTACCCTTTAATTTTTTGACATTGTTTCATGGTCAAGATAATATGATTTGAGACCATAGTGATAGGGGTCACACTTCCCCTTTGATTTTGGCATGCCATGGTTGAGATGCTCATGATATGAGACCCTATATACAAGTCCATTTCTCTATTTTTCAGTTGTTGTGATGATTTGATCAAGGTACCATTAGGTTGAGATCTCTATAGACATGGGCCACCTTCCCATTGGGCTTACAAAGATTTGAGATGGGATCGATATGTCATAGGGTTGAGATCAATAGGCAGGGGTCACCTTTATCCTTGACCTTGTATTATTCTACATTGGTTTAGATAATTTGAGTTGAGATCTTACATGCATGGGAATATACTACCCCATTGATCTAATGATTTATTTTAATATGTACAGATACACCCTGAAACTTTCCAAAGAAGGTATGGACACACTCGAGGGACTAGCTGAGCACTCGAGAGAGTGAATTTTATTATAGTTGTTATTATTTAATTATTATTCTAGCATGTCACTACAATCATACACCATATTTACTAATATGTTCAGGGATACTATTAGAGGTGACATTTTAAGTTTTAATCACACCCTGCTCGAGTGCCCTAGTACCCGAGCAGACTTTATGGTTTGTAACCTAGGTAGGTGTAAGGGACTAACTATTAATGGTTGATCTAGTAGGAGTTAGAAGACAATTCATGGACTCGGTGATGGCGTCTCTATCTTTTCCAAACTTTTATTTAATTTTGGGTTATCTACATTTGGTATGCATATGAAAGATATTGTTATAATTGTATGAATATATGGAATTTCTACTATAAATTTTATTATAACATTCAGATTAATGTTTATTTGTTGAAAATATGTAGATGTGATGTCTTTCTTCTTATTCCATTATATCGTGATGATTATTTACATATTTATTCCACTTTTATCTTTGGTTACCTGTACTATTACACCCTTTGGGTCACATGTATGTTTTATTTTGGACTTATTTTGTCTCTCTTTAGGTTCTAAAGGTTTTCAAGAGTTGGGGGTTGAGATTTTGGAATTTTGGGAGAAACAAGATAGATGCATAGTCTGCACATAGTTATTAGTAACTGTGTGATATGACTCTGTTGATTCCAATGGTGTTTTTCATGGTTTGAGCATGGGTTTTCTAACCATGTGAGATTTCAAGAAAACTATGAAAATGGTTGGGTTTTGGTCTAGAGGTGGTTTCATGACTAGTTTACAATTTTTCTAACCACACAAATATTCCCAAGTAATCATGCACTAGGGATTTCAAGGGACAGAGAGACCGCATACTTAGTGCATTATTTCTCTAACTGTGTGAACTAACCCAAAAACCCATATGATTTTCCTAAAAATAGAAAATTACCCCAATACCATTTTTCTTTTTAATCCCAAATCTCACACTAATCTCTCACTAGCTCGATCTTGTATTTCCTTGATGATTTAGTAGGTTCCCCCTTTGGTTTATTCTTCGTTCTCCTTTAGTCTTAGTGGATCTCTTCAAGGTATATTCTAATTTCTACCTATTTTCTCCTCCTCTTTCTAGATATCTCCTCAATCTGTATTCTCCATCAATAGTTTAACTTATTAAGAGTATTTATGGCTAGATATAGAGGTTTTTATTGTGAATTGATGATGTTTCTTATGGATCTATATTTTAGAGGACCCGAATTTTCGTTTCGAATCACCATTTTCAAAGATGATTGAGTATCCTCTACTTGTGAGGTATATGCCTTTATATAATGGTTATTTCTCATGAAATACCTTTTTGTTCCTGAGTTTTCCTTTGTTTTTACTTATGAAAATGGTTGATTTTATATCCATAAGGTATTTTTTGTGTAACTTCATTTTTTGGTGGCATGTAAAATGATTTTAAAGGGGTTTTTATTAAAAAATAGTTTATGAACAACATGTGTTCGATGAAATACCTAAAATATGGGTTTTACTCTAAAATAGTTTTCAAGAATTAGAGAAGTTTTTATTTTCTTATGGAAATGTTTTATTAAATTATGGGCATGGTCTACTTGAATTTTTTGAAAAAAATAACACATGGGAACCTTGGGTGCATCAGGTTATGAACATATAAAAACCTTAGTGAGCGCAGAACCACTAAGGATGGTTTTGTTTTTGGTAGACTATTGCATGAATCGATATCATTAAGATTCACATTTTCATCAACTAGTGTTCCTTGTGTGTCCTAGTTATGTATTCCCATAGGCTAGATCCCATTTGTGCTTGGTTTTTATCTTTGATGGTGGTATTTCATGCCTTGATTTTTCAAATGTTTATCTTATGAGTTTCCATGGATTGTTTTGATTATTTTATTCCACATACTTTAGATTCATTTAGTTATATTCTTGTTTTTTTTAATATGACATGTTTTAAGGGAACCAAATTATGTTTTATGAAAATATGTTTTCAAATGAAATTTCTTTATGAATTTATTTTTTAAAGCTAGAACTAATGGTTTCATGGTTCCAAAAATTTTATATATTCATGGTGGTATACAATTGGGAATTTTCCTCACACCCTACACATTCCTTTGGTTGGGTAAAAATCCCTCAAAGCCTCATTGAAGCATTTTTGAGGTGATTGTGTTTGTTGAAAAAGTGGACATCTGTGATGTGATTATTGAAAAAGAAAACCATGACATACAAATTTTTTGACAAAGGGGATTTCATGGTTGAATTTTGAGTTCAAGATATGTGGTTAATGATCCATGTTTTATTCAAGAATGTTGACAAAGGAATGGATGATCTGAAGGTGGTACAAAAAGAGCAGATACAAAGTGGCGCCATTTTCCAGGTTTGCCAAATTTTTGTGCCTAAAAATTGACAAATCAAGAAAAGTGGTTTTTGACAAAGGGACTTGTGTGCCATATACTTGAATGAGATGAAACTTGTGTGCCATATGTTTTTCAAGATCAAAGAATCAAAATATGGAAAATGGATAAGGTTCGCGCAAGTTTTGGAGTTGGTCGCGCAAGTGGTTTGCGCAGCAGGAGACTTGCGTGCCGAAACTTGCATGCTGAGGGGATACCTGTGCGTCGATGTGAAGGGTGTCCAAATGCCTATAAATACAGGTCTACCCCTCCTCATTCGGTTTAGACTTCAACACTTAGAAAAATCATAGATCCTGTCATGCAGGTGTGGTGGTCGCGCAAGTGGTGTGTGGTCGCGCAAGTATAAGTTATGCACCAGGTGATAGTTGCACGCTTAAGGTGGTTTGGGTGAGAAAGGAAGTGAGTCGCATAGGTTCTGAGTAGAAGAAGAATGCATCGTGCAAGTGGTTGAGTGAGACTTTCATGCCAAGTTTTGAAGAAGCCCGAAAATTGTTGGTTGCGTGCCAACATTGGACTGGGTGTAAAAGGTTGTGTGTCGCGCAAGTTTGGAGTAGCAGAAGCATGTGTCTCACAAGTGGTTGAGGTGGACTTGCACACCAGTTTTGACTTGCACATCGAGACTTGCACGCCAGCTTAGAGAAGGGATCCAAGTAAAGTTGATTCCTGACAGTGATTCAGGGTTGCATGGAAGGTGGAAGATTTCCCGATACCCTCGGTGCAAAGTGAATTTTATCTATAGGTGAAAGATGGACTTCAATAGATCATCTACTTAAAACAGAGGATGCATTCATTAGTGATAATGAAAATACCTACAGGTCTATAAACTATGAGTGGATCCTTTCTAGAGCAGTGAGCAAAGGAAGAGGAAGAAGGTGATCCTCTCTACGGGCAGTGAGCCAGAGAGAGAGAAATAGGGAGTAACCCTTGGGAAAGCAGTGAGCTGACCCTAAACCTTTTAAATTCAGTGAGTCGGGGAATAAAAGTGATCTATCCTGAACTTTTTATTCATTATTGGCAATGAGCTTTGTGTATTTGGTACAGCGAAACATCACCATTTTATGCTCCTTGTACGTAGCCCAGTGAGGGTGAACCAAGTAAAAATCTATGTGTATGCATGCTTGCTTCCCTACATTGCATTCAAATCATCATCATCAGATAAAGAAGAAAATAAGTGATCATAATAAACACACAAGTTAAAACAAAGTGACCCTTTTAATAAATAGGTCAAGATCTAGTGGGTAAGGAAGAATTTAGAAAATAATATCCATACCCTAATTCACCCTCCCCCCCCCCCTCAGGGTATATTGTCCTCTATTGGTCCTAACATTTGGTATCAGATGAAAGGTTTCTTTTATCAGATTTGTTTTCTCTGACTTGGTTTAGTCAATTTGTGTGCAAGAAGATTCAGCCTGCTTTTATCTAGGTTTTCCATGGCGAAGGGAAAAACATCAAAGAAGAATTATAAGTCAAGTGATATTCCTCAGTGTGGAAGTGTGTATGGAAAAAGTGTGATTCAATTAAAAGAATCAAACAACTTACTAAAAGAAGGCCTGGATGAATCTTAAAGGGAAAATATTTATTCACTCAATCATGATATAGTAATGAGTGAAGTACTTGAACTTCAAAGTGATAATGGATATACTGATGATGAAGAAACACCAAGAAGTCGAAAAGTGGAAGTTGTCCACCGAGAGAAATAACTGGATCAGAAATTCACTAATGAAATTAAATCTAAATATATTCGGATCCAAGCACTGGAAATTGAGATTAATAAGCTAAGAGGTTTGAATCAAAGGCTTATTGATGTAGCTACTGATCTGAGGGAGAAGAATGATTCTCAATATGAAGAGCTGTGAAAGAGATTTAAAAAGGTAGAAAAATCAAAAGCTGATGTCAAGGGAAAGAATCCAAACTCATATGAAATTAAAATTTTGAAATTCAGGAATGATGATCTTGCTAAACAGCTATCTGAAATAGTTCAGAATAATCAAAGGCTATAACAAGATAATGCATGTTGTTCTGATTCTATTGAAGAAGAAAAATTGAAAGTGAAGGAGAAAAGTGACATGGTAGAAAATCTCACACGGGAACTGGAAGATGAGTTGAGTAGCTAGTAGAATCTCATAAAAGAACTCAATGATCAACTTAAATCAAGAGATAAGAAGATTCAAGAATTGGAGGAAGAGATAGAAAAATCCAGGAAAGAAATGGAGATATCAAAAGACAAGGGAAAACCTAAGTTGAAGGATGCACTACACTTACTATTCGATTGTCCTTTGCATGGTTATGATAAAATGAAAATAAAGTATGAAATTTATGAGGAGAAACAACAAAATATTTTCTCAGCTCAAAGACCATACAGTTTAGGAAAAACCGGTATTGTATTTGATGAATCCTCTCCCATGCATGATAGAAAGAGAGCTGTGAATAATTATAGAAATGGTAAAAATCATGTTGGTGCTGGATAAATACCTAAAAAGACTTTTACAGTAAGTAATGATAGCATGTTTTATTTTTGTGGGATTCATGGTCATACACCAAGCTTATATTCAGAGTCTTGGGATTACATTTCTTATTGTGAAAATAGAAAATGTACTAAATCTGTGAATAAGAAGAAGTGTCATGAGGAATCAGAGAGAAGAGTCTCTCAGATGAAAACATTCATCAGATGCTATTACTGTGGACGAAAGGGACACACAATGAGTATGATTCAGGAAGCTCATGAGCTCAATGACAGAAGAGGAACACAATCTGCATCAACATATCAACAGAGAAATGTTGAAATGAGGTATGCCTTTGATGGAAAATGTTTTATATGTTCTGATTATGGGCATTTGTCAAGACATTTTAGCAAGAAGAAATCAAGAAAGGAAAATGGACTAGAAAATAGATTCTTGACTCCAATGATGCATAATGAGAAATTCTACACAAGGAGACAAAGTGGTAAGTTGAAGAGTAGGCTTAGATCCTCAGGGGAATCAAATGGAGCTGAACGAAAGGTGTATCAATCACCTTCTCTGTCACACCCAGAACAACTCTTGTGGAATGAATGTGAACAAACCTAGAAGATTAAGGGGAGATCTACTACAGTTGTGAGTAAGAATAATGCACATTCCTTAGAGGACTCACCACCAGTACAAAATAGTTTGGTGACCCAGACATCTGATAAAATAAATATGAACAATGAATTTATTGGAAAATTCAATTTTCGTGTGCCTCGGAGAGAAGTGGAGGAAAGTGGAAGAGTCCTGAAATTGTGAAAGAAGCAAGGGAAGATGACAATCCGATAGATTCCTACTCAGAGAAGAAATCAGGGGAAGTGTCATATTGGTGGAACATCAAAGAAGGAAATTTCTACCAGTGAGTTTAAACCTCAAAGTGTGAGAAAGGCCAGGACTGCAGAATCAACATATCAGACAAAGACTCAGCATGCAGGTAATAAATTCTTAGTCATATGGCCAGAGCAATTGAAGTTGTCTAGGTAGCTAGAAGAAACAAGGAAATAGTGTGATGCTCTGTAAGAATGAATCAAAGGGTTGACCCATCAGGATCAACCACAATCCTCATCTTGATAATTCTAGAAGAACCCCTCTCCCTATGTGTATAAATTCTATTAACTGATGATTCATGTGTTTTAGGTTTTAGGGAGATACAATCCAAGGGGAAGTGGCATCTAAATATGCAAAGTGGATAAGTGATATGCTTCAGAGTTTCAATTGACTCAAATCAGGTACCAAGTTGAAGAAGAATATCACTTCTCCACTTAAGAATCAACCAAAACTCAACTTAACCCATTCCAACCTTAAGACTCAACCAAAATACTTCCATCAAATTCACTATCCAAAAAGGTGTCTAAATTTCTAAAATTAGTCATAAAATCAGATTCCCCAACAAAACATAATGTATCTCTTATTGTTACATACCCGATATTTGATCACCTTTAAATCCTTAATGAAAAATATTATGCTTCCAAATCCTTAAAGAATAAGTATTGCAGTACAATCCTTATATATCTCATGAATCTTAAAACCATAGAACCATTGATGTAATAATTATTGAATCCAAATACAAAATTACCTTAATCAATCCACTTCACTCTTGAACTATTAACTACGCTTCAACATCTTATTCCTTAATTCCTCCTTCATCTCATTTTTCTTTTGTAGCATATTCATTATCAGCAGTATAACCATTACTCATATAACATTGTTGATTATAACCATCGACCAAAACCAAAATAACAATCTCATAAACACCAATCATAGTTATATATTCATGAAGAATCATATATAGGATCTACAAATGATATCATATTCTTCTCAATCCATAAGTCCATATAATTAACCTAGGTTATCCATTACTAAATCTAAAGGATGATATGTTATACTTAGACTCATCCTAAAATTGATTCAAAGAGTTATGTTTTCTAATATTTGATTTCTAAATCCAGTTTCTAAGGTTGCTTCTAAACTTCCTCTAATACCAATTGTAATGCCACGAACCCATAAGCTTAGAGCTAGTGAATTCTTTTAATACATTGGCATAATTATAAGGAATCAAATCCCAAAAGACTTATGTGTTTAGAATTCTTGGAAAATATATTACATGCATGAACTTTACATTACAATTCAAAACATAAAATACAGCATAGATAATCTTTTGAGAACGCCATTATTCTCCTAGATTAACCCTAAATATTAATCAAAAATACTTCTTGGCATACTTAGAAAAAAACATAAGAAATGGATGAGATCAGATGCTCAGTAAGGGTAAACAATATAGAATAATCTTTCATAAATAAGCATAAAATTTTAATTCAAGGTATAAAACTAAAAAACCTTTTAAGCATAATATTGAAAGAATAAATCAAATAATTATATTTAAACATTCACATAGATATTCTACTAGTCAAATAGTCACATGTAATATCAATAACTAATATCATAATGAAGGAATGCATAATGTTGGACATCTGCACTATCAAGACATATCCTCAATATAGCTACTATCAAGATCTATCCTCATTAAAGTTTAAGTATGTGGGTATAAACCAGTCTAATTTGTGTCAAAATCTATCCTCATGACAATGTTAAACTACTTGGAAAACAAATGTGAATGTTTTTTCACCAACTAATTTTTCCTCATGAGACCTACCGATGCATAGAAGAATTATAGTGGGTGCCTCCCCTCACTTACTAAGTCCAATGGATTCCTCATATGAAAACATAAAAAATATAAACATTCGTATTGAAAAACTAGTATGAAAAATATGAATACTTTAACCATAAACCATGAATGGTATTAAAATACCACATCCACAATTAAACAGATCATAAACCCTTCAATAAAATAAGTTATATTGTATAATAAGAGATCAATCTCAATTAATCATAAAATTCAACAAAGTTTGCTAACATGGATGAAAATAATATAATAAAATCATTTGAAATATATTAAGAAAAATACCCTTTTATTTGAAATAATTTATTTAAAATATGCACATTTATAAAAGAAGACATTTAAAAAATAGATTTTTGAATCAAAGTGTCCCATACCACTTTGAAAAATTTAAGAGAAATTATAAAATTTAACATTTTAAAACATTAATGTCCATATAAATAAATCCTTAAAACCATTTTGAAAACATTTATATTAATGATAAATATTTAGAAGAATAAATATTTAAAACGTTTAAAACGTTTTTTTAGTAAAAAGGTCCCTTACAGAAAACCATAAAAATATTCCTATTGAAAACATTTTAATGAAATTAAAAATAGAAATAAAATTTTCTTTAAAATATTTTATATACATATAAATAAATATGTATGATAATATCAAGAATATTGAAATGGATAAAAGATTAATTCTTTAAACATTCAAAACGTACCATACCACTTTTAACATTTAAATAATAATCCCAATATCTTCAAATGAATATTTAAATACCATGAATATAAATTTATTTATGATATCAAATATAATAGGGTCAGTACATACACCACACATAATAAATAGGTGGTGAACAATGCTTATATCTCAAGAAAATTAAAAGTGAGACGGAATTTCCTTACCTTAGGTCTGATACTCTTCATAAATGTCAGAAACACCAGTATAATGGTTTTAAAAATATTATTAAACTATAACATAATCATATTAATATTTATGATATCATATATGATTCATTGTTTACTTTATATTACCTGTTTATTAATAATTCCAAGCTAAATCAACATTTTGGGTAATAATCACCTTTTTTATCATACGTGTTTTTACTTATTTTTCTTGATCGTATTACTTCAATCATGATTTAATTACTTCCAGAATTCAAAACATGACTTATATATCATATATATTTAGTATATAAATATATATAAATGGTAGATATATGAAATTTAATACACTGTTCATGGAGACAGTAGGTCGTACGTATGCATGAACGTTGTTTCCATTTTCTTATCGCATTGAATGGAAGAAATTAAATCACATATATGTATATTTGTGTGTGTATATATATATATATTATTCTAGTAGAATTATTATGTCATTTATTTAATACTTATTCATTATATATATTTTTATAATCATTCTTGAATGGTTAATGTGGATAATTAATCACATAGTGTCGTAGAGACGGTAGGCCATACGTATGCATGAGCAACGGTATCATTCCCTTAATACTTAATTTGTATAGAATTTGATGGTATATTAATTATAAATAATTATTATCATTTAATATTTATTATTTAAATCCTTTACATCCATCATTATATCCATATAAATAATGTATATATGAAAAATAGTTGACACCATGGTGTGGAGACGATAAGCTGTATGTACGCACGCATAGTGATATTGTTTTCATAGGATGGGTAAAAAGAGGAATATAGTTATCCCATAATCATAAAAACTTCTAAAAATATATTATATTATAGATTTATTACTTAATTAGGGAAAAACTTAGGAAAAGGAAGTAGAAGAAGAAAATAACTTTGAAAGGGTTGGTAAAACAGTTACCTATTCTTTGAGTGTCTCCTTTTGATTTACACCAAAGGACTCCTTGGGTTGGCTTTCTTCCCAAAGTATGGTCTCTAGGATTAATTGATTTAAGTTGGTAGGAGAATTTGTAAGGGTTTTTCTAATAAAAATGGCTTTATATAAGTGAATAAAAGAGAAGGAAAGATTTCCATTTATAAGAGAGGGGAGGGGAACTTTAAGAAACTTCAAAACTATTAATTTAATATAAATTGATATTCCATTTAAAATTGATCCAAAGTGAGTTATTTTTAATATTATATGATTATGGGTATCAATAATCTCAGGCCATAAATTTTATACATGTTTATGTCGCAAAATTAACCTTATATTTTGGCTTTAACCATTAGTTATACAATTTAACTCTTATCATGCCAACTTGTCTTTTAACACTATAGGGTTGGTATATTTACTATAAAATGACAAATAAACCTCAATTGGATAATTTATGACATCTTTAACATTATACTAGTTATTTTTTAAAAATATATATATTTAGGAATTTTTTATCATTTAATAAAATATTATTTATTTTAAAGTATCATTTATGTCAATTTTGATACTATTCATTATTTGTATTTTTAAAAATATAATAACAACTTGATAACTTCAAATAAAAAATTTAAATGTCACTAACACGTCTAATTTGTCCATAAAATTTATTTATGTCATTAATTATGTTGATTTATATTTATTTTAATATTTTTAATATCCTTTATTTGATATTTTCTTTAATAAATCAATTAGTGCATCATTATTGTGTCACCATTTAATTTAATTATTTTTTTATAAAATTTATAAATAAATTAATATGATTTATATAATAATTTTATCTTTCTAAATACTATTTATATTCGATCATATCAATTATATAACCTTATATTAAAAATGATATAGTTATTAGAATTTGAATATGACATTTTTAATTCTTTTTTAAATACAATATAATAAATGTCATAATCTAACACAAGTGGATTAAAAAGATCATATTTTTTGAATAAGGTTGATTTTGGTTGAAAAACATGTATCTAATAAAATTAAGAAAAGTTTTAGGGTAATTTTATAATAATATTATATTAATGTGTTTACCATTAATTACCCGATTAACTATTAATTATGGTAAATAAATAAAAATTTATTAAATTTGTTTTTCACTAAAAAAATTTAAGTTGTTACTATTATAACATAAATTTTATACTAATTACAACCATTTATGTTTTTTTTTTCAAATTTCAATTCACAGAAGAGGTAAAATTATCTTTAATGTTAATCCTACAGATGTGGCTAGAAGGTGGGTAAAAGTGACGTTTAAAGGTTCAATAAATTTTTATACCTAATTATATAATAAAAAATATTACAATGACCTACATTTTATTAATATAGTTATTATTTATCTATTGTGACATTAAAATCGATTAAATTAAAAATAATTATTTAAATGAAAAAGTTAGTTTTTAACAACAATACAGTATTTTTCACTATTCATCAAAAATTGAAACCTTTCATAAAAATACCAAAAAGCACCCAAATTAAATTTTGATAATAAAAATTCAAAAATGAAGTATGTTTAACGAATTAAATTTTAAAATTTGTCTAAAATTAACTTTATTATCGTTCACAAAAAGACATAAAAAGTAGTTTCTTTAAGAAAATAGTATTTCTAAACATATAACTATTTTATCAAAACTTATAAATTCCATTAAAGATATGTTTTTATGTGAAAATATTATAAATAAAATTTAAAAATTATTTATTACTATTCATATTACTATATTTAATGGATAATTTATAAATATATCATTTAAATAATTATAATACTAAAGTGTTGTTTCACAGAAACTCAATATTATGTGTAACACAAGACATGTCAATATTGGATTAAATATAAGATATTGAATTTATTTAAAAATATAATGTATCGTGAAATATTAGGTGGTTACAATCTTGGTATCATAACACAAACCATGAGAATGATTTCACTATGAAATCACAACACAACATGTCTCGTGTGTAATAAGATAATGTAAATAATTAGAGTGCATCTTGGATGAATAAGTACATAACCAAGAGATATAAAAAAACCAAGACAAAATTATAAAACCAGTAAAAAAAACCAAGTCTTCATGTGATCATATTTCACCACCATCCCAAAACACTATGGAGTAACATCAACTAAGATAATTCACTAATCAACATGACACCCTTCCCTTTACCTAGATCATACAAAACCAAGTTTTCATAGGGCCCAAGGCATATTTAGGGTGTGGGGAAAATGCCTAATTGAATTCCACTATGAATCTTAATGATATTGAGTCATGATATAGTCTATCAGTAACATAACCATACCTATTTCTTTCGTTCTCACTAAGGTTTTCATGTGTTCATAACCCAATGCACCCAAGGTTCGCATGTGTTATGTTTTTGAAAAAAAATCAATTAAAACATGCCCAAAATTTAATAAAAATATTTCATAAGAAGATAAAAACTTCTCCAATTCTTAAAAACCATTTTGGAGTAAAATATATTTTTGAGGCATTTCATCGAACACATAATGTGAATAAAACAATTTTTAAACAAAACCCCCTTTAAACCCATTTTACATGCCACCAAAAAATGAAGTTACACAAAAAATCCCTCATGGAAATCAAATTAAGCATTTTCATAATTAAAACCAAAGTAAAACTTGATAAAAAAAGGTATTTATTTTTAAGCAAACATTATATAAAGACATATACCTTATTAGAGGAGGAAACTCAGTCACCTTTGAAAATGGTGATTGGAAACAAAGAAATAAGGTCCTCTCGAATATATATCAATAAGAAACATCAAAAATTCCGCATAAAAACCTCTAGATCTGACCATCTTTACCCTTAATAAGTTAAAATAATTATTGATATGAGAGATTGTGAAGAGATCTATAAAGATGAGGATAAAATGGGTGGAAATAAGAATATACCTCAAAGAGATCCACCAAGACTGAAGGAGAATTGTCACGACCCGCCCTCGGGGCCCGTGCCGTGACTACCCCAAGCCCGCCTTCCATAGGCTAGGGGCTGGCGACTAGCACCAAGGCGTAAAATCCCAGTAAAAAGGGAAGGCATTGCCTTAATAAAGTAACAACCACCACAGAGTCAGCAAGCGGAAAGTAACTACAAGTGCAGAAAAGTAAAGGGGGCCGGAATACAAGCCCAACTGAAAGTAAAGTACAACTCGAAAGGGAAAACAGCAACTGAAAGTACAAGCGGCTCCTGGGACGTCCTCCTCGATTCCTACCTGAAGGGTAGGTACAGATGGCTCAGCTCCTGGATCGTCCACCACGGATCCTACCTGAAGGGTAGGTACAGATAGCTCACAACTCCTCGGGTCCAACTGTCCGCTCCGAGCACGTCCCGCTCAGTGGTCCTCCTCCGGGTACCGACCTACTCCGAAAGCCTCATCCACAGTCAGCGATGTCCGTCGTCTGCAACCAACACAACGAAGTGCGGGCAAAGCCCGTGCAGGGGTGAGTATAAGCTACTCAGTAGGGACCCCGAGACCCCTGAAGGTCTCTCAAATCCACAAAGGATAAACCACGAAGAAAAGTAACAATCACGAAGTAACATCCAGTATTGATTAGGTATATGCCCATACATATACCTATGTCACCAATTTCCGTTCGGCTCCAACACGAGCCCAAGAACAATCCAATCCACAAAGAAGAGTAAACAGTAAAATCCACATAGGATAACAGTACAAGTCCACACGGTTTATAACAAGTTTATGAAATCAACGGATAACTATTACCCAGGTATATGCCCATACATATACCTAAGTTATCAAGCGGTCCATCTCAATCATGAAAAAACACAAAGATCATTGACTCAGCTCAAACCATGATTTTTATTATCGAAACCGTAGCTGCTGAAGAGCCCCGTCTCTGAAGTGTGCAGTAGTCCTGTCACGACTCCGAGGTACTGCTCACTAACCTAAGACTGCTGAAGTACTCCTCCTGTCGAGTACCGCGGGTCTGCTGCCAACTACCGGGCGCTCCGTCCGCTGAGGGTCTGCTGCCAAATACCGGGCGCTCACCCAAATAGCCTACTGAGGTACTCCTCCTGTCGAGTACCGCGGGTTTGCTTCCAACTACCAGGCGCTCCGTCCGCCGTGGGTCTGCCGCCAAATACCGGGCGCTCCGTCCACTGGGCTAGTCGACTCACTCCAAGTCGAGTTGGTCAAGCAGTCGTCAGGTCTCAGTCA
Source organism: Viscum album (assembly GCA_963277665.1). Taxonomy (NCBI): domain Eukaryota; kingdom Viridiplantae; phylum Streptophyta; class Magnoliopsida; order Santalales; family Viscaceae; genus Viscum; species Viscum album. Next base: position 1,355,422,789 of record OY728160.1, on the reverse strand, counting down.
TCTACACGGTCTCCGTACTCCGCACGCACGTCTCCACCGTCGCGGGTCTGTCGCTACAACCAAGCGCACACACTCCGTAGAGTATCGCGGGTCCGCCGCTACAACCAAGCGCTCCACCGCCAAGGGTCTGCTGCTGCATCCAAGCGCACCACCACTGTCAAGTACCACGGGTCCGCCGCTACACCCAAGCGCTACACCGCCCAAGGTAAACAGAAGATTCAGCTCACACAGGTTCGGTAGCACTGTTCCACGTAGGATCGCTGAGTGATGTAGTCGTCGTCGTCGAATCCACACAGGATCTCTGTACTGTCGTCGTCGCAGTCACAGTAGCAGTAGTAGTAGTCGTCAAAGTAACAGTCGCAGCCAGCACTAGGGTTCCCGCACACAGCAAGCTCGTTCGGAGGGTCCGCTCCACGAGCCGAGAGGCTGATACATCAACTGTCACAAAGACCAGAGTTGATGTATCCAAAAGTTCCGTATCGTCAACAGGAACTCAACGCAACAGATGGCACGTCGATCGGACGTCCGGTCTGAGAGTTATTGGCATTTTCGTTCCCGGGGCCCGGTTGGTTTTTAAGGCAAAACCAACCCTACCGTACTCCACCTGCGTCCAAACCTCGGGCGGAGTATGCCAAAAGATCCGTCTCACTTAGAGGATTCCATCAAAATCGATGGCACGTCAATCGGACGTCCGGAACTCAAGATATGAGCGTTTCCGCTCCGAGGGCCCGGTTGGTTTCGTGAACGAACCAACCCGGCCGTACTCCACCTGTGTCCAAACCTCGGGAGGAGTATGCCAAAAGATCCGTCTCACTAAGAGGAACACAACGCGACTGACGGCGCGTCAATCGGACGTTCGTAGCTCAAGATATGAGCGTTTCCGCTCCGAAGGCCCGGTTGGTTTCGTGAACGAACCAACCCGGCCGAACTCAAAGTAACCCGAAACTTTGAGTGCGATATACTGAAACGACCGTCTCGATCCAAGGATCGCGTTGCCGCTGACGGTTCGTCGATCGGAGGTCCGAGGCTCAAGTTATGCGCCAAAAACCAATTCTGGTTCGAAACGGGGGGGTCCGGGTCCGGGCCGACCCGGCCCGACCCCCCCCTGGGCGGCGCGGCGGCGGCGCGGCGGCCGGCGGAGGCGGTGCGGCGGCGCGGCGGCCGGCGGAGGCGGTGCGGCGGCGCGGCGGCCGGCGGAGGCGGTGCGGCGGCGCGGCGGTGCGCGAGGCGGCGCGGCGGCGCGGCGGTGCGCTGAGGCGGCGCGGCAGGCCGCGGCTGGCGCCGCACGCGGTCGGCACGCGGGGGGCAAGCCCCCGCTGATTTTGTGAAGCGGCGCGGCCTTGTGCCGCGCCATTTGAATGAAACGGCCCCCGCACGTGGGGGCCGGCTGGACACGAACCGGGGGGCTACTGCCCCCCCTCCTTTAAAGAACTGCCCCCCTCATTAAGAGGGGGGTTTGTAAGATGGCCGGGGGATTAATTCCCCCGGTTTTAAAGGTATCCGGCCGGCCAGCTGGCCGGCCGGTTTTCTCTAACGGGACCGGAAATTCCGGTCCCCCCTTCGGCTTCCGACGCCGGCGGCCCGGCCGCCGGTCTTCTCTTCCCGCCGCGGCCCGGAACCGGCCGCGGTCTCCTCGTCCCGCCGCGGCCCGGAACCGGCCGCGGCGTTCGTCATCCGGCGCGGTGCGACGGCACCGCGCCCCTTCGCCGTGTCTTGATTCCATTCAACGCGGCGCGACGGCGTCGCGTTCTTGAAGATTCTCCTCGGCGTATCGCGACGGCGCCGCGTAAAATAATAGCACGAATGTCCGCGTGGTGCGACGGTACCACGCCACTTTACTTCTACCCGCAAGATAAATCAACATAAACGATGGAGGGGGGTTCGGCCGTGTTCATGCGATCCGGCCCCCCCTCACGTTAAATAAATAACTCAAATTAAACATTCAAGCCTCATGTTAGACAAGCGAGATCCACGTTCAAGAAAAGGAATAAATTAACAATATTCAACAACCCCTACCTCGAAGGAAGCTCGCGGAGCTCATCAACGATCCGCGAAGGACGAGCGTCGCGGAGGTCGGACGTCACGGAAGAAGACGTCGTCGGCATCGCGGTTATGGCGTCGCGGTAGACGGACGTGGGTTCGCCGCGAGAGGCACGTCGCGGAAAGCACGTCGCGGAGAGGATGCGTTGCGGCGTCGTGGAGGAAATCCAACGCGTTGCGGTCCGACGTCGTGGAAGAAGGACGCCGCATTCTTCGTCGTGGAGGAAGAACTCACAAGAAGCCTCCCTCTTTTCCTCTCCGCACAGCAAACGCCAACCCGCAAAGGAAACTAAAAACTGAATTAAATAGAAGGGTTTGGAATTTCAAAGGTTTGAAATTCAAACCTCTTCATTTAATTCCCCACAATTAAAACTTAAGTTATAACTTAAGTTTATTAAAATTAAAGCATGACTTTACAACTTAACACAACACAACGTAAGTCCTTTGAAATTCAAGAGTTTGAATTTCAAAACTTTAATTAAACTCACTTATTAATGACATAATTTATAACCTAAGTTTACATCATTAATTGTGAGTTGGGGGGGGGGGGGGGGGTTAGAGAATATGAAGGGGTGGGGTTCGTGTGGGCCCCACCACCCTCTTAACCTCCCAAGGGAAGTTGGGTTGTCACCCAACTTCCACCCAAAGGATAAAAACACTTAAGGAAGATAAAAATAAAAATTGAAGTTAAATTTTTATTTTAACATTCACAAATTTATTTTTACAACTCCCCTCGTGTAAACGCAACTTCGGGAAAGGTCTCCTTAAGCGAATATCGGCGCTACGAGTTCATCGGTGTCCTCGGATTTCAATTCCGAGCACCGGATCAAAAGTTAGGAAATCCCGCTCGTTCGTTCACTGAACGTACCCGAGCCAAACTTCGGAAATTAATTCCGGGCACTCCGGGCCTCGGAATCAGGTGCCGTCAGAAACTGCGGACTCATAAAATTCCAAAGAAAATTAAAAAAAAAATTCCTTGAAATTTCCGGGTCTTTACATTACTCCCACCTCAGGGCTTTACGTCCCTGTAAAGCTTCAACTCACACTTAAGGGAAACAAGCAGTACTGAGAACGCAACTGAGCTTTACGCTCCCATATGCTCACCTGAAGATCTCGTGCTACCCGAGAAGCACCCCAGAGGAAGCAACCGTTCACGTAGATCCTGCTCATGTCGATCCTCGATCTCTACTAGAACCTCTGTGCTTGTCACCCTGTCATCGACGTCCAACTCCCCGGGGTCGATGACGTGTGAAGAAACATACACGTATCTCCACAGCTGAGACACGTGGTGGACATTATGCACCCGGTGCGACTGAGGTGGTAGGGTCAAGCGGTAAACCTCTTCGCCTACGCTGCTGAAGATCAAAAGGGTCCATCGAACTTCGGAGATAACATGCCGCCTCGGCCACATCTCCGAAACCTCATCGGGGTGAGACCGTATAAGAACGTGTTCGTCACCCTCGAACTCAAGAGGTTTCCCTTTTTAGGTTAGAACTGAAACTCAAAACTCCTGCTGCCACAAGGGTAGGGTTGACCAACTCAAGAGTGATCGGCCACACCCTCTTATGCCTGAGTTTAACATGTGCTGCCCAGGGTTTCCTTTTCGCCGACCAAGGAAAACCCATTCCGACGTTTGCCTAAAACAGTCAACCGGGGTATGATTTGTGAATCAAAACCATACCCAGATCAACGTCGTAAGGCCTCTACGCTGCCACCAAGAGATTCCAACCGAAACTCTCGCCTCAAGGTCAAATCACACCGTCGGCGTAAGCGTGATTATCGAGTCTCCTCCCAAAGGTATCTCCAGACGTGAGGGTCAAGTCTACGGCTTACCCGGAACCTCTAGGTCTGGGACATGATTCGTGGAAGGGTAGAATGATTGGTTCTTATGTCTATAGATATGGCAGCTCGTAGTAGACATAATTCGTACCCCGAATCATTCTTAGAGCTCCTGGGTCACACTCCTTGACCGCAATGCAGCTACTCTCCTCCCCAGCCCTCCTGCTCCCTGAGCCTGGCGGGGACTACTAAGTCGGGTGGTCGTAACATGTCGAAATGTACACCACCACATGCTGCTCTCTAAGCTCCGCTTCCACGTCTGCTACCCTGCAGATTCATCTGTCCTTAGCTCTTCCTCCTCCTGAAACATTTTACACGCCCGAGTCTCTGAGACTGGCGCTAGTTTCCTTCCTTTCACTGCTAACGTTCACAACCACAAAGGTACTCTCTAGCATCCTAGCATAGGTAGAAATGCATAGAGGAAAAGTAATGGTTCGGATGTCCTTTAGAAACACTTCGCTCAGAAGTTCGAGTCTAAAGATATGATCACAACGTAACCAACGAGTACCAAGATTGATTGGTAAGCCACATTGAGTGCTCTGCTTCCGACATGTCATACTGTCGAAGCTGTATTAGCTCCAGAAAACTCACAACCACCTCCTCAAGCCAGTCCTCAGCCGCCTACGAGTCAGGCTCACTTCGAAACTTGAGGGATATCTGGTGATAAAACATATGTAAGGCACTAAGCCTGTGAGTCTCTGCTGACCAACAGGTAGTGACATAGCTGGCGCACTACCCGTAGGTACTATCCCAGGTATCGGTTCGCGTACCGAAGCCTCATTACTATAAGGACCAACCTCATGGTCACTCACTGGAAACACCAGGTGCTAAGATCATCATCCGCTCTACTAGTATCCAAGCTAGGCGTAGAACTCTAGCAACCGCCTCCATCCAGTACACTGCTGCCTGGGAAATCTGTCTCTCCTCGTATCCTCAGAGGCCTCTACTGCTGGAACTCGTGCATCGCGCTCTGCTAGCGTGCACCGTCAGCTAGTGGCATCTGCTGCCTAACGGGTGGTGGTGCTGCTGGTACACCACCCGAAGGTGCCAACACTGAAAAAGGGCCCTGCACTGGAGTCTCGCTGCTCAGTGGGCCATCATCGAGAACTCTCTCGGAACTCCAGCTAACTATCTGCATGGTGACATCCTGAACAGTTGCGTCACGGTCAACGATTTATACCTGGTGAGCTGACCTGGTTTGAGCTGACTTTAAACCTTTTGGGAAACACACATGCAATCAATGTTTTCGTGCATTAAGTCGGAAATCAGAAGTCAGGGTCCTGGTGTACGGATACGTCGGCCGCCGCACCAACACTGGACTCCCTGGACTGATAACCACACTCAATATGCTAAACATTATTGCTTCACATAGAAAAGATCAGAGTTTGCGGTAGAACCGAACCCCTTTGATACCAATTTGTCACGACCCGCCCTCGGGGCCCGTGCCGTGACTACCCCAAGCCCGCCTTCCATAGGCTAGGGGCTGGCGACTAGCACCAAGGCGTAAAATCCCAGTAAAAAGGGAAGGCATTGCCTTAATAAAGTAACAACCACCACAGAGTCAGCAAGCGGAAAGTAACTACAAGTGCAGAAAAGTAAAGGGGGCCGGAATACAAGCCCAACTGAAAGTAAAGTACAACTCGAAAGGGAAAACAGCAACTGAAAGTACAAGCGGCTCCTGGGACGTCCTCCTCGATTCCTACCTGAAGGGTAGGTACAGATGGCTCAGCTCCTGGATCGTCCACCACGGATCCTACCTGAAGGGTAGGTACAGATAGCTCACAACTCCTCGGGTCCAACTGTCCGCTCCGAGCACGTCCCGCTCAGTGGTCCTCCTCCGGGTACCGACCTACTCCGAAAGCTTCATCCACAGTCAGCGATGTCCGTCGTCTGCAACCAACACAACGAAGTGCGGGCAAAGCCCGTGCAGGGGTGAGTATAAGCTACTCAGTAGGGACCCCGAGACCCCTGAAGGTCTCTCAAATCCACAAAGGATAAACCACGAAGAAAAGTAACAATCACGAAGTAACATCCAGTATTGATTAGGTATATGCCCATACATATACCTATGTCACCAATTTCCGTTCGGCTCCAACACGAGCCCAAGAACAATCCAATCCACAAAGAAGAGTAAACAGTAAAATCCACATAGGATAACAGTACAAGTCCACACGGTTTATAACAAGTTTATGAAATCAACGGATAACTATTACCCAGGTATATGCCCATACATATACCTAAGTTATCAAGCGGTCCATCTCAATCATGAGGAAACACAAAGATCATTGACTCAGCTCAAACCAGGATTTTTATTATCGAAATCGTAGCTGCTGAAGAGCCCCGTCTCTGAAGTGTGCAGTAGTCCTGTCACGACTCCGAGGTACTGCTCACTAACCTAAGACTGCTGAAGTACTCCTCCTGTCGAGTACCGCGGGTCTACTGCCAACTACCGGGCGCTCCGTCCGCTGAGGGTCTGCTGCCAAATACCGGGCGCTCACCCAAATAGCCTACTGAGGTACTCCTCCTGTCGAGTACCGCGGGTTTGCTGCCAACTACCAGGCGCTCCGTCCGCTGTGGGTCTGCCGCCAAATACCGGGCGCTCCGTCCACTGGGCTAGTCGACTCACTCCAAGTCGAGTTGGTCAAGCAGTCGTCAGGTCTCAGTCATCTACACGGTCTTCGTACTCCGCACGCACGTCTCCACCATCGCGGGTCTGTCGCTACAACCAAGCGCACACACTCCGTAGAGTATCGCGGGTCCGCCGCTACAACCAAGCGCTCCACCGCCAAGGGTCTGCTGCTGCATCCAAGCGCACCACCACTGTCAAGTACCACGGGTCCGCCGCTACACCCAAGCGCTACACCGCCCAAGGTAAACAGAAGATTCAGCTCACACAGGTTCGGTAGCACTGTTCCACGTAGGATCGCTGAGTGATGTAGTCGTCGTCGTCGAATCCACACAGGATCTCTGTACTGTCGTCGTCGCAGTCACAGTAGCAGTAGTAGTAGTCGTCACAGTAACAGTCGCAGCCAGCACTAGGGTTCCCGCACACAGCAAGCTCGTTCGGAGGGTCCGCTCCACGAGCCGAGAGGCTGATACATCAACTGTCACAAAGACCAGAGTTGATGTATCCAAAAGTTCCGTATCGTCAACAGGAACTCAACGCAACAGACGGCACGTCGATCGGACGTCCGGTCTGAGAGTTATTGGCATTTTCGTTCCCGGGGCCCGGTTGGTTTTTAAGGCAAAACCAACCCGACCGTACTCCACCTGCGTCCAAACCTCGGGCGGAGTATGCCAAAAGATCCGTCTCACTTAGAGGATTCCATCAAAATCGATGGCACGTCAATCGGACGTCCGGAACTCAAGATATGAGCGTTTCCGCTCCGAGGGCCCGGTTGGTTTCGTGAACGAACCAACCCGGCCGTACTCCACCTGTGTCCAAACCTCGGGCGGAGTATGGCAAAAGATCCGTCTCACTAAGAGGAACACAACGCGACTGACGACGCGTCAATCGGACGTTCGTAGCTCAAGATATGAGCGTTTCCGCTCCGAAGGCCCGGTTGGTTTCGTGAACGAACCAACCCGACCGAACTCAAAGTAACCCGAAACTTTGAGTGCGATATACCGAAACGACCTTCTCGATCCAAGGATCGCGTTTCCGCTGACGGTTCGTCGATCGGAGGTCCGAGGCTCAAGTTATGGGCCAAAAACCAATTCTGGTTCGAAACGGGGGGGTCCGGGTCCGGGCCGACCCGGCCCGACCCCCCCTGGGCGGCGCGGTGGCCGACGGCGGCGGCCGGCGGCGGCGGCGCGGCGGCGGCGGCACGGTGGCAACGCGGCGGCCGGCGGAGGCGGTGCGGCGGCGCGGCGGCCGGCGGAGGCGGGGCGGCGGCGCGGCGGTGCGCGAGGCGGCGCGACGGCGCGCGGAGGCGGCGCGGCGGCGCGGCGGTGCGCTGAGGCGGCGCGGCAGGCCGCGGCTGGCGCCGCACGCGGTCGGCACGCGGGGGGCAAGCCCCCGCTGATTTTGTGAAGCGGCGCGGCCTTGTGCCGCGCCATTTGAATGAAACGGCCCCCGCACGTGGGGGCCGGCTGGACACGAACCGGGGGGCTACTGCCCCCCCTCCTTTAAAGAACCGCCCCCCTCATTAAGAGGGGGGTTTGTAAGATGGCCGGGGGATTAATTCCCCCGGTTTTAAAGGTATCCGGCCGGCCAGCTGGCCGGCCGGTTTTCTCTAACGGGACCGGAAATTCCGGTCCCCCCTTCGGCTTCCGACGCCGGCGGCCCGGCCGCCGGTCTTCTCTTCCCGCCGCGGCCCGGAACCGGCCGCGGCGTTCGTCATCCGGCGCGGTGCGACGGCACCGCGCCCCTTCGCCGTGTCTTGATTCCATTCAACGCGGCGCGACGGCGTCGCGTTCTTGAAGATTCTCCTCGGCGTAGCGCGACGGCGCCGCGTAAAATAATAGCACGAATGTCCGCGTGGTGCGACGGTACCACGCCACTTTACTTCTACCCGCAAGATAAATCAACATAAACGATGGAGGGGGGTTCGGCCGTGTTCATGCGATCCGGCCCCCCCTCACGTTAAATAAATAACTCAAATTAAACATTCAAGCCTCATGTTAGACAAGCGAGATCCACGTTCAAGAAAAGGAATAAATTAACAATATTCAACAACCCCTACCTCGAAGGAAGCTCGCGGAGCTCATCAACGATCCGCGAAGGACGAGCGTCGCGGAGGTCGGACGTCACGGAAGAAGACGTCGTCGGCATCGCGGTTATGGCGTCGCGGTAGACGGACGTGGGTTCGCCGCGAGAGGCACGTCGCGGAAAGCACGTCGCGGAGAGGATGCGTTGCGGCGTCGTGGAGGAAATCCAACGCGTTGCGGTCCGACGTCGTGGAAGAAGGACGCCGCGTTCTTCGTCGTGGAGGAAGAACTCACAAGAAGCCTCCCTCTTTTCCTCTCCGCACAGCAAACGCCAACCCGCAAAGGAAACTAAAAACTGAATTAAATAGAAGGGTTTGGAATTTCAAAGGTTTGAAATTCAAACCTCTTCATTTAATTCCCCACAATTAAAACTTAAGTTATAACTTAAGTTTATTAAAATTAAAGCATGACTTTACAACTTAACACAACACAACGTAAGTCCTTTGAAATTCAAGAGTTTGAATTTCAAAACTTTAATTAAACTCACTTATTAATGACATAAGTTATAACCTAAGTTTACATCATTAATTGTGAGTTGGGGGGGGTTAGAGAATATGAAGGGGTGGGGTTCGTGTGGGCCCCACCACCCTCTTAACCTCCCAAGGGAAGTTGGGTTGTCACCCAACTTCCACCCAAAGGATAAAAACACTTAAGGAAGATAAAAATAAAAATTGAAGTTAAATTTTTATTTTAACATTCACAAATTTATTTTTACAACTCCCCTCGTGTAAACGCAACTTCGGGAAAGGTCTCCTTAAGCGAATATCGGCGCTACGAGTTTATCGGTGTCCTCGGATTTCAATTCCGAGCACCGGATCAAAAGTTAGGAAATCCCGCTCGTTCGTTCACTGAACGTACCCGAGCCAAACTTCGGAAATTAATTCCGGGCACTCCGGGCCTCGGAATCAGGTGCCGTCAGAAACTGCGGACTCATAAAATTCCAAAGAAAATTAAAAAAAAAATTTCTTGAAATTTCCGGGTCTTTACAAGAATGGCCAAGTAAACAAAGGCAGAACCTCTTAGAATTTCAAAGAAAGGAAAGGTCGAGCTAATGAGAGATTATGATGAGATTTGGGTTTAAAACGAGTAAGGGTATCAGGTTAATTTTCCATTTTTAATAAAGTTTCATGGGTCACAGGGTTTGGCCACATAGTTAGAAAAATCATGTGTTAATCATGCGGTCTCTCTATCCCTTGAAAACCCAAGTGCACAGTTACTTGGGAATATCTATGTGGTTAGACAAATTATGCACTAGTTGTGAAACCACCTCTGGACCCAAACCTAACCATTTTCACAATTTTCTTGGAATCTCACACAATTATAAAAATCGTGCTCAAACCATGAAAACACAATTGGAATCACCCAATTCATATTTCACAGTTACTACTAAATGTGTGCAGAATGTGCGTCTGTCTTGTTTCTCCCAAAATTCCAAAATCTCAACACCCAAATCTCAAAAAACCTTTAGAATCTAAATAGATACAAAATAATTACAAAATAAAAAATAAATGTGACCCAAAGGGTTTCACATTACAGGTAACCATAAATCAAAGTGGAGGAAATATGTAAACAATCATCACAATATAAAGGCATAAGAAGAAATACATCGCATCTACATGTCATCCAAAAATAAACAATAATATGCATGTTATAATAAAGTTTATAGTAGAAATGTCAGACAGTCATATAATTACAACAAGATATTTTATAGGCATGCCATATATAGATAACCCAAAAGTAAATAAAAGGATTGAAAAGATATAAACACCATCCCTGAGTCCATGCTCGGTCTTCCAACTCCTACTAGATCAACCATCAATAGTTGTTCCCTTGCACCTATATGGGTTACAAACCATAAATTCTTCTTGGGAACAAAGGTGACCAAGAAGGGTGTGATTACAACTCAAAATGTCACCTCAAGTAATATCCCTAAACATATTAGTAAATATGGTTCATGCTCATAGTGACATGCCATAATAATAATTAAACAACAACAACTATAATAAAAGTCATGCTCTTGAGTTATCAACTAGTCACTTGAGTGTGTACATACCTTATTTGGTCAGTGTCAGGGTGTATCTTAACATATTACAATAAATCATAAGACCGATGGTGTAGTACGTTCCAATGCATGTAATATCTCAACTCAAATTATCTCAACCACTATAGAGCAATACAAGGTCAGGGAGAAAGGTGACCCTTGCCTATATGATATCAACCCTATGACATCTTTATCCCATATCAACTCTTTGTAATCCCAGTGGGAAGGTGGAAATGGATATAAATATCTCAACCGAATGGAATTTTGATCATATCATCACAATGACTGAAAAAATGGAGAAACAGACATGTTTATAGGGTCTCATCTCATGGGTATCTCAACCATGGCATGCCAACAACAAAGGGGAAGTGTGTCCCCTATCACTATGGTCTGATATCATATTATCTTGACCATAACACAACGTCATCAAATGAAAGGGTAAAAGTGGACCCTATCACTAAGGTTTTACCCCATTGTAATCTCGACTATGGCATAGTAGTAGTGACTAATGGGATAGCATCCTAGGTCCAAAATGATAACAACCCTCGTCTTCCTAGTCCCAATTTATCTCAGATAAAATAAAATGAGGATATGTGGCCTCATCCCATAATAATAGCTGCAAAAAAATGGCTCAATCCAGAGCACAACAAGAAGAAGATTTTACAAAAAGGACGAGAGTCACAACAACAGAACAGGTTTGCGGATGAAGAAAAGTAAAAAACAAAATATGAATAAGAATATGAACACAGAGATTTACGTGGTTTAGTAAATGATCCCTACATCCATAGAGAGGAATAAAAATCACTATAGTTGAGAGAGAAAAATTGTAGGGAGTTTTAGAGTTCTCAAGCACACCCAAAACCCTAGCGCAAAATGGGATAATTAATAGGATGAATCATTATTCCACCAAATTCATAGAAATTATGTTGTTATACATTAAAAGGTGGATATATGGACACATTTCTATAGTGATGTAGAAACCCAAGTCCAAGATACTATAGTGATCAGTGAATAGAAGTCTGTAGCAATACAGTTCCCTTTCGGTGTCGATGGTTTGCCCTGCTACAGTAGACATGCCAAAGTCTGGACTTTTATAGTTCCCTTTTGGTGTCATCTAGTCAACTCTACTACAGTTGATAGGAATTGCTACAATACCCCAAAATTTGATCTCGGGTCCCTCATCCCCTTTAGCAGGGGTGCATTTCCCCCTGAAACCCCCAACATTCTCATCGTGGAGCACTACCCACATAGTTTATGCTAGGAGCGCAATATGGGCTCCAAGAATTCAGCACAACAATATCCAAATAGGATCAGACTACACTAATCCAACATAAGGTCATGGGAAATGCATATCAAGTCTACATTAGTCTCAACCCTCAATTTTATCAATCCCACATGTAAATTATCAATTTCATATAATATAAAAAATCATTTACAATTTAAATAAGGCCAAGAAAAAACATTTGAAGCTTTTATAGATCACCTAGGTTGGTCTACCCATATTGAACCCCTTTTAAATAACCCTAAGGTACAACCTCTCAGATCCAATTAATTCAAAGGAGTAGGTTCTTCAATCCTTACCCAGGTCACCCAAGCCAAAAGTGGTCATGAAACATATTTACATTCCCACTAAGAGGTAACAACAACTCCCCACTAGGATAGGCATACATTCCCCAACTCAAGGAATGTTCATCAACACCTAACTAGGTTAATCATAAGAAAATTTCACTTAAGGAACTTTTTGTTGGGCCTTGAGTATAAATCTCATTCAACTTTAAATCAAGTGTGCGACCAATGGTGGAAACAATATCATGGCATAATAATCAAGGGGTCTATCATGGCCCTAGATAGTCTCACCCTACTCATATGGGTTCAAGAAAGAAAATTCAAATTAATTGAGGGTCAATATGTAAAGACCCGGAAATTCCTTGTAATATTTTTTAATTAAATTGGAATTTCACGAGTCCACGAAAATTGATGGCACGTGATTCTGAGGCCTGGTGTGCCTGGAAAGAATTTATGAACTTTTTTTCAGTTACGTTCAGTAAACATGCGAGCGGGTTTTTGAAACTTTTGAACCGGTGATCGGAATTGAAATCTGAGATCACTGTTGAACTCGCAGTGCCGGTATTCGCTTAAGGAGACCTTCACCTTGACTGCAGTAGGTATAGGGGGAAGGATAGATTTTCACTTTTTCGTGGAAAAATAAAAATAAAAATTGTTTAACATTTTTATTTTTATTTGAAACTCCCATTTCAAGATTATGGGGGTGGGGACCACCGAGCTTAAAACCTACCAAATTGAATTCTAGTGGTGGGGACCACCCAAACCCCTTTAATGGGAGAAAACCTCTTAACTTCTCTAAATCAATTATGCCAACTTCCCATTTAATTGTTGGAGCCAAATAAAAATTAATGAGATGGGTCAGAATTTTTAATTATGCCAACATAATTGATCTACTTAATTAAAATTATGTTGGATTTTCATTTTTGGTGGAATTGGGGAAGGGGTTGGCAAAGGAAAATTCTAAGAGAACCCTGGAGGGATTCTTCATCCTCCAAGGAAGAACGCACTCCGGAATTGAATAATGAGGAAAACATTTGATCTGACTTCGGAAGCATCTTATGGAAGTGACGAACGCTGATTCCATTATCCCCAGTGACTTCATCTACTTCCTCGCAACCTCCATCAACAAACCTCTAAGGTAGGGGTTTAATTATGTGTGATTATTGATTCCCATGTTCTTCCCTTCTAAAAAAAGAATGTGGATCAACTCTCTAACTAGTTGATTCGAGGATGATTTATTTTTGCGGGTTAGGGAATAATCATTGCCGGAGGTAGTAGGATTTGGCGTTATTCATACAAGCTTTACTAAGCCGCTTGCTACCACCCTAACATGGAGGGTGCGAGCCAAATGAACATGGCCCAACCTCTCCGCAATTTTCTTGAGTTTTTGTTGTGTTCCAAGCATTGGAAGAAGGCGGCAACTCGTGCCGAAAAATGGCACAGGTGGGACTCGGATACGGTGGCTGGCACATCGCCGGCCACGACAAAGGTGACGGCGCAACCACGGCTGCCCCGCCGCACTGCGGCCCCCAAGCTGCCCCGCGGCCCCCGCGCGGCCCCGCGGCCCCCACGCTGCCCCACGGCCCCCGTACCGCAACACATCCTCCCCACCGCCCCGGGCCGGGCCGCTCAGGTTGGGCCACCCAACTCAGGCCGAGCCACCCAGCATGGGCCGGGTCAACCCAAACCGGGTCAGGTCGGCTTAGGCTGGGTCAGACCAGACTCGGGCCAGCTTCGACCCATTTTTCGCTCTATTTGCCATAACTTTGGCATCGGGTGTCCGTTTGACGTACCGTATATGGTGTCGGAAACCTTTGAGCGAGACGGTCCTTTTTATATACCCCACTAGAGTTTCGGATAAAGTTAGGGTACGGTTAGGTTGAATTGATCACGAATCCAACTGGGCCCTCGGGATTAAAAGGAAAATATCTTAAAGACTAGGTGTCTGATTGACGCACCGTCTGTTTCATTGAGACCCCAAATACATGGTGGTCCTTTGGGATAATTCTTCATGGGACTTTGTGGTAGTTGGACTATCGACCAGTGGCTTGAGGAGCAGACCCTCTCAGAGACAAGAAGGTATTAGTGTGGGAACCCTGTAGCTGGTTGCGGCGATGTACTAGGATTCTGTGTGGGTATGACGACGTACTGGCGATGTACTAGGATCTTGTGTGGGTCTGAGACATACTAGAAATGTACTAGGATCATGTGTGGGTATGACGACGTACATGCGATGTACTAGGATCCTTTGTGGGTCTGATGACGTACCGACGATGTACTAGGATCCTGTGTGGGTCTGACGACGTATGGACGATGTACTAGGATCATGTGTGGGTCTGAAGATGTACCAACAATGTACTAGGATCCTGTGGGGGTATGAATACATACTGGCATTGTACTAGGATCATGTGTTGGTCTGATGACGTACGGACAATGTAAAAGGATCCTGTGTGGGTCTAATGACGTACTGACGATGTACTAGGATCATGTGTGGGTCTGACGATGTACTAGGATCCTATATGGGTATGAAGACATACCGAAGATGTACTAGGATCATGTGTCGGTCTGACGATGTACCGAAAATATACTAGGATCATGTGTGGGTATGACGATGTACTGGTGATGTACTAGGATCCTGTGTGGGTCTGACAACATACTGACAATGTACTAGGATCCAGTGTGGGTTTGACGATGTAATAGGATCATGTGTGGGTCTGAAGAGGTACTAGGATCCTATGTGGGTCTAATGATGTACTATGATCCTCTGTGGGTCTTATGATGATTTAAGATCCTTCGTGGGTCTTCCTCTTAACAGAGTAAGATGATTCAGTAGTTATATCTAATCATCTCTACTACCGTGTCTAAGATATACCTAGTGTGAGCTGAGTTCGTACCTGTGTGGTGCTTTCATTCGTGATAATATCTTGGTGGTATTCTCCCGTGTGGTACTTTACTTTGTGATAATACCATGGTGGTATTCTCCAATGTGGTACTTACCTTCATGGTATTCCTTCCTTTTTGGAATAGTTAAACTTTGGGCTTTTGGGTTGGACCCTGTGTTTCCTCATGATTGAGATGAGTATACTTGATAACTTAGGTATATGTTTGGTCATATACCTAAGTAGGGTTGTCAGTTGATTTCATGCTTTGTGGTTTATCCTTTGTGGATTTTGTGATACCTTGAGGGTCTTGGGGTCCCTACTGAGTATCGTTATACTCACCCATGCACAGGCTATGCCTACACCTTATTGTGTTCAGTGCAGACAACGGACAGCGCTGACTGAGGAAGAGGGTACCAGGACTGGACGGTGCCCATAGGTGGACCATACGACGTGTCGGTATTCATAGGAGATGGGTGGATGTGGAGTGCTGAGGAGGCGATCTGTACCTACCCTTCAGGTAGGAACCTTGGAGGATGACCCAGTAGTTTTCTTTCTCTTTCTTCAGTTTCATTGTATTTCAGTTGTACTTGTACCTTTACTGTTGGGGTTGTATTCTGGCCCCTCTTACTTTCAACACTCTTTTTTCTATACATTTTACTTGTGTTCATATCTTTTTGTGTTCTTGGTTGTGTGTGTTTACAGGTTATATAGGCAATGCCTTCCCGGTTTTAGGGAATACGCCTTTCGGTGCTAGTCGCCATCCCCTGGCCAATGGAAGGTGGGCTTGGGGTAGTCACGGTAGGGGCCCCGGGGGACGGGTCATGAAAAATTGATATCAAAGGAGTCATTTCTACCATAGAACATAGGACTCTGATATTTCTAATGGAAATTGTGTTAATTGTAGTGAGTGTGGTTATCAGTTTAGGGAATCTAGTGTTGGTGCGGCAACCGACGTATCCATACATCAGGACCCTGACTTCTGATTTCCAACACAATTCACAAAAACACTGATTGAGTGTGTGTTTTTAAGAGTTTTCTTTGTGATCTACTTGAGTCATCTCACCAGGTATAACATTTTGACTGTGGTGCACCTGTCTCTTTTCACGATTCCTCCACATAGACACCCATCTAGGATTCCGGGTATAGTATGCACTGATAGCCCACCAAGCGATGAGGCCTCAGTGCAGGGCCCTCTTCCAGTAGAGGCTCCAGCGATACCATTACCCTTTGGGCCACCGATTCCACCAACTACAATAGCAGAGGGTGCACACCGCTTGAGCGCTTTTCACAGGTTCTATTTCCAGAGGCCACCCAGGTTCAAGGGAGAGATGGAACCACAGGCGGCTGAGGATTGGCTGGAAGCCGTAGTGAGAGTCTTCCAACTAGTAGGGACACCAGTTGATCTCATGGTGATCATTGCCGCCAGCCTTCTACAGGCAGCATCAGGCAGATGGTGGAGCTAGATTCCCCATGTTCATGATGAGGGGACTCTTCTTTGGGCAGACTTAGAGAGCCTGTTTTGGGCATAGTTTGTTCCAGTGACTCTTCGCGCAGTGCGCATACAGGAGCTTCTTCATCGGCAGTAGGGCAGAATGATTGTGGCTCAGTACTCAGCGAGGTTCACTGAACTCTCATGATAATACACTGATATTATGAGGGACCCATTCTTCTAGGCCCAGAACTTGGAGCAGGGGCTCAGGCGAGAGATCAGGGCATCGATGATTTCTCTCAGCATCCTGACGCAGGCGGGGTGTTAGAGCGAGCCCTCTTAGTGGAGATTTTTATTGGTGAGCAATCACAAACATCGATACCCAGCACCAATTGTCACGTAGCAGATTCTTCTACAGCTAGAAGTAGATATAATTCATAGTGGTCCAAGAGGACCAGACCTATAGGTGGATAACCGCATGATTCAGGGTTGGTTGTGCGGGGAACCCGAGATAGAGTTAGTCATGTGAGGAACGGGAAGTGTTACGCATGCAGTGGGTAGGGTCACATGGCTCGTGACTACCCAACCTTCTGTACGGATGATCAGCAGATAGTCGAAGGACTTACCAGGTAGAGATAGAGGTTAGACCGAGGAGGTCTGTAGGGAGCAGGCAGACATGGCAGAGGAGCTGGTCGTGCAGCTGGCGGTGGGCGATGATTTGAGATGTTATCACCACCACCATCAGGTGGTCCACCTTGACCATAGGGAGTAGGTGGATAGGGGAGAGCTCAGCTCCAGGCAGCTGAGGCCTACGATCATGGCGCTCTAGAGATGATATGAAGTACGATCTGTGTCTACTCCACCTTAGCTGCAGAACTTATAGACACAGGTGTCTGTCATTCTTTTATTTCAACTTCCCTCATTCGGATCTTGGAGATTCCGACAGATTCATTGGATCAATCCTTATGGCTAGATACTCCTATGGGAGCAGATTCGATGATTACGCACTAGTGCCAATAGTGTGAGCTTACTCTAGGAGGCGAGAGCTTCGGCTGGGATCTCCTAGTAGTGACATCGAGGCCTTACGACGTCATATTGGGTATGGACTGGTTATCTACATTCCATTCTCATATTGATTGTATTAGGTGCAAAGTGTGGTGTGTCCGCACGGATGGGACCAGGTTTACCTTTACCGGTGAGAAGGGAGCCTTTGAGGCACAGGATGGACTTACTCGGAGGAGAGTGCAGTCGATCACTCATCAGTTGGCTAGCCTTACCCTTGGAGCGGTTGATGTGGAGAGTCTGAGATATCCTATAGTGGTGGACCAGTACACGGATATCTTCCCTGATGATGTTCCAAGTCTACCTCCTTGCAGAGAGGTGTACTTTTACATTGACTTGTACCCCAAGACGGCACCGATATCCACACCAGCATATCATATGGCTCCTGTAGAACTTTGTGAGCCACAGGTACAATTAGAGGACTTACAGGGAAAAGGTTTGATCCGGCCTAGTGTTTCCACTTAGGTAGCCCTGATTTTGTTTGCTAAGAAGGTGGATGGGAGCTTGAGACTTTGTGTTGACTACCAGTTCCTGAACCAGTTGATCGTGAAGAACAAGTACCTACTCCTGAGGATTGAATATCTATTTGATCAGTTGAAGGGAGCACAGTGGTTCTCTAAGATAGACCTCAGGTTAGGCTATCACCAACTCAGAGTGCGAGATGAGGATGTGCAGAAAACGGATTTTAGATGTCGGTATGGCCATTACGAGTTCTTGGTTATTCCATTTGGCATAACCAACACTTCAGCAGTGTTCATGGGACTCATGAACAGGATCTTTTAGCCACACCTTGATCGATTTGTGGTGGTCTTCGTTGATGACATTCTTATCTACTCAGCTACCAAGGAGGAGCATGCCTATCATTTACAGGTAGTTCTGGACACACTCCAAGAGCACCATCTTTATGGTAAGCTCTTGATGTGCCAGTTCTAGATCCAAGAGGTTCACTTTCTAGTACATGTCATCTCAAAGGTTGTAGTTACAGTGGATCTAGTGAAGATTTAGGCGGTACTTTCTTAGGATCCACCCAGGAGTGTGACAGAGGTACAGAGTTTCTAGGGTTTGGATGGATACTACCGGAGGTTTGTTCAAGATTTATCAAGAGTTTCAACACCTCTATTATCATTTATGAAGAAGGGGAAACCCTTAGTTTGGTCAAAGAGATTCCAGTGGAGTTTCAGTAGCTGAGGCAGAGGCTGAATAGTGCCCCCATATTGAGGCTACCGGAGGAGGGCGTAGGGTATGTCGTCTACTGTGATGCATCAGGGGCCGATATTGGATGTGTCCTGATGCAGGAGCAAGTAGTGATCGTATATGGTTCTTGATAGGTGAGATAGCATGATCAGAACTATGCCACCCATGACCAGGAGTTAGAAACAGTGGTCTTCACCTTGAAGATGTGGTGACATTACTTGATGGGCGAGCGTTTTAAAGTCTACTTGGATCACAAGAGTCTCAGGTATATCTTCTCTCAGAAGTACATAAACCTGAGACAGTGACGTTGGCTTGATTTCCTCCAGGACTATGACTTCAAGATAGTCTATACTCCTGGGAAGGGGAACATTGTAGCAGATTCACTCAGTAGGAGATCTGTTATACAACTGCTAGGGGAGGCGACGGAGCAACTGGCCGCTTTGCAGATATCCATTTTTGATCGGGATGGAGCAGCTTTTCTTCAGTCTCTTATAGTCACTCCCCCAATTATTCAGCGAGTCATGGAGGTGTAGTGTGGGGACACTGACTGTGAGGCTCGACGTGCTAAGATATCCACAGGACAGGCACCTAATGGATTTTATGAAGGTGGGGAGCATGTCATCCTTTTCAGAGGGCGTACCATGGTACCAGTGTCACTTCGGGGGGGGGGAGTGTTGAGGGAGTTCCACACATCCCCTCTAGAGGTATAGTCAGGAGTGGAGAAGATGTACCAAGACCTCTGACAATAGCACTGGTGGCTGGGAATGAAGGGAGAAGTAGCAGAATATGTCTCTCGGTGCCTCACTTTTTAGCAAGGGAAGGCGGAGCATCAGGTACCACCAGGCTTAGTTCAGCCTTTAGAGGTCCTAGAGGGGAAGTGGGAAGGGATATCCATGGACTTAGTGATAGGAATTCCACGTATATCCAGGGGTCATGATTCTATTTGGGTGATCGTCGACTGACTCACCAAGTCGGCCCACTTCTTACCGATCAGAGATCAGGGTTCAGTAGAGAGATTGGGATGCCTCTATGTGTGGGAGATTGTGCGGATACATGGAGTACCCTTGATGATTGTTTCTAATCGTGATGCATGTTTTACTTCCCGACTATAGAAGGGGTTTTATGAGGCTTTTAGGATGCAGCTTCATTTGAGCACCACCTTCCATCCTCAGACGGATGGCTAGACTGAGCGGACTATTCAGAACCTCGAGGACATGATGCGTGCTTGCATCCTCAACTTCGGTCACAGCTGGGAGGATCACTTTCCTTTGGTGGAGTTTTCATACAACAACAGTTATCACTCCACCATTAGGATGACACCTTTTGAGGTGTTGTACGGGCGACCTTGCAGATCACCTTTGTGCTGGACTGACCCAGGGGAGTCAGTACTCATGGGACCAGAGATGGTACGGGCTACCATAGAGAAAGTGCAGGTCATCAAGGAGCGGATGAAGACTACACAGAGCCAGCAGAATTCTTATGACTACAGAAGACTAAGACCTCTGGAGTTCTAGGATGGTGACCAATTCTTTCTATGGGTCTCACCTCGACGAGGTTTGCAGAGATTTGGTAAGGGTGACAAGTTATCTTCAAGGTTCATCAGACCCTTTTAGGTCCTCAGTAGAGTTGGTGAGGAGGATTACCGCCTATCACTTTCCCCTCAGTTTCATAGGGTGCACGACATATTCCACATATCCTAGCTGAGGAGATACGTGCACGACCCATCTCACATCATCGACCACGGTGATCTGGACATCGATGATGGGGTGATGTTTTCGGAGGTTCCAGGGGAGATTGAGGATCGATAGGAGCAGGTCCATCGTGGGTGGTTGATACCTCTGGTGTGCGTTCTATGGTAGAACGGGAACCTCTAGGAGAGAAAATGGGAGCAGGAGGCTCAGATTCATGCTCAGTACCCCGACTTGTTTTCCGAGTTTTGTGATGTTGCTTTTAGGGAAGCAAAGACCTAAGGTGGGGAGAATGTAAAGACCTGGAAATTTCTGGTAATTTTTTTTAATTAAATTGGAATTTTACGAGTCTACGAAAATTGACGACACGTGATTTCGAGGCCTTCTGTTCTCGAAATGAATTTATGAACTTTTTTGGGTATATTCAGTAAACATGCAAGTGGGTTTTTGTAACTTTTGAACCGGTGCTCAGAATTGAAATCTGAGAGCACCCTTGAACTCGTAGTGCCGGTATTCTCTTAAAGAGACCTTCACCTCAACTGCAGTAGGTCGAGGGTGAAAGATAGTTTTTCACTTTTTGTGGAAAAATAAAAATAAAAATTGTTTAACATTTTTATTTTTATTTGAAACTCCCATGTGAAGATTATGTGGGTGGGGACCACCGAGCATAAAACCTCCCAAATTGAATTCTATTTGTGGGGACCAATCGAGCCCTTTAATGGGAGAAAACCTCTCAACTTCCCTAAATCAATTATGCCAAATCCCCATTTAATTTTTGGATCCAAATAAAAATTAATGAGATGTGTCATCATTTTTAATTGTGTCAACATAATTGATCTACTTAATTAAAATTATGTTGGATTTTCATTTTTGGTGGAATTGGGGAAAGGGTTGGAAAAGGAAAATTGGGAGAGAACCATAGAGGGATTATTAATACTCCAAAAAAGAACGCACTCTGGAATTGAAGAACAAGGACAATGTTCGAGCCGACTTCAGAAGCATCTTACGGAAGTGACGAACACTGACGCCATTATCCCAAATGAATTTGTCTCCTTCCTCATGACCTCTGTCAACAAACCTTCGAGGTAGGGTTTTAATTATGTGTGATTATTGATTCCCATGTTCTTCCCTTCTAAATAAAGAACATGGATCAACTCTCTAACTAGTTGATCCATGGATGATTTCTTTTTTCGGGTTTGGGAATAATCATTGTCGGAGGTTGTAGGGTTTGCGTTCTTCATACAAGTTTTATTAAGTCACTTTATACCTCCCTAATGTGGAGGTTGCGGGCCAAACGAACATGATCCGACCTCTCTGCAATTTTCCTAAGTTTTTGTTGTGTTCCTCACATTGGAAGAAGGCGGCGACTGGTGCCGACGAATTGCACTGATGGGACTCAGATATAGTGGTCAGCACACCGCCGGCCTCGACGAAGGCGACGGTCCAACTGGCCCTTGTGCCGCCCCGCGGCCCCCACGCCACCCCGCGGCCAGCACGCCGCCCCCGCAGCCCCCATGTTGCCCTACGGCCCCTGCACCACCCCGCGGCCCCCGCGCCTCCATGCGGCCCCCACGCTGCCCCGCGGCCCCCGCGCCGCCCCACAGCCGCCCCGGCGCCCCGGGCCGGGCCGCTCAGGTCATGCCGCCCAACTCAAGCTGAGCCGCCAAGCATGGGCCGATCTGGACTCATCAGGCCAATTCAACCTGAACCGGGTCGGGTCAGCCCAAGCTGGGTCGGTCCGACCGGGTCGGACCAGACCCGTGCCAGCTTCGACCCATTTTTCGCTCTATTGGCCATAACTTTGGCATCGAGAATATGTTTGACGCACCGTCTAAGGAGCCGAAAACATTTGTGTGATACGGTCCTTTTGGTATACCCCACTGGAGTTTTAGATAAAGTTGGGGTACGGTCAGGTTGGATCGAGCACGAATCCAACCGGGCCCTTGGGACTAAAAGGCCGATATCTTACATACTGGGTGTCAGATTTATGCACTGTTTGTTGCGTTGAGACCCAAAATACATGGTGGTCCTTTGGGATACTTCTTCGTGAGACTTCGTGGTAGTTGGATTATCGACCAGTGGCTTGAGGAGCGGACCCTCTCAGAGACAAGCGGGTATTAGTGCGGGAACCCTGTAGCTGGCTGCAATGATGTACTAGGATCATGTGTGCGTCTGATGACGTAATGGAGATGTACTAGGATATTGTGTGGGTATGATGATATACTGGTGATGTACTAGGATCATGTGTGGGTATGACGACATACTGGCGATGTACTAGGATCCTGTATGGGTATGACGATGTACTGACGATTTACTAGGATCCTGTGTGGGTCTGACGACATAATGGCGATGTACTAGG
Organism: Viscum album; assembly: GCA_963277665.1. Taxonomy (NCBI): domain Eukaryota; kingdom Viridiplantae; phylum Streptophyta; class Magnoliopsida; order Santalales; family Viscaceae; genus Viscum; species Viscum album. Next base: position 1,355,399,979 of record OY728160.1, on the reverse strand, counting down.
ATCCTGTGTGGGTCTGACGACGTACCGATGATGTACTAGGATCCTGTGTGGGTCGGACTACGTACTAGAGATGTACTAGGATCCTATGTGGGTCTGATGACATACTAATGATGTACTAGGATCCTGTGTGGGTCTGACGACGTACCGGCGATGTACTAGGATCCTGTGTGGGTTTGACGACGTACCGACGATGTACTAGGATCTTGTGTGGGTATGACGACGTAGTAGAAATGTAATAGGATCCCGTGTGGGTCTGACAATGTACTGATGATGTACTAGGATCCTGTGTGGGTCTGACGACATACTGGTGATGTACTAGGATCATGTGTGGGTCTGACAATGTACTGACGATGTACTAGGATCCTATGTGGGTCTGACGATGTACTAAGATCCTGTGTGGGTCTGAGAAGGTACTAGTATCTTGTGTGGGTTTGAGGATGTACTAAGATCCTATGTGGGTCTGATGATGATTTAGGATCCTTCGTGGGTCTACCTCTTAATAAAGTAAGATGATTTAGTAGTTACATCTAATCATCTCTACTAATGTGCCAAAGATATACCTAGTGTGAGCTGAGTTCATACCTGTGTGGTACTTTCTTTCGTGATAATACCTTGGTGGTATTCTACCATGTGGTACTTTCCTTCATGATAATACCTTGGTGGTATTATCCCATGTGGAACTTACCTTAGTGGTATTCCTTCCTTTGTGGAACAGTTGAACTTTGGGCTTTTGGGTTGGACCTTGTGGTTCCTCATGATTGAGATGGGTATACTTGATAACTTAGGTATGTGTATGGGCATATACCAAAGTAGGGTTTTCAGTTGATTTCAAGCTTTTTGTTTTATCCTTTGTGGATTTTGTGAGACTTTGAGGGTCTCAGGGTCCCTACTGAGTATCATTGTACTCACCCCTGCACAGGCTATGCCCGCACCTTGTTGGGTTTGGTGCAGATGACGGACAGCACTGACTGAGGATGAGGGTACCAAAACTGGACGGTGCCCGGAGGTGGACCATACGGCATGTCGGTAAGAAAAGGAGATGGTGGGACATGGAGTGCTGAGAAGGCAATCTGTACCTATCCTTCAGGTAGGAACCTCAGAGGATGACCCAGTAGTTTTCTTTCTATTTATTCTGTTGTATTTTAGTTCAGTTGTACTTCTACCTTTACTATTGGGCTTGTATTTTTGACCCTCTTACTTTCAACACTCTTTTTTCTATACAGTTTACTTGTATTTTTATCTTTTTGTGTGCTTGGTTGTGTGTGTTTACAGTTTATAAAGGTAATGCCTTTCCGATTTTGGGGAATACGCCTCTCGGTGTTAGTCGCTAGCCCTTGACCTATGGAAGGCAGGCTTGGGGTAGTCATGGAATGAGCCCCGGGGGATGGTTCGTGACACAATCACTCAAAGATGATGAGACCACATATCACATAGTGTTAGTAAATAGACATAAATCTTGGGGGGAGGTTAGTGACCATCTACCTAGACTTAAGGGAAGCTCTCTCACCAAACAACTTTGGGAGAATAGGCTCCAATCTATGGATATCAAGAAATCTAACAAAATCTCTGAAATTAGGCAAGATTGGAGAGAATTCTACGAAAAAAGAAATATTGATCAGAGGAAAGGTGAGTCATAACCTTACCATAGGCAACTCACTGAGACTGATGGAACGTGAAACCGATAATAATTGAGGGAGATCTAGTTCTTGGGAGTGAATAGGGAGAGGATTTAGATATGGGAGGCCGCAATTGTGGTTGAGAAAAATGAGAAGATAAGTGTCATTTAATAAAAAAATTAAATTAAATTAATTAACTAATTGAAATTTTTTAATAAAATCTGAAAAGGAGGTTTCAGGTACCCTCCCCATAGTAACTGGGTACCCACTCTCCCACTAGGTACCCACTCTAGGTCCACAGGTCACCTAGTGGCCTAGGAAAGATAACCCCCTCCCTGTTGATCCCTCCAAGTACCTGGTACCAAGGAATTGAGTACTCAGTACCTGATGTCTCTTAGGAAAAATGTCCCAACACTAAGATTGAACTCCCGAAACAACCGTCAAGCCCCCACAAACACCTTAAACACTCAAGAATACCCAAATACGTGAGGTTGATGAAAATTTAAAGGAATTCATATCCTATATCAATATAGGATGTTACATGCAGTACGGTGTAATGCCCAATTATAGTGCACCCTAAAAAAATATAAGTCAATTGCATGTTCATGTGTATTATAGTGTAATTATCTATTCTAAAGTGACACAAATAACCACAGTCTTCATGTTCTGGCATGATCTAGGGATTCAAAATGAAACATCGTCCTCTTATGACATGACACCCCCAATATCTAGAACATAATCGTACATAGGAAACTATGGCTTGATCATATGTATAATGGTGAAACCCCCCCAAATAAATTACACATACAGAGAAATCATATCTTCCTATCATGCTATAGTTCACCCCATTATTGTGTGATTTTATGGTGCCTCTAAAAATAAAACTTCTAACACCTCGAACAGATCATAAATACCAAAATATACATGGTTTTGGAAAAAATTTAAACAAATTCACACCTTAGTGTATGTAGGGTGTAACAAGTAAAGTTTTGATGACACTATCACATATAATTTTTCTGATATGCATTATATTAAGAAAAATCAAAGAATTAAACTTTTCCAATATGGTAGTTCGAAGAAAAATTATCTCTTTTTCCAATCCAATTTTATAAGGGTTTTTTATAATGGTTTGATAAAAACAATGATAAATCATTCATTTATCAAATTCTTCAAACCTATTGATAGGGATCATGAAACACCTTCTGACATCCCATTGAGGGTTACTACCTATGATCAAAAAATAGGAAAAATAAAGTTGATTAAAATAATGTGGGTAGTTTTGAAAATTATTAATAAAAAATTACATATTAATTTTATAAAAAAATAATATGGTAAAATCATTTCATTCTATCATGAAACTCTTAAACAGTGGAATATTTAATTTTTTTTCTTTTTCATACCCTTTCATTTATACCATTTCATTAATGACCATTCCATTTTATTAGATAAAAACTCTCAAACATAGCCATGATGTCTTAACCTGAAAAATTACCATAACCACTAGAATCATTTATCATTTTGAACCACATGGATATCAACATTAAATATTCCTTGTTATGAGCATTATAAACCCTAAAACTCATATCTCACATCAATTTTAGATCTTCAATCAATGGGGATAAACTAACATCAATATCATCATAATGTTATTTCGTCCATGAAATTAATAGATACAATATAATGTGTATTCCCTTTATTCATACCTATGATAATAAGTTATAATTTACCAACATAATTGATCATGTACTATGTGTGATTTTTTTTAAACCAAAAGGATTCATGTCATCTGTATTTAATGTAAGATGAAAGTTTCATATCTCATTTCCAAATTCATTATACCTGTGATCAATTTTATTCCAATAAGAAGCATCAACTGGGCTGAGAATTTATCATCTTGAACTATTTTTCCCTTGTATGCCACATTAATATACTTGTAGTCCCTAAAATTATATATAGTCATATAAATCTTGAAATGATTGGAAAGTAGCATAGTAATTTTTGAGAATTTTTTTATTTTTTTATTTTTTTATTTTTTGTATTGAGATATATCGCACTTTAAAAAAATTTAAGGGAATTATTCATTTTAATATAATATATTGTCATTAAGAAATACATGTGTTTTTTTACAGCACATTATCATGAAACCTAAAATGTGTTAATATTTATATGTTCAGCAAGTTCATTATCAAAATATTCTTTAAGATAAAAAGTAGTCTTATAAAATGAGCACCACTCAATCAATTAGATTTAAAATCATATGGTTTTAACACTAAGTGTATTATATTTTATACAACCATCATAAAATGAAATATTTAAATAGATTTTTAATTTATCAAAAAATAGATAATATAAAATTTCTTCATCCAACGTTACCACTTCCTCAATGAGTGATCTATAAATCACATTATTATTTCGATTAGACACACATATATGCTGACTGATCAATACCTCAAATAAATTGAGAAAATAAAAAAATTACATATTTGATAAGTAAAAAAACCTATAAAAATATATTCCATGATTCATCTAACAATGCACTATGATCTAAAATTTTTTGAATAATGCCTCACATGTCACAGACATCTTATATGAAGGAGATTCATTCAATGTCTAAGTTTAAATAAAAATATAGATCTTATTAGTGCTTAGAAAGTACTGATAAAAATCACCCTTTCTCAATGTAAAAAATATACACTGAAAAAAATATAGTGGACTGATGATTGAAGGAGTAACCTAATAAGCATATATAGGATTAAAATCAAAATTTTACTTGGACATAACAAACACAAATAAACAAACATAACACTGTGTCAACAAAAATGTGAATTGATGAGGTTAAAAAAACAAAATCATAAAAATCTAGCTAAAAATCTCATAAAATTAAGTGAAGACAACCAAAATGAGGTAACACCTATTCACTTTGAACAAAAAAATCCAATTGATATTTCAGTTAACATGTTTAAACCTACACCACAAATAATTTAAAATAACATCAATTATTATGAGAAATAATATGAAAACGGAAACCCTAAATCTTGTAAACCACTTTGATCATCCAAACCTGGGATTAATATGAGAAAAAAAAGAAAAAAATGCCCCAAAAACTTGTACATACCAAATTGTTAGCCTATTTTCAGTTTGGGTTTTGATGGTTATATACAACAAAATGAAAACCATTTTTTGAAGTACATTGAATCTACTTCCAAGCATTTTTTGGATCTGGGAAGCACCATGAAAATTACTTTTATCATCTTGGATGGAATTAAACATAAAACATAAACATCTAAACTTCCCCTTGCATATCATTTTCAAAAAAATACTAATCATATTATATAACTAACTTGGTATGAAGGTAATGGATACCAAAAAAAATTGTCGAAGGACTTGGAAAGAAAATAACATTAAAATTATCATCAATGATATTAGAAGCTACAATTACTAACAAAGGTTATATATTTAGTGCATAGAGCTTTTAATAGTGAGAGTGATATTTAATACCTCTAAAGCTTTATGAAACAAATTTTATATAGAAGGGGGTTCTTCGTGAAAGAGGAATTTGAGACATTTATTTTTTATGTTAATTCTCTCCAGGATGGCCCAAGAACCTTTCATAGTGGTTCCTGGACCTGGAGGATCTCATAAGTAGTAGAGTCAATGAACTTCAAAAAATAATTATCATTTGATTATACAAAAACATTAAAACCCAAGAAGAAAATGTCTAAGCATATGGCATGATAAGTTGTTGGGTCATTATTTTTCTTCCTTTTATCTCATAGGCAAAGGTTTTTTTAAGATTTTAAGCTATCATGAATTGGTTTTTATAATATTACTTCTCATCATCACTATATGTTTTTTTAAATTACCTAAGATGCAGGTTTAAAAATGAAAATAGATGGAAATTGGATTTTACTATTCAAAGTGAATAGGTGTTCCCATGTTGGGATGGGGTTATTCTTGATGGTTTCTATATCTAAATGAAAACTCGATCAATAAAATATAGATAAACATTATACATTATAACTCTTGGTTCTAAAATAGAACCGCAACTAGAAGTATATGTAAGGTTTGATAAGGTGTAGAATAATGGTCCTAACAAGTTTCATCAAAGCTAATATTTAGCATAATTATTATGTATATCACATACCCCACGTTTTATCTTACAATGATAATGGTGACATTGAGCATGTAGATCTATGTGGATAATTTGATAGGAAAATTGTTGAGTGAAAAAATCAACCCCAAATCGGTAGTTCGAGCGTGGATCCATATGGATGAAAATATCTTTACAAGTTCGTGTAAAGGAATAATAAATGAGTTGAAAACTCCATTACAAAACTATAATTCATTAGGCATTCATATCAGGTCCAAAATAAAAAATTAGACCAAAATTTAAAATATCCATACCTAGGTGAAAAATAGGGTTCTTATAAGCTAGTCCCACCCATCACTTACTAAGTCCAATGAATTCCTCGTATGAATGGGGTGAAACATAATCAATATAAAATAATCGTATTGAAATTATCATATTAAATTTTAATAATTACCCTAATAAATAAACTTAATGATCTTTTCTTAAAAACATTTTCTCGATCATTTTAAGTACCCAGGAGAGGAAAATCATACTATTTCTTGAAAATTTCATGAATGAATAGAGGGTAATAAAATATATTGGGTTTAAGAAATAAATATCAAATAATTCCGCCAAGAGAGTCTTAAACATAAACCATCCCTAATAATGATAATATTTTGAAATAATATCTTACCTTAGGTCTGACTTCATTCATACATGTTTAAACCTCCCATATAATAAATATAGATTTATTAAAAATATATTATAAAACCATAATAATATATATCTTAGCATATATAACTTACTCATAATCTATTATCACCTTTTTTATTTATAATTATTTGTTAAAATCACTAGTTTGGGTAATAACTCCTTCGTTTTTCATGTATGTTTTAGTAAGGTAGTTTCAGTCTTTTTAATTTGATCAATTTTACATCATACCCATAAAATTAATAATGATATAAACATAATATATATTCATTATATATGTTATTATAGTAATCTATAAAATTTATAAATAAAAAAATTAATTTCATGTTTCATGGAGACGATAGGGCATACGTACGCATGAACACTATTTCCATTTTTTGATGGATGGAATTAAAGAAAGGTAAGTAAAAAATCCAACTTTATATAATTATTAAATGATGTAAATTATATATATACGTAAAATAAATCCTTATTACCATATAAGAAAAATAGAAATTAAAAATGAATCATATCACTTCGTGGAGGTGGTAGTCCACACGTATGCACGAGTGGCGCTATCGTTTCCCAATAGATTAAAAGATAAGAAGGTATATATGATATTATCATTATAGAAGTTTAATTACATTTAAAATATCATATATAAACATTAAAACCATCATAATTATCACCCATAAATTATGGTGATGAAAAATTAATTGTATCTCTATGTGGAGATGGGAAGTTGTACATATGCACAAATGATAATTTCACTTCCCATTTAATGGGAAAGAGGGTGGTTAATGGTGGTTTCATAATCATTATAAAATTTAAGTATATTGAGGATATAAATGTTACTATTTTATGATGATACCATATATTGGTCAAGCTATATGGGTCAAAGTGGTGTGAAGAATTGAGTGGTGTCCTTTTATAATTGAGGGGAGGGCCATTCTTGGAATTTCATAAAATATTAAATTAATATAAATTAATTTTGATGCCAAAATGGATCCAAATTGATAATATTCAAATATAAGATGATTATTAGTCTAAATAATCTCATAAAATAAAAATTTTACATGTTTTTGGTATATTTTTACCCTTATATTTTAGTTTTAACCCCCGTTAAACCTTTTAACTATTGTCATAATATTAAAGTTTTATACCATTTAAGTGTTAATAATGTTACTATAAAATGACAAAAAAACCCATAAGTATACCATGGTTGGTGTTTAAAACCACATAACATTAATTTTTATGAATCTAATATTTTTATGATTTTTAAACAATTTAATAAAATATTTTTTATTATAAAATATCATTAATGTCATTTTTGACACTATTCATTTAATTTCACTCAAAATATATCAAGAAAAAGGGTGAATTAAAATATTATTCACTAAAAATCTATAATATTTCATATAGGTATATAAAATTCATTTAATACATTAAATAATTCAAATTATATTACTTTTAATATTTTTAAAATCATTTATTAGTTTTTTATGTTAATTAAATAAATATTGTATTAACATTGCATAAACAATTAAGGTAATTATAAAATTTATAAAAATTCTAAATAAATTTATATCACTAAAATAATTTCATGAAGATAAAAAAATGACATTTATTTTTGTTTATATACTTCTTTTTTTTCTATGTAGACACATAGTAGATATTTAAAACTAAGAGAGTGGAATTTTATAACTTTCCTTCCTTTAAATATTATAAGGGTCATTTTCAAAAGAAAAGTGTCCATTAAAACACTAAATTTCAAGAATAAGGTGATAATGGTCTAATTCCATTCATATAATAAGAATTATTATGAAAAATTACGGAATTTTCACTAATATTTAACTTAGATTAATCCAATTTACCCTTTATCGATGTCATAAATTTTACCAAAGTTATTATTCATAATTCTTATAAATAAAAGGGACCTATTTACAAAATTTGATCATTATTATTCCAAGTATGGAATAAATTTTATAAAATTTAAAACCTATAAATTTTATAAATTAAATTTAAAACAATTTCACAAAACGTGATGAAAACTGTTTTTTAGAAAAATAAATTTTTTCTTAAAGAAGCATTTTTTATTAAAAAAATGTTTTATTACAAATTCAATTATAAAAACCATTATAATTAACCTTATTGGATTATTAATAATATAATATAACTAATTTTACTTTGAAACAATTTTAAAATAAAATAAACTTTGTAAATATTTGAAACAAAAATAAAGTTTTCAATAAAAATCAGTATTTTTTCACTATTCACTAGAAAATCAATCTTTTCAGAAAAATTAGAAAATTATACCCTAAGATAATTTTGTCATGATTATTTCAAAAATGATATTACTTTTATAAAATAAAATTTATATAAGTTCAAGAAATTTATTATAATTCCACTTCGGTTGTAGTAATAGCATAAGATTGACCATGATCCATTTGCTTCTTCTGAGCTATATTCCCTTAATGCTTGGGGAATTTGTTTTCATAGTTCCCCATACCCTTACATTTGAAGAATTTAACATTGAAATATTCTTTCTTTCCCATGGAAACATGATCCTGGTGGATTTTATCTCCACACTTGTAGCAAACTCACATTCCTTTCAGGCAGGTACCGGGATGTTTCTTTCCACAATTATCACATGTGGAAAAATCCTTCTTTCCCTTGTTCCCTTTATCCATTTTTTAATATTACCATCCTTTTATTCTCTTAATTTTCTTAGAGGTCATAATATATGGAGAAATATTTCTCTGTATTTATTGAACATGATATTATATCCTTATATGATGAGAATTTTTGGGAGACTAATGCCCTTCAATAGATTGGCTTAAGCCCATCAAAGAAATAACCAATATTGCTATTTGAATTATCTATATAGTACAATGGGTTCCTTATTAACCTTGTAAAGTTATATTTATAATTACAAAAAATTTCCTCTTCCTTTTTTCTCAAACTTAATAATTTTCTCTCCAAATATACTCGTTGTTCATGAGGAAAATATTTTTCCAAGAAAAGATCCTTAAAATAATACCATTTCATACTCTCTATTTCCTCCTAATTCTTAGTGTTCTGAATCAAGTACCACCATTGATCCACATCCCCTGAAAAATAATAAACTACTATAACAACCTTCTCCCTTTCATTACTTCCCAAATAAAGAAATATCTTCACTAAGTAACTTATCCATTACTTATATACAAATGGATTTGTAGTCCCCTAAAATGATGGAGGTTACTGACACTAAAGTGATCTAAATTTATTACACAACATTGTGGATTAGAATTATGTTCTATATAGGAAAGGTTTTTTATCATAACCTGATTCATTTTTCCCAATATAGTTATAATTTTTTCAGCTTCAACTGTATCTCTAGCTCCATATTCATTATCTTTCCTAGGAGTCAAATACCTTCATGGATTACATGCAATGATACAATTTCCATTCCTTTTAGTAGGAATCGTTTCTAGACAATGGAAAACAATAGAATAGATCATAACATTATAAAACATAATGTATAATCCCAAAACTATTGAAAAAATTAACAAAAATTGGAAAATTTAGGCATATAAAATCTCATAATCATAAGCTTGGTTTCTTTAGGATTAATCTCAAAGTTCATCATAGGGTTATGTTTTACAATATATGTTTTATTAAATCTAGTTTTGAAGGTTTCTACTAAAATTTATTTGATACCAACTGTAAAGACCCTAACCCCAGTATCTCGGAGCTGGTTGTTACTTTATTACATTGACACTTGATACAAGAGATCATATCCTAAAGGATCGAATAGCTTAGAAATCTTAGAAAACTAGATACATACTTGAATTTCACATTATATTAGAAAACATAAAATAAAACATAGTATTTTCTTTGATAACACCATATTCCCCTATATAATATCCCTTTATATCAACTATAAAACACTTCCTTGTATCCAGGGGAAATGAAACATAAGAAAGGGGTGATCTCAAATTATTAGTAAGGGTATTCATACAACAGAAGCTAAATAAGGCATAAATAATATGGAAATAATAAATGATGATAAAATAATGCCATATAAATATTCTCATGAGTTAGAAACTTATTCATATATATTATATCAAATCAAATAAACACATGGAAATCAATAACTAATCTCATAATGAGGGAATTCATAATTCTAGACATCCTAAACATATCATCGAGACCTCATTCCAAGACATCTTACATAAATGGGTAAGGCCTTATCCAATAACCAAAATATTTTGTATCATGAGAGTCGCCGATTCTTTGAGGGGCTATTGTGGGACCCTACCATCACTTACTAATTCTAATTCATTCCTCATATGAAAGGGGTGAAACATAATCAATATAAAACATTCATATTGAAATTAGCATATGAAATGTTAATAATTACCACAATCAATAAAAATAATCATAAAACATCCATAGTAATATAGTGAATGGTATCAAAATTGTACATCCCTAGTCAAAATGATCCTAAATAATCCATATAAGTAATAATGATTTTATCATTACAATTATTATATGAATATTGATTGGGTGTACGCATGAACATTATTTCCATTTTTTGATGGATATAATAAAATAAAGGTAAATAATAATTCAAAATTATATAATTATTATGTCATATGAATAATATATATTCATCATATCCATCCTAATTACCATCTAAGTAAAATATAAATGAAAAAGGAATCAAATCACTTCATGGTGGTGGTGGTCCACACAAACACACAAGCGACGTTATCGTTTCCCAATAGATTGAAATGTAAGAAGGTAGATATGATATTATAATTATTAAAGTATAATTTTGTTTTAAATATCATATATAAACATTAAACCCATCATAATTTCCATCAATAAAATATGGTTATGGAAAATTAATTGTATCGCTATGTGAAGACGATAAGTCGTACATACGCACGTGCGATACTTCCATTTCCCATTTGATAGGAATGAGGGTGGATAATGATAGTTTCATAATTATGATAACATTTAAGTATATTTAGTATAATTATGTTACCATTTTATGATAAATACCATGTATTTATAGTAGGTAAAATAATAATTAAAAATAAAGTAACCGATTAAGGCAATTACCTCTTCTTTGGAAGAACTCCTTCAGATATCCTCTTAAGGGTACAAAGTTTGGTCTTTTGAGGATACCAAAACCACCAAAACTTGGATAAGGATGTTGAAAATATAAATGTGTATGGTATAGTTTGGATTTATGACTCAAAGTGATGTGAATAATTGAGAGAAGGGGTGTCTTTTTATAATTTAGGGGGTATTCTTGGAATTTCATAAAATATTAAATTAATATAAATTAAATTTCATGAAAAAATGGATAAAATTTTTAATATGAGAATATAATATGAATATGGGTCTAAATAATCTCATATGATAAAATTTGGACAATTTTTTGGTATGTTTTCATCCCTATATTTTATTTTTAACCCTTCATTAACCTTTTTGATAATTACCATAATATTAAAGCTATATACCCTTTACATGTTAATAATATTACTATAAAATGAAAAAAAACTATAAATTGACCATGTTTGATGTTTAAAATTATATCCCATTCATTTGGATAAATATAATATTTTTTATTTTTAAATCATTTAATAAAATATTATTTATTATAAAATATCATTAATTTTATTTTTAACACTATTCATTTAATTTGACTTTAAATATATTTAGAAAAAAAGAAATTTTTGAATATAATGATTTTAAACCTCTATAATATGTCATATAGTTCTAGAAAATTAATGTTACACATTAAATCATTCTATTTATATTACTTTTAATATTTTTAATATCATTTATTTTATTTTCAGTTAATTAAATAAATATTATATTAACATTGTACAAGAATTTAAGGTAATTATATAGTTTATAAAAATTATAAATAAATCTATATAATGAAAATAATTTCATTAATATCAAAATTTAAATTTAGTTTCATTGATATCTTTCTTTTTTTCCTATGTGGACATATAATAGATATTTAAAACTAAGAGTGACATTTTGTAACTTTCTTTGCTTTATGTATTATAAGGGTCATTTTCAAGGATGAGTGTCTATTAAACAAGTAAATTTAGAGGTTAAGGTTATTAGGGTTGAATTAAATTCATCCAATAATAATTAGGATGAAAAATTTTGGTCTTATCTTTTAGTTTTAACCTAGATTTACCCGATTTACCATTTACTAGGGTGATAAATTTTACCACAGTTACTATTCATGATGTCTGTAAATAAAAGATTCATATTTCTTATTAATATCATAATTTAAAATATGGAATAAAATTTATCAAAATAAATACATATAATTTTTAGAAATTAATTTTAAAATAATTAGGCAAAATATGATGAAAACCACTTTTTAGAAAAATACAGTTTTTCTTAAAAATGTCTTTTTTGTATAAAACTGTTTTTATACCGAATTAAATTATAAAATTTATTAGAATGAACCTAATTTAATTATTTATAATATAATATAACAAATTTCACTTTGAATAAATTTTAAAATTAAATTAAAATTTTCAAATAGTTGAAAAAAATACACTTTTCAGTAAAATCGATATTTTCACTATTCACTGAAAAAATCAATCCTTTTAGAAAAATCCAAAACAAACCACCCTAAGATAATTTTGGTATAGTTATTTAAAAAATTATATTATTTTTTTATAATAAAATTTATTTAAGTTCCAAAAATATATTATAATAATTTCTCACAAAAATCAATAAAAATCATTTTTCTATGGAAACTTATTTCTGAAGTATAAAATAACACTACTTAAAATTGACTACTTATTTTATAATAAATAATAAATTAATTTTTATTTTGTAGATACTTTATATATATTTAATAATTTAGTTAACAATATTCATACCCACCAAATAATGGCTAGTTTATAATGGTCATATTTAAATAATAATAATTCATGATTTTTTTCATCTTGGTGTTGCATGTCGTATACACTATCGAACATAGTGTTATTTTAAAATATCAGGGTGTTACAAGAAATGGGATAAATGATATTTATTTATATTCTTAAAGTATTGAACATTTAAATTAATTAATGGTATTATTATTATTATTAATGGACATGGGGGAAGTTAAGAATTATAAATATGGAAAGGGGCTGGTGTGTGATTTTCTAACCCTAAACCTGCTATAATAAATATCTAATTATATAAATTTCCATAATAACTCTTAGTGTGAAAAATGGATAGATAAAGACTTTATCAATCACTATAGAGAGAGATATAGATCTATAACATGATTTATCTTCTTCCTTTCTCAAGAAATTGAGAGAACATCAAGAGTTTTCATCTTTGAGAAGAATGTAGTTGTGATTAACCATGAACAATGCAAGTGATCAGGATCAACTATGCTATCACCTGATGGTTCTATGATGAAATTAAGTGATTTTTGTGAACATGTGGATCACTTCTATAGGGATATTATAATTTGATCCTATAGCATAATGACGATACAATGATATCTAGTCAATCAAATCCTCAATAAAGAGAGAATTATAAGCTAAGGTAATTCCAAATATGGTCATAAATTAATTATAAATTAAATTTGAATATCCTCCTATTTTGGTTCAATAATTTTATTTGGTTAAGTAATAAAAAATTTTCATTGCACATTAAATTATTTTTCATGTGTGGAAATTATTATTCATAAATTAATAATAAAATCTGAGCTAGACATGCCATCTAAGGAGCTTCTGCTGCACTTGAAACCTACAAGTGGTATTAGAGAGGTCACATGTTTAATTTATGACAATTTATTATTAATTTATAGTTTCATGAATTTTTATGTTATTTTACTTAGATCAATTTGTTTTTAATATCCAACGACTTTATCTCTTTCCTTATTTGTTCTCTCTAACATAACCAATAAATGGTTAAGATTAAAAAACAAAGAAACATATGAAAAATACCATCGGGAGGTGACAAAGAATCTACTCATAAAAAACTAGAGTACAAAATGTGTACTAACTACATACACACAACATTTTAGAGTTTTCAAATCCACATATCATGATAAATTTTAATAGATCCAAGGTAATCAGATCTAAGATCCGACAAAAGCATACTGGTGTGTAAATCCGAACAGACCGACACACGGCTTGAAAAACTACTCACCGTGTAACCATTGTACATGATGTATATTCCCCATTTTCATGTGGTTGGGAATACAAGGAGTCCCTTCATGTCATATATTGGTTGCATGAAATGGGGATTGACATGCCAGGAAAATCTAAGTTCACACACCTTGTAAGAAGGACCACACACTATGTACCTTGAACTCATATGTGATAGGAAACACACCTAGTCCCCAAGGTGTATGTTGTAGACATGGGTAGAAGATAGTAAACATCATGTAAAATAGTACACACCATATAGTTGGCTGCAGAAAATGTACTCAGTTTTATGTGAAGAGAAGAATTAAATATATAATTAAACCTATTCACATGTGTTATGTATTTCATTCATTTAACAAAACATGAAATATTTTAGAATTGATAATTTTATATTAAATTGATTTCTATTTTAAAATTTTATATGATTATACACCATTAACTCTAAGTACACTTGTTTGATTCATTAATTTTAAATGAAATTATTTTTTTTAATTATTAATGATGGTTAGTTAATGATTTATATATGAAATTAAGATAAGTTAAATTAATTAGATTAATTCATTATGCATTATCTAAAATAATGAAATTACCTGAAGTAATTTATAAAAAAGATTTAAAATTAATGATCATTATATGTTATATGGATGGTCTTGAGAATAGACCAACTCTGTGTATGCGATTTATTTCTTTTAATTTATCATTATTAAATTAGAATTGATGGTCTACATTTCATCCCATCCTATTTATTATTTAAGGGTCTATGTAGCTGAGATTTCTCTTTTGTAAACCCCCAATTATATAATCTATTGGATCCCATCACCTTTATATGAGTAAAAATTATGCAAGGATAGACCTCCCAGGTGATAGGAGGTGGTCCAAGTCTAGAAGTTGAGGTGAAACCAATCAAGGTGATACAAAGGGGCAGAGGTGGAATGTCGCAATATGAACCATGCTATGGTTCAAGGTGTATTCCTATAGGTTCTAGGGTTACTTTATCATCCACTAGATGAACTAACCATTATATAATCTCATGATCATATCACTGATATTTTATTTCTATTAGTTAAATGGTTAATTATTTATGTTTGTGTATGTTGTGTGACCACCTAATAAATTAATTAATAAGCATGAAATATGGAATAAAATATCACCAGATTATGAGTAAATATTTTATCATAAATTCTTAATCACTTCATTAATATCCACTTAATATTAAAAATACATGAAAAAAATATAAAATAGGATATTATGCATAAGTATAAATATCCCTCATATTTGGCGTGATTTCAATTATGATGTAGATTTTAGCTTAAAGTTTTGAGTTGACTTAACTTGGTTCACATCAATAGTTGACTACCCAAGATAGACTTGGTGTAACTAGGTGTAAAGGGTTGAGGAAATATTTAACCAAGATTTAAGGATTAGATAGTCCACTCAAAGTATCAAGTAATTATGTGTTAATATAGTTGGAAAGTTTCACCTACCTAAAACCCTTCAAATGACTTGTCAGGCCCAAGTTTGGGTTATGAGAAGTAGAATATAGATCTTTATCACTAGAATATATAAGAAAAAAGATATTTTAAAACTAATGGTGATGGATATTAGGCTTCAAAAAAATAGTGGTAAATTAATGGAATTTAATTAAATTTAAATTTATTAATAAGTTTTTATAATAAAACAAGTACTGATTATATGCTCTTAATTTTTAGAAATGCTAAATCAAACCACTTCGACAATATCACTATGATCCATACTATAAAAGGATAAAATTATCACCAATGTGAATTTCTAGGAATTTTATAGGAACTTATTCATTATACTATGCCATAAATAGAAATTATACATGTTGGAAACCCCACTTCAAGAGTCAATTTCCTAAAGGCTAGTGAGGAAAATGTATCTATCTGTCTAAGGCATGTGGATGATTCCATTGACGTCTAATGTTTCATGTTATCCTCCATGTCCAATGAAAATCTAAATTAATATGAGGATATGGAATCATATAGAATCATTTATCACCATCAATATCTCTATCAAAATAAAGAGATATCAGATAGATATGAGATCACTAATGCACTATTCATGTGAAATCTTATAGAGTTAGCATCATCTGGGCCATGTGTAGTCAAGATGATTGGAAACATTGAGTGCCTATACATCTTAGGGTTTATGATCTCTGATTAGTTATGCATAGATATCATTTTTTTCTTCATTACCTAAAAACTTCTCCAGTTTTATTGTGAATTATAATATGCGCAATAACGAGGTGAAACTATCAGAACTTATTATTGTTATTCACTAAGTTTATAAATAAATGGGGTGTAACATCACAAGTAAATAAAGAATATGAAATTTTCATATTTATTAATATTTTTGAATTAATTATTATTTTTACTTTAACGGGGATGATATGTTTGATAACATACTCAACAAGCAACAACAAGTTTCTTTAAAATCTTACATTGCACACAACTTTGAGTAATACCAAAAAATAATATAATATTATTATTATTTTAAATGGTAGATAATGTCTAGCCATTGTATTAGAAGAAATGAAAATAACTAATGAAAATATGATTAAAAATATTTATTAAATGTTTTTACATTTATCTAATAAAATTTAGGGGTTTAAAATGAGAATGAATCCAATTTCAAGCATAAATACTCTAATATTTTTAAAAGGTAGTTTTACCGCCTTTTGATGGAAAACCCCTTTTAAATATAGTTTTTTCACTTTTATATTTTAAATTTTAAAAAATAAACTTTTTATTTATAATTTGGACATAAAAATTTACTTTGGGTAATTTTTTGTTATTTTTATGATAAAGTTCATTTTTTTAATGAATAGTGAAAATACTGCATTTTAAGTCAAAATTGTCTTTTCATCAGATTTATTAATATGGTTAGATTATATTTTTAAATGGTTTTAAATTAAAATAGGATTATATTTTTACCATTTAATCTAATTTTGGTCATTGGAAGTAATTTCATATTTTAATTGGACACAAACACATGTCAATCTTTTGGTAGTTTTTACTTCTTAAAAACACGCTTTCTAGTTTTGACAGCATAAATTAATTTTAAATTAATTAATGAAATTTATATGTTTTTAATTTGTTAAAATATATATCATTTTTTAATTTTTAATATCAAAATTATATTTGGGTGAATTTTTGGTATTTTTCTGAAAACGTTCAATTTTTTATGAATAGTGAAAAAACACTACATGGTAGTTAAAACCCAACTTTTTCATTTAAATGAAATTTTACCACTTCTGTTAATTGAATTTCAAAAATATGACATACATGGTTGTCATCAGTAAGTAAAATTTGGTTCAATAAGATGAAAATAATTTTTGGTGAATAGTAACTTTTGACTTTTATTTACCACGGTTAAAGGTAACTAGGGTAATTCAAGGTAAAAATAATATTATAATAATATAAAATTACCTTAACACTTTTCCTAACCTTATTGGATGAGTCATTTCTGACCAATAAAATCCTTGGGTGAGACTTTTGGCCTTTGAAATCCATTTGGGTAAGATAATGACATTAATAACTTTTTATTTAAAGTAAAAATAAAAATATCATAAACATGTATTGTTTTGCTAAAACGATTTTAATGTGGGGTTATATAATTGGTATTTTTTACCATAAATAGTAATTAGAAAGATAAAAATATTTCCTAAATCATGGTAATTTATTTATAATTTTTGGATATCAAATAAATTTATCTATTTATGACACAATGATGATGTAATGATTAACTCATTAATGAATGTTTTAAATAGATGATATTATAAATATTAAAATAAATTTATTTTGAATCTTTTTATTTCATCCACTAATTTTATAAATTAGGATGTATTTTTATCTTTTAATTAATGAAGGTTTTTCGAAATAATCAAGTTGTTTTAGATTTTTTAAAATGTCATGATATGAATAGTATAAAAATTGACATAAATGAATTTTTAAATCAATTAATATTTTATTAAATGATAAAATAGTCCTAAAATCTAATGTTCGGCCAAATGAAATATATGATGTTAAAATTTTCATTAATGATTTATTTTGGGTCTCTTGTCATTTTATACTAACTATATTAACCTTATAGAGTGAATACACAAGAAGACATGGTAAAAGTCAAATTAATTAACTAAGGGTTAAAGTTAAATGATAAGGGTAAATTTGAAACCCAAACTTGTATAAAACCTACTGGATAAGAATATTTAAAATAATAGTCATCTTATCTTTGAATTTAATGAGTTATGGTCCTTTTGAAATAGAAAATACTTTTATAATAAAATAATATTTTCAAAACTTTCCTAAAGAGCCCCACCTCCCTCTTATAAAAGGATGTCACATCTAACCCATTAATCACAACTCTCAATCACCTTGGATCATCCAAAATCTGACCAAATAATCTCTCAATATCCCTCTATACCTCTTAGAATCCTTAACTTAGGCAGAAGGCACTTCAAGTAATCCTTTTGGTTCACTCCAAAGGGAGTTACCTGATTTAAAGGTAACGTCTTCCCTCAAGTTCTCTTCTTTTATTTTACTTCTTCGCTCCCTATTCTCTTCTTATTATTTGTTTACATAACAAAAATAGTATCCTAAATATACTAGGTTGTTTTTATGAGAATTATTCTAACTAAACTTACACACACATCTATCTAATGGGTAAATAACATACTGTTTTTGTGGACGGCGAACTACTGCCTCACAAAATGATGATTGTTCGATTATCTCTACCACCTCTCATGGTGTCCATTATGATGTAAATATATTTATATGTGATATATATTATATTTATATTGTTTCTTTTCTTTTGTATTTTTCATTAATAGAATACCTTTATGGTTTCCATAGTGGGTAAATACGATAATTTCATTTGAGAAAGTGTGGACTACCGCCCCCTCAAAGTGATATGACTCGTTCATGCCATAAGTGGAATGTATAAAGGAAGGAGTTAATGAAATTACATAACATATATATTATACTATAATTATAATATACCTATTTATTATTAATTTTTCATTCATTTAAATATAAAATACAAATGAAAGTAGCGTTCATGCGTACGTACGGCTTACCGTCTCCATGAACAGTGTGTTTCATTTCTTAACTCCAAATGATATGGAATATTATAAATACATATACACTGGATATATATGATATATATGATATCTAAATAATTAATATAACTCTGTATATAATGGAATTTTTACCAAATGGACAATTTTTAATTATAACAAGTTCATTTTTTACTAAAGTTTCGAACATCGACAAAATGTCCGATATGAACTCAAATAATTAACTAATTGTTATATAAAGGTAATAAGTGATATAAAAGGAATAATAAACTTTAAAAATGTTATTAAGGAAGTATAAATTAACTTAATTTTATTATTCAGGAAGAACATGGAATATATGAGTCAAGTCGGACACGAGGTAAGGGGTTTTCATCTCACTTTTTATTCCCATGAGATTCATGCTATATTTGCCACTATTTCCTTTTGTGCGGTGTATTTACAGCCCATGATTGTATTATTTGTGTAATACACTTTAATTTATGGGTATTTAAATCTTTATTTTATGATCCTTCTTTCATGTGGTGAATGTTTCGTATGTTACCAAATTGGTAATGGAATCTTTCACCGTACTCTTTTAGTCAAAGACTTCTCTTATGTCATGTCTTTTAATTTCCATTTTATTATGTTGGGATATGTTATTCTATATCCTTATTTCTGTACATTTTTTACCCATGTGATGAGAGACCCTTTTATCTCTCATCAAATCATTTTCTGAATTTTAAAGCGACGTCGTTAGGCTGTCGAATTTCTGTAAGAGAATTTCTTAACCCAATTTCAATTATTTGGGTTAAACTTCTACTTCTTTATTATGTCATGATATTAATATGTTTTAATGACCTATGATTGTTTTAAACTTAATATTCACTTATATTTGGTATAATTTTATTTTTCACACATAAGTATGTCATTGATTTATCCTTAATCTAAGGATACGATCTTTGTAAGGGACTTTGTCTCAATTTACATTCCATTGAGACTTATTTGTTGTTATAAACCAATTCACTTTTATATGGTGTATATACTTCCATTTTACATATTATATCATGAATATCATTATTCTCATGATATTATAGGATTTTTTTAATGTTATTCTATAATTATTTTTTATTCAAGTATTTTCTCAAGTGGTAAGGGACTCTATAACTAAAACATTGTTTTAAATGTTTTAAAGATTTATTATTATAAATATTTCTCATTAATGACCTTGTTTTAAAAATGGTTTGAAGGATTTATGGACATTAATGTTTTAAAATGTTAATTAATTTAAAATCTTCAAAGTGTTATGGGACACTTTCATTCAATAAATCTCTTTATTAAATGTTTTAAATGGTTATAAAAATGGTTTGATAAAGTATTGATTATGTCAATATCTTGAAATAATATATTGTGATTGAAATGTGGAAATGTTATATTTCCTTTATTATTGTTTTATGTTTTATGAATATGTTATGGTTATTGGTAATTGTTTACATATATGGTTGGTTCCGTGATAAACCTAGGGCGGGTGAGCCTGAGATAGCTTTCCAATGAATTGGGTAACGTGACGGAGGTAAATGTTAATGTTTATCCTAAGAGATTTAGGGAATATACTGTGATGGGTATTCAAATGTAAATCCCTATGTAGTTGTGATATCTACAATGTAAGTATGATATAGGTTCCATAAGTTACCTTTATGATTTATGATTTCTATGTGTTATTCATAAATCTTATGATTTCATGAGGTATGTTAAAGAGCTTATGTTTTGTATGTATTGATAAACTAATGTTTTCTTTCTTTATTTTATAACCCTTACTGAGATTTTTATGCTCATACCAAGTTTTTGAAAATTTTTTCACAGGGTATAAGGTAGGTTAAGAGAAATGAGGAACTCAATAAGATTTATATCAAGAAAATAATTATTTTTTTCTCTTAAGATTTTTTAGTTTATGAAAAAAATGGATACTAAGTAGAAGTGACTACTTTGTAATTTTTGAGATGTAATGTAATATTTATGGCCTAATTATCTAAAACTCTAAACTTAAAAATATCCTCAATGTGAATTATTAACGTAATTCAAGATTATGTAATGTTTAAGGTTGGGGCCTTATATGTGGCATGAAAAAACAATGGTGCTTATTGTAAATAGGAAGATGATGAACATAGAAAAGGGGATAAATACTTATTCCAAGTATAAATCTCCAGAGCACTATCCTCCAAAATCAAGGAAAGGAACATGATGTGGTATGTTTTCATGGGGAAAGTAGGTCCATTTGAAGATTAATTCCACCTAGTTAAAGAATAAAGGGTAATCTTCAAGTGTATTCATTATCAAGGGTTATATTTCTATATCCACAAGTTGGGTATTATATACTACATGTGGTGATCACATTTCTTTCCAAATACCGAAACCAAGTATATTTTATAATTTTTCTAGTGGAGAGGTGGATCTATGGGATGACAATGGAGCGAGGTTGGATACTCTCTCCATTGGAGATAACCATTTCACATTTCCAATGGTATTGATTTTGGTTTTAAATAATTTTTTTTATGTTCCTATTGTTACCAAGAACATTATTTCAATTTCTTATTGATACATAGATGGATTTATTTTCAGTTTTTGGAAACAATAGTTTCTAATTTTATAAATATAGAATATGTTATGGTATGGAACAATTGAATAACAGTCTTATATATTGAATTATAAAAAGAAAATATTGTAAATTAATCAAGAAATAGACATGTGTGACTCCTGTAACACCTAATTATGGAATCACCATCTTAGTCATCTAAATGAGAATCATTTAACAAAGATCTATCAAGATGGTTTTTTAGAATCTTTTTAGCTTATGATACTTAAAATATGTAAGGCTTGTTTACATAGGGATATGAACAAACCACCATTCATTGGTCAAGGTGAAAGGGTCACAGAGCTTTTAGAATTAGTGCACACTGATTCATGTAGAACTTTTCAAGTAGAATATATAGGTGGATTCTAAAACTTTATTACATTTACCAATTACATTAGTAGGTATGGTTATATATATTTTATGAGGTACAATTCTGAATCTTTTGAGAAATTCAAGGATTCCCAGAACAAAGTTGATAATCATCTTGGTAAGAATATAAAGAAACATCGATTATATTGAGGTGTTGAATATCTTAACCAAGATTTTATTGAATTTTTATGATAGTATTATATTTTATCTCAAATCACTCCCCCTTATGCACCATAGTGGAAAAATATTAGTGAAAGGATGAACTACACATTAATGTACATGGTAAGGTCTATTATGAGTCATATAAACCTTCCAATATCCTTTTGTGTATATGAATTACATAATACATCATACTTACTAAACCGAGTACCAACCAAAGTGGAAAATAGTATTCCCTTAGAGTTTTGGAGTGGAAATAAACCTGTTTTTCACATGTTCATGTATGGGGTTATGAGTAATTTGTTAAGTTTGGATCAAGCAAGAAACTAAAAATCCAAGGCATGAAGTGTATCTTTATTGGGTATCCCAAGGAAACATGGGGATATTATCTATACAACACCTCTTGTAGGAAATTAATCATTCATACTCTCAAGTAATATAGTGGGAGAAATATAAAATTAAATGAAGTTTATTCTTAAGATATAAAATATTGGTATAGGAAACTGTTCCATAAGTTCCGGAGGAAGAAATCATTCCTAAAATAAAAGTATTGTATAGGAGTGTAAGAGAGGTCAAAGAACTATAGAGATATGGTTTTATAATACCCGATGATGGTGACTCATTATTGGTTAAAAATAATGATCCTATCACCAATAAAGAGGTAATAGAGATCTGAGAAGATGTAAGGTTGAAAGAAGCTATTAATTATGAGATAGATTACATGTATCAAAATCAACTTTGGGTTCTGATCAATTCTCTAGTTGATGTAAATCATGTTGGGTAAAAATAGGTATTCAAGAGAAATTTGAACATTGAAGGCAAAGTAAATACCTATAAAGCATAGATAGTAGCTAAATGGGTTAAACAACAATAAATCATTGACTATGAAGAAACATTTTCTCTAGTTTCCATGTTTAAATCTATTAGAGTTTTTCTTTCCATAGTAACTTACCATGACTATAATATTTTGAAAATGGATGTAAAAATTTACTTCCTTAACAAGAACCTTCAGGAGGATGTGTATATGACACAACCAAAATGGTTTTTGACTTCATGAAATTCCAAAAAGGTATACAAGTTGTTGAGATCCATTTATGGATTAAAGTAATCATCCATGTCATTGAACATTTGGTTCAATAAATCCATAAAATAATTTTGTTTCATTAAGAATGAATGTGAACCACATGTTTACAAGTGGTTTCATAGGAGTACAGTTGTTTTCATAGTAGTATATATTAATGACATATTACCAATTGGAAATGATATACCATCCTTACAAGAGGTTAAGGTATAGTTGAGCAAGTGATTCTCTATAAAGTAATTAGGAAAGGTAACCTACATTATAGGGATTAATATCACGCATGATAGATCCAATAGGTTGATTGTAAAAACTAAAGGTATATACATTAACCAAAAACTGAAAAGGTTTAGTATGGAACAATCTAAGAGGGGATCGGTTTGAGTTTCACATGGTATACATATTTCCAAGAAAATGTGACCTGAGACACAAGAGGAAAGAGATAGGGTGAGTAATATCTTATATGCTTCTATGGTATGATCCATCATGTGTGCCAGTTTATGTACAAGGATTGATGTTTCTTAGGATGTGATCATGGTAGGAAAATATCAAGTATAACTAGGTGAACAACATCAGACTACTGTTAAAGCTATTCTTAAGTATCTGAGGTGAACTGAGGATATGTTCCTAGTGTATGGAGGAGATGAAGAGCTAGTCATCAAGGTTTATATAGATTTCATCTTTAAGATATATTAGAATGATATGAAGTTGTGGTCAAGATATGTATTGTGTATCAATGGAGGAGCTATGAGTTAGAAGAGTTTTAAGCCACCATTTATTGATTCTACATTGGGGTTTGAGTATATCGCAGCTTCTGAGGTAGCTAAATAAGTTGTTTTGATTCAAAAAAATTTCCAAGATCTTGATATAGTTCATAGTTGTGAAGACCCTATCATGAATTAATGTGATAACACTTCCACTGTGGCTCTCTCCAAATATTCATGGTCACATGAAAGGAAAAAAGAACATACTTTGAATGCTACATATCTTGAAGGATTTTTCTCAATGAGGTGAAGTTGTGGTTATTATAGTTTTTATGGAGGAAAAAATAGAAAACCCCTTAATGAAGGATTCATCTCAGCAAAGGCATGAGTATCATATGAGATCTGGTGGACTGAAAGTTGTTGTCATTTGGCTTTAGTTCAAGTGGGAGTTTGTTGAAGTTGGTTCCCTAGAACTAACTTTCTTAGTACTTTATTACATTTTTTCATTATTGATAAAAAATTATGATCACATAATTATTGTTTCTCTATATTACTTTTATATGTGATAATGTCCTAATAATATATGTCTCATTGAGAGGTCATACAAGTTTCCTGCTATGATGAGAACTAATAGGTTTCATGAAAATATACTTGAATATATGTTTTATAGTTAAATGATATTATTTTATGGAACATAGATGATATAGTATATTAGGGATGGATACTCATAAAACTTTGAGTCACTCTCTCATGGTGTATTCCCTTGATAGTTTTTAGTGCAGAAGATTTTGAGAATAGACCCTCCAATAGGACATCTATGTTTTTATGTTCCATTGGATTTTCCTATCTTCAGTTGTATGTATTGATACTTGGAATTTAATATTTTAATTAATGGATATCATGACTCACATACTTTGTTGTACTGATGAAAACTATTATAAAATATATTTGTAGTGAATTAGAATATGTTAGGTGTGTCACAAGTGATATTGCATTAATTTTTAATATGAGATAGGGTTTAGCCCTTTTGTCCCTTTATGAAAGTTGATATATTACTCCCTTTGATGAGAATAGAACTGCCTGCATAAATCCATGGCCTTGGTGTTTGGTGGGTGAGTTTATTTTCAAAATTTCAAATAATGTGACATTGAGTATATAGGTTTATGAAATCGGCATGAAACCTTCTTGATTTGAGATATTGTGATAAATGGATTATATTATATGGTAAACATTAATAGGAGGTTATATGTCATTGCAATGTTAACGTCTTTCTCTACAGATGCATTAGCATGTTTCTAGATGATAACCTTGGATTTTAGGTGATTTTGCCTAATAAAACTGAGAAAGAGTACTAGAGTATCACTCTCTAAGTGTATCCATAATCTCAATTAAATTCAAGTATTTATTTTAATAGATTAGAATAAATAATATTTATTTAGGTTTGGCTGATCACCATAATTTAGTCACAAGTTATTTAACAAAATAAGTGATTTAAATAATAATAATAAATATTTGTTTGCAATGTTTGGTAATATTTATTATATTTATTGATGAATAATGGAGTGATATTTATTTATTAAATAAATAGTTATTATTCAAGGATCAATAAATCTCGACGAGTGAAAGTAGACCAAGCTTAATGGTTTGAATTGAAATAGATAAATGATACTTATTTATATTCTTAAAGTTTTTCAAATGTAAATAAATTAATGATAATAATTTTTTAATTAATGTAAATGAGGTCAATTAATAATTACAAATATGGAAAGGGGATTGTGTACAATTTTTTAGCCCTAAACCCGCCATAATAAATATCTAATTATATCACTTTCCATTATCGCCCTTGGTGTGCACAATGGATAGAGAGAAACTCTCTCAAGTCTTAAATAGAGATATAGAGATCTAGAATTCACTATTTATTCCTTATTTATCAATCCATCAAGAGAACATCAAGGGTTCTTCCTCCTTAAGAAGAAATCAACTATGATCAACCATAAACAACGCAAGTGATCGGGATTGGCCATGCTAGTGCCCAATGATTCTATGAAAATGATTATATATTGTAGTGAATGTTTGGATCAATGTTAGAGGGATTTTACAATTGGATCATATTTCAAAATTATGGTACAATGAGATATAGTCAACCAAATCATCAATGAAGAGATAATGAAAAGTTAAGGTAATTATATATCTTCTCATAAATTAATTATAAATTACATGTGAAGATCCCCCTCTTCTAGTTCTAGTTTTTTATTTGGTCAATTAATATATGGTTTTCATTGGGAATGACATTATTTTTCATGTAAAAAAATGATAATTCATAAATTAAGACTAAAAGTCGAGTTCTTCAACCCAACCAAGACACTTTTGTTGTGCCTGAAACCTAGAATATGGATGTCACACTGGGAATGTTTGTATGAGATAATTTATCTCACCAATGGTGGTATAAATGTGAAGGTTAAAGATTTAACTAATTCCTAGGAAGTCTCACACGTGAATAGTGGGGATGTGTGGCTCTTTGCTCAAAAGCTATATTGTCGATGCAAAGAGTTGCATAGCCCAAAGAGTTTGGGAAATGGATTAATTTGATATGTTCATATGGATATCACATTAGGAATGTTTTTATGAGGGATTTTATCTCACATTTAGTAGTGTCATATTTATAAAAATTTGGTATGAATTTAGAATGGATGAAGAATATTGGAAAACCAAGTTTTCCAGTTTCCATGACATAGCTAAATCCAAAACACTAATTTCTATTCTTGAGAATTCAACACCACAACATGTTTATTTTGAAAATGCTTGTTTTAGTTCTTGATAATAATAAAACATGAGTCCCATGAACACTTCTATGTAATTTTTCATGCCGAAGGGAATAACTAAGTACTCATAGTGACCATAATGGCACTATAATGTCATCTTCGATATTTCTTCCTCTCAAACTCAGAGCTGGTGATAACCTGACTTGGGGTTAATATTTGAGAACCACTTCACCCCTTTCAGTTGGTCAAAGAGATCATCTTAGTAGTTTATATTTATTATTTATTGTCACCTAATTCAGAAAATAATAATTCATGCATAACCATATAATATCATTCTCCTTCTTGGTGAATATCATCAAGGATACCCATGGGGATACACTGGGTCTAAAAAATCCTTTCCTCTAAAGATCCTCCAACTACACCTTCATCTCGTGAAGATCTATTTTTTCATATGATATAATGGATAAAATATCAAGGTATTCCCTAGGTGACTATTTATGTAGAATTCAACCACTCGATGGGGAGGTAAGCCAGACACGTCCTCAAAGAAGACTTCATCATACTCCACCACCACTATAGGAATCTAAAAGCTCATAGTATCTAATAATTTTAATGGATATACTATTAAACTAATGATAAATCAGTTACATATACCTGTGTATTGAAAATCATACTCAACCTAAGTTTATTTTCCACTAATGAATGAAAATATCATTTAGTCCACCCAGATACATTGTATTCGCTATCTAAAATAGTCAATCTATTTATGGATTGTATAGAGATACTTTATACTAGTAATGAAATCATAACATATAATTATGTATATAAATAGATCCCATACAAATATCTCTCTTACAATAGTTAGGTCATATTTTCAACAAAAGTGTGCAACTACTGAAACTCCCCCGGTAGGAGCCTCTACGTGAAAAGGTTGAGCTAAAGGCTCTAATGGAATCTCTAAGTCTCAAAACAAGGGATGTGTCTGGGAAGGAGTAGATTGAATCTATGTCTATAAAAACTATAGATAAAGTATATTAGACATAGATTATACCTTATATCATACTCAGAGCCTCTAGATCTTAAGCCTAAATTGCCTACAGTAGTCCATGTCCCTGACCACTAACTCCCTGATCCAAGAATTGATCACTTGTGGGTTGTAGCAGTGGTAATAGATCATAATGTTATCCACTACCCACTACTCTCTCAACACCACTACCATGTATTCCTCCCTGTGGAGCTCCCAACTCAAGTTGTTCTCTCTTCCTTGGTGGTTTATTGATCAAATATCTATCCACAACACAAAGGGTTAGTAAATCCTGCATGATATGACCTCTCTCATCATAGGAGTATCATCTCCTCTCCCTTAGATGACTGGAATAACCATGATATCCTTGAGTGGAAGATCCTTTATCCTAAGATTGTCCCCAAAAACACCTTGTGTACCCGAATCCGTGTGTTTTTTGTCAACTACCAGCTGCTGAAGTTTCTACTCAAGATTGTCCACTACCAGAACCGGCAATCAAAATCTATTCTTCTAAGAATATCTCCACAACCAAGGCATTCTCTATCACCCAAGTGTAATAATTAATACAAAGAGAAACCTCTCCAACTTGGATAACACTCTATCATGACCTGGCCCACTTAGGTGTCCCTGGATGGTGATAAGTTGAGATTGGTACCCCAATCTTACCTACAATAGGTCAGGGGCAGGTGACTAGCATCGAGTAGGCATATCACACACAATGGATATATTATCCAGAGTAATTATACACATAAACACATCTCCATAAACTATTACAATGCAAAAATATTAAAAAATACTAAAAAATCATACAAAACATCTAGAACAACAAAAAAAAGTATGAAAAAAGAGTAGATAAAGATATAAAGGGATCAATACAAGTCCACCAAAACTATAAAGGGGTCTAGCCTACTAGAATAAGGAAACAACTACCAAACTGAAAATCCAAAATCCATCTATGGTTGGTATAATACAACTAATATCCACCAACTCTAGGTCCACCTAGTACTCTATTGAATGGTCTATCTTCATAATAATACATGACACATGTGGGAAGATCCCATGTAGATAAACATACCTAGTTGAACAACCTAAAACACTAAACTCAAATTATCAGGGAGGGATTCATTTCTCAATCCCAATAACAAGGGATAATAAGATAAAAACCTGGATATTCTCAAGGGAAGACTCTAAGTCTCATTTGAGATATTTCCTCACTATTTTCCTAGGGATTCTATATAAAGCTCCAAGGTAACATTTTTTCAAGGGAACTCACTCCACTCCACTTACAAAAATTGATGACACTTATCTGAAAAAATTCATACACATCAGGCCTTTTCAAGTTGAAGTATACAATATAACTCCTATGATATCGATACTAAGATAGAGGATCACACCCATGGAATATGGGAGATAACTAAACCTATCTAGAATAACTCACTAGGAAGGGGATCACATGCCCTGAATTTTGTTCATGGGATACCTAATCCATATGTTTTCTATTTGAAATGAATGAGATCCAAGAAGAAATCCACAAATATAGTGTGATTGGTGGCCTCATTTTTTGTGCATAAATTTTTAATATCTAATTCATAATATATTATTTATTTTTATTAATAATAATAATATTTTAATTAAGAAGGATCATTTTTGGGTATTTACTTTTTATAATTTCAATTTTGAAAAATAAATGAATATAAATAAAAATGCATGTTTTAAAATTCCTGATATTTTCTATGTGTGTTGTGTGTACTGTGTAGGAGAAATGGAAAGGGGGATGACTTAGTAAAAAATGGCCCATATTTGTCCAACCCTCAATCAAGGAGGTTAATCCACATAGTATCCCAAGAAGGGAATGTCATCTGAGCCCATACTCAGGAAGGTTTTTCTATTTAGGAAAGCCCTTTATGGGTCTTCATAGGGGCAGGATCATGTACATATATGGAACAAGCACCGATGTGTGGAGGCCAGTTCCACATAGCAATGGGAGGAGATAGTCCCTGGTGCGGGTCAGTACACGTTGGTGGTAGGCATCATTTGACACCATTTCATCTTCATTAATGATAATCCATTATAGTTTCACTCAAATAGTGGAGGCATAACCTCTACATGTTCGATGTAGGATGTTGGTCAGACTTGGGGCCCTGTGAACTTACTGAAACAATGTCATTTTGGGCCATCCTCACATCATCTTCATCAGACATTCCTTCCACCAATCTATTTTTGTAGTTGGTGTCCTAGAACCATCTACTTTGTACTTTATTCATTAATTAATACTTTATCACATATTGATTGTTCTTCTGCATGACAATTCATGTGATAATGTCCTAAGGATAAATTTTGCATTAAAGGTTCATAGAAGATCCCTGATATGTTGATAACCCAAAAGTTCCATAACATTATTCTTCAATATATGTTCTATGTCCAGATGATGTTATTTGAGGGACACAAATAATATAGTCCATTAGGAGTGAGGACTCATTAAACTTTGAGGCACCTTCTCATGGTGTGTTCCCTTGGTAATATCCAAGAGGATATTATGAGAACAAGACCCGCCAGTAGGAAATCAACATTTCATAGTGTCATTGTATGTTTCTATATGCGGACATGTGTATTGGTCCTTAGACTTTAAGACTATTATTATTAATGGTTATTACAACTCACACACTTAGATTTATTGATGAAAACTGTGACGAAACACTGTTCACAGTGAGGTAGGATACATTGGGTGTTTCATGAGTGATACTACATTAATAGATAATGTGAGAAAGTATTTGTCCCTTCTATTACATAATGTAAGTAGATATCTCAATCCCTTTGATGGAATTGATATAGCCTAAATAAATCCATGGACATGGTGAGGAATGGGCTAGTTCAATTCTGGAAATTCAAAGAAAGAATAATCGAGCACATGGGTTGATGGCACTAGCATGCAACCCACTTGATTTGAGATATTGAGACAAAGGGGTTAAATTACATGGTAAGCATTCGTACGAGGTGACATGTCAATGCGGCATCAACTTCTTTCTCTTGGGTTCCTTGACTCGTTGCTAGACAGTAATCTTGGACTTTAGGCAAGCCCGCCTAATACCAACGAGAAATAGGCCTAGAGGATCACACACTAGGTGTATCCAAGTATCTCAAGTAGAATAAATATTATTCTCGTATGTGGTTTAATAATTATTCAAGGAAGCCTAAATTGTTTTAGTGTTGGAGGAAGAATAAAATTAAAACAAGATATACTTGTTGTGTATATTAAATATACATATCGTGTAGTTTTCATTTTGGAAAGGAAATAAAAAACGAGTACACGCCGGGTATTGATGATTACATGCCGTGTAGTTTTTTCAGTCGGTATTTTGAGGAAATAATATTGTTTTATTAAATTATATTTATTATAATAATCATGGGTGCATGTTGAGTAATTAATGATTCTACATGGGTGTTTTCAATAAGAGTTAATGAAATACATAAAATGTGTAATGCTTTTATTTATTGTCATAACTCTATAACTTCAAACCTGATTATAAATATCTTCACAACCCCAACAATTTTCCCTAATCGTTGTGCATAGAAATTCTGGAGAATTATTTCAAGGCCAAAAGAACTCCTTCCTCTAAGAATGCTCTCAAGACTGAGAGAGATCCTCCTCCATCGGATCAAGGCGATCTAAGGCGGACAACGCAAGCAAAGGCTTCTCCACGCTAGCACCCAGAAATTCCTTTCGTGATGTATAGATATACGTGGAGCACGTGTGGATCTCCACTAGCGGAATCCTACACTTGGATTCTATGACACAACGACAGATCACATTGGATCATGACCGGATACATCAACAGGAAAATAATTCCATCAAGGTAATTCTTTTCAATTAATTAAATTAATTATAACCAACATATGATGATCCTCTATTGTGGTTCTGGGACTATTCTTCTTCTTTGTCTATTTCTGTGATTTGATCCATGGAGTCTGGAATTTATCATCATATTGATCCCGGATTGATCATTGATAATGAAAAAAAGCCAAGTGGGCACATCCACCCATGAGCTTCTGCTGTGCTCGGAACCTACAAGTGGTATTAAAGGGAGTTATATCGTTGATTATAATTATTTAGTTTCTCATTGGTGATTTATGCACTTAATAATTTAGTTGTTTCAATTAAAGTTAATCGTTATTTAAATCTGAATCTCGAGATCTGTTCCTCCTCTACCATTTCTCATTCACCTTAAAGAAATGAATTTTTCTTTTAATTATGATTAAAATAAAATAGAAGATCTCATCTAGAGGTTCCAAACGTTCCTGGTCGTACAACACCAGAATACACGGAGTGTATTCATAAGTACACATTGTGTAGTCTAGGTTCATTTCATTGGACTGATCCGCCAAATCAGGCCATGTAAATGGATCCTACCTAAGTCATAAATGACACAGTGTGTTGACCAGGAACAGATGGAACACGGTTTCCAGATTACACGCCGTGTGGTCCACTAAACACGGCATGTAGTCCCTTAGGGTTAGGGTTGAACTGTGTACCCCGTACTAGGATTTCCCATCCAGAAACCATGGAATGTGGACACTACATGGCGTGTTTCCCACTGAACACGCCATGTACTCCGAAAATTTCTAAAGTACAAAAACACGACATGTCCCCGGGTGTGTACTTCGGATAAACGGTGAAAAAAATTACATATCATGTAGTCGGAAATACACACTGTTTACTCATCCAAATTACACAGATTTATTAAAATTTATTATTATATTATACAAACCCTTGAGAAATGTACCATAGTGTGGGAATAAAGTTGAGACACAACACGTGATAGGTGTTTTATATATATGTGTTTAATTTAATATCTGTGCAAATGGGAATTCACCAGGTTGCCTCCAAGGTACAAGTTACATACAAAGATAATTTTAAATTAATTTATTTGTTTAAAAATATTATGGATGGGAATATCAAGGAAATTCAGAAAAAGGATTTAAGATAAAAGGATTGATTAATTAAAGATAATTAACTGATTCGAGCGTGATTTATCTTAAACAAGAATGATTAAAGAATGGAATGATAGTTTTATTTATGCATAAATATCGTTGCATGTATGGATGATCATGAGATAGACCAAGACCTTTTATGTGAATGGTTTCTTTTAATTTATTTATTTAAATTAAATTTGTTGGCTTGCGAGCCTTCTCCTCATTAATATGCAGGGCCTGCAAGCCCAAGGTTTATTTTATGTAAAAACCCATTTTACCCCTCACCTGCGTGTTAGATAAATGCATATGTAATGGAAAGATCTCCCATGATAGTGGAGGCAGGCTCAAGTCAGGTGCCAAGGTGAAACCAATCCAAGGAGATACAAAGTTGGACAGGTGGAAAGCTATAAACACGAACCTGAATGGTTCAAGGTGTTTCTCCCCTAGGTCTTGGGTTAGTTTATCAACTTCTAGATAAACTAACCAATAGAACAAGCTCATGATCATACCATTTATTTTATTTCTGTCAGTTGCATGGTTTATTTATTTTGGGTGTGTTGTCATGGTCACACAATTAATGAATTAAATAAGCATGCAATATGGAACTAAAATAAGACTGGCTTATGCGTAAAATATTATCTTAGACATGGTTAATCACTTAAGTATATCCTACTTAATATTAACAAGAATCTAATCAAAGATAATAAAAAGGAAATTTACGTATAAGGATAAAATCCCTCAAAGAAATATTAAGTCGGTATAGCCTTCCATAATCTAAGTTAGAATCGAACCATAGTTCAAAGTGCTTGACTAACCCTAGTTGGGGTGCTTTCAATTATCGGGAAATCTAATTCAAGATTTTGGGTTGACTTGACTTGGTTTTCATCAAGGGTTGACTTCCATAGTAGGACTTGGTGTGAACAAGAGGTAAAGGTTCAGGAAATCCAAAATAAAAGGATTTCAGGATTGGGGAGTCCACTCAACGGATCAAGGAGTTGCGAGTTAATGCGGTTGGAATTTGGAATGCCTACCTAAAACCCTTCAAGTTGCTTGACTAACCCTATTTGGGGTAATTCGAAAGGAAATATGGATCCTTTCCACTAAAATATTCAGGCAACAGAATATTCCGAAGTCGATGGTGAGGGCTATTGGATTTCGATAAAATAGTGGGAGATTAATAAGTATTAATTTATTTATTTGTCTCAGTTTTATTATAATAAAGTACTAAACCTTTGATCATCTTAATTTTTAGAAATTGAAAGAAAATGACTTCAAACATATCATTGTGAACCATACTTGAGAAGGAAAACCTTCTCACTGGCACCAATTTCCAAGAGTGGTAGAGGCGTTTACTCGTCATCCTTCGCCACAAGAGGAAATTATATGTGCCGGAAGAGCCTGTTCTAGTTGCACCTAGGAAAGAGTCCAGTGATGAGGAATTATCTCTCTATATGAAACACATGGATGATGCCAAATATGTCAAGTGTTTCATGCTATTTTCTATGTCTAATGATCACTTGAAGCAACATGAAAACATGGATGTGTATAGCATGATGTATCTCCTTAAGGATCTCTACCAAGAGAAGGCGAGATATGAGAGATATGAGATCTCCAACACTTTGTTTACAACTAATCTTGGAGAGTCTGCACCATCTGGGCTTCATGTATTCAATCTTATTGGCTACATTGAATGCTTGGACATCTTAGGGATTAAGTTCCCGGATAAGTTACGTACAGATCTCATCCTATCATCACTGCCCAAGACCTTCTCTAGCTTTATTTTCAACTACAACATGAGCAACAATGAGAAGAGTCTATCAGAACTTCTGACCTTAATTTTCCAGGTAGGTAAGGACATGGGGCATGACAAACCCACAGTCCTTATGGTGAATAAGAAAAGGAAGGACAAGGAAAAGGGGCCAAAGACTTATAAATGGTCTGAAGCCCCCGAGCGTCGTCCCTCCAAGAAGGGGAAGATCCAGAGGTCGGGAAAGGAATAGGAGGCGATATGTTTTTTATGTGGCAAGAAAGGCCACTGGGAGAGGAACTTCACCCATAAGCATGGGGACGCTAAAGGTGTGTTCGTTATCAAGTGTAATCTTTCCATTTTTACACATTGGGTATTAGATACATCTTGTGGGGCTCACATCTGTATTCAAATTCAAGAACCAAGTATATTTAGAAAGATTTCCAGAGGAGAGGTGGATCTTCGAGCTGCCAATGGCGTGAGGCTGGCTGCATTATCCATTGGCGATTACCACCTCTCATTGCTGATTGGGATGATTTTGGTTTTACATAACTGTTATTATGTGCCTAGTGTTACCAAGAACAAAATTTATGTATCTTGTTTGGATATGGATGGATTTATTTTCAAATTTTGAAATAAGGTTTGTCTCTTTTATAAGAAAAACATATGTTATGGTATGGCCCATTTAAATAATGGTTTGTATGTATTAAATTATGAAAACCAAGTGTTGGAAATCGATAACGAAACAGACTCACATGACTCATACATCACCCAATTGTGGCATCACCGTCTAGGTCATGTAAACGAGAAGCGCTTGACAAAGATCTTCCAAGATGGATATTTAGACTCTACAGAGTTAAAACCACTTGATAGATGTCACACTTGTTTACAAGGAAAAATGACCAAGCCGCCTTTCAGTGGACAAGGTGAAAGGGCCACAGAGCTTCTAGGATTGGTGCACATGGATGTGTGTGGACCATTTCCAGTAGAAGCTAGAGGTGGATATTCTTACATAATAAATTTTACTGATGATTTGAGTAGATATGGATATGTCTAATTAATGAGGTATAATTTAGAAGCCTTAGAGAAATTTAAGGAATTCAAGAATGAAGTAGAGAATCATCTTGGTAAGAAGATAAAGAAGCTTCGATCAGATCGAGGTGGAGAATATCTTAACCAAGAGTTCATCGATCTTCTACTGGAGTCTGGGATTATATCTCAGATCACTCCTCCTTATACACCACAATGGAATGGTGTTAGTGAAAGGAGGAACCGCACCTTTTTGGATATGGTGAGTTCGATGATGAGTCATGCAGATCTTCCATTATCCGTTTAAGGATATGCATTACAAATTGCAGCATACACATTAAACTGGGTGCCAACTAAGGTGGAAAATGGAATTCCCTCTAAGTTATGGAATGGAAAGAAACCCATTTTGTCGTACACACATGTATGGGGATTCGAGGAATTAGTTAAGGCCTTCTTAGGCAAAAAACTAGCACCCCAGGGCATGAGGTGTATCTTTATAGGATATCCCAAGGAAACGAAAGGATATTACCTATATAACCCTTCAGACAAGAAAGTGATTGTCGCCAGACAATCCATCTTTCTTGAGAGGGAGCATATCCTCAAAAAGGATAGTGGGATCAAGATTGAATTTGATGAAGTTAATGCTTAAGATACACAGGAGTTGGTACAGGATCAAGTTCCACAGGTCCCTGTGGAAGAGGTTCCATAAACACAAGTACTACGTAGGAGCTCAAGAGAGGTAAGGGAACCTGAGAGATTTGGCTTCCTAGTCACTGAGGATGGTGAATCATTATTATTGTACAATGATGAAACAATCTCCTACAAGGAAGAAGTATAAAGCTCAGAAGCTACAAGATGGCTAGAATCTATGAATTCTGAGATGGATTCCATGTATCAGAACCAATTCTAGGTTCTGGTCGATGAGCCAGTTGATGTTAAGCCTATTGGACGAAAATGGGTATTCAAGAGAAAAATATACATGGAAGATCAAGTTAACACCTATAAAGCAAGGATAGTGGATAAAGGATTCATACAGCGTCAAGGAATTGACTATGATGAAACCTTCTCACCAGTTTCCATTTTTAAATCCATAAGAATCATACTTTCCATAGCAGCTTACCATGACTATGAGATTTGGAAAATGGATGTCAAAACAGCATTCCTTAACGGGAACCTTAAAGAAGATGTCTATATGACACAACCAGAAGTATTTGTGACACCAGGTGAAGTCAAATGGTCGTAGAACATACAATTTGATGAATCCATAAAGGAATTTGGTTTCATTAAGAATTAATGTGAGACATGTGTTTATAAGTGGTTTAATGGGAATGTGGTCATTATCCTAGTAGTATAAGTTTATGACATATTGCTTATTGGAAATGATGTACCAGTCTTACAGTCAGTTAAGGACTAGTTGAACAATATTCTAGGGATCAAAATCATTCATGATAGATCTAAGAGGCTGCTTGGACTAAGTCAAGGTACATACATTGACCAAATACTAAAGATATTTAGTATGGAACAATCTAATAGAGGATTGGTTATAGTGTCACATGGCCTACATATTTCTAAGAAAATGTGTCCTCAGACACAACAAGAGAAATATAGAATGAGTAAGATCCCATACGCTTTGGCTATAGGATCCATCATGTATGCCATGTTATGTACCAGGATTGATGTTACCTATGCACTGATCATGGTAGGCAGGTATCAAGAAGATCCAGTAGAATAGAATTGGACAGTTGTTAAGACTATCCTTAAGTATCTGAGAAGAACTAAGGATATGTTCTTGGTGTATAGAGGAGACCAAGAGCTTATCATCAGAGGGTATGCTGATGCTGGCTTTCAGAAATATCAGAACAATCTGAAGTCACAATCCGGATATGTTTTCTGTCTCAATAGAGGAGCTGTGAGTTGGAAGAGTTCAAAGAAACCAGTTTTCACCGATTCTACAGTGGAGTACGAATATATAGAAGCTTATGATGTAGCCAAGAAATCCGTCTGGATTCGTAACTTTGTCCAGGATCTTGATGTGGTGCCTAGTAGTAAATATCCTATCATGTTTTATTGTGATAATACTGCAGTGGTGGCTCTTGAAAAAGAACCAAGGTCACATCAACGAACAAATAATATACTCCAGAAGTATCACCTCTTGAGGTATTTCTATCAAAGGGGTGAAGTTTCAGTGATCAGAGTGTCCATGGAAGAGAACGTAGCACACCCCATGACAAAAGGCTTATCTCAGCAGAAGCATGAATATCATGTGAGATCTAGCGGGTTAAAGGTTGTTAGCAGTTCTCTTTAGTCCAAGTGGGGGTCTATTGGAGTTGGTGGCCTAGAACCAACTACTTTTTACTTTATTCATTAATGAATACTTTGTCACATCTTGATTGTTCTTCTGTGTGACAATTCATGTGATAATGTCCTAAGGATAGTTGTTGCATTAAAGGGTCATAGCGGATCCCTACAATGATGAGAACCTGGAAGTGCCATAACATTGTTCTTGAATATATGTTGTATGGCCGGATGATGTTATTTGAGGGACACAACTAATACAGACCATTAGGGGTGAGGACTCCTAAAACTTTGAGGCACCTTCTCATGGTGTGCGCCCTTGTTAATATCCAGAAGAATATTATGAGAATGAGACCCGCCAGTAGGAAATCCACATTTCATAGTGTCATTGGATGTTTCTATCTGCAGACGTGTGTATTGTTCCTTAGACTTTAAGATTATTATTAATGGGTATTACAACTCGCGCACTTAGATGTATTGACAAAAAATGTGACGACACACTGTTCACAGCGAGCTAGGATACATTGGGTACATCATGAGTGATACTACATTAATAGATAATGTGAGAAAGGATTTTTCCATTCTGTTTCATAATAGAAGTAGATATCTTAGGCCCTTTTATGGAATTTATATAGCCTAAATAAATCCATGTACATGGTGAGGAATGGGCAATTTCAATTCCAGAAAGTCAAAGAAAGAATAATCGAGCACATGGGTTGATGGCACTAACATGCAACCCACTTGATTCGAGATATTGAGACAAAGGGATTAAATTACATGGTAAGTGTTCGTATGAGTTGACACATAAATGTGGCGTCAACTTCTTTCTCTTGGGTGACTTGACTCATTTCTAAACATTAATCTTGGACTTTAGGCAAGCCCACCTAATTCCAACAAGAAAGTGTCCTAGAGGGTCACACACTAAGTGTATCCAAGTATCTCAAGTAGAATAAAGATTATTCTCATTTGTGGTTTAATAATTATTCAAGGAAGCCTAAATCATTTTAATGTTGGAGGAAGAATAAAATGAAAAAAACATATACATGTTGTGTATATTAAATGTACACACCGTGTATTTTTTCCAATTGGGATTTTGAGGAAATAATATCGTTTTATTAAATGATATTTATTATAATCAGTGTGGGCGCATGTCAAGGAATTAATGATTCGACATGGGGGTTTTCAATAAGAGTTAATGAAAAAAATAAAACAAGTAATGCATTTATTTATTATCATAACTCTATAACCTCAAACTCGATTATAAATATCCTCACAACCCCAACATTTTTCCCTAATTGTTGTGCGCAACAATTCTGGATAATTCTTTCAAGTCTGAAAGAACTCCTTCCTCCAAGAATTATCTCAATACCGAGAGATATTCTCTTCCATCAGATCAAGGTGATCTAAGGCGGACAACACAAGAAAAGGCTTCTCCACACTAGCACCCAGAGATTCTTTTGGCGATGTCCTGAGATACGTGGAGCACGTGTTGATCACCGCTAGAGGAATCCTACACTTGGATTATATGACGCAATGATAGATCACATCAGATAGTGACCAAAGACATCAACGGAGAAATAATTATATCAAGGTAATTCTTGTAAATTAATTAAATTAATTATAACCAACATATGATGATCCTCCTTTGTGGTTTCGGGACTATTCTTATTCTAGGTCTATTTCTGTGATTCGATCTATGGAGTCTGGCGTTTATTCTCGTATTGATCCTAGATTGATCATTGATAATGACAAAAATCCAAGTGGGAACATCCACCCATGAGCTTCTGTTGTGCTCAGAACCTACATCTATGTGGAAATCTCCATAGTTTCACCATTGGACTTCCATGTCCAATGAAGGAAGACCTCCCCACCACTTCCATTTTGAGTTATACTACATCGCAATCATGGATATGTGGAATAGTGGCTAAGGTATCTCAAACTAATAATAAAAACACTATGATGTCATCTAAACTATTACGCCATAGTCCATGTAGTCAAGATGTTAAAGAAGATGGTTGTGGCATAGGCTTCTAGAACCATAGTGGAAGGTGTGAAAATGGAAGAATTGAGGATTTTTTTAGAAAGAAGATGGTTTCACTATAGATAATATAATATTCCATATCCATGAAAAATGATATAAGTAAAGGGGAACAACTCCATTTCATAGGGTATTATGCTTCTAAAAATTTAATTACCCAAATTTTTTAGGATATCCATAATTTTAATCTAATATTTTGGGAAGAAATAAAAAGAAACCAACATAGAGAAGGAACCTTCTATGAAGGAGTTTAAACACACCATTAAACAAGGAATACTCAGACAAACTTCAAGAATTTTAAGTAAACCCTCATGAAGATGACATAAGGGATCAATTCAAGTGATGAGAGAAAAATTACCATCATGAGAAGCGATATTTCAAAAATTTAAAGGTATAGAATCTCTGCATAATAAAATTAAGAAGAAGGTGTTGTTAAAGAGGACTTTAACTTGGACTAGAACCGGATGAATGTAGAGGCTGAACCAGAGGCTACTATTGTAGTGTGTTACTATTGTAGTACTTTACTTTTTATTTTTTGTATCCCCTCATAACTAACATGAGGGGTTAAATATTTTTTAAACCATGAGATGTAAAGAAAGGGTATTATTCTTAGTTTAGGAAAGTGTGTGTGATTCATTTTTATAATGAGTTGTGTATTTCCATTAATTATAACCTCAATAATACCCCATTTCTCATGTATGACCAATGTTGTGAGAGGAGGGTGTGTTTTTTAAAATACATCAACTATTTATCCCTCTCATCGCACAAAAAAATGCATGATTTAGGGATAAGTATATTTAAATGAGGTTTTAAGTATGCATCTATAAATTAAACAAAGTATCTAAGAGGGGAATGAGGAATTTATAAGGTGGAGAATTATTAATATAAGAGGAGTCTTTCTAAGGTTCAATTCCAACAACATTTAATTTAAATCACATAACCTTTTCAACTAAACACATTAACCTATATTTATATTCTCTTGGTGTGTTCATCACTTATATAAGAAACCAAACCAATTCAATGTTATTTTTTTCATTTAAAGTTTTCCTAAATATTCTAAAACAATTTATACACTATTCTCTATGTATCGACCTCAATCACACTCTACTGTATTTTAAAATTAGTAAGTGTAGTTTGAGCATATAAATTTGTTCTTTGATTTCCCTGAGAGAACTGACATCACTCTAGGGAGATGTCTAAACTAACTCCATTACTAGGAAATTATTACTAAAATTTTTAAAAATTTAGGGCTTTTATATTTTTTTATTTTCCATTATACCCATTTTATTATTGGTCTTATTGTGCAATTATTTTAGGAACAAATTCAATACATGAATACTCCTCCAAGGGGTAGTGGGGGGAATGATATCGTCCTTTCGATATCATGATCAAAAGGACCATAAGAAGTCATAATAATAATACACAATAAGAGAACATGGTCAGAAGGGACTAAGGCTAATGAGAACATTAAGGAGTAGTGTAAGAAGTTTTATAGGGAGTAGTGTAAGAACTCCAATGAAATAACCCAAAGGTATAGGAAATAATCAATTATAGAAGACCCTAAAATCTGTGAATCAATCAAATAATTTTAGTACCCCTATCATTACTCAACACTTTGAAATCAAGATGTCAATTTTTCAAATCATTAACCATTCCATACAATTTTTCATGCTCCCATATAAAGACCCCAATTATCACATTATGAGTTTTTTGGAATTTTGTGACACATTCTTATTCAAAAAATTCAAAAGTTTTGTAGTTAGATTATTATTATTCAGATTCTCATTAAAGTAAAAGGAACAATAATGGATCTAGAGTCTACCTCCACACTCGATAATGACATGGGAAGATCTGATAAGAAAATTTTTGACAATGGTTTTCTCACACTCAAAGTCAATGGATCTATAGGTAAGTATTTTAAATTTTGATAAATTAAATTAATAGTCTTTATATAGTTAATGGGAATGTTTTGAGAGTTTTATAAGATTATTTCCTCATCATGGAATCAAAACTTGGTTACTAATTTAGACCTTTTATAAATTATTATCACAAGGAAATTGTTTAATTGTTGATGCAGTCACTGGATGTTTTCTCATGAAAAATTCACCAAAGGAGGGTTATGAATTGTTTAAAAAATGTAAAGTGATCATTTTCAGTGGTATTAAAATCAATTACAAGTATTTTAAGGAGTTCACATGGTGTACAGTAGATGGTTTTCCACCCAAATGAATTTCATGTCAAAGAAACTTGACATGATGATGTCCAATCAAAATCCCCAAGGTAAGTTTTGTGAAGATATCAATTATTTGGATTGTAATCATAAAAATTATATGTAATGATGGAGGCCACAACAAAAAAAATAATCAAGAACAAGGCTATGGGTTCTAACAAATATAATAAGGTCTTCAACCTCAACACCAAGTTTCATTATTGATGGTTCAAGTGCACTCATTAGAAGAGACCATGGAAAATTTCATGACCACTACAAGAGATGCACCCAAGGAGTTGATATCCTATTCTAAATACCAAGTAACTTCCATCCCAGAATTTAAATATGACTCAAAAAATAAATATAGGTAATGAAGAACATGGAAATCCAAGATGTAAATATTTCCAAAGAATTTAGGGAAAAGATAAGAGGAGTCCTACCATGTGACACTGAAGTACTAGGACATGAAGATCTGAAATAAATCACCTTGATAAGCATAAAAACAACCCAATAAGGTGTTTTAATAGTTGTAAGATACTATAAAAAATAATAATTATAATTAAGAAAACCAATTTAGGAGAACAAGGAAAAAATGGAAATAATTTGGTAAGTATGTTCAAGAAGAAGCTCCACTACTGTACTGACCATAACCACCATTTCTAGAGCGATTAAGGAAAGTAAATTTTGATCAAAAGATGGAACATTTTCTATAAATTTTCAAAAAACTACACATAAATATACCATTAATTGAGTCAATTTTTAATATTCCCACATATGTAAAGTTCATGAGGAAGGATTTGGCACCATACCACTGACAGTGGAGTGTTCGGTCATAGTATCAAGGACCCTACCAAAGAAACAAAGTGATCCAAGTAGTTTTTATATCTCTATTAACATTAGTTTTAATAA
The DNA here is from genome assembly GCA_963277665.1 of Viscum album. Lineage (NCBI taxonomy): Eukaryota > Viridiplantae > Streptophyta > Magnoliopsida > Santalales > Viscaceae > Viscum > Viscum album. Next base: position 1,355,356,430 of record OY728160.1, on the reverse strand, counting down.
TTTTAGTAGTTTTTTGTGTTATTTATGTTAAAGTGTAAACATTATATCATATTCAACATTCAATAACTTGTTCTTGAGAGAGATGAAGCCAACTTAAGTTATGCTTCAACTAGCAGACACAATAGTGATACATATCTGAAGACTACTAGAGGATTTAATTTTCAAGGTAGAAAAGTTATACTTTATATAATATTTCCATATAATGGAAATGGATTAGGATAATATATCAATCATCTTGGGAAGACCATTATTAGTAATAGGAAGGGAACTTATTAGTGTAAAAAGTGAATAATTTTTTTTTAATATTTGGTGTAGAGGAGGTTAAATTCAATATTAACCAAGTGATAAAAGATCTAGAAGAGAAAAGTGATGGGTTGAAAGAGGATATTTTTTCATAAGTTTAGGAAACTACTATCTATGAAATAAGAGTTGATGTAACTACTGTAAAAATTAAATAAGAATCTAAAAAATAGAATAATAAGGGTAATGAGTTACTATAAAAATATAGAGACAGTGGAGGGGTCTTTGTCCAAGAATAATTCATGGAGGGAAAAAAAGTTTATGTATTTAGTGAGCTTCCCTTTGATTTTTCAAGAATATCCAAAAACTACTATATTAGGCCCATGAAGATAGAGAAGGTGCTCTTTGGAGCAATAGTGAAGTTAGTTTTGGAAAAATGGAGAGGGCCCATCTATATGGAAGAATCATATCTTAGACATTTTGTAGATTCAAACTGGGTAACCTTCTTCCTACCCTCAATCACTTGAATTTGGGAGGTAAGTTTGAGATTAATGATAATAACTAAAGCACTTTTGTGAGGAAACCAACATTTTTTATTAATCTTTTTAATTAATTTCAATTATTTTTTGGAACTAGTATGGTTTGAATTCCCTTTTTAATTTTTTAACATTCAGGAAAATGGTCTTTCACATTCACTTTTTGTCTTATATTTTTAGGTATATAAAAATTTAAGGTACGAGGACTATTATAGCAAGAAAAGGGACTAAAATAAGAGCTTCATGAAAGGGGGAGTGAGCTTTAAAATTAAGTTTTTACTTATATTCCTTTGTATTTTTCAGCATCTATTTTGGATATTTATAAAATAAATTCCCATATTTAGATCTTTTATTTACATTTGATCAATGATACTTAGTATTTATAGGAACCCCATGATGTCATGTTTTAATTTTCAAGTTGATGGAATTGAATAAATAATATGGGGATAGTTGATGATTAAACTGAAGCATAGGAACTTGAATTCAATAAATCTTGTTTTTTAGTCACATGTAGATGAAAATTACCTTCCATCTTCTCATTCTTTAAATTTTGGAATTTCTTTTTGATTAATTTTTTTTTATGAAACATACCATGATTTATTGATTTTTGTTACATTATATTATTCCTGAGGTGTTTATAGACTAATTTTTTAAATCTTTCTTAGTAAATTTATTAATAGAACTGTGGACATGTTACCTACTAGGATTTTAATTTTAACATTTCAAAATGATAATTTTATAATTTCACTATAAAGATGATTGAGTTATTTTTTTATTAAGACGCTATAATTAAGACATACCTAACATTAATCCTACTTCTATCTCTTAGAGAACATGAATTTCCTTTGATAGGAATAGACACATTTTATTCTAATTTATCCATTCATACCCATACTCTATTCTTTTTCATGATTTTCAAAGTTCAATTGTGGGGGAGAGAAATTTTATGGAAAAGGGATATGATTTATTGAGAATAATTTCTTGGGTGTATCACTATATTTTAGGAATAAGGTTAATGTTTCCTTCACTATTTTTATTTTTTACACCTCTTAAAAATAAAAAAAAAGAATAAATTGAATAATATAGGTTGAGTTATGGGGGTTAAAAAAACACCCTCACTTGACAAATGATTTTTATCATTTGGGTTTGGGTGATTCATGTGAGACTTTTACTAGATCAATTTTTAAAAAATTGAAAAATAAAAACAAAATAGAGGGGAAAATAATTCATTTTTATTTCATTGATCATGTCCTTACTTTGAGATTGGGGATTTGTGGAATATTTAATTTATAAGAGGATAATGTAATTGTGTTTACTTTGTTTATCTTTATTAATACCTCAAGATAAACCTCGTTTTTAAGCATAAGTTTTTATTCATAAATTTCCTACCATACCTTAACCTCATAATAATTTTATCCATATTACAAATTCCTCTTGATTTCTAGTGATATTTGTCTCTTCTGAGTGGATAAAGTATATCATTCTCAAATTCATAAGTTTTCTGCATGTACTCAAGGTGTGAGGAAAACTTCACATTTAAATTTTACCTTGAGTGATAAGAGAAGAAAAAAATGGTGAGGCATATAAGAACTTGGAATGTTAAAAATTATGAATTAAAAGACCTAAATGTAAGAGATGATAAGTCCCATCATTTTTCATTGGGAAAATAAAATATATTGTGCCTAATGAGGATTTGGAATCACTTTCTTTATTTGACATATGGAAATTCCTTTCCCCCATAGATAATTTTTTATTTACATTAATTTTTAATTTTGAATATTAGTATAATGGGGGGTTTTATTTTTAATTATTAGTAGAGATTTATGCTTGAGGACAAGAATGGTTTAAGTGAGGGGGATTTGACGAGTTTTTTTTTGTGCATAAATTTTAATTTTCTAGTTCATAAATATATTATGTTTTTTTATTAATAATACCCATATTTTAATTAAGAATAATCATTTTTTGGTATTTAAATCTTATAATGACTATTGCGAAAATTAAATAAAAAATAAAAATGAATTTTTTACAACATATTATATTTTTTAAGAGTGTTGTGTGTGTTGTGTAGGATAAATGAAAAGGGAGAGGACTTAGAAAAAAAAATGGTCTTCTATAAAAAAAATTGATTTTAGAGAATTTTAGAAACATAATTTGATAAAATAAAATTCAATTTTTATTTCATAATTTTGAAATTATCTTAGAGTGAGGTTTTTTTATTTTTCTAAGAAACTTCATTTTTTGATAAATAGTGAAAAATACTGAATTTTAATTCAAAACTAATTTTTCATCTGATTTATTTATATAGTTGAATTATATTTTAAGTTGGTTTTAAAGTCACAATAGATAGATTATTCATATATTAATACAATTTAGTTAATTTAACTTATTTTATATTGAATTTAGGTATAAAATATTAATGAACTTTTTAAACATTCTCGCTTTGAAAACCTGCATTCTTTCCATGTCTATGGGATTAGCATAAAACATGATTTTTCTGATTCTATGAATTGAATTTAGAAAAATGTACATACACTATTTTAATAATTATTATATTTATACTTTAATAATATTAACTTAATTTTTTGACCAAAAATATTAGTGAAAGTGATTAAGATTAATTACAGCGATTAAGGTAAAATTAAGCTATAATAAGGGAATAAACCTTAAACTTAAGGGACTAAATGACCTATAAACTTGTCTAAAACCCATTTTATGTCCATATTTAGGAAATAAACCTCACATTATTGAGTTTTTTTGGTTTTTTACTAAGTTTTTTAGGTAAAAACGTTGGTACACCTGACTTGTTTTCAAAAATGCCAAGTGTGCCCTTTCCCTCGCTTATAAAAGGCCACCACATATCCCCATTATTCACACCTCTAAAACCTCTTAAGTTCGGAAAATATATACTCAATACACTTAAAAAATACCTTCCTTCCTACTTTAATCCTTTATTTTAGAATAAATTCAACCAAAGAATCTCTTTGTTGCAAACCAAGTGGAGTTACCCAAAGAAGAGTTAACATCCTTTCTCAAGATCCTTTGTTTCATTTTCATTCTATAAACCCTAAACTCTCATTATTCCATGATTATATAATAACAACAGTATACTCAATATACTTAGATGTTATTATACTATGTTTTTAACCTACACTTATAAACACTTCCATCTAATGGGTAACGAACATACTGTTTATGTGTATGGTGAACTACCACCTCATGAAATGATGATTGTCCATTTTTTCCTTTACCCCCTTTCATGGTTGTGAATTATGATGGAAAAGATATTTATATATGATATATATTATATTTATTATGTCTTAATTCTTCAATAATTTTTTTTATAACACATACCTTTATACTTTTCATCTTGTGTAAATACGATAATTTCGTTTGGGGGGGTGTGGACTACCGCCTCCTCAAAGCGATGTGATTCGTTCACATACTACATGGAATTTATTAAGGATGTTTTTAGTGAAATTATATGATATATATGAAATATTAATTATACTATAATTATATTATATTTATATATGTATATATATATATATCATTTACTTTATTTCTTTCAATATTACAAAGAAAAACTAAAATAGCGTTCAAGCGTACGTACGGCCTACCATCTCCATGAATGGTGTATTCCATTTCATATTACTATATTCTATATATTATAATAAATACAATTATACTGAATATAGATTAAATTTATATCGTGTTTTAGATTCTTTAAATCATGATATAATTATGAGGAAAAAAATATAACAAATTAAGACACGTGCGAAAAACAAAGCGGATATTAACTGAAGTAAGACCTTAACTTGGAATTTTTAATAAGGGGGTAATATAAAGTAATAACCAAAATATATATGGAATTATATATAGTAATATGTTTTTGTAAAACATTTATAATAAACCTATATTTATTATATTGGAGGTTTTCATGAGTATGAAGAGAGTCAAGACATAAGGTAAGGTAATTTCATCTCACTTTTTATTTTTGTGAGAATCATGAATTATTCACCACTAATTTATTTTTTGTTGTGTGTATACTAAACATGTGGGTATTATATGATTATTTTAGTTAATTTTATGGGTATTTACATGTTTATTTAATGATATTACTTTCATGGAGTTTATGTTTTAAAATTTATCAAATCAGTAAAGTAATTTTTGTCTCAATATGCCTTCTTTGAGACACATGCCATGTTATGCACCTATATTTTTTCATAAGGTGTATATACTACATTTGGAATTTTATATCATGAATCTATTTCTTTTCATGATATTTTAATCTTCATGTAATGTTATTCTTTCCATTTTATTATGATTCAAAGTTTCCAAATTAGTAATGATTTATAGCTACAATCTCCCCGTTTATAGAGATTGTTAATGATCTTGTTTACATTGATAAAATATTATGATCAATATCTCAAGAACTCTCATGAGTTTTATTAACTTCTATTTATTTTTGTTTTATCCAAGTAATGGTACCATTTTCCACTCTTTGGTACATAATATGATCAAGAAAGTGTTTTTAATAATGTCTGACATTACCTCTCTCTTCGGTCGGAAATCTATCTTCCTTCAAAACGATGCTTTCTAAAAGGTTTCAAAGAAAATTATACTATTATACGATGATATTTAAAATACATTTTAAATAATATTTTACCTTTTAAACAAAAGGGGTTTTTAAAAAGGAATATTCTTGTTATTTTCTAGTCGAGGCATTTTTCTATACTTTTTACAATGAAAAAGTAATGTTCGAAATGTATGGATTTACCCGTCATCATGACCATCATTCCCATGAAGTTTCCTTTAAAATACTACAATTTATTTTTTTATTTAAAATATTATGTTTTCCTAATATTCAAGAAATTCATTTTTTTAAGTGGTTTTCAAATAAAAAGGTTTTCAAAAAAAATGTTTTATGTTTAAAAAGTGTTTTAAATGATTTTAATAACATCCTTTATATGTTTTCAAAAAGGTTGTTTTAAAATAAAGGGATTTCAATGATATTAAATCTTCTTTTATATTTTTTCATGTTATTTTCAAGGAAATAATTTTTCAAAACGTTTTATGTTTTAAAAATATTTTTTCAAAGAATAAAGGATATTTTCCTCAAGAAATGTTTTTAAAGGATATCTATAAATTATTTTTCATCTAAGATGACATCTGTGAATGTTACTCATGACTTTCTGGGAAATGATCCAAATGTTCTATTCATATTTTCTCTTTAAATGTTCTTTGTCTTTATGAAATTATGTTTATGAAAACCCCTTTCTCTTTCATGGGTTATATGTTTATGAAACATGTTCCTCTTATATGGGTTATATGTTTATGAAACACGTTCCTCTTCCACATGTTATATGATTATAAAACCCATTTCTATTCAACTAGATATAATATAATAAATGATTATGAAATCCTCTTCTTTTCACAGGTTATTCTAGGATGAAATGATTATAAAACTTATATATTTTCCATAGGTTATGATTTGATTAAATTTTTATGATACCCATTTCATTTCATGGGTTATGATATGATATATTTTTATGGGTTATGATATGATGCATGTTTTATTATGTTGTGGTACGTGTATGTGTGAGTTATTATGTGATGGGTGGGGCCTATATATCCCTCCAATTAATTGGGTAACAATGGATGACTCATGAGTATAAATGTTATGTGTGAAACTGATTACATGTTCCAAATGTTATGCATGGACCTGGTTGTATGTCCATAAGTTTATGCATGAACCTAATTACATGTTCACAATGTAATGAGTAAACCTTATTATGTGTTCATAAGTTATGCGTGAACCTGATTACATGTTCACAATGTTATTCATGGACTTGGTTTCATGTTCATAAGTTATATTTGAACCTGATTACATGTTCGCAATGTTATGTATGAATGTGATTTCATGTTCACAACATTATGATTGTAGCTAATTGCAAGTCCATAAGTTTACGTGGGGGACTGATTTTATGTCCTTAACTTAATGAGTGAACTTGTTTCTACTTATACATGTTCATAATGTTATATGTTGTTGTATGTTCTAAAATTCCATGTCATATTCATATGTTATGATTTCATGGATTATGTTTCTAATGATATTATTATCCATGTCTTATGAATTATTAATCTTTATGACATGATTCATGTTTATAATCTTTGATATGCAAGGTATGATCTCATAATGATTTGATCATGTACTCATACATTTATGTTCATGTTACGCTTATGTATTTCCATTATTTACCCTTACTGAGCATTCGAGATCACTCCTTTATTATGTTTTCTTTCCCTATCTTATGAAGAAAGTTTTTTAAGTACAATTACTAATGGGGAAGATATTTTTGGGACACATTGAATAACTTTAATTGAGATAGAATATTTTTGTTCCATGTTTCTAAAGTCACTACACTAATATGGTCTTTATGTTTTTTTTTGTAATGTATTAAGTATTCTACAAAAATGATGTGATTTATATGTATGTTAAGACTGGGTTTTTATAGTTGGTATCAGAGAAATGGTTTAATAAACCTTTGGAAACTACAATGAGAAAAGTTTAGTGTGATCCCTAGGAATATTTCTAAGGATATGTCTAGGGATATATCTAAATATAAGTATAAGGAGGATTTAACATTTAGGAAAATGTCCTAGAATTTTGGTAAAGGATAGAGTAAGTGGTTTCCTAGAAATAAATCCATATTTAGATACTACATGTGGATGTGACTCTGGAATAGATTTACCAAGGGGTAACAACTTCGACAAGGTGTATTGGTCCTGACTTAGCATAACCCGGTATATGAAAACAAGCCTTGTTGCACACCTGGTTTGACACTCTTGGAGGATATGATTTGAGAATTCATAAACTATTCATGAACCATCATGAAGGATTTAAATATAAGATGGTTATTAATAACCTAGGATAAATCTATGGTGTCATATATAAGAATATTTTCATAATTTAAACAATCATGTAAGTGGTTTTTCAGAATTATGTGGTTCCTCGCTATGATAGCTATTTCTTAATCTATGGTTTTTGGTTTTATTTAATGGACGGAACCCAAAGGAAACATGTTAATGATGACTATGATGGAGAATTCAATGGTTCTCATCCTAGGATATGAATGCTATGGAAGCTAGAATGAAAACCTTGTTACTATGCTCACATAGATTTATCAAGATATGAATCATAATTTTCTTTCAAATGAGAAAAGGAGGGAACAATGTTCTATTGAGTCCTTCCTAAGACAACATCCACCTTCTTTCAACGGGTCTTCTGATCCACTTTTTTATGAACACTAGATCAGTACCACTAAAAAGATATTCTCTATTCTCCAGTGTTTAGATCATGATAAATTCATTCTTGCTATTTATCGGTTAGAAGGTGAAGTAGACCAGTGGTGGAATCTGATCAAGAATATGAGGAAACAAAATGAAATTGAATCCATGGATTGGGATGAGTTCAATAACTTATTTTTCAATAATTACTTTACTTGTATACATCATATGAAGATGGAAAAGGAGTTCCTTAAGTTGAATCAAAAGGGTGATAAATCCAATGGTAGCTATAAGTATAATTTCAAAAGACTTTTGAGGTATGATTCTGGTGTTATCATCCAACCCAAAAATTAAATTTGATAGGTTCTTTGGTGGCTTAAATCCAAGTCTGAGAAGGGAATTTTCCATAATATACTTTAGTATCTATGAAGAGATTATGTTTTATGTAATAAAAATTTAAATTGAGGTTGGAGTTATGTATCAATATCAAAGTTTTAACAATAAAATGAAGATAGATTTCAAAGGAAAATATAAAAATCATGAAGAGAAGAAAAAATTTCAAATTCTTATGTGGAAAAACTATTGGAAAGAGAACTTAGCAGAGTTCCTCAAAGGAACAAGAATTTTTTTCAAGTTTGGGAAGCCAGGATAATAAGAAAAAGAATATATAAGTTATGTGAAGGGGAAATTCAATGAAATGAATGGAGAGAAAGCTTGATAGAATAAACCTATCACACTTTAGTGTTTCAAGTGCATGGATTTTGGGAATTATGCGAATAAATTCCCCAATCCAAGGGCTAATATGGATGATAAGACACAAAAACTTATAAGGAAAAGGGATAAAGGGAAATCTTAAGAAATCATAATGGATGAAGTGAATGATGATAATTAGGGTAAAACATCTCTTTTCCCCCATTAGTTGGTAATTTTAACTTTTATTTTGTATGAATAAGCCATATGATAATCTTGTTATTCATCCTTTAGTAAAGTTTCATGTGATTATATCCCTTTACATGGATTTTGAAATAATTAAATCACATTTAATGTTTTATCGGTGCATGGATGAACCCAAGTATCCAATAAACATATTTTTGGTATAATATAAGATCATATTTAAGGAATAAAGGGTGAATTATATTTTTTAAGGGATATAAATTTAACCATTTATGAAATATTTAAGTAAAACTTCTAATGAAGTATTCATTTATTGAAGTTGTATTGAAAACCTTAGTTATAAGTATATTTAGTGATTAAACTTATTTCAAGAATTCCATCATATTTATTTTGGAAATTATATTAATATGGTTTTAGAAAAGGACAACCTATAATCTGGGTGACAACCAATCAAATCTAGAAAGGTCGCGGGAATTGAACTCAGGACTGAAAGATGATAAGGGATTCATGCTTTATCACTAGCCTATGAAATTTCATGTTTAATGTGTAATTATTTTTTATGAATAAATATTAATGATGAACCAATATTTTTAATTTTCAATTTTAAAGATTAATTTATTAACCATGTTTATTTTTAAGAATAGTTAGAGACAAAATGTTTGACTTTTCATTCTTTTATGGGCCTTAAGATCTGATAAAGTGTATTTTAGTGCTTCAGGAATCAAATTTAATTTTTAGACATCCATTTCTTGAAGTGATGGATGAATTAGAAATTGATAAAAGCGCAAAAAAATAATGAAATTTTGTTTATAGAAATATATCAAGTGATTATATTTCCTTTTATTCTTTGTTAATAAAATAATTACTCAATGTTAGGAAAATGATCAAAAAATGTTTCCATGATACCTTGTTTTTGTAAAAATGATGGCCTTTTAAGTCATCATATATTTATGAACTTAAGGGCCTCAACTTTCTATTTATAATTCACTTTTTTTTATTGATGGCCTCAATATCTCCCTATAAATATTTATACATTTCCTCCTTGTCCAATCTTCACTCCCAACCTATGTTCTCCTATGTGGAAACCTAGTTATATGTTACTTTGGGTTACTATTAAGTTTCTAAATTTTCTTTTTTAAAGGAAGTTTAAGTATTAATTTTTACGATGTGGGTTTATATGAAAGGAACTTTAAAGTTTTAAAACATTAATAACCCAGATAAATTTTGATGGAAAATTCATTTTAATGGGGGTAGAATATAACACTCTGAGTTTTTATGAACTTTTTTTTTTCTGAATAAATTTTCATTGATGTCTTGCATTACACTAAGTTAAAAAATTCATTACACATGACACTGAATTGGATTGTGCTACATGAAACACTAACTTAGATTGTGCTACATGCAACACCTAATTGTCTTGTGCTACACGCAACACTGACTTGGCATGTGTTATATGCAACACTGAGTTTCTGCAAAACGTCATTTTACTTTTATAATTATTTAAACAATATAATTATAACCTAGCCATTGAACTCAGTAATATGAATTGTAATAAATAATTTTAAAATTTTATTTATAATGGTTTTATATAAATAAAGAATAATTATAATAAGAAATAATTTTTTTGGTAAAGTATTTACATGTTTAAAAATAGTATTTTCTCAAATGAACTACTTTTCATGTCCTACTGTGAAAAATAATAAAATTAATTTTATAAACTTTTAGAAATTTAATTTGATAAAATATCCTTAATTTTATAAGTTATAATGTATAAATTATCTTAGAGTGAATTTTTTGTATTTTTCTGAGAAACTTCATTTTTGGATGAATAGTGAAAAATACAAAATTTTAATTCAAAACTGCTTTTTCATATAATTTATTTAGAAAGTTAAATTATGTTTTAAGTTTGTTTTAAAGTCACAATAGATCAATTATAAATATAATAATCCAATTTAGGTCATTGGAGTCATTTTTATATTTAATTTAGATATAAAATATTAATGAACTTTTTGAACATTCTCGCTTTAAAACCCTCTTTCTCACCACGTCTACGAGATTAACAATAAACTTAAATTTTCCGCTTTTATGAATTAAATTTAAAAAAAATGGATATACACAGTTTTAATCATTAAGATATTTATAGTCTAATAATATCAACTTATTTTTCTTATCAAAAATATTATAGAAATTGATTAAGATTAATTGCAACGACTAATCTAAAATTAAGCTTAACAAGGGAATAAACCTTAAACTTAAGGGCCCAAATGACCAATAAACTTGTCCAACATCCATTTTATAGACATATTTCGTCTATAAAACTTACATTTTTTATTTTTATTTGTTTTTTATCACTTTTATTAGGTAAAAACATGGGTATACCTAACTTGTTTTAAAAAATGCCAAGTGTATCTTTTCCCTCCCTTATAAAATCCCACCACCTATCCCCCTTATTCCCACATCTCAAACCTCTTAATTTAGGAAAATATATTACCAATAAAATTCAAAAAAATCCTCCATTACTCCTTTAATCCTACCTTTTGTCATAAGTACAACCAATGAATCTCTTTGGTGCAAACCAAGTAGAGTTACCCAAAGAAGTGGTAACATCCTTCCTCAAGCTCCTTCATTTTATTTTCAATCTCCACCCCCTAAAATCTACTTATTCCATGATTATATAACAACACCAGTATCATAAATATACTTATATGTTGTTATATTAAATTTTTGATATAAAATTACACACACTTTCATCTAATGGGTAAAAAACATACTATTTATTTATACGGTGAACTATAGCCTCATGAAACGATGGTTGTTCATTTTTCATTTACCTTATTTCATGGTTGGGAATTATTCTAGAAAAAAAATTATATATGATATATATTATATTTATTATTTATACATGCTTATTTAACTCTTTTATAACACATACCTTTATACTTTCCATCTTGTGTAAATACGATAATTTCATTTGGGGAAGTGTGGACTATCACCTCCCCATAGCGATGTGATTCATTCATATGCTACATGGAATGTATTAAGGATCGGTTTAGTGAAATTATATGATATATATGAAATATTAATGATACTTTAATTATATTATATATTTATATATATACATATATTTCATTTACTTTCATTCATTCAATAGTATAAAGAAAAATGGAAATATCATTCATGCGTACATACGGTCTACCGTCTCCATGAACGGTGTATTCCATTTCATATTCCTATATTTTATAGATTATTATAAATAAATTTATAATGAATATAAATTTTATTTATATCATGTTTTACATTCTGGAAATCATTAAATAAGTATGAGGACCAAAAATATAACAAATTAAGACACATGCAAAAAACAAAGCGGATATTACCCAAAGCGGGGCCTTTACTTGGAATTGTTAATAAGAAGGTAATATAAAGTTATAGTAAAACCATATATGGTATTATATATAATAATATGGTTCTATAAAATATGTATTATAAACTTATATTTATTATGTATGTGTTTTTATGAGTATGAAGAAATTCAATACATAAGGTAAGGAAATTTAATCTCACTTTTTATTGTCGTGAGATTCATGCCTTATTAACCACTCATTTATTTTGTGTTCTATTTATAATTCACATGGATTAATTATATGATTATTGTACTTAAATATTTCTATATTTAAATATCCATTTTATGATCTTCCTTTTCATGGGTTTTATGTTTTAAAAGTTACCAAATCAGAAAATTAATTTTGTCTCAATTTTCCTTCTTTGAGACACATGCCATGTTATGCACCTATATTTTTCCATGAGGTGTATATACTAACTTTAACATGTTATATAATGAATATAATTATTTTATTGATATTTTAAGATTCATTTAATTTTATTCTTTCCATTTTATTATGATTCAATGTTACCAAATTGGTAACAGTTTAGAGCTACAATCTCCCTGTTTATCGATATTGTCAATGATTATGTTCCAATTAATGAAATATTTATAATAAATATCTTGATAAATATCATGAGTTTTATTAAATTTTGTTTATTTATGTTATATCCAAGTAATTTTACCATTTCACCACTCTTTGGTACATAATATTATCAAGAAATTGTTTTTTAGAAAGTCCAACTTTACCTCTCTCTTCAGTCGGAAATCTATGTTCCTTTAAAACCATGTTTTCTAAAAGGTTTCCAAGAATATTATACTATTATACTATGATATTTAGAAGAATTTTTTACCCATGTTTTACCTTTAAAACAAAATGGTAAAAAGGAATCTTTTTGTCGTTTTCTAGTCGAGGCATTTTTCTAAACTTTTTACACTGTAAAAGGAATGTTCGGAATATACGGATTTACCCACCATCATGACCGTCATTCCCTTGAAACTTTATTTACAATACTAAAAGTTATTTTTTTTATTTAAAAAATGATGTTTTCCTAATATTCTGGAAATTATTATTTTTAAATTGGTTTCCAAAAAAATTATGTTTAAAAATTATTTAAAATTATTTTCAAAAAATCATTTATATTTTTTCAAAAATTTTGTTTTTAAAGAAAACGATTTCAATGATCTTAAATATTATTATATATGTTTTCAAATAAAATGGTTTTCAAAATGTTTTATGTTTTAAAAATACATTTTCAAATAATAAATGATATTTTCATAAATAAATGTTTTTAAAGGATATCTCAAAATTATTTTCCATCTAAGAAGACATCTATTGATGTTACTCATGCCTTTATAGAAAATGATTAAAAGGTTCCATTCATATTCTTTCTCTAAATGGTCTTTGTTTTGATGACATGATGTTTATGAAAACTCATTTCTATTTCACGTGTTATATTTTTAGGAAACTCTTTCCTCTTCTACAGGTTATATATTTAAGAAACTCGTTCCTCTTCCATGGGTTATATTCTTTTGAAACTTGTTTCTATTAAATGGGATATACCATAATAAATGCTTATGAAACCTACTTCCTTTCACAGGTTATTTTAGGATGAAATTATTATGAAACTTATATATTTTCCATAGGTTATGATATGATTAAAAGTTTATAATATCCATTTCATTTCTTAGGTTATGATATGATCTCTTTTTATGGGTCATTATATAATGCAAGTTTTATTATCTTTTAGCACATGTATGAATGGATTATTATGTCATAGGTGAGACCTATATCTCCCTCCAATTTATTGGGTAATGATGGATTACTCATGAGTATAAATGTTATGTGTGAAGCTAGTTACATTTTCACAATGTTATGCATGGACCTGGTTGCATGTACATAAGTTTATGTATGAACCTAACTACATGTTCACAATGTTATGAGTGATCCTTATTGTGTGTTCATAAGTTATTTGTGAACCTGATGACATGTTCACAATGTTATGCATGGACCTGGTTGCATGTCCATAAGTTATGCGTGAACCAGATTACATGTTCACAATGTTATGAGTGAACCCGATTACATGTTCACAATATTATGAGTGGAACAGGTTTCATGTCCATAAGTTTATGCGAGGGCCTAATTTCATGTACTTAACTTAATAAGTGAACCTGTTTTTAATTATACATGTTCATCGTGTTATATATTGATGTGTATTCCACAATTTCACATATTATTCATATGTTATGATTTCATGGATTATGTTCCGGATTATGTTATGATTCATGTATTATGAACTTCTAATATTTATTCCATGGTTCATTTTTATGATATTTTATATGAAGTGTGTTATCTCCTAATGATATGATCATGTTCTCATACCCTTATGTTCATGTTATCCTTATATATTTCCTTTACTTACCCTTACTAAGCATTCGAGCTCACTCCTTTCTTATGTTTTATTTCCCTAGGTAATGAAGAAAGGTTTTTATATATAATTAACAAGGGGGAAGATATTTGTGGGACATATTTAATATATTCACTAAGTTGTAATATTTTTTTCAAGTTTCCAAAGCCACTAAACTAATATGGTCTTTGGGATTCAGTTTGTGTAATGTATTAAGTATTCTGTAAAAAAATGTAATGTATCTCTATGTTAAGACTATTTTGTTATAATAATGACACAATGTAATCATCCAAACTACTGTGTCATAGTACCTATAGTTTAAATGTGTAAAAATATAGTTTTAGTGTGGGATTTAAGTTCCACCATGGTTGGTGTGAAAATAGAATAACCAAGGGTTTTGAGAAAGAAGTTGGTTTCATCATGGACAATGGAATATGTCGCAAACATGAAAATTGAGAGAAGTGAAGCTCCATATCATAGGGTCTTGTGCTTTTAAAAATTCAATTACCAAAATTTTTCAGGCTATCCACGATTTTGGGTTAATACTTGAGGAAGAACTAAAAAGAAACCAGCAGATGGAAGGTGTTTTCCATAAATAAGTGGAAATGATAACTTAAATAAGGAATTCCTATCCAACCTTCATGAATTTGAAGGAAACCCTCATAAAGATGAAAGAAGGGATTGGGTCAAGCATTTAGAGAAAAATTATTAGTATAAGAAGAGATATTTAAAAAATTAATAAAAAAAGAGAAAATCTCCAGAGAATAAAAATAGGAGGCTTATATGAAAGGGGGCTTCAACTTGGATTGGAATTAGATGACTAGAGATACTGTACTCAAGGATTCTATTATAGTGTACTGCTACTGTAGGTATTTCCTTTTTATTTTTCCTATCCCCACATAACAATCATAATGGGGTAAATATTACATGTACCAATCAATGTAATTAAAGGGGATTGTTATTAGTTTAGGAAAGTGTGTGTGATTCATTTTTATGATGAGTTTTTTATTTCCATTGATTATCATCTCAATATTATCCCCTTTCTCATGCATGACCAATGCTGTGAGATAAGGGTATGCTGCTTAAAATACATCAACTAGTTATCCCTTTCATGGAACAAAAAATTCATGATTTAGGGATAACTATGTTTAAATGAAGTTTCTAAAACCTACCAATAAATTAAACCAGGTATCCAAGATGGGAAAGGGGAATTTATAAATTGTAGAGTGAGTACTCTGAGAGGAGGATTTCTAAGGTTCAATTATGATAGTATCTAATATAAATAGCATCACCTTTTAAATTAAGCACATGAACCTAGATTTATATTTGATTGGTATGTTCATCACTTATCTAATAATCTAAAACCAATTCAATCTTCTATTTTTCTTCATTTAAAGTTTTCATAAACAATCAAAAATATTTTATACACCTTTATGTGTGAAAATACCTTAATCACCACTCTAATATGTTTTAAAATTTGTTATTTTAGTTCAAGAATATACTTCGATAGTGATGATCTCCTCCCACCATCATGTGGAACTGAACCCCACACGTCAGTGCTCACTTCCTCATATTCACATGCTCCTGTTCCTACACCGACCCATATAGGGGCTTGCTCGAACTGTACGAAATTCCTAAAAATGGGCTTGGATGGAGGGACCTTCTTGGGCATTCGATATGGAATTACCTCCTTGGATTAGGGTTTTCCGATTATAGGACATTTTTTTACTAAGTCTTATCCATTTCCATTTCTCCTACACAACACACACAACAAACTTATAAAATACAAGACATTTTAAAACATGCATTTTAATTCTTTTTATTTCCTTTTCAAAATTATCATTTTGAAATTTAAATGCCCAAAAATTATTTTTATTAATTAAAATATGGGTATTCTTAATAAATATATATATATGATATTTATGAATTAAAAATTAAAAATTTATGCATAAAAATGAGCTCATCACTAACCACTACCATGCCCTCCATTGTAGCCTAGCCTTGGCCATGGTGTTCTTTACACACACAGCCCAAAATAGTCAGTTTTATGGCATGGACCAAAAGGAAAAGCAGTTTTCCCTCACTAAGGCCTATAAAGTGTTCATAGTGAGGTCTCCTAGGTTGTGGTCAACATAATCCACCTTTGAACACCATGGCTTGGCCAAGCCATTTTCCTATTTCCCATTTTATACCATAGAACACCATGTCCACCATAACTTTCACCAGGTTGTGGTGTTTCCTATTTTGGGTTGAAAAAAATAAAACCCAAAATTAATATTTCAACAACCATTACAGGGCCTGAAAAACCAAGTCAACTTTGTGCCTTACTCTGATAATATAAATATAATATTCCAAAGTATTTAACTGAAAAAGGGATTCATTATATTTTATATGTATGTTGAATATGGAATTTGGATTTTCAGTGAGATCCCACCTAGTCATCCTCTATTAGAGTGTAAGGAGGGTGGAGACATGGTTCCACTGAGGCATTCACAAGATGAAACCCCTGAGTGTGGAGGTGATTAAGAAAAAGAGTTAGATTTTCCAAGGTAAGTAGGTTATCCATAGTAGCTAAAGGATTTTGTGAAGTGGTTGGTTGATCAACTTAGGGTGATCTTAGTGCATATTATTCTAAGTTTTTATTAGGGTGCTTATGTTGTTGATCCATATACGGAACACTTGAAAAGGGAGTTCCAATCACAAAAAATTCCTTTCTTTTATAGATAGGTTTGTCCCTAAGAAGTGGAGTATTATATAGAGTCAATTAGTACTATTTTTTATCCAATTGAGACATCACCAAGGTATAGGGTAAAGTTGGCTATGATATCCCATATCGTACATGATGATCCAATCACATATTACAATATTATTTATCTTATAACTATACATAGTGATTTTTCTATATAATTTTTCATAATATCCAATACTTTATAAAAATGATATCTGATTTCTTCATTTTTAACTATGATTTAAAGAATCAAACAGCATTTTGAAGCATTGATAATATAAATGGGTGTAAGGATCAAACATAACTTCTTCAATGCATTAGAATACATTAAAACCCCAAAATTATCGAGATAACCATGAATGAAACCAAAAAATGTATATACATAAAATGAAGAACTTGTGTTCCTTTCAATGAAGAGTTGCTGCTACATATTCAATCTTGGTGGATTGATAAATACCCCTTAGAGGCATCCAATAGACTCCCTTCTTTTTGTTCTATCCAAATATTGAAAAAAATCACTCAAATCTTGAGTCAGATTTTCTTTCCTTATAAGGTATGCTAGTATCTCATGAGAGTTAAGGAATTAGAATAAAATATTTACGGGAGATATGATTCAAGGAATCAGTAAACCTTTTTAAATAGATCTTGGTACGCTTCTAATCCTTACACAACATTTAATTGAATGTTACAAAGCATTCATGTAAATCCTTTTATTATAAATAGTTCATAATCTTTGTTCAAAAAAACTCTCATGTATTTCATCATATGAAATGTTTCAATTGATAATATCCAACATAGAAGATTCTTGAATGATAATGATTATCATTCTACTACCCAAAAGAAATAAAATGATAAGTAAATTTTATGAAATGATTCATATAAAATGATATAGTCAAGTAATACAATACAACTGGAATAAACAATGGTATATTATCACTATAACGTTCTTTACAATATTCCCTTTAACTAATCATGAAATATGACATAGATCCATGAATTTCGTACAATACAATATGTGAATATCATATACTAAAATATAAGGTATTTATTACTTATCTCCATCACTCAATCCAAGAGAAAAACCATACATTAATGAATCTAAAAAATCATACTTGGAGAAAATAAAATAGCTCAACTATAAAAACAATAAAAATAAAAACAATCCCAACTCCATGGTATCTTGGACTTCTACTCATATAGGTACTGAACAAGCATAAGCACAACTTCCATCCCAAGTTATGACCAGTGTTATCTATTTCTATCACATCACAAATAGTAATAAAAATAAAACAATATTTAATACCACTTTGTAATATCTCTAACCCAATCACCAACCTTTGACCTAAATTGGAGTGTCACGTGACCTGAGGCATGCCTCCCAATATACCAGAGTTTGTTGACTAGAAATGAGGGTCTGATAATACCACTTGGGGAGGTTATACCATTAGTATCAAAAAAAGAAATAATAGGTAAATAGTTGATCATATATACAATAGATAAACATTAGAGTATAGACAATGGTTTTACTATGGAATTCTAACCATGAATGACATCACAATGCTATAACAAATGTAACTCATGTAGGTAGACCACCATCTAATAAAGAAAACTCTCCCAATGTGATAACCATATATAGTAAAAAATTAAAATGAATAATGAAAAAGAATACCCAACCTTGGTCCTTGAAAATACCTCATTTATGTCTCCACATCCCCCACCAAGATCCCTATTTCATCCACCTATACTAGGGTCATCGCCCAAATATTCTTGTCAATCATGAGATCTGTATGTGCACCAAAGTTCCCATGAAGGGTTTGAGCATAAAACTCAGTAATACACCACTAACAGTGTCCCTAATAAAAACCATTATTAATGTTCATGCATGTACTGAATTAAAAGAATGTTATAACTTATCATATGTATAAATTTTTATAATCATGGGTACTCATGAAACCACCCAAGTGGTTTACTCATACCTACTTTGGTTAGTATTGGAATAAGTTTAAATATATCACTATAACATCATAATTTTAATAGGTTAGTATGTTTATAGTGACCCAATCTAAACATAACTTAAAAAATATATTAATTTTCTGATTTAAATAACACATCTCACAAACAATCACACAACCCAAGGACTGAAAGGTTTAGTATCTTGAAGATTATCTACAAATACATCTTATTTTACAACACTTG
This sequence comes from Viscum album, assembly GCA_963277665.1. Lineage (NCBI taxonomy): Eukaryota > Viridiplantae > Streptophyta > Magnoliopsida > Santalales > Viscaceae > Viscum > Viscum album. Next base: position 1,355,336,759 of record OY728160.1, on the reverse strand, counting down.
TGAACATTACTCTATAATAATGCTCCTTTGGGACCTTTTTTATACATCTCATATGATATAAGCATCTTCATATCCTGGGGGTGGAAATATAAAAAATGGGTGATCTCAAACACTCAGTAATGGAAAAATATATCATAATGTATCATATCATAAAAATGAAGGAGACGTGAGAAAGAGGATAAATATATTATCAAAAGATCATAAGAATATATATGATAATAATAAAACATTATGGAGTAATTTAATATTATAAAAAAAATCATTAAGTAAATATAAAAGTTATGACATTTCATAATATAGATCTCAATAATCATAAAACATGTGAGCACGGCATAGAAGTGTAGAATACTTTAAAAATAATATCTAACAAGAAAACATGACATATCATGAAAATTAAATGCATCTTTGAAATGTGGAATAACATTATAAACAACTTTTGAATGTGTAAGAGGTATAATTATATGAAATAAATTGTGAGAAAACTCATTATGTCCATTCTTATTTTAACAAACTCCATATGTCCACTTATGGAAGTGTGAGGAAACTCAGTATGCATGTTTATGTGTGAACAAAATTATTATGTCCATGCCTAAATATATCATGAGATATCAACATAAACCATTTCATTGTAGTGAAATATAAGACCCCACTCATCATCATCCAAACATATGTGTGCCACTCAAAATCAATCATTGTCATATCTTAAAGAACCCATGGAAATAGAATGGGTTTCTTCAAATTTTCAAAAACATCACAAAAAATGAACTTAAGAAATAATGGGATATAATATATCTCATTTTAAAAAAGGAATCATATCATATTAAAATATATAGGTTGATAAAAATATCACTTCATGAGATATAATCCTTAGAGGAAAAATATAAGTGAAAATACAAAAAAATCGCAAAAACTTTTAAATAATGTTATAAAAGATGAAGTAAATGTTACATTAAAAAATGATAAGGTAAATAGAATAATTTTAAAAAAATTATTATATATAAATCCAAATAAATAATCCTTTAAAATAAACAAAAAATAAAGCAAATAAATCCAGAGTGGTAAATAATAAAAATAAATGACTTTGTTAATCATTTTAAGACATTTTAAAAAAATCACATTGGAGAAATGTTGAAATAATTTAATTTCATAAAATATGTAAAGGAAAATATGAATAATATAGAATATAAAACATACATTTATTTCATTAAAGAAAACACCTTTTATGGGAAAAATATAGATATGGAATAGAAGATTCATTGGTAAGAATGGGAGTTATTCTTACCAATGTTATACTTTTATTTTGGAAAAAAAATTATCAAAGAACTGGTTATTGATGATGAAAAGTAGTTTCCATTTAGATCAATAGAAAATTATATATAAAATATCGAAATTTCCTAATCAAATAAAGCTTGAAAATTACATTCAAGTAAGAAAGATAATGACCCAATGAATCGGAAATTGAGTTGATGAAACCCTTAGCTTGAATTATTACTTAGTTGATCACACTATAACCTCATATATAACAAAAATAACTATCTTAATCACCTATTAAATAACCTTATTCATATCTATAAAATTTTATAAACTTCATTTATAATTATTCTATGTATTTATATTAGTTATTTATTATATATTTTCAATATCAGGTGTGAGTAATCTTGATTGTTTTAAACTAGTTTCGTAATGGAAGTGTTGTTATTCATTATTCTCCCAAAGTTAATAATTATAATTTAATATAAGGTACTTTAATTTATTATTTATAATCATTTATAATGTTATAATTTTATTATATTGGTATTTTGGTTACGATCCTTAAAGTTGAATTTAGTGATGAGTATGTTTCGGTGATATTTAACAAACAGATAGTGGTAACTTAATTAATGAGTTTAATATTAATTTTTTTATTTATTTATTTATATAATATATAATCATTAATTAGTTATTATAGTCATAAATTCTATTATTTTATATCATTTTTCAATTAGGTGGTTAGACCGGCCCAAACATGAAAATTCCATAATTAATGGATGGTTATTATTAAAAAAGTGGTTTATTTTGGAATAATATCATTATTACATAATAATTGTAACACCCCAGGTAAATAAAGAATATGGAATTTTCATATTTATCCATATTTTTGAATAAAATATTAATATTACTTTAAAGGGGACGCTATGCTCGATGGCGTACCCAACACGCAATAATGAGTTTCTTGGGAATCTTACGTTGCACTCTAATAATAAAATAATATTAGTTTAAATGGTAGTTAACATGTAGCCATTTTATTGGAGGTAATGGATATAAATAAATAAAATATGATTATATATGTTTTTAAATGTTTTTACATTTATCCAATAAAAGATAAAGTCTTAAAATACGGAAAGAATTCAATTTTAGGCGTATATGTCCTAGTTTTCACTAAAGGTTCACTTATCGCCTTTTGATGGAAAACCGTCATTAAATATAGTTTTGTTCACTCTTATACATTCTATTGGACCAAATAAAACTCTTCTTAAGAATCGGGAAATCAAAATTTACTTTGTGTAAATTTTTGGTATCTTTCCGATAAAGGTCATTTTTTTAATGAATAATGTAAAATGTTCTATTTTAATTGAAAACCTCTTTTTAATCTAATTTATTTATATGATTAGATTATCTTTTTAATTGGTTTTAAAGTGAAATTAGAATATATTTTTACCATTAAATCCAATAGTGGTCATTGGAATTAATTTCACTTTGAAATCAGACTTAAACTAATGTCAATCTTTTGATACTTATTGTTTCATAAAAACACGCTATTCGCTCTGATAGCGGGAATTAATTATTAAATTAATTAATGTGACTTATATGTTCTGAATTTTGTAAAATAGGCTTCATTTTTGAATTTGGAATATCAAATATAGATTAGGGTGATTTTTTGGGATTTTTTTGAAAAACTTCAATTTTTGATGAATAGTGAAACCACTAAGTGGTACTTATAAAAACTGATTTTTCCATTTAAATGAAATTTTTCCATCTTTGTGTTTTGAATTTCAAAAATCCGACATAAATTTTTGTCATTAAGAAGTAAAATATGGTTCAATGGGATAAAAATAATTTTTTGGTGTATAGTAACTTATTAAGTTTTTAATCGCGATTAGAGGTAATTAGTGTAGTTTAAGGTAAAAATAATGTTTTAATAATATGAAATGAACTTGACACATGTCCTAACCTCATTGGATGTGTCATGGCCGACCAAGAAAACCCATGGGTCAACTTGGGGGCCCCATGAAGCCACTTTGGTTGGAAAATGACATTAATATCTTTTTATTTAAAGTTAAAGTAAAAATGAGACAAACATGAAATGTTTTACTAAAACAATTTTTACATGGGGTTATACAAATCATATTTTTGACTATAAATATTCATTGGAAATATAAAAAGATTTCCTACATCATAGTATTTTTTTATAATTTTTATACATTAAATAAATTAAATTATTTATGACATCATGATGATGCAGCGATGACCTCATTATTTAACGATTTGAATAAAATGGAAAGATAATGTAATATATAAGACCTAAACATGTCCAAAACCTATTGTATGAGTGGATTTAGAACCCTTATCACCTTATCCTCTAAACACATCAATTTGGGACCTCTTATGTCCGAATACCATTTTAAAATAATGTGACTTTTCTTTACCTTCCAAGAGTACCCCTCCTCTCCTCTTATAAAAGGCCCCCACCTCTACCTCTTTACACACACTTCCAAAGCCTTTGGCTCGGCCAACCCCTTCCCATTTCATCTCTCCACATCCCTATCTAACTCCTTGAAGCCTCAATTTGGGCAGAATCATTTCCAAGGAAGCCTTTGATCTCAAATCAAAGGAAGTTACCTGATTCAAAGGTAATGTCTTCATTTGTGTCCTTTTGTTTTATTTTGCTTCTCCAACCCCCTAAACTCCTTTTATTCATTTATTTTGTAACAAATACAGTATATTAAATATACTATGATATTTTTATAAGAATTATTTGAGCTAAACTTACACACACCTACATATAATGGTTAAAGAACATATTGTTTTCGTGGATGGCGAATTTCTGCCTCCCGAAACGATGATTGTTCAACATTCTTCTAACACCTTCAAAGGTGGCCATTAAGATGAAAATATATTTATATATTATATCTAATATGTTTATGTTTTACTTAAGCTTCTTTATTTTTCATTTATGGAATACCTTTATGGTTTCCATTATGGGTAAACGCGATATCTTCATTTAAGGAAGTGCGGACTACCGCCCCCTCAAAGTGATTTGATTCGTTAATACCATATGTGGTACGTATAAAGGATATATTTAATTATATTATATATGATACCATACTGTAATTAAAATACTATTATGTATCATTATGTTTTAATTCTATTAAATATGAAATAGAAATGGAAGTAGCGTTCATGTGTACGTACGGCTTACCGTCTCCATGAACGGTGCATTTCATTTCTTAACTCTAAATGTTATGTAATATTATAAATGCATGAATATACTGGATATATATGATATATATGATATATACATCATGAATAAAATTATGGATATAATGAACCTTTGACCACACGAACAACATGTAATTGTAAGAATTCCACTTTCGACTTAAGAACCAAATATCGACAAAACAAACATTATTAACTTAAATGATTACATAATGTTTATGACATGGTAATAAGTGATATAAAAGGAATAATGAACTTGAAAAAGGTTATTAAGTAATTAGAAATTAACTCAAGTTTATTATTCAGGATATTAAAGAACGATCGTGTCAAGTCGGACCTGAGGTAAGGGATCCTACTCCTCTCTTTCTTTTTAAGTACACTCTTTTATGTCATTCCTTCTAAAGCTCATCATTCTTGTGATTGGGATGTTCTTTTATATTACTCTTATTGTAATTTTTATGTACATATGATGAGAGACCCTATTCTCTCTCCTCAATCCATTTTGGAAGTTTTGAGTGGCGCCGTTAGGCTTCCAAATTTTCGTAAGAGATCAAACCTCTCTCTTTCTTTTTATGTACTCTCATTTATGTCACTTCTTTTAAGCTCCTATTTGTTATGTTGGGGGATGTTCTTTTATATTCCTATTTCTGTAAACTTTATATTGATGTGATGAGAGACCCTATTTCCTCTCATCAATCCATTTTGGAAGTTTTAAGTGGCGCCGTTAGGATGCCGAGTTTTCGTAAGAGATTTTTTATCTCACTTTTATTCCCGTGAGATTTATGCTACATTTTCCACAATTTCCTTTGAGTGGTTTATGTATTTCCCATTATTACACTCCTTTTGTAATATAATTCCATTTATGGGTATTTACATATTCATTGTATGACACTTCTTCAATGGGGTGTACTTTTCGAAAGTTACCCAAGTCGGTAAGGGAACCTTTCACCCTCCTCTTTTTAAAAGACTTCGTTTGTTATGTCTTTTAATTCACATACTATTATGTTGGGATATGTTCTTATATATACTGATTGATGTAAATTTTATTTCCAAGTGATGATATTCCCTTTTTATCTCTCATAAACTCATTTTCTGAATTTTTGAAGTGACGCCGTTAGGCTGTCGAATTTTACCAAGGGAACTTTTTAACCCAATTTCAATTTCATTGGGTTCAACATGTAGTTATTGAATATGTCATCCTTTGAATATGTGTGAATGACCTTTTATTATTTTACACTTAATATCCAATTATATTGGGTGTATTTATATTTGTCACACATAATTTTGAGATTGATTTATCCTTAATTTAAGGATACCTTCTTTATAAGGGATTTCATCACATTTTACATCTCTATTGAGACTTCATTATTGTTATGCACCAATTAACTATTATATGGTGTATATACTGTCCTTTGAAATATTATATCCTGAATCCATTTATTCTCATGATATTATAAAGTTATGATTAAATGTTATTCCTCAATTATTGTATTCAAATGTCTCTAATTTTGGTAAAAACCCTTTAACCAAAATATCACTTTAAATGTTTTAATGATTTGTTCTTATTAATATACATGTTTTCAAAATGGTTTTAAGGATTTATTTATATGGATATTAATGGTTTAAAATGTTAAAAGCTTCAAGGTGGTATGGGACACTTTGATTCAAAAATCGCTTTATTAAATGTTTTAAATGGTTTTGAAAATGGATTTTTTAATGGATTCATTATTTCAATATCCTAAAATGTTATATTGTGATTGAAATGTGGAAATGTTATATTTCCTTTATGCATGTTTTATGTGATACATTTATGTTATGGTTCTTGGGCATTGTTATGAAAACGGGTGGTTCTGTGATAAACTAAGGGCGGGTGAGCCCGATATAGCTCTCCAATGCATTGGGTAACGCGAAGGGGTTAAACGTTAAGGTTTCTCCGAAGAGATTTAGGGAATATACTGTGGTGGGTATTCCAAACGTAACCAAGAGGGTTACTCCCTACGTAAGAAAGTTATGAATGCCTCAAGTTACCTTAATGTCTTTATGATTTCTATGATTTATTCATGATTTTATGAGGTATATTAAAGTGCCTATGTTTTATGGGTAAAGTATGATTTCATTCTTATGTATATATGAACTCATGCTTCCTTTCCATATTTTTATAACCCTTATTGAGCTTTTTATGCTCATCCCAAGTTTTTGAAATGTTTTTCACAGGTCAAGGGAAAGGTACATAATGTGATGATAGTGTCAAGGATGTGTCAAGAAAGAATCAATGTTTTATTTTAAATATGTTTCCATTGATGGGAAGAATGAATACTGTCTTGTATGTAACCACTTTGTTTAAATGTGGAATGTAATGCAAGTTTCATGATCTAATTCTCTAAAAATCTAAACCTGAAAAGATCCTCAATGTGTAATCTTGTAATAACTCAAGATTATGTAAGGTTTAAGGTTGGGGCCTTATAATAATAATTATATTATTTATATAATTTTAAGTAGGTTAATTATATTTTAAAAAATAATAAATAATAAATAAACTATATGAAAAATGAGATATGTTACTTCATGGAGGCGGTAGTCCGCACAACGCATTGTTAATGTTTTCATTTCTCATAGAATGAGAGGTAAAGAAGGTGGATTATAATTTATATATTAATAATAATTATTATATTTTATTTATCACACTTATACATTAATTTAACTTCCATAATCATTAAATAGATGCGGTGGTGAAAAAATAGAAGTTATTGCTTCATGGAGATGATAGTTCATATAACGCACGAATAACGATTTCGTTTTTCTTAATAGAAAAGGAAAACGTGATTAATAGTTATTCTAATAGAATAATAAAATTAAGTTTAAAAAGAATAATTAATTAATTATATAATAATTAGAAAATTATATTTAGGAAAGTATGATATAAAGGAAAGGAAGTTAGGGGGAAAGGGGTGCTCGCGTTTAAATCTTTGTTTTTTCCTTGGAGGATTCCTCGGAAATTTAAATCTTATGAAAATATATTATGATCATAATCTCAAGGAAAATGAACATGATTATAAATGTATAATAATGGGAATAGTTTTAGGTATAAAATTAATTCTTTGAGTGGTCTTGAAGGGGTGGTGAGAGGTCCCTTTTAAAAGTGGTGAGGATGGCATTTTTTGTAAATATTTTAACTTAATATAAATAGATTTCATGTTTCACATATCAAGAAGACTCCAAAATAGATAATAATATATTGGTGGTGATATAAGGTCTATAATACATCAACCATAAATTTTAAAACCTATTTTAAACTTGTTTTTATGTCCTTCAATCTAAGAATTTTTTCTTTTACCATTTTTGGTCTTACCATGGTAATTAATTTTTTACTAAATAATTTTATTTTAATGAATAAAAAATAGTAATTATTAAATAAAATATACCTACTTATTCCAAATATAAAATCCATTTTTTCATATAAAATTTATATGTGTAATATAAAATAATTTTAATATTAGCGTATGTAACGCTTAAAAATCTATTTTTTGAAAAGGTGTATTTTTAAGATAAAAAACTATGTGTATGTTACAATTATACATGTATTTGATTATATTTATATAAATTTTTTTATTTTAAAAAAAATTATTTGGCTTTAAAATCAATCCCAAACCAAATTTTACTTAAATAATATTTAATCAAAAGGAAAGACCAAAAATAGTTTCATTTATTGGAAAATATTACTTATGTTTATAAAATTCTAAACATAGGTTTTATAAATTAAGAATAGAATTTTAAAAAAAATATTATTTTAATACTTAAATACATATTTCATTATTTAAAAGGTTTTATAAACTTCTATGTCTTTCTTATATAATGATAATGTAATAAAATTTATAGTTTTGGTAAAACCTACATTTTTCACTGTTTACATAAAAATCAACTATTTTAGAAAAATTATAAAAATTCCTACTAAGATAATTTGTATATTATAAATTAAAAAAGTATAACTTTTTTATCTAATTTAAATTCTAAAATTTACAATTTTATTTTTTAAATGAAAATAAAATATATAAAGAAAACTACTTTTATTGAAAAATCAATTATTTAATATTTAAGTGTTATTAATACTATTTTTTATGCATTTCTAATTGGTTAATATCTTTTATATACGATAGTTTTTATTCTTGTTATAATTTTCTTATCTAATATTCCATGGATCATTTTATTTCGATGCATCATACAAGACAAACTACTCACACGATATTTAATTAAGGAAAATCATTTACTAAAATCAAGTGTTGTTGTAACATTCTCATGCCTAAAATGATCCTAGTTCCTAGTTCATCTCAACCTTTTCTCAAAATAATATAAATACAAATGGGAATTGAATCTCATGTCTTAATCAATCTCATCCTAATGGAATCTTCGCCCTTACTCAAGATAATGGGACACTTCGCCTTGATGTTGTGAAAAATGTGAAAATGGGAGATCAAAGGTTTGAGATGGGTATTCATGTAAAAATTTGATCTATATTATTAATTTTGAAGATCACATATTATTATGACATGTTGTATAGAACGTTTATGGTTGAGTTTGACCTGGATAGTAAGTCGGGGTTGATGGGGTTCCTTTTTCTTCCAATGGTGGTTATGTGAGTTCCTTTAAAGGAAAAAAGGAAGAATGATGGGTAAAATGGTAATTTTAGATATCATGAATCATACATACCTCCTGAAGTTCCTAGAAGAGGCCATTTGACTTACTTTTAGTTTGTAAGGTTGGGAATTTAAAGCGGGTTTGTATTGAAGCACTAAAGATCTTTAATTCTTATGGTCATTCAGGACACCTGCATAAGTTATTCTATCTCATTTATTCTCCATGTAGTAGAATGGGATCATCAGTACCTAAAAGTATTTAAATGTAATTATATGCTTTAATAACTAAGGTATTATAGCCATAGGCATCCAGAACGAAGCTTCTTTAAGAAGTGGAAGAGACTCTATAGGAAGTTGATGTAGGTCCAGTGACTATGATAGGTACTATCATTATAGATTCATCTTTGCTGACTAGTTTATTTGATGCCAATACATCATAATCATTCATATAAACTCATATTGTGAACTTTCTAAACCTTCCTAAAGAGATTTTGTCTTATGTGATGAATATTACTATGCCCCTCTTAACTAAGAGAGAGTAGAGTCTTCAGTGTCCTTCTTGTGATTTATCTTTATAAGAGTCTGAGCTCACCTGGGATTTTCATTTTTCTCAATATGAAACCTCTTTATGTCATATTTGGTGTGGATTGGATGATTTATCATAAGGCCCACATTGACTGTTATCTTCAGTGGGTCTCTTATACTTCACCTGATGGGGTGTGCTATGTTTTTTAGGGAGAATGGGATCTGATGTTGACTAGAGTTAGAAATACTTTTCTAGAATTTGTTATGGAAATATAGATATTTTATTTAGACTTGGAGAAATAATATTTGAGTAATGATATCCCTACAGTTTTCATATATTTTCCCAATATTTTCCTTCTGATTTATTTAACTTTCCACCAGTAAGAAAGATGGAGTTTCCTATTGATTTAGTAACTGGTACTCATCCAGTGTATATTCCTTCTCATAGAACCAGATGAAATAAAATACTTAAGGTCTAAATTGGATGACTTTATAGATAAAGGTTTTACACACCCTATTGTGTCACCTTGGGCATCACCTATTCTATTTGTGAAGAAATCTAATGGAACACTTATCCTTTGTGTTGATTACTAGAAAATCAATCAAGGTATGGTAAAGAAAAAATATATGTTTCCATAGATTGATGACCTATTAGACCAATTTAAAGGGGTGAATTGGTTATTGAATATCAGTATTCAATCTGGTTATCACCAGTTGAGGATTAAAGAGTCTATCATTTAGAATACCGCCTTCAAGAGTGAGTATGTCCATTATGATTATCTTGTTATGCCTTTTTGTCTAACCAATGATCATGTAATTTTTATGGCACTAATGAACAGTATATTTCATGAGTTCCTTGAATCGTTCATGGTGGTATTTTTGGTTGACATCTTGGTTTGCTCCAAAACCGAGGAGGATCATGTGCATCATCAGATAATATTTTTATAAATCTTGAGAGATCATAGACTTTACACAAATATTTCAAAATGTAATTTTTGGATTCAAGAAGTGAAGTTCTTGGTACACATGGTCTCATAACATGGTATTTTAGTTGATCCTGATAATTTTAAAACTATTATTACATGGGATAAACCATATAATGTTTTTGGGATTCGGAGCTTCTTGAGCATGTCAAGGTACTATAACAGGTTTGTCAAATATTTATTGAAGATGGATTCTCTAATGATATCTCTCACTTATAAGGGAGTGAAATTATTATGGGGTGTGAAATGTTAGATTTATTTTAATTAATTGAATCCTGTTTTGAGTTATTCACTAGTTTTGACTCTTCTAGAGGCTGGTCTAAGCTTTGTGGTCTTCTGTGAAGCATCAGGTTCAGGTTTGGGATGTTTTCTTATATAGGGTGATCACATGGTAACCTATGGTTTCAGATATCTTAGGACACAAAAGAAGAAATATATAACCCATGATCTCAAACTCATGGTTGTGATGTATGAATTTAAGATTTGGATAAATTAACTTTTCGAAGAAAGGTTTACTATTTATTCATACCACAAAATCTTGAGATATTTCTTTTATCAGAAAGATCTAAATCTCCATCAGAGGCGTTGAGAGGAGTACCAGTAGACTTTTGATTTCAACATTTCCTACACCCCTGATAAGTGGAATGTCATTATTGATGCTTTGATCATAAAACTTATAACCCAATTCAAGAAATAATCATCAGAATAATGGAATTTGATGGACCTATTTGATCAGTTTCATCTGGGAGTTCAAGAGGATGAGACTAAGATTGTTCTATAAAATGTTCATTTGACCTCTTCTATTATTGAGATGATTCTTCAAGATCATGGGTTTGAAGATTAATTATATAGAATTGGGGACTCTATTTATGGTGGGGAGATTATTGGTGAGTGTAAGTTCTCTTTATAGGGTTTCCTATGTTTCCAAAACTAGTATGTTGTTCCTTTTCCCATGAGGAAAACTGTGATGGGGGATTTCCATAACTCCTAGTGGGTGGTGAACCCTGGAACCAGAAAAATATCCTATGATATGCGAGGACAATTACAATGTCCAAGAATGGGATAATACATCTCTGACTTTGTTTCTCATTATTATACTTTATAATAGGTCAGGATCAAGCACCACATACCTTCGGGTTTTCTTCAAACACTTTCAATGCCGACTTGGAAGAAGGATGATATCTCTATAGAATTTTTGATTGGGTTTCTGACTACCCCATAAAAGAATAATGTGATCTGTTCTATGATTAATAGGATGACTAGATCATCTCAATTTATATCCATTTGAGATACACCCAATGTTTAGGATCTTGTAAGTCTCTACATGAAAGAGGTTGTTCGGTTTCACAAAGTTCCTTCTACTATAGTCTCTGATCAAAATCACCATTGTAATTCTTACTTTTAAAGAGACCTCTGGGAGACAATGGGATCCCTGGTAAATTTTATCATGGCATATCATCAACAAATGGATGTCCATATGTAATGAGCTATAAATATCCATGAGGACATGCTCTATGCTTGTGTTCTCAACTTTGGTAGATCTTGGAATGACAATTTTAGACTCGTTGAGTTTTCCTACACCAATAGTTACCATTCCACTATCAAAATGGATCTATTTTAGTCCTTGTATTGTAGGCTATGAAAATATCTATTATGTTGGTCAAAGATTGGTGAGTCTTCCTTGATTGGACCAAGTTTAGTCTCAGAGACAACGGTGAATATTTATTTGATTCTTCGGAGAATGGTGACGGCATATACTGATATAAATGTTGTGTTACTATTTATAGATAATCATTGGAGTTTTATATTGGTGATCAGGTTTTATTAATAGTTACACCTTTTATGGGTCACTAACATCTTGGAAAAAAGATATAGATTGTGGTAAGGTTTGTGGGTCATTTTGAGGTTATTGAGCAGGTTGGTAATGTGGATTACTGGATAACCTTGCCACTACAGTTGAAATTGATCCAAAATATGATTCATGTATCACAAATTAGGAAGTATCTTTATAACCCTACTAATTTTTTGATCTAGGAAGATCTTGATATTGAACCCAATTTATCTGTGAATGAGCATCTAGTTAAGATTTTTAATTCTAAGACAAAAGTTCTTCATGGGAAGACTATACCTTTGGTTTGTGTCCTATAGAAACATGGTTATAATTATCATGAGATATGGGAGTGTGAGGGACTTATGATAGGGTAGTGGATTCATCTCTTTGTCATCAAATCTTATTTATAGGATTTTTGGGGATATAAAGTGTTTGTGGTGGGGAGGTTGTAACATCAAGTTACCTCTTTTGGGTACTTTTCTCGTGTGTTGATTTTCTTTTTTTTCATGCATTTTGGACCTTTCGAGGGTGCTTGGATATTTTTGTAAAATGTAATAGTGTGTTATGCTATGGAATCCTTATCTAGTGGCATGTCTGGTTTGGAGGTTTCACAGTTACACTGTGGGGTGTGCACCTATGACGTATCCAGTTTCTAAGACACTTCCATTTCAAGTAAAGTTACGAGGTGGAGAAGGTTGTTGCGGTGTAAGGGTATGAGGGGAATATTTGGTCAATTATTCTAATTTAGACTCCATTTTATCATGTTATACCAGCTACATCATCTCTATATTCCATGTAAAGAGGATCTACATCATCATTTTGGCTCCTCTGAACTCTATTCTTCTCAGATCAAAACTCAATTGAGTGTGTTTTATTCTTCTATGTTAAGTGATCTTTCCTTTGTCTGGTTTTATCTATTTTTTCTCATTTATCCTTTGATAGTGATGAATCCTCATGTTGATGATGTATCAGATCTATGTTTTATGGATGGTTATTTTAGTAATTCCTTCTAGATCTTCATCACCATCATTCTCTATTGATGTTTCCTATACTGGTAAACTCTTGATCATTAATAAAGTTAAGTGGTTCTATAAAGATTCTTCCCAACAATTGAAATATTAATTTATTGATTGATTCAATACTTATTTAAAACTAATTTGATGATTAATTTCAAGGTAATACATTTGTGAAATAAAACCCCATTTTGGGTGATTTTGAGCTATTGAATGATTTTTTAGAAAAGGTGGATTTTGATGGAAATCTTTTTGATAAAATTATTTTCCTTGATTCTGAGAAAATGAATTTAAATGTAAATTGATTTAAAAATCATAAACTTGATGAAAAACAATTTTTTGGTTTGGAAAATGAAAAAAAATCATTCTAAATCTGAAATTGAGCATTTGAATTATGAATGATGAATTGATTTGAAAGGAATGATTTACCCATGATTGATTAATTGATTAATTGAAGCACATGTAATATAGGGTAGTTAGTGGGATATTAGGACAATAATGCTAGGACTATGACTCCCTAATAATGGATTGATGATGAAAAATCTAATAAAAACTTATTTTGGTATGATTTTCCCTTGATGGGTTGTTTGTCCCATTGGAAGGAGCCAAGGGACGTGTGTATACTTGATCCATGATCATTGATTGTGATTTGTGAGAATATTATAGCCTAGAACTAACTAAATATAGTTATTATGAAACATTTTTCTTGATTTTGACTTGATTATTACATTACATCAACTATTTAATTGTTTTATTCATACAAACTATTTTATATTAATTTTTTATATAAAATGTTCATTTAATCCTTTTTTGATATATCTATCATCTTTATATTCGAAATAATATTTTGTTTTAAAATAATTAAATGTGATTGAAATCCTTATTTTACTTAAATTAAAATAATAAATGGTTTATTATTATAGAATTGATTATATAGAACTTAGTAAGACCCTACTGGGCTGTTTAGCTAACGCCCTACCTTTGCCTTTGGGAATTTTTATATTGTCATGTGCCATGTCCAAGAAAAGGGAAATTTCATCTTAGAGGAGGTGGGTGTACTTGATTCATGGGACCTGGAGTGATGGAGGTGACCAGTGGAGATGTGATTCAGCTATTACATGGGTTTATCTTTGAGATTTATCTTGGAAGATGTTGTGTATTTTGATGATGTATCGTTTGGGTATTGTTTTACCTATTTATTTCCCGTACTTTCTCCTCAAGAGTCTTGGCATACCGACTAGTACTATTTATCTTCTATAGTTATGTGAAAAAAAACCCCTTCTTATTTCTTGTATGATGTAAGGTGCTAGTTTCCAACCTGCGTGGATTGAGAACACCCTTTTCACTATGTAATTATAGGTTCAGGTATCAGTTTACCAGGGTATGCAAGCTGGTTCATGACAAAGTGGTATCAAAGGTCATAGGTTTTTCATTATTCCTTTATATTGGTAATTAGTTTGAGTTATCCTAGTAGATAGGATGTAGGATTTTTGTGACTTAGGAGGCAGTTGTGAGCGAGTTTTTAGAAACCTCTCATTTTAACAAGCCTTAAATCACTATGGGTGTTTGATAAAAATATATTTGAGGAATAAATTGATATCATCCTAGCCTTTTCCTTAAATTTGATCTGAGTATGTTGAAACCCCATTATTTAATTCTTTCTGATGGAATTTATATTCATGTATCGCTTGTTTGATTTTTTGATCTGTGTATCCTTGTTGATGCTTTCAAGTGTTGTCTGTTGATGTTGTGTAGTATCATGTCTTTGGGAATATTTTTGAATAGGGAATAGGGTAATACTTTTATTGAAACACTAAAGTTGAATCCTCTAGTATACTATTATCTTATTGAGATAGTGGTTTGTTTTTTCCAAGATCTAGGATAGGTACCCACACCTGTTCCTGTTCAGGATCTGGTGGTGAAACCTTAAAGGGTTGAATCTCAGAGTCATGTTCAAGAGTTTCTTTATAATAAAACACTACATTTTTAAGGATCTAATGATCCTAAAGAATATGAGTATTGGTTAAAAATATAGATCTTCATTTTGAGTTCTTGGAAATTCTTGATTCAATTAAAGTTAGGTGTGATACCTTTAAGTAAGAATGACTAATCAGCAGATGGTGGGATTCGATGGTGATAGAAAATAAACATGATGGATTGGAGTTGAAATAATTTAGAGTTATTTTGATTAATTTTATCTAGATATAATAGTCTTGGTGAAATACATGTAGTTTCTTAACCTCCAATAGGATGATAGGACCATGACACAGTATGCAAATTGTTTTACTGAGCTTGTCCAATTTTCTCCTGAGGTGGTGAAAAATGAGAAATTGAGGGCTCAAAGGTTTGATATGGGTCTTCATACTAACATCAGATCTCAAGTATTCTTTATGAATCTCACATCTTATTCTAATGTGGTGTATGGAGTTTTGATGGCTGATCTTGACATGGATGGTAAGTTAGGGTTAACGGGAGTTCCTTTTTCTTCCATTGGTAGTTATATGAGTTCCTTTAAAGGAAACAAAGAAGTGTGATGAGTCTTATGGTGCTTGTAGATAGCATGTATCATCCAGGACTCTTGTAGTGCCTAGAAAAAGGTAATTTGACTTACTTTTAATGTGTTAAGGTTGGGAATTCAAAGCAGGTTTGTACTGAGGAATTGAAGATATATAGTTCTTATGGTTTTTTTAGGACCCCTACAAATATTTTTCCATATCTTTTTTACTCCATGTAGTGGAACAGGATTTTCATCACCTAAAATTATTGTGGTGAAATTATATGCTTTAAGAACTATGATATTTCATCCATAGGAATATGGAATGAATCTTCTTTACGTAGTGGAAGATCCTCTAGAAGAATTTGATACAGGTCTAGTGATTTTGAGAGGTGTCATAAATATATATTCATCTTTAGTGACTTCTTTATTTAATATTGGTGCATCTCACCCATTCATATTGACTCATATTATGAACCTTCTAAACATTCTTATGGATCTTTTTTCATAAGTGATGGATATTACTATGCCCCTCAGAATGAAGAGAGAGTAATGTCTTCGATGTTCTTCTTGTGTTTTCTCTTTATCAGAGTCTTAGATAACTTGTAATTTTCTAGTTCTTGACATGAAAAATCTTGAAATAATCTATGAGATGGATTAGCTGATTTCTCATAAGGCTTAGATTTACTGTTATCTTTGGAGGGTCCCTTATACTATGCCTGATGGAATGTGATATGTTTTTTAGAGAGAATGGGACCCAAGGTTGACTAGATTTAGACCTCCTTTTCCATAGTTGGGAAGGTTAATATCAGTTTTTTCTTTTGACTTGGAGAAATAATCTTTGAGTAATTATCTCCCTCCTATTGTCATCGAGTTTCCCAATGTTTTTTCTTCTGATTTCTTTGTCTTTTCACTAGTAAGAGAGGTGTATTTTTCTATTGATTTAGTACTTGGTACCCATATGGAACCAACTAAAATTAAAGAGTTGAAAACTCTATTGGATGAATTTCTAGAGAAAGTATTTATACGCCTGAGTATGTCACCTTGGGCGGCACCTGTTCTCTTTATGAAGAAATTCGGTGGGACACTTTTCCTTTGTGTTGATTACCAAAAAATAAATCAAGTTATGGTAATGAAAAAATATTTTTTTCCATATATTTATGATATGTTTGAATAATTTAAAGGGTTGAAGTGGTTCTTGAAGATTGATTTTTGATCTGGTTATCACCAGTTGAGAATTAAAGAGTCTGAAATTCAAAAAACTACCTTCAGAAGTAGGTATGTCCATTATGAGTATCTTATTATACCTTCTGGTCTGACTAATTCTCCTTCATTCATTATGGAACTGATGAATGGGATATTCCATGAGTACCTAGACCCGTTTTTGGTTTTATTTGTGATCGATATCCAGGTTTACTTCAAAACCGAGGAGGATCATGTGCATCATCTGAGAATAGTTCAAGAAATATCCATAGATCACCAACATTACATGAATCTTTTGAAATTTAATTTCTATATTAGATAAGTGAAGTTCTTGGGGCACATAGTCTTAGAACATGGTGTTTCAATTGATCCTAATAAAGTGAAAACTATTATGAAATGGGAGAAGTTGTATAATTTTTTCAATATTTAGAGCTTTTTGGGCTTGGCGAGGCACCACTATAGGTTTGTCAAAGATTTCTCAAAGTTGGAATCTCCAATGAATTATCTCACTAGTAAGGGAGTGAAATTATTATGGGATGTGAAATATTACAGTTATTTTTATGAGATGAATCATATTTTGACTTTTATACTAGTGTTGAATTTTCTAGGGGCTGGGCAGGGCTATGTGGCCTTTTGTGATGCATCAAGTTTGGGTTTGGCTTGTGTTCTTATGTAAGGTAAACACATGGTAGCCTATGGTTCCAAATAGCTTAGTCTGCATAAGAATAACTATCTGACCCATGATCTTGAACTTGTGTTTGTGATGCATGTAATTAAGAGTTGGTAGAATTACCTTTTCAGATAAATTTTTATCATTTATTTAAACCAAAAAATCTATAGATATATATTTTCTCAAAAATTTATGAATCTCTATCAGAGTCATTGAATAGAGTACCTGCAGTCTTTTGATTTTGACATTAAGTATACCCCTAGTAAGGATAATGTCATTGTTAATGATTTAAGAATGAAACTTTTGACCAAGGTCATAAAAGAATCACTAGAAGAGTGAAATATGATTTCCCTCTTTACTTAGTTACATTTGACAGTCTGAGAGGATGAGACCAAGATTGTTCTGGTGAATTTTTGGTTGACATCTTCTCTTATTAGATGATTCTTTATGAGCAATTGTTTGAAGATAAATTTTATAGCATTAGGGACTCTCTTTATGGTGGGGAGACCATCAGTGAGTGGAAATTATCTTTGGATGGTGTCCTATGTTTCTAGAACTGATATATTATTTATTTCCCCATGAGGAAAGTTTTGATTGGGGTTTCCATAACTCCTAGTGGATGATGCACCCAGAAACCATGAATATTTTCTATGATATACAGCAATGATTATGCTGGATAAGTATGAGATGAGACATTGTTGACATTTTTCTCATTGTTATACTTTCAAATAGGTCAATGTCGAGCATCAAAGACCTACGGGTTTACTACAACTACTTCCAGTGCCAAATTAAAAGTGGGATGAGATCTCTATAGACTTTTTGATTTGGTTTTCATGTAGCCCACAGGAGAAGAATATGGAGTGGGTTGTATTCGATAGGTTAACCAAATCATCTCACTTTATACCCATTCAATATAAAACTGAAGTTAAGGATCTAGGAAGTCTCTACATGAAATATATTCTCCGGTTACACAGAGTTCCTTCTACTACAGTATCTAATAAGGATCCCCATTTCACTTCTCACTTTTAGAGAGGCCTCTAGGAGGAAATGGGATTATAGGTATGTTTGAGCATGGAATATCATTAGTAGATTGATTTCCAAATAGAACAAGTTATAAATATCCTTGATTAAATTCTACATACTTCTATTATCGACTTTGTTGAATCTTGGGATGACCATTTGGGACTGATTGAGTTTTCCTACAACAACAATTACCAGTACACTATCAGAATTGATCCTTTTGAGGACTTGTGTGGTAGTCTGTGAAAATTTATGTTGTATTGGTCGAATATTGGTGAGTCTTCCTTGTTTGGGACAAGTTTTTTATAAGAGATGACATTTAATATTCATTTTATTTTTAAGATAATGGTGATGGAACTAATCTAGTATAAATCTTATGCTAATATTTATAGACAACCATTGTATTTTTTACTGGTGACCAGGTGTTCTTAAGAGTTACACCTTGGTTGGGTCACCGACATCTTTTAAAATAGGTAAATCTTGTGTCTAGTTATGTGGGTATTTTTAATATTGTTGATTGGGTTGGTAATGTGGCTTACTGATTAGCTTTACCACCACAGTTGACATCGACCCACAACATGTTTCATGTATCATAGCACAGGAAGTTTCTAACCCTACTCATGTCCTAAGATGGAAAGATCCTGATGTTGAACCTAATTTATTTATGACTAGGTATCTAGTCAGGATTATTTATTTTGGGATAAATGTTCTTCATTGGAATATTATTCCTTTGGTCTATGTGTTATGGAAGCATGGTTCTTATTCACATAAGACATGGGTGCGTGAGGCACTAATGAGAGAGTAGTGACCCCATATCTTTTTCATTGATTCTTATTTATAGGATTTATAGGGACATAAAGTGGTTATGGTGGGGATTTTTTAACATCTAGTTGCCACTTTCAGGTACTTTTCTCTTTCTTATGTTGATTTCCTTTATTTGTTTGGGTGTATTTCGAGCCTTTTAGGGGTGTTTGGATATTTCTGGAAAATAAAGTGGTAGGTCCTATTGTGGAAGCCTTGGGATGAAGTGTGGATGGTTTAGGTGATTCATAGCTGCGGCGTGGGGTGTGAGCCTATAGAATATCCAATTTCAAACCTACATCCATTTCTTGCAGGGTTGCAATGTAAAGAAGGTTGTTTCAGCGTAAGATTACAAGGGGTGGATTTCGTCAGTTCTGCCAATTTGGACACCCTTAAGGTGTGGTTTACCTGCTATGGAATAGAAATAAACTTTGTAAAGTGGATCTATACTATGGTTTCTGGATTCTAGTTGGTTAAGGGTGCATGCGGTGTCGTCTGGGGTGTCTAAGTCATAGTCTATTTATTTTCAGCAGGACTATGTTGTGTCCATGGGGGGATGTAGTGTGGTGTTCTATTTCTCATACTTAAATGCCTCAAGTTATTTTAAATCTAATATTCTCACACTCAAATTTCATTTGATCATTTTTGTTTTAAATGATCCAAAAATTAATTTTAGATCTTTCAAACTCCATTCTTCTTAGATCAAAGATTCATTGGATGTGTTTGATTCCTCTCTGGTATGTGATCTTCCACTTGTTTGGTTTTCCTACTTTTCTTATCCTACATCATTTGAGACTAATTAATCCTCATGTTGATGATGGATTATATCCATGTTTTATGAATGGTTTTTATAGGTATTTTTTCTATATCTCCTTCACCTTCGTTCACCATTGGTGTTTCTCATCTCGGTTGATTCTTGATTTTTGATAAATGTAGTTGGTTCAATAATAATTCTTCCCAAAAATTAAAAACTTAATTTATTGATTTATTAAAACTTTATTTAAAAAATATTTGATGATATATTTCAAGGGCATACATTTGTGAAATAAACCCTCATTTTGGGTGGTTTTTGAGATATTGAATGATTTTTTAGAAAAGGTGTCTTTTGATGGAAATTGTTTTTATAAAATGATTTACCTTGATTCTGAGAAAATTTATTTAAATGGAAGTTGATTTGAAAGGCATGAACTTGATCAAAACCACTATTTTGGATTGGAAAATGAAAAAAAATGGTGTATTGAATCTGAAATTTGGAATTTTAATTATGATTGGTGAATTTATTTTATAGGAATGATTTTCTCATGATTGATTGATTGATTGATTGAATAACATATAAGCCTGGGTAGTCAGTGAGTGATTAGGAAAAGCATCCTAGGACTATGAATCCCTAGTAACTGATTCATGATTAAAACTCTAGAAAAAACTTATTTCGACAATATTTTCCACTCATGAGGTGTTTGTCCCATTGGAATGAGTCAAGGGATGTGTGCACACGTGATTCATGGTCATTGATTAAGATGTGTGAGGATCCTATAGCTCAGAAATAACTAAGTGTAGGGATTATGAAATATGTTTCTTGTTTTTGACTTTATTATTATATGTCATCTATTGTTGAAAAATTTTATTTATTCCAACTATTTTATGTAAATGTTTTATATAAAATGTTCATTTAATCCTATTTTGATATATATGCCGTCTTTTTATTTGAAATCGTGTTTTGTTTTGAAAAATGTAAATGTTATGGGATGCCTTATTTATACTTAAATTGAAATCATAAATGGTTTCTTGTAATGGAATTGATTATGGGAAACTTGGTGAGACCCTACTGTGTTGTTTAGCTCACACACTACCTTTTCCTTTAGTCGTTTGTAGATTGTCTTATTTGAGGTCCAAGAAAAGGGGAAAAACCTCTTAGAAAAGGTAGATGTACTTGATTCATGGGACCTAGAGTGATAGAGGTTACCAGTAAAGATGTAATCCACCTGTTACATGGGTTTATCTTTGAGCTTTATCTTGGAATATGTTGTGTATTTTGATGATGTATCATTTGGGTATTGTTTTATCTCCTTTTTTTGTACTTTCTCTATGATGAGTATTGGAATACCAACTTGTACTGTTTATCTTCCACTATTATGTGGAAAAAAATTATTCCCTTATTGTCTCTTGTATGATGTCATGTTCTAGTCTTCAACCCATGGGGATCGAGATTTCCCTTCAAGCTATGTCAGGACCGACTCAGGTATCAGTGTACCAGGGTATGTGGGCTGGTTTATGACACAACATCTAGTAATCTATACATAAGAACATGGATATATATGCCTTATTATTGAATAAAACAAGAGCACCCCAAGGGTTTTGATCAAGAAAATAAAAACTTTCATCTCAAGATCATCTAACTAAGTATTCAAATCTCAAAGCTTGAGAATATTCATCCTATAAGGAGGAATGTACATGGGCTCTATACTTGGAATTAGCTCAATCATAAGCTTAACCTCTCTCTTGGGTGGAAGTCCCAATAGGTACTCAATAAATATGTCCTAAAACTAGTCAATAGTTGGAGGAAATACCATATGGTCTATCTCCTCACCATCTAGAAAAACACTAGAAAATTAGGTTGAAAGCATTTCCAGCTGCCTAAGGTCATGTACCGAACGACCTGTCTGCAAATCCCACTCAGTAGAGAGGGTATAAGAGTCACCCTCAGTAGACATAAAAGATACTTTCAAGTGATAAAAGTTGATATGATCTCGATACCGATTTAACCAATCCATACCAATGATCTCATTGAAACTACACATATCTAACATGAAAAAATCCTAGAGATGTTAATATCTATTAATAGGTCTCACTTAGAACATCAAAGAATACCCTCAGATCGCACCCCTATAGACATATCGATATACTTCACTCCATATAGACACTTGATATTCATCCCCAGATCAACAAAATACTGAGAAGATATAAATGAATGTGGTGCACTCATATCAAATAAATTCGAAGCAAGGGTAGATGCCACTAATATTGTGCATTAAATGGTCGAAGGTCACTCATTGTGATAAGAAAGATCCATATCGATGGAATATATTTTTCCTGACCTTGATCCTCTACCCTAGCCTCTAGATCCCCAACTACCCTGATGAGCTCCACTTTACTACATCTGCTGACCCAAATAACCATGACCACCTCTGTTCTCTGAGCAGACAAAATAAATCCAACTACCACCCTATGATTCTATAATAGGACCATCCACTAATCCCTAAGCCTATCCATGACAACAGAAAATTGATTGATAATCATAAAAACAATTCTTTTGACTACCTAAGGATCCACTCATGGACCCATCATTAGAACCCAAATACCCAAAAGGTATATCCTTGACTAGGTGTGTATTTATAATAAGGACCTGAATTATCACCTTAGAGAAATACATAAGCTTGAATACATTCACCTAAGAACAAATCTAGTGTCTTAGTCTATCCTCAAATAAGAAAACCTTGGTTATCTCATTACTTGTTAATGAATCAAAAAAATCAACTCGGTATAATGAGAATCATATCCCATCACTAACATGATACCTAGTGTCAAATTCATAAACTCCTGATATCTATCAGCTCTGTGCATCTCAAGAAACAAATACTTTAATAATAGAGCTTGAAATTCCTTCTAGGATAGACTCATATGCTTATTTTCCTAGACTAGGACATCCCACCAGCACCTTGTTGGCCCTCGAAACATATAAACTACAAGATTCACCCTCCTCTCAAGGGGTGTCTATAGATGATCAAAGATAGTATTCATATATTCAATCTTCATCTTTGCAACCTAAGGTCCATCCTATCCACTAAATAGAGGTGGATGCTACAATTGGAACTCTCTATTAAAATCAAACATACAAATATCTTCTTTCAAAGATCTATTCATAGACTGAATAACACCAAGTAGACTCTCACAGAGCTGTTGATCAGGGGGGTACATGCATAACAGGAAGCGTTGGCTCTATTGTCTATGGGGAATGCTCATCACCTACCTCTAAGCACTCAAATAGCGGTCATCGTATTACAATTTCATTAAAATTCTAAACACATGACTCAAAAACACACACACACACACAGATATATATATATATATATAACAAGTCTAAATATAATATATGGGATAAGTAGTAAAATTTAGAGTTTCTTACTGCATTATACATGCACCCTAGAATCCTAGGGGTCTCACATAAACTTAGGAACTCTCTCTATCCTTGACTACCCACCCTCTCTTAGGAGTATAATCAGATATAAATAAGATTCACATTATCAATTTAATAATATAAAAAATAATAATGATTTGTATATATAGAATATTATCATCAAGTTATATATAAAATTTCTATATAATTTGTTTTTGAAACATTAAATAACCAAAAATCATAACATAACAAAGGTTCTCAATCACAGGAAATCAAACAAATGTCATGTGAAGCCTATGTGATAAGAATGATGCATGAACGTATGCTTTCTTATTGACCTGTTCCAAGTGTAAAAATCAATAAAGCAAAATTTTATATCACATATCATTATATTTTTCAAAGTAATCCAATTTTAAAAATAAAATCCAACAACATCATTCTTGTCCCTCACAATATGGAATTTCCTGATATGTGGGTTTAGTTATAACCAAGCATAAAGTCCATATTATAATCTGACCACATCTTATATCCTATCTAATATATTCCAAATAGTGATAAAAATTAAAAGAAATCAAGCATTTGATACCACTTTGTATTTTCCTTGATCTAATTCACTTCCACTACGACCAAACCAGGTGTCACATACCTTAAGCGCATCACCCTATACTCCAAAGGCTACTGAGAAATGGTGGGGGTCTATATAACGAGTGGGGAGTCTATATGATCTTTAGTACATGTAAAAAACCT
Source organism: Viscum album (assembly GCA_963277665.1). Taxonomy (NCBI): domain Eukaryota; kingdom Viridiplantae; phylum Streptophyta; class Magnoliopsida; order Santalales; family Viscaceae; genus Viscum; species Viscum album. The sequence goes on along the minus strand of OY728160.1, from coordinate 1,355,312,191 downwards.
TGTTTTACCTAACATGTGATCCAAGATGGCTATTCATGAGACCCAAAACACATTCCTGATCACAATGGGCTGGCAACAAGCACGTGAGTATCATCACACAAAACATTGGAACGAGTTCACCCTAAAATCACAACACAGCATGTCACGTGTATAATAATATAAGGTAAATTATTATAGAAAATCACATAAGAATAAGTACATAACCATGATACATAAAAAACAAATCCAGAAGGCTAAAATAAAAGACAAACCAAAACCAATTCTCCATTTAACCTTTCGTCACCACCATCCCAAACCACCACAGAGTGACATCAACTGAGAGCATTCATCAAGATAAATGACACCCTTTCCTTTAATTGGATTCTATAAAACCATTTATTAATACACACAAAGTAATATACAGGGTGTGAGGAAAATATCATTTTGATACCACTATGAATCTATACAATGTTTTTCATCATGAAACCATTATTTCTAGCTTTAAAAAAATTCATAAACCAATTTATTTTGAAAAAAAATCATAAAACATCTTTTGGTTTCCTTTAAAACATTTCATATTTAAATAAACCAAGAATATGACTAAATGCATGTAAAGTGTGTAGAGTGAAATAATCAAAACCATTCATGGAAACTCATAAGATAAACATGTGATCAATCAAGGAATGAAACGCCACCATCATGAATAAAAACCAAGAACCAATGGGCTCTAGCATATGGGAATACATAACTGGGACACGCAAGGAACACCAGTCAGAAAAAACTTCAATACTAATGATACCAATTCCTAACACATTCTATCAGTATCATAATCGTAGCTTCTAATGGTTCCACACACACTAAGGCTTGCATATGACCATAACCTAATGCACATAAGGTTCCCATGTGCTATATTTTAGAAAAACATTCAAGTAAAAAATGACCATAATTTAATAAAACACTTATAGAAGTAAATAATTACTACTACCATGCTTGAAACCCATTTTATATTCAAAAAACATCTTTGAGGAATTTCATCAAACACATGATGGGTGTAAAACTATTTTTATAAAAAAAAATCCATTTAAAACCATTTTCCATGATACTAAAAATGTATTTACACAAAATAAACCTCGTGGATATGAAATAAACCATTTTTATTAGTCAAACCAAAATAAAACTCAATAAAAAAATGTTTTTCATGAGAAGGAACCATTGTATAGAGACATCTACCTAACCTATACAGGAAACTTGTTTGCCTTCAAAAATGGTGATTGGAAAAACCCAAGTACATAGTTACCTGGGAAAAGTTGAATGGTTAGAAAAACCATGTGTTAGTCGTACAACCACCTTTAGACCCAAACCTAACCATTCATATGATTTTCCTAGAATCTCAAATGGTTAGAAAAACTATTCAAAAACTTGGAAAAGACCATTAGAGTCAACATATCCATATTACACGGTTACTAAATGGTTATTGTTAACCATGTGTATATCTTGTTTCCCCCAAAATTCCAAAATCTAAACCCCTAACTCCCAAAAACTTTTAAAACCTCAAGAGAGGGAAACATAAGCTCAAAATAAACATACATGTGGCCGAGAGGGTGTCACAATTCTCCCCACCATGACACTTTTTATCCTCAAAAAATAGTCAATATTTTGGACTCAGAAAGAGATAAGGTCTCTACTGTATCATCATCACTTCATGCTCCCACATCTCATGGCTATTCCAATAGCACTAACAAATTACATGGACCTAGGGAATCGTTTTACCATGTAATACCTTATTCTAATTATCCATAATCCAAATTGTTTTCTCAACCAATGTTGTGTTGAGATCAATATTAGAATCTTCTAATTATATCACATGAGAAGGGTCTAGTTAATAAATCCATAGTTGGGAAACATGAAATGCATCAGGAATTGATATCAAGAGAGATGGGGAGTCAAATCAGTATGCAACCATTCCAAGATATTCATATATCTCTAAAAAGCCAATAAAACTTGGTGTCATCTTACCTTGTATTCCCAAACATTGATTTCCCAAATGAGTTAAAACCCTAAGAAAATCCCTATCACCTACCAAAAACTTCAATGGGAGACAAAGATGGTCCGTATAGGATTTTTGGTGACTCTAAGCCATCCCTAACCTCTTTTAGATCAACTTCACCTTATTTTTAATCTCTTGAACAAGACTTTCCCCAACTATAGACCATTCTCCTAACTTTGACCAGCACAAATGATATCTATATGGTCTCCCATACAATTCTTCAAAAGGAACCATTTTAATATAAGTATAATATTTTTTATAGAATAAAACTCAATGAAGGTAAAATAATTTCCCCATGAGCCACCAAAATCAATCATGTAGGCCTGAATAATATCCTCAAGAATTTGAATAAATTACTCAACATTTCCATCAGTTTGAGGGTGATACGTCATGCCTAACTTCAATTGGGTACCCATTACCTATTGTAAAAATTTATAAAACCAGGATATAAATTAAAAATATCTATTATAAACAATAGCTGAAATCACTCTATGGAGATTCAATATCTCTCAAACATATAGGATCCTAGACTCTTCCACCTCCATTTTATCCTTAATATGAAGTAAATGATCCAATTTTGTGAGTCAATCAATGATCACGCAAATCAAATTTTCCCACTAGGAGTCTTTGGTAAAATGAAAATGAAGACCATGTATATCGCATTCCAATTCCATACCAAAATGGGTAAAGGCTACAAAGAACTGATGAGTCTTCAGTGCTTCAACATAATCTTTTAATATATAAGGCATCATGATATGAAGTCCCCAATAGACCTCCTCATCGTTGGACATTAATACTGACATATCAATTCATGATACATTTTGGTAGTCCTAAGGTGTATGGATAAACTAAATTGATGTCCACTATCTATCAACTCATCCCTTAGAGTTATAAAAATGACCAATCTACCTTGGAAATGTGAGACACCATCAGGAGACTAAGATCAGTCACCCAAGGTCTCCCCATTATAAAGGATTTCACTAAAACACAGACAATCAATCTATGTTTTTTTATGTTGAATTAAATCATTAAATGAAGAATTTCCTTTCACACAAGCTAATAACACCTACCCATTAGCTTATTCCACGTCCAAGCACATCTCAGCAAACATACTCATCAAATACCATTCTTCCTATGATTCCTTCAATTCCTGAGTTGTTTACTTCATACTCAATGCATTAGTAACCACATTCACTTTTCCATGTGTGCATAAAATATCAAAATAAAAATTTAAAATATACTCAACTCAACATCACTATCATAGGTTCATATTTGTCTAAGTTAAAATATATTCCTCGCTCTTGTGATCTGAATATACAGTAAACCGCTCTCCAAAGAGATAGTGGATCCAAGTCTTGAGAGCATACATCACTACAGCCAATTCAAGATCATGGGTAGGATAATGATTCACATGAGGTAATAGTTTGATAGGGTTGTGACACCTATTTTATTTAAATCAAAACACATCTTAATCCTATGCCTAAGGCTTCAAAAAAATGTCATTACCCAAACCTAATTCCAAAATAATCAGAACTAGATCCAAATTCAACCTCACCTTAAGTTCTTCAAATGATATTTGAAACTTGTCATTCTATTCAAACTTAACACCCTTATAAGTCATCTCTATCATAGGAGATTCAAGCATGGAAAAATCCTGGAAAAAAATGCTAGCAATAACCAGCAAAACCCAAGAATCTATGAATCTCAAACACATTCCTATGTTAGTCCCAAGACATCATCACCTAAATATTTTTAGGATCCACTAAGATTCCTCTTTCAGATATAACATGGCACAAAAACTTCACTTATGGGACACAAAACTGACATTTAGATAGATTTACATATAGAATATGTTCTTTCATAGTTCTGATAACAATATTCATATAATCTGGGTATTCTTCCATCATCTTAGAATACACCAAAATATTATTAAAAAACAACCATTAATGCATCCAAGAACCGATGAAAGATCTAATTCGTTGATGACATAAACACTGTAGAAGTTTTGGTAAGACTAAATTTCATAACTAAAAAACCCCCCATAGAGTCCTCTAGGATCTTCAAAAAGTGTAAAATCATTTTTATTCTCTCAATCTATTCTTTAGGTTCTTGGATTCCTTTATCACCATGGAAGACTGGTGGATTTTTTTTGGTAAAATCCAAATCATGATCCATCATCCATTCTTGGTTTCCATCACCCACTTGAACCAGGGACTGAATAGTCTAGAACATTGTTTCCACTAAAGCGGGGTTGACTAGAAGGATTTCATGTGGGACTTTCCCTAAAGATCCTTCATTATAATTAGAGAAAATCATTTTAGGGGAAATTATCTATTAAGAACAAGAGATAACACCTGATTATCTTAGGGATACATCTCTAAATCAAAATATAAACTTCAGGAATCCATATCAAATCCCTAAAAAAATGAGAGTTTAAGACAACTGTGGATTCAACGAGTGATAGGTGAATCAAAAAAACAACAAAAAAGATGATAAGGTTCATTTAAACAACCCCAAAATCAATCTTAAAAGCTTGATAAAAAATCTCTGACCACCCATGGTAACTTGAGGTCGGATATAAAAGTGAGCTGGCCATGTACCATTATGCACTTACCTCCCAAGTTTTGATGGTATTAACTCCCATCTACCAACCACCCTCAGAAAAAACCAGGACTCTGATATAATTTTGTAACAAACCAACTCAGTTTAACCTAACACATCACCCAATTTGGCTCACCACAAGGCCCAAAGCATGTTCTCGGTCACCATGAGCTCGCGATAAACATCTGGTTATCATCACACAAACCATGTGAATGATTTTACTCTAAAATCACAACATAACATGTCACGTGTATAATAAGATAATGTAAATGATTAGAGTTCATCATGGAAGAATAGGTACAAATCTATGAGATATAACAAAACCAAGCCAAAAGTCTAAAACCAGTAACAAACCAAAACCAAGTCTTCATGTGATCGTCTATCCCCACTATCCCAAACCACCATATAGAAACATCAACTAAGAGAATTAACTAATCTACATGACACCCTTCCCTTTACCTAGATCCTACAAAACCAAGTATTCATACGACAAAAGGCATATGTAGGGTGTGAAGAAAATTCCCAATTAGATTATACCATGAATATATCCAATGTCTGGAACCATAAAACCATTAGTTCTAAATTTAAAATAAAACAAGTTTCATAAAGTAATTTCATTTGAAAAAATATTTTCATAAAACATCATTTGGTTCCCTTTAAAACATTCCATATTCAAATAAACCAAGAATATAACTAAATGAATGTAAATTATGTAGAGGAAAATAATCAAAACCATCCACGAAAACTCATAAGATAAGCATGTGAGAAATCAAGGCATGAAATACCACCATCAAGAATAAAACCAAGCACAAATGTGATCTAGCCTATAGGAATATGTAACTAGGACATGCAAGGAACACTAGTCTCCATAAAAATGAATCTAACTGTTATCGATTCATGATATAGTCAATCAGTAACACAACCATACCTAGTGATTTTTTGCTCACTAAGGTTTTCATATGTTCATAACCCAACACACCCAAGGTTCCCATGTGTTATGTTTTTTTCATAACATTCTGGTAAACCATTCCCATAATTTAATAAAAAAATTTCCATAAGAAAATAAAAACTTCTCCAATTCTAGAAAACCATTTTAGATTAAAACCCATCTTTGGGGTATTTCATCAAACACATGATGTGTATAAAACTATTTTTAAATAAAAACCCCTTTAAACTCATTTTCCAGGCCACCAAAAATGAAGTTACAAAAAAAATCCCTCATGGATATCAAATCAACCATTTTCATAAGTCAAACCAAAGGAGAACTCAAGAATAACAATGTATGTAATGAGAAAAAAACCATTATATAAATATATATCCCACACCAGTGGAGAAAACTCATTCTCCTTTGAAAATGGTGATTGGAAATGAAGAAATCAGGTCCTCTCAAATATATATCCATAAGAAACATCATTAATTCTTCATAAAAACCTCTAGATCTTGCCATCATCACACTTAATAAGTTGAATTTGTGAAAGAGAAGATATATTTAGGAGAGATCAATAAATAAGAGGATAAAACGGGTGTAAATCAGAATATACCTCAAAGATATTCACCAAGACTGAAGGATAATGGCCAAGAAACCAAAGGGAGAACATCATGGAATTCTAAGGAAAGGAAAGGTCAAGTTAATGATAGATTGGGGTGATATTTTGGTTTAAAATGAGAAAGGGTATTGAGGTAATTTCCCATTTTTAATAAATTCATATGGGTCATAGGGTTAGTTCACATAGTTAGAAAAAATCATACACTAATCATGCAGTCTCTCTATCCCTTGAAAACCCAAATGCACAGTTACTTGGAAATATTGTGTGGTTAGAAAAATTATGCACTAGTCATGCAACCACCTATGGACCCAAACCCAAACATATTCATAGTTTTCTTGGAATCTCACATAGTTAGAAAAATCATGCTCAAACCATGAAAAAATCCATGGGAATCAATAGAGTCATATCACACGTTTACTACTAACTGTGTGCATACTATGTGTCTGTCCTGTTTCTCCCAAAATTCCAAAATCTCAACCCCCAACTCTCAAAAAACTTTAGAACCTAAAGAGAGACAAAATAAATCCAAAATAAAACATACATGTGACCCAAATGGTGTCACATTATAGGTAACCATAAATCAAAGTGGAAGAAATAAGTAAACACTCATCACAATATAAAGGCATAAGAAGAAAGACGGCACATCTATATGTCATAAAAATATAAGAATCAATATACATGTTATAATAAAGTTTATAGTATCAATGATAGGAATTAATACACATATAATAATATATTTCATAGGCATACCATATATAGATAACCCAAAAGTAAATAAAAGGCTGTAAAAGACAGCAACACCGTCCTCAATTCCATGCTTGGTCTTCCAACTCCTACTACATCAACCATAAACAGTTGGTCCCTAGAAACTACCTAGGTTATAAACCATAAAGTCTGCATGGGTACCTGTTTTCCCACGCAAGGTGTGATTACAACTCAAAATTTCACCTCCAATAGTATTGATCGTACCATGATTCATTATTTTATTTCACCCTTATAGCAATGTATTAAACTGGTTTTGTATTGAAAATTAAAGGTATAATAACAAATTTTACTCCATTTTTAATTCAATTATTTTTTTAACACTTTTAAAAATGGAAATGATACTTTTTTTGATAATTACATTGTAGGTGGAGGTTATTTGGAGGACCCATGATGAAGTCCAAGAAAAATGGGCCAATCTGCACAGGACCCAAGCACACCAGTGGACTACAATGCATACTTCTACTAAACCGTGCATCCAAATGGGATGAAGATTTGTGGGAGGGTCCATAATTTAATTACCTAAATTTCATATGAAGGAACTAAAGCCCAATTCTTCCATTAAAAGTCCCATACAGATTGATCTGACCAATAAAACGAATCTGCATGGGGTCAAAACTTTGCCTCTATATTTTGAAAATATCTATTATTATATAATAGATATGGACTCCAAATTTCACATGAAGGTATAAAAGGTGTCGACCAACAATTATTTAGTTTTATCTAAAGTTATTTAATACTTTATGACTAAACAAAACTATGGACTAAGTGGATTATCGAAATCAATGTTCCCAAAACCACATCCCACTTTTCCTATAAATTGGCACCTTGGGTGCCCTATTTTGGAGTTCGTCCATGAGGCAAGGTGATTACATTTTGGAGTCCCAAAGGTTTATTCCCATAATCCCTAGAAGTTATAGAGGATATGGGAAGTGCTACTTCAACATCTTCTTTTTCCTCCCCTCCAATGGATTTCTAAACCCCTTGTGATCACCTGGGGAGGAACACGATGTAATCCCAAGCTTCATGTTTGTATTATGTTGAATGATATTTTTAATTCCATGTTTTAAGTTATTTTTCTCCATCATCTATTCTTATTTAATTGATTTATATACTGGTATGTTATACTCAAACTCAAATGATCATGTTTGGGGGTACCCTTTCATGTGATGTTTCACACACCGTTCATCCCTTTTTCTTCCCTCATTCAATTATGGTGTTTGTGTGGTTCATATTGGTCAATTGAACTCATATAATCAATATCAAGGTAATGAAAATTTATGTCATGGTATCACAAAGAAATAACATACAAACTTGAAAATCACATCAAGTTCTTCATGTGTTTCCTTGGTGAGTTTCAGTTATGATGTCAAACACAAATCACCCAATCATCGGTGGTGTCTGGTGAATCATTGTGTGTTTTCAACTGAAACCTAGGATGTATCCTAGCATAAAATCAGTAACATTATGGTAATAGGTGTTACAAACCAGGGATTAAAAGATTTATACCCTTTCTCTTAAAGCGATGAAGGATGAGCATCACGAGACTTCCCTGGGTTGATCACGTTTAATTAATCTTGTTTACTTTTACTTTGTTTTATCACATTCATTTTCTATTATCATCTTTAATCATAAAAAAAAGTATTATAAAACCCCATATCCCTTTTTAATTTTATAATTAGAACCACATTTTGTAATTAATGATCTAAGTCTTCGTCGAGAGACAACCTAAGGTTGCTGCTATACTGCAGAAATTCTAGTCAAAATTAAACAACTAATTTGACGTGCTCGACAACGTGATAAAGTATACCTAAACATATTACTAAATATAGTGAATGATCATAGTGAAATACCAGAATAATAATTAAAAAATAACAACTATAATAAAATTCATGCTCTTGAGTGCTCGGCTAGTCATTCGATTGTGTCCATACCTTCTTTGGCCAGTGTCGGGGTGTCTCTAAAAAAATTATAAGAAATAATAATATCAATGGGGTAGTACATTCACATGCATGTAATATCTAAACTCAAATTATCTCAACCATTTTATAAAAATTCAATGTTGAGGATAAAGGTGACCCCTACCCCTATGATCTCAACCCCAAGACATCTTGATCTCATCTCAAATATTTTTAAACTTAGTGGGAAGGTGGAATGTGGCTATAAAGATCTCAACCCAATGGTATCTTGATCATATCATCACAATGACTAAAAAAATAGAGAAATAGACATTTATATAGTGTCTCATCTCATGGGAATCTCAACAATGGAATGTCAACGTCAAAGGGGAAGTGTGGCCCATGTCACTATGGTTTGAGCTCATATTATCTTGACCATGACACAAAGTCATCAAATGAAAGTGGAGAAGTGGGCATGTCACTAAGTTTTAACCCCATGGGAATCTCGACTATGGAATAGCAGTAGTGAATAATGGGATAGCGGCCTAGGTCAAAAACGATCACAGCCCTCGGCTTCCCAATCCCAATTTATCTTAGATAAAGGAAAACAAGGAAAGATGGCCCCAGCCTATAACAATCTCAGCAAAAAATGGCTCAATCCATAGCACAATAAGAATAATATGTTGCAAAAACGATGGGAGACACCACAACAGAATGGGTTTGCAGATGAAGAAAAGTAGAAAGCAAAATATGATGATGATGATGATGATGATGTTTTTGAACATAGATATTTATTTGGTTTGGGAAATGATCCCTACCTATATAGAGAGGTATAAAATCAATATAGTCAGGAGCAGAAAATTATAGGGAGTTTCATAGTTCTCAAGCACACCCAAAACCCTAGCCTGAAATGGCCTAATAAGAAGGATGAAGCATTATTCCATGAACCACACAGAAAGTCTGTTGTGCTACAATAAAATGTTTCTAGAAGTCTGAATCACTATAGTTCTATGGAAACCCAAGTCTAAGATGCTACAGTGGTCGGTGGCTGGAAGTCCATGGAGCTATAGTGCCCTATCGGTGTCGCTTGTCTGCCCTGCTATAGTAGTCATGCCAAAGTCTGCACTGCTATAGTGCCTTGTCGGTGTCATCCAGTTAGCTCTACTATAGTCAGTCAGAGCTGTTATAGTGCCCCAAAAATTGTATCGAGGCCCTTAAGCCCTCTTATCAGTGGTGTGTTTCCCCCTGCAACCCCCAATGACCTCACCTTAGAGCTCGAACCATGGATTTATGGCATGGTGTGTAGTATGGGCCATAAGCATTCATCACAACAACATCCAAATAGGGTCAGACTACACCAATCCAATAGAAGATCATGGAAAAGGTGGATCGGGTCTATATCAGTCTCAACCATCAATTTTCTCAATCCCACATGTAAATTATCAATTTTATATAATATAACAGTCATTTACAATTTAAATAAGGTCATAAAAAACATCTGAATCCTTTATAGATTACCTAGGTTGGTCTACCCATATTTAATCCCTTTAAATAATCCAAAGGTTCAACCCCTCATATCTAATTAATTCAAAGGAGTATGTCCTCTGATCCTTACCTAGGTCACCCAAGCCAAAAAGTGGTTATACAACATAATTACATTCCCATGAAGAGGCAACAACGGCTCCCCACTAGGGTAGGAATACATTCCCCAACATAAGGAAGGATCATCGACAACTAATCAGGTCTATCATATGAAAATATCACTCAAGGAACTTATTGTTGTACCCTGAGTATAAATCTCATTAATCATTAAATAAATCATGCGACCATTAGTGGACACAATGTCAAGGAATAATAATAATAGGGTCTTTCATAGCCCTAGATAGTCTCACCCTACTCATATGGGTTAAAGAAGGAAAATTCAAATTAATTGAGGGACAACTGATAAAATATGATGAGGCAACATATCAAAAAGTGTCAATAAACATGCATAAATCTTAGGGGAAGGTTAGTGACCATCTACCTCAAATTAAGGGAAGCTCACTCACCAAACATCTCTAGGTGAATCAGCTCCAAACTATGGATATCAAGAAATCTAAAAAAATATCTAAAATTAGGCATGATTGGTGAAGAATAATATGAAAAAAAATAAATAGTTATCAGATGGAAGATGAATCGTAACCTTACCATAGGCGACTCACCGGGACAGACAACACGCAAAACCGATAAGAATCGAGGGAGATAAGGCACTTGGGATTGAAGAGGGAGAGGAATGAGAGATGGGAGGCCACAGATGTGGCTAAGAAAAATGAGAATATAAGTACCATTTAATAAAAAAATAAATTTAATTAATTAACTGATTAAAAAAATTAAGAAAAACTAACATGGAGGTACTAGGTACCCTCCCCACAGTAACTGGGTACCCACTCCCCCACCAGGTACCCACTCTAGGGCCACCGGGAACCTAGTGGCCCAGGCAAGATAACCCCCTCCCTGTTAATCCCACCAAGTACCTGGTACCAAGTAATTGAGTATTCGATGCCTGGTGTCTCCCATGATAGTAGTCCCAACACTGAGACTAAACTCCCAAAACAACCCTCAGGCCCCCACCAGTGCCTTAAACAATCAAAAATACCCAAAATACACAAGATTAATGAAAATTTAAAGGAATTCATACCATTTACTAATATAGGATGTTACATCCATCATGGTGCAACACCCAATTATAGAGAACCCTGATAAATCCAAGTCAACTACATGGTCATGTGTATTATAGTGTAATGATCTATCCCAAAGTGACACCAAATAATCACGGTCCTTTCTATCATGATCTAGGTATTCATAATGAAACGTCATCCTGTTATGGCATGACACCCCCAATATCTAGAACCTACTCTTACACAAGGAAATGGGTCTTGATCATATGTATAGAAGTGTAATACCCTAAATAAATTACTCATCTGGAGAAATAATATCTCCCTATCATGGTACAGTGCACCCCATTACTGTGTGATTTTTTAGAACCTCTAAAAATAAAACATCTAACACCTCGAACAGATCAAAAATACCAAAATACACATGGTTTTGGAAAAAAAATTAAACAAATTTATACCTCAGCATATGTTGGGTGTTACAAGTAAAGTTTTAATGAAACTATCACATATAAATTTTTTGACTTTCATTACATCAAAAAAACATAATAGAAATAAACTTTTCCATTAAGGTAGTTTGAAGAAAATTTATCCCTTTTTTCAATCCAATTTTATGAGGTTTTTTTAGAATGTTTTCCAAAAAAATGATAAATCCATCATCTTACCAAATTATTCTCACCTATTTATAGATATCAACTCACACCTTGTGAAATCCCATTGAGTGTTACTACCTATGATCAAAAAATAGGAAAAATAAAGTTGATTAAAATAATGAGGGTATTTTTGAAAATTATTAATAAAAAATTACATATTAATTTTATAACTAATAATATGGTAAAATAATTTCATTATATCATAAAACTCTTAAAAAATGGAATATTTAATTTTGTTCTTTTTCATACCCTTTCCTTTTACACCATTTAATTAATGGCCATTCCATTCCATTGCATAAAAACTCTCAAACATATCCTTGATGTTTTAACATGAAAATTTACCATAACCAGTAGAATAATTTATCATATTGAACCACATATATCTCAATGTGAAATATTCTTTGTTATAAAAATCATAAATCCTAACATTCATATCTCACATCAATTTTAGATCTTAAATCAATGGAGATAAACAAACATCAATATCACCACGATGTTATTTTGGCCATGAAATTAATAGATATAATATAATGTGTCTTCCCTTTATTCATACCCATGATAATAAGTTATAATTTACCAATATAATTGATCATGTACTATGCATGATTTCTTTTATACCAAAAGGATTCATTTCATATATAGATAATGTATGATAAATTTTTCATATCTTATTTCCAAATATAGTATACCTGTGATCAATTTTCTTCCACTAAGAAGCATAAATTGGGATGAGAATTTTATCATCTTGAACTCTTTTTTCCCTTGTATTCCACATTAATAAACATGTAGTCACTAAAATTTTATAGAGTCTTCTAAATCTTGAAATTATTGGAAATTAACATTATAATTTTTTTAAGTATTTGATGCTTTATTTTTTTTTTCTTTTTTTTTATTGAGATATATCTCACTTCAAAGTTTTTTTATAGGAATCAATAATTTTGAAATAATATACAGTCATTAAGAAATGAATGTTTTTTTACAACACATTCTCATGAAAAATAACATTTTTTTGAGATTTATATGTTCAACGAGTTCATTATAAAAATATAATTTAATAGAAAAAGTAATCTTATAAAATTAAAACCACTCCATCAATTATCTTTCAAATCATATGGTTTTAACAGTAAGTGTTTTATATTTGATGCAACCATAATACAATGATATATTTACATAGAATATTAATTTATCAAAAAAATTAGATAATATCAAAGTTCTTTATCAAATGTTACCATTTCCTCAATGAGAGATTCGTAAATTGTATTTTTATTTTGATTCGACACACATATATATAGACCAATAAATCCCTATAATAAATTGAGAAAATAATCAAAAAAATTACACATTTGATAAGTAAAAATACCAATAAAAACATATTTTGTGATTCATCTAACAATTCACTATGATCAAACAATTTTTCAACAAGGCCTCACACATCACAGATGGATTCTATGAAGGAGATCAGTTCAAATATTAACCTTAAATAAAAATATGGATTTTATTAGTGCTTATAAAGTACTGATAAAAACTGCCCTTTCTCAATGTAAAATATATACACTGAAAAAAAATTAGTGGACTGATGATTGAAGGAGTATCCCACCAAGCATATATAGAATTAAAATCAATATTTTACTTGAACATAACAAACACAAACAAGAAAAAATAACCTTGTGTCAACAAAAATGTGAATTGATGCGGTTAAAAAAAGCATAAAAATCTAGCTAAAAATGCTCATCAAATGAAGATAAGAAAATAAGATCAAGGTAACACCTGTTCACTTTGAGTAATAAAATCCAATTTATATTTTATCTCACATGTTGAAAACTACACCACAAATAATTTAAATTAACATCAATGATTATGAGAAAGAATATGAAAACTGTAACCCAAACTCTTGTAAACCACACTTCTCATCCAAACCTGGGATTGATATGAGAAAAAAAAAGAAAAAAAATTCCCTAATAACTTGTACATACCAAATGCTTCGCCTTTTTTCTGATTGGGTTTTGATGGTTATATACAAAAAAATGACAACCATTTTTCAAAGAACATTGACTCTAATTCCAAGATTTTTCTGGATCTGGGATGCACCATGAAAAGTACTTGGGTCATCTTAAATATAATTATGTTGAAATAGTGGGTGCCCTAGACCCAACTATGTAGTAATTTTGATTACCATATCATGTATACATTTATTCATACATGATTTCATCTTACCATTATAGTGTAGACTTTTCTGCGTCCATTATTGAAATGGTAATTTCCAAATATTAATTTTTGTTTCGAGGGGTTATAACAGATCCTAGGCTATAATGAGAGCCTCAAGATACAATGACATTAATCTTAAATATATGTTCTATGGTCTAGATACATCTTACTAACTGGACACAGTATATGTTTGACTATTAGGTTCTAGAGGCTCATAAGCATTGAGACTTCTTCTCATGAAGTTCATACTTTGTGATCTTCAGTAGTGAAATCATGAGGAAATACCTTCCAATAGGAACACCACATGTTTTGGGTGTCATTGGTTGTTCCTATCTATGTAAAAGTGTATTGGTCTCCTAACTTGAGACCATTACCAGTGTTTACCATCTGATTGCATACTTTGATGCAAGGCAAAAACCATGGTATTAAAATCGTGGTAGGGTAGCTTTTGTTGGGTGCATCGTTGGTGGTATGACATTGGTTGAATGGCCAAGAAAGGATTTGTTGCTTCCAAGTTTAGAAAGTTGTATATCTCAGGTTGGGTTGATCAGGATGGTGATACCTTTATAAGTCTTTGGACAAAGCAGTCAAAAGGCAAATCCATATGGATATATCAAAAAATAATAAAGCAAGAAAAGGGCGATGACACTAGTGTGAATCCTGGTTTATGAGATATTTAATGACAAAGATATTATAGTACACAGTCAGTGTTCGTAGGATGATAGTCATTGCTATGACTCCTTATCTCTTTAGGGGTCATGATGGGTTGCTAAACTCCACTCTTGGTCTGTGAATTTTATTCAATGCTATTGAGATAAGGGCCTAGAGGGTCACACACAATAGTTTATTCAAGAATCTTCCCTATTCAATTGAATAGGTATATGGACATGGTGGGCCCCACCATGGTATCTGAGTGTTTTCTAAGTTATAGATCACCAAAAGAATTAAATAAATTCATTAATATTCAAGTTATAAATATTTGGGAATGAATTTATTTAATGTATTTACAAGTTTAGTAAATATGAGATAATATTAATCAAATGAATATTATTTTAATATTCATGGTTCCTTTAATATTAATCAGGATTGCGAGTCGAGTTAAATAGCTCGGTTTTTATCATGTAATATATTTTATATATATTAAAATTATGTTATAAAATAATAAATAATATTGACGCAGTTTAGTTCAACAAAATTATTTATTTAGTGGATGTTGAAATAAATGGGGGTCGGGGAACCCAACCGGGTATTTATCAACTCCACTATAAATAATGTATGAGTCTCTCTCTCTTGTGTGGCTATTTAAACTGTCCATTCATTCCATGGAATGAAAAATGAGAGCCTATCTCTCCTCCCACTACCTAGAGAGAGAAGCATTTAATCCAAGAGCATGGATCAAGATCTTCCTCAATCATCGAAGGGATCTCAATGCGGTGATCATCGGGATGTCGAAGACATCATCGGATCACTGCGCTAGCACCCGAAATTTGACGATCTATGTTATAGAGGATTCTAGAAGTGCGTGTGGACGATCTAGAAGGATCTTGCTATGGATACTTCAAGAAACGATCGACATCAACTAGTTGAAGTCAACCATGGATTCAGATTTCAAACAGGTATGTTTTCATTTTATTTTTGGGCTCTTTACAATTTACGTGAGATCCTCGGACCTTACCAGGGCCCAAATCGTCATCGTCGACAAATCTTGTTGACCCGTCGATGAAAATTTTAAAATCTCCAGCCCACCAGCTTCCGCTACTGGCCCCAGAACCTATCAGTGGTATCAGAGTGATTGTGTAGATTTTATGATCCTATAAAATTAAATAATCATTACAATTAAGTAGAGGGTTCAAAAATGGTCTCATCGGTTCAAACCACGCATCGATCCGATCTTGAACGGCCAAGTTGTGGTCATTTTAAATTTTCAGATTGGATCGAATTTGTGGTTTGATAATGGGTATTAAATTTTATTCAGTCCGAAGGACTGATCAAGTTTAAATCGTTCATTGTATATGATTAAAATTATATACAAAATTATAAATTTTATAATTTAATAATTTTCAAAATAATTTTATTATTATTATAATATTTATTTTATTATTATAATGATATAATAATAATAAGTAATTATTTTATTATAATAATATTTTTATTATTATATTTTAAATGCTAAGTAGCCTTTAGAAAAATTTTGATGTGTGGAAAATTTTTTGGGGAAGACTTGACTTAAAGAAGAAAAAAAGGAGGTAACTTAAAATAAAAAAAAACAATAAGAATACTTATTCAAAAAAACCCAATAGGGTTTTGGGGTGGGGGAGGGCTTTGTGGAAAAGCAGAAACAAAAAAAAAGGAATAGGGGGTCATCAGTGGACCCCCTGTCAACTCCTTCCTCGGTGTTATGCTAAGGGCGCCGCCCAAGCAGCGCGCTACTTTTCCAGATGCTCTCGGATGCCCCTGCAAGCCAGCCTCCTATGCTGGAAACCCTAAGCGGCATGCCTCCTCACCCAGTTCGTCGGCCAGATCATGGCCACAGCAGGCCACCGCCTGCCTCTCCCAATCCGACGGAGCCCCACCATCACCCTGCTACCCAGCTGCAGCCGCACCCCTAGGCTCCCTCCAGTCCTTCCCAGCCGCCATCTCTAGCACCTGGATGCCATGCCCCCTGGGTGCCGCTACCCTCTTTACTGACTGGAGTCGCCAGCACAAACCGCTCCAGCCTCGCCCTGGGCCAACAGTCGCAGTGACGGACCTCACGCCACCCCATGGGGTTTCTTACCCAGCTTGGTGCCAACACGCCTTCCCCGGACAACTCATGCGGTTCTGCCTCCCATTGTGCCGCCGTCTGGGGGTCGTGCCGCCACCCGCACACCCCACCTCTGGCTTCTCGAGGCCCGTATTTTATCACAGATCCAGCACTGTCACCTTCAGTCTAGATCCAGGAGCTACCCCTTTTGTCTGCAAGTCTTTCCGTAGGGCAAAATTGGCCCCAAAGCAGTTCGGGTGGACCTTCCCAACCCAGAATGGGTTTGGATGGATTGGTCCGGCCCTGTTTGGCACCTGCATGGCTTGGTACGAACCTGCATAGGTTTTGGCCAGACCCGCACAAGCCATGCAGTGACGCTTCGATGGACGGCCATTTAAATTAATCAAAATAAATTAATTTAATTAATTTAATTACTTTAATTTTAGTATCTAAATTAAATTAATTAAAATTAATTTTGGTTAATTATTTTAATACTCTGATAAAATTAATTCAATTTGATTATTAAATTAATTTAATTTAATAAATTTAATTTTGATATTAAAATTAAATTAATTAAAGGACCAATAATTAATTAAATTATTTTAATTATTTAATTAATTTAATTTAATTTATAACCCTCATACTTATTTAATGCAAATTTATTTTTATCGCACATTGATTTTACCCATCTACTGGTCTTGAGAAAAGACCCGTGTATTTTGTTTTTATTTAATTAATTATTTAACTATGTGTGATGATTGTAATTAATTAAATAGACGGTTTGGACATCATCTTTCTTTTTTGGTTAAAATGTATAAGGACCTGCGTGTCCAATTTACCTGATGTGCATTTATACCCCTAGTCCCCCTCACCTGGGCGGGAGTATCATTGTACTTTAGAATAAGACGGTGAACAACATGGACCCCGCCATGATGAGGCAGTGTTCTCTATCCAAGATGATGCAAGACAAGACGTGGACCCCACCAAAATGATGTGGTACTCCAAGACGTAACGTGGACCCCGCCAAGATAAGGTGATACTTCATATACGAAGCGAACATACAAGATGAGGGAAAGTTGTATCAAGAGTCAAGCTTCGACTCAGGTACGATGCCCTTAGGTTGTTTAGATGCTCAAGACCAATCAGGTAGTAGTTTACCTTTATACATTTATTTATTATTTTATGAATTTATTAACAGTGGGAAAATACATAAAATAATAAATAATAAAATGCTTAAAGAAGTGACGTATGTTTTTCTATTAATGTTTAGTTGTGAGCACGACAACATAGTTAAACAAGATTAATAGAAATGGATCTCATTCATCAAGAGAGAAATAAATAAAACCCTTAAATAAATATTAAGTCACAATAGCCTTCCATCATTCAAGTTTGAACAAAACTGGGTGTTTGGGGTGCCGGTCATGCCATAGCTGAGGGTGTCTCTTACTACCGGGGAGTTCTTATTATGGTGATGGGTTGACTTAACTAAAATTGAAGCAAAGAAATAGTCATATGTATCTTGTTTTAATTTTATAGTAAAGCGTTGATAAAGTCGATAAATGATTTTAGAAGTTGGGACTTTACTCAACAGATCAAGGAACTGTGAGTTAATGTGGTTGGCTAGCCAAAATCCTACCTTGGACCCTCTGAGTAGTGGTGTAGCCATTGCTTGTAGACTATGAGGGAGGTTCAAGGATCCTTGCCACTAGAATACTTAAATGATAGAGTATTCTAATTCTAGTATAGAGGGTTCCTAGAATTCGATAAATTAGTGGGAGACATTTAATGATTAAATAATCAGTTATGTATAATTTGGTAATCAGCATAAAATTACAATCTGCTAAACTTTATTTTTGTAAAAAATGGAAAGTAATACCAAAAGTAAAAACTGTGATAAATATTGGAAAACTTTAATGTATAAACTAGCATGAATTTCCAAAATTTAGTATAGGTGCTCACACATAATATTACTATATCAAAAATTCAAGGTGTTGGTGTCCCAACCTATTAAGCCACCTCAGGAAGCGAGAGTGTAAAACTGCTTACAAGAGACTCATGAATCGAGCATATGATGGTTTTTTCATGATGTTATCATCAACATTTGGTGTTAGTTGTGTTCTCTACATCATTAATTGGATGATGATTACATGTAGTCTCATCTCTAAGAAGTTTCCAAGGAGAAATCTAAGCAAGATTTGAATGTGATGATTTCACTCGGCTTGTGTAAAGTGAAAGACAATTCACAATTTTTCATGTCATCCCATTATTATACCTTTTCCACCCAATTAATCTATTTTAATTTAAGGATACAAACTAATTATATAGAGTAAGTGCTTAATTACCTTTAATATAACATTATTCAAGTAATAAGAATATTAAAGATAGCACCATCTTTTGTTCTTATGGAAAATATATTGAAAGACAAGGCGAAAAGGCCTATGGAAAGTTACTTTAAAGGAACCTTCATCATGTCCTTAAAAGAAAAGTGTTTGGTTATTTAATAGGAGGTTGTTTTCATCACATATTGAAATAAATTTATGGAAGTTTAAAAATTCAATAAACTAAAATACAAGAATAAAGTACCTTCTTCTCATTCAGTTTATATTCATAAAATTAAAGTAATGTTTTCTCATTATTGGGTATTAAATACAATATGATTTTCACATATATTTATTTAAATGCAGTAACTAAGTAATTATAAGAGAATTATAAGAAGTAAGGTAGCTTCTCCAAGCAGCTGAGAAAGGGTGATTCCAAAGTCAGCTGTGAGAAACACATAACTTCTAATTTCCAAGTGATTGATTCAAATTGAAAAAGTTGTTGGGTATAACCAAAACATTTATCTCACATGCCCTTTTGGTCATAATGATACATTATTCCAAGTTTTGGAATGAATGTTGTTTGTGGTCTCACATACTCAACAAATAGTTCATACATACTTGAATCAAAGGCAATACATGATGAATATAAAAATGTAAGACTTACCCAGTTGTGGAAATATAATTATTTTTCAAGTAAAACTAAAAGTGGACGCCAATAATATACCCATTATGGTATTTAGGCTTGGAACAGCTAAACACCTTTGGTATTATTAACATCTTTATTTTCGACAAAGAAACCCTTTAGAAATAAAGGTATGCCACAATGATTCTAGGGTTAGTTCAACAAGAGAGTGTGAACTATACAAAGGAAAGATAGAGGTAAAGATACTTTATAAGATTACTTAAAGTCATTAAGGAATGTAATAATGAAGTATATGTTTTGTCAGAAGATATGATTTGATTCGGATCGGCATTCTGAAGAATATCTTGACCAAGCATTCATCGATCATGATAATGTAGTGTGGATTAATTCCAAAATTCATGTTACCTTATCTACATCACGATATTGATGTTCATAAGGAGTATCAATGGTTATTCTTACATATTAACATTGATCAACAAAATGTAGCGTGGAGAAATTCCTAAATGCACATTTTATACATCAGAGTTATGATGTAAGTAGTATCAACGTTACCACCTGCAGTAACTTCCATGATATTTCAAGATGTGCTTTACAAATAACGGCATAAACCCATAACCAATATGCCAACTAAAATGAAAAATGGACATTATATGAGTCCTAGTATGATGAAAATCCATTACGTATTAGTACATGTGTTAAAGATGAAAAGTTTTTGTTTAGGATTTAAACAAACATGCATCAAGTTAAACACATGGTTCATATAATTAAATATCCTAAAAGTTTATTAGGATATTACATAAATCCCTAAGATAGAAAATATTTGGTCAAGTGATAGACTGAATTTCTATATAAGGTTGCACATCTCTATTAGATATAGTGGGAGCTGAATTGACTTAGACTTAGTCAATGATTGAGATGCAAAAATGGTTGACATAGGAACAAGTTTCACAAGTTAATGTGGAAGAGGCATGTTCTAGTGACACATACTGCATATGAAGGATGAAACCATGGTTATGGTTTAATATTCACCGTGGCCGGTGATATATTATTAATTAATAATAATAAATCCTACAATTAAGAAGTATATAGAAATTAGATAGGATTGAAAAGACAATTAAAATTGAACAATGGATTCCATGTATCAAATTTCAATGGGGCTTATAAATTGAATATAGCGGTGGGTATTCAAATGAGATGATACATGGATGGTAAAAGCCTTGTACCAATAAGTTTCGATTGGTTATACCAAGTCAATATGCCTAAATCCATTATAATTTTACTTGACACAGATAACTTATAAGATCATTAAATTGTCCATTGGATGTAAATATCAACTTTCATGGAAAGTGTTTATATGACGCAACCAGAAAGGGATGATGACACCATCAAATGCCAATGAAGGTTTCAAGTTACTAAAATCAAGTTCTGTATTAAAGTAAGAAACAACATCTTGTAGAATTCATTTTTAATGAATCTTTGCCTTGTTTCTACCAAAGTTTAGTGTGAGTGCAAATGTTTTCCAATAAAAATATGTTTGGAAACATATGGAAAACATTTATTGGTATTATTGTTAGATAATATTAGGTTAAAAGTAATTCTCCGGTGATTTACTTAAAGTAGCAACCTAATTTCTAGGGAACAAGATCTACTGAGGTAGATCCATATGTTGCTTGGTCCTAGTCAATAGTACATACAGTGAAATTGTACTGAAAAATACAAGTTGGAACAATTCATGTTCAGAATTGTTGTCAATGTCACATGGCTTAATCTCTACAGGTTGACATGTTTGGAACATGGGAAGAGATTAAAGTTGTGAGTTGAGTTCCATATGCTCCATCGATGGATCAATCATGTATTGCATAATATGTACAATAATTGATATTTCCATAATATACTTTATTATAGGTAGATATAAATTATATCCAAGAGAATTGAAATTTAAGTAGTCAGAACTATCATCTTGTACTTCAACAGGTACAAATGATATGTACCTGGTATATAGAGAACAAGGTATACTAGTTTTTGTTCGACACAAACTAGTAATCCTTAGATCAGTTTGATCTAGTATAATAGTTAGTCTAAGATGATGAGTGAGTCAATCTCATAAAA
Organism: Viscum album; assembly: GCA_963277665.1. Lineage (NCBI taxonomy): Eukaryota > Viridiplantae > Streptophyta > Magnoliopsida > Santalales > Viscaceae > Viscum > Viscum album. Next base: position 1,355,290,032 of record OY728160.1, on the reverse strand, counting down.
TCCAGTGGTAGCCATACCTACAAATATCGAGTACGTTACAGCTTCTAAGGAAACTAAGAAGTAGTTTAATGAAATGATTTTTTCCAGTTCTTGGAATCGCACCTAGTGAGAAAAGTATTATCATAATTTAAATTATGATATTCTTACTAGCCAAGATGTAAAGTTATGATAATGGAAAAAAGTGATATACTCTGGGATACCATATCTTGAGAAGTTTTACTCAAGGAGATGAGGTCGCATACAACAGATATGCCACGCGGTGAAAATGTGGCAGGCCCAACAGTTAAAGTTGTTATTCAACAGAAGCATGATATTTATCATGTGAGTATATAACAAGTTTGGTTACCAATTTGGCTCTAGTGCAAGTGGGAGTATTGAAATATTGGATGCCCTATACCCAACTATACAGTACTTTTGATTACTATTTCATGTATACAGTTAGTTATACATGATGTAATCTTACCATTATAGTGTAGACTTTTTTGCATCCACTATTGAAATGGTAATGTCCAAAGATTAATTGTTGTGTCGAGAGGTTATAGAATATCCCAGTATATAAAGAGAGCCTCAAGATACAATGAAATTAATCTTAAATATATAACTATGGTATAGATACATCTTACTAACTGTACACAGTATATGTTTGACTATCAGGTGCTAGAGGATCATAAGCATTGAGACTTCTTCTAGTGAAGTTCACACTTGGTGATCTCCAGTAGTGAGATCATGAGGAAGGGCCCACCAATAAGAACACCACATGTTTTGGGTGTTATTGGTTGTTCCTATATACGAACAAGTGTATTGGTCTCCTGACTTGAGACCATTACCAGTGTGTACCATCTGATTGCATACTTTGATGCATGAAAAAACCATGGTATTGAAATCATGGTGAGGTAGCTTGTGTTGGGTGCATCGTTGGTGGTATGACATTGGTTGAATGGTCAACAAAGGATTTGTCACTTCCAAGTTTAGGAAGTTGTATATCTCAAGCCTAGTTGATCAGGATGGTGCTACCTTTATAAGTCTTTTTCCAAAGCAGTCGAAAGGAAAATCTATCCGGATAGATCAACAAATAATAAATCAAGAAAAGAGCGATGACACTAGTGTGCATCCTTATTTATGAGATATTTAATAACAAAGATATTATAGTATAAAATTAGTTTGTTTAGGATGGTAGTCGTTTCTATGACTATCTATATCTCTTTAGGGGCCATGATGGATTTCTAGACTCTGCTCTTGGTCTGTGGATTTTATTCACTACTATTAAGATAAGGTCCTAGAGGGTCACACACAATAGTGTATTCAAGAATCCTCCCTATTCAATTGAATAGGTATATGGACATGGTGGGCCTCACCACATGGTCTGAGGGTTTTCAAAGTTATCGATCACCAAAATAATTAAATAAATTTATTAATATTCAAGTTATGAATATTTGGGATTGAATTTATTTAATGTATTTACAAGTTTAGTAAATACGAGATAATATTAATTGAACGAATATTATTTTAATATTCAAGGTTCATTTAATATTAAGAGGGATTACGAGTTGATTTAAATGGCTCAGTTTTTATCACGTAATATATTTTATATATATTACAAGTATGTGATAAAATAATAAATAATATTAACGCAGTTTAGTTCCACAAAATTATTTATTTAGTGCATGTTGAAATAAACGGGGTTCGGGGAACCCTACAGGGTATTTATCAACTCCACTATAAATAAAGGAGGATTATCTCTCTCTTGTGTGGCTATTAGAACTATTCATTCATTCCATGGAATGAAAAATGAGATCCTATCTCTCATCCCACTACCTAGAGAGAGAATTAGTTGATCCAAGAGCATGGATCAACATCTTCCTCAAGCATCAAAGGGATCTTGATGTGGTGATTATTAGGATGTCAAAGACATCATTAGATCTCCATGGTACCACCCGAAATTCAATGATCGACGTTCCAGCGGATTCTAGAAGCATGTGTGGATGATATAGAGGGATCTTGTTATGGATCCTTCAAGCGACGATCACCATCGACTAGTTGTATTCGACCATGGATTCAGATTTAAAATGGGTATTTTTTAATTTTATTTTTGTGCTCTTTACAATTTATACGAGATCCTAGGACCTTACCGGGGCTCGAATTATCGGAGTCAACAAGGCCCGTCGACCCTTCGATGGAAATTTTTAAAATATCTGGCCCACCAGCTTCCACTGCAGGCCCCAGAACCTATCAAATTAAACATAAAACATAAACATCTGAACTTACCCTTGCATCCTGTTTTCTAAAAATAATAATAATCATATTATATAACTAACTTAGTATGAAGGTAAAAGAAACCACAAAAATTATATCGAAGGGATTGGAAGGAAAATAACATTAACATTATCATGAATGATATTAAAAGATCCAATGCCTAAAAAAGGTTATATATTTAGTGCATAAGGATTCTAATGGTGAGAGTGATATTTAGTACCTCTAAACCTTTATGCAACAAAATTTATATAGAAGGGGTGATTCATTCAAGAGGAAGTTGAGACATTTATGTTTAATGTTAATTATCTCCCAGATATCCCATGTACCCTACATAGCAGTTCCCATACCTAAAAAATCTCATATGTAGTAGGGTCAATGGGATTTAAAAAATAGTTTTCATTTGATTGTACACAAACATTAAAACCTAAGAAAAACAGCTAAGAATTTATCATGTATAAGTTGTTGTGTCATTATGTTTCTTCTTTTTCTCTCACAGTAAAAGGGGTTTGAAAGTGTTCAATCTATCATGAATTGGTTTTTCTAATCTTACTTCTCATCATCGTTATATGTTTTTTTAAATTATTTATGATGCAGGTTTCAAAATGAAAGCAGAAATTGCAATTGGATTCAGTTATTCAAAGTGAACAGGTGTTACCATATTGGGATGGGGTTATGTTTGATTGTGTTTATAGTTAGATGCAAACTCAATCAGTAAAATACATATAAACTTTATACATTACAAATCCTAGTTCTAAAATGGAGCCTCAATTAGAATTACATGCCAAGTTTGATAACGTATAGGATAATGGTCCTGAAAAGTGACATCAAATCTAATGTTTAGCCAAATTATTATGTAGATCACATACCCCAAGTTTGATATTACAATGATAATGGTGACTTAGAGCATGTGGATCTATGTGGTCAATTTGATAGGAAAATTGCAGAGCACAAAATCAACCCCACATCAGTAGTTCAAGTGTGGATCCTTGCAGATGACAATCGCATTACAAGTTCATGTAAAGGAATAATAAATGAGTTGAAGACTCCATTACAAAGATATAATTTATTCAAATGAAGGATAATATTATCAATTGAAAAATTACCAAAGAGTTTAAAATATTTAAGGTCTTGAAGATGATAGGGGATAGAAAATGGTCCAAACATGGATGGTCATGTTAAAAAGGAAAAAACATTGGAAAAGCCTAGAAGAATATAATTGTTAGCTAAAAAACAAGCACATGGAATACCAGTTCAGTATTTAATAGTCGATAGAATTCCAAGATGGATTCCCAGCATCTCTTCTTCTACCTTATCAGCCTTGGTTCTAAGTTTTGAGAGCTCACGCTTCCTCTCATACATCACATGGGACCTATCCTTTCTCTTCTCCTCTAGCTCATGCGCACACAATTAAGAAAAAATCTCAAATCATCTTTAGCACATGTATTTATTAAAAAACATAAAAAAACTCTTGAGAAAACAAAACTGAGATGGGATGGAATAAGGGTTTGTAAATGTTCATGTAGAAATTTGTGACACAACATGACAATAACAACAACAAAAAATTACTAGGTTTTGATTTAAATCATATACCATGATTAGAACATGTATTTATTTAAAAACATAAAAAATAGGTCCTATTCATATTGATCAGTGTTCAGATATGACTGGTTCGACTCATTTAATCAGTTAAATTATGTCTGTAGTCTCAAATCAGGTTGTGTTAAATCATTTTTCATTAGGTTTTTTGGAATTAGACACTCATGTTAAAAGATACATGTTGTGTTACCCATGTAGTAAAAGAGAGGTGTTTTTTTAGTGTGTTTATGCTAGGAGATGGCCTAACCCAAAATCAACAAACCAACACTATGTCACCTGGATATATATGTTATTTAATTCACCACACACACAAACACATAAAACAAGGCCTTTGATATACCATAGAAATCATTTCTTATCATCATTGGAACTATTATATCATTTATAAAGACATCAAAACCAAATAAAATCCCATGTAACACAGAATGGGAAATACCAAATTACTAAAAACATGGATTTAAAAATCACCCTAATGGTCTTGTGATAATTCCATCCAACCTCCTTCGATAGTTTCCCAAGAAAGTAGAACTTATGGCCTACCTTAAGCTGTATCCTAACATAGCCAAAAAAGATCAATCAGTATTGTGCTAAACATTCCAGAGTGTGAAAAAATAAAACTAAAGGGAAAGGATGGGGTTGGGTGAGGGAGGAAAAGAGAATCACTTCAGATCATTAGGGATCTTCATATGTTTATTCTTCTCATAAGGAGGAGGGACACCTTTGTAGGCATTCATCCATCCAAGAGCATCCACTCCCCACTTGGTTTTGTGGGGAATCATCCTATAGAAAAAAACAGGGCCCAAGAAAAGACTCTGAAGGAATAATTAAGTAGGAACAACCATAAATAATGTAGAAAATGGAAACAAAAAGATCTAAGATAGAGATCTAGGACCTACAGACCATGTGCAAGAATATCTTCGATGGAACTCAAAAATGTATTGGACTATGGGAGGGATTTGTGTTTATTCGCTTGTGAAGAAATAGAAGTATTTCATTTTTTAGTGGATGTGGCCATCGGAGAGAGTGATCTCCTCGCACCGAACAAGGAAAAATATTTTTTCGTTGATTATTTACTTGGAAATGATTGATTTAATCCTACCAAGTATGTGGTGTCGGGCGTCCACCACCACCACCCTCATGCATACTCCAAATCCTGAAACCATGCTACTCTCTGTGTATGACTCTCTTGCCACGAATGGCCAAATCGCTAAGGTTTAGAGGAAAACACAGGGATTTATTGGGGATAGGGTTTTATTTAAAGAATAAATTAAATTGAAATTTGTGTTAATTTAAATTTTACTTCTAAAAAAATTTCCTAAAATTGAACTATAAAATTGATGCAAAAAATGATCATTCAAAATAAAAAATGATTATGTGAAGTAATCAATTTTCAAATTTAAATATTTATTACCACTCATGGTTTTTTTTATGATTTAATATTAGAAAACACATAGAAAATTTTAATTTATTAAAAAAATCATACTTTGAATCTTGAAAATTTGATTGCATAAAAAAACATGGGTATGCGATTTGAAAGTTAGACTAGAAAAATATGAGTACATCAAGAGAGAAAATGGATAATTTAACCTCAAAAGAGATTATTCATTGATTATGGTGGTGGAACTATAGTACCCCTTTTTGAATGTTCATAATCCATAATGTTTTATCTCATCAAACTTATTTTGATATTTATTGATTAACAAATTTATATATAAAAAATCTCAGTGGATTAAAAAAAATAAGGGTGAAATTAAATCATGAAATTTTTAAAAAAAAATTGAAGTTGGTTCACATTTCATATATAAGCCTTAAATAAATATAGTTGATAATTTTTTCATAAATATATTGATCATATTTTCACTTGATCTGACATATTTCAAATAAATCTCTGTTATTCTAATTTTTTGCATAAATGGGAATAAATTCAAAGGTGTGTGTTTTTCTCTCCCACTTTTTTTCAAAAATTCCTTTATCTTAGTGTGATTCAATAATTGTGCAAAATGTTTCTATTTATGTGACTTTAAAGAATTCATAGCATCTAAAATCATGAATATATATCCAAACTCATATTTTTCATTATGAAAAATTGATAAAAAAACTTTTATATATAATAACAAACTCCTCTTGTTTTAATTTTTTAGTGTAACAAACTTAAATAAATAGTTCCAATAATATGATAAAAAATATGCTTAATTCCATTCCAACATTTATCCATGTGGGGTGTGTTAGATATTACCAATATGTTTGTAACAAATTTTATATATGAGTGAATGCGATTAACATGATGCAAAAAATCTCCTATTGCACTAGGATATAATGCTATTTGATCAAAAAGATATTAATTTGCCTCATAAGGTTGAAATGAATCTTTTTTTGGAGTTAGTTTTCTAAGAACTACTGGAGGAGTTAAATAATTTATTTTTTTAGTGCTCTATAAAATGGTGGATGATGCACTAAGAAGGGGAGTTGAATCACTATTGTCTCATCTTTCAATTTATTTAAAATCAATATTATTCACTTATTAGAGTATAGTTCTACTCGTTTTTTTAATACCACCATTTCCCATATGTAATGAAATAAGTAAATCATATTAAGCATACAAAATTTATAAGGTCCCCCCCCCACCCACCCCACAAGATGGATAAATACATCCTTATTATATTTGGTGTCATCAGGGTCACAAATTAATCCACTCATATGATAAAGGATTAAAAGAAGTCCGGGAAAGACATCATCATTATCCCACTATGAATGCCTCTCTGCAGAATAAATGACTCCTTCCTATTTGCAATGAATGTTTTTAAATAGAATAAAAACATCTCATTTTTTGTTCATGATATCACTACATCAATGATTGATCTTTTTTGATCCATGTTGAGAGTATACTACAAAAAATTTCAATTTCCTACAACTAATGATTTGTGAACTTAAGGAACTACCATGGGGTGGAGGATTATACCACGGAACGGTCTATTCTTGTGTGCACCACAACATAGTGCAAGACATTGTTGTGGTTGTTTTTTCATGGTATTGTCACATCATACAATAATGTGCAGGAATTGATCTTATTCATCTTCTTTGACTATCACTATCAATTATTCATCATTTTATGATGATTATTAAGATTTATAACATCTTACACAATTATTTAAACGTTAAATAATTAATGAGGAATTTTTCTGAGAATTTCAAAGTTTTGAGTCATATGGAACATTTATGAAATGTTCCAATCAATATTGGATAAGCATTTGAGTTTTTAAAAGGCCTATATAAATCAATTCATTCCATGTTCAATTAATTCAATTCTATAGTGTTGAGACTCCTATTAGAATTCATCAAATCGATAAAATCATTGAGATCTATCATCTCTATATTCTTTAAACACATGGTTTTAGTATACCATGAATAGAGAGAGACCCTTTCCGAGCATTAATAGATTCATATAATCCTTGGATACCACTAGAGGAAGGAGGCTTCCAACATCATCTAGGCAATCTTAATCAAATGCTTGTGAAAGGATTCGACAGGCTGTATTGACTAGAGTAAGGTACTTCATTCTTGTTATTCATTTATATTAATTGAAATTGTATAGATCTATTTTGGTTTTAATTTGGTTTTGATGTTATTATTAAACTATGTTTTAGATGTTATACATCACTTTAAAACTCTTCAGTGGCATAAGAGTAAAGGTTAAATAATTAAGTAATTCTTGGGAACTCTCACGCATGAACAATGATAAAGTGTGGATCTCCACTAGGGAGATCCATTGTCAATGAAAATAGTTTAATATCACAAAGAATTGGGGAAATTAAATGTTTTGATAGGTTCATAAGTGTTGGATTTGGTACCCTAGAACTGAACTTCTGGATACTTGATTACATATTTTCATTGCTAATGAATATTTTTTATCACATCATGATTATTACTCTACATGAATTTTGTATGTGATAAAATCCTGAGAATATATGTTGCACTGAGAGGTCATAACAGTTTTCTACTCTGATGAGAACTAGGAGGTTCCACAATAGTATTCTTGAATATAAATTCTATAACTGGATGATATCATTTGATGAGACATAGATGATACAGGCTATTAGGGGTGGAGACTCATAGGACTTTGAGGCACCCTCTCAGGGTGTACCCCTTAGTAATTTCTAATGCAGGGATTATGAGAATATACCCGCCAAAAGGAAATACACATTTTTATGTGTCATAAGATGTTCTTATCTGCATTTGTATGTATTAATACTTGGAATTTAATATTTTCATTAATGTATATCATGAATTTCATACTTTAATATATTGATGAAAACATTGATGACATATGTTCTCCATGAAGTAGGATACGTTGGGACCATCATGAGTGATATTGCATTAATGGATAATTTGATAAATGATTTATCACTTATGTCCCATAACAAAAGTTGATATCTCATTCCCTTTAATGGGAATGGAACTACATGCATAAATCCATGGTAATGGTGTTTGGTGAGTGATTTCATTTTCAGAAAGTCAAATAAAGAGACATCAAGCATATAGGTTGATGACACCAGCATACAACATGCTTGATTTGAGACATCATGATAAAGGTGTTATATTACATGGTAAGAATTTTTAGAAGATTGGATGTCATTGTGTCGTTAACTTCTTTATCTATGGATATCTTTATGTGTTTCTAGAAGCTAACCTTTGACTTTAGGCAGTTATTCCTACACCGATAAAGAGTTCCAGAGGGTCACACACTAAGTATGTAATGAATCAGATTTTCTATGTATTATTTTTTAAATATTATATGGATTAATTTTGAGGTCAGCCGCTGAGATGGCATGTGATTATGATACCTAGTGTTTTTGGAATAAATTCTTGAAAATATTAAAATATTAAATAGCATGCTCATGTGGTTTTCATGAAAAAGAGGAATAACTCCTAAATGGTGCCCATATCAGAAATCTAAGGGCACCATTAAGTTCAGAATGGTGGATTTACCCTATGAGAAACCTAACATTGGTTTAGAAGGGTCTTTTGTGAAAAAATTATCATGGGTGTGAAAGGAATAAAATTATTTTATTTTAATTATTGACATAGAGACAGGTGAATATTTAAATAAGTCCTTTTTTCATAGATCGATGGTTAGCCTCATAACCCCAGAATCCTTTGGAGACATTGGAGAGAGAACCTCTAGAGAATCCTTCTGATAGACGATGATGAAACTTCAGATCGACGATTGGTGCACACCAATATTGATAGATCTCACCAAATATGATGATTCAGAAATCGTTCTTTATCAATGACTAATCCAAATCGAGGTAGGATGTGTTATTTTGATTTTATGTTCCTTTTTATTGAATTCTATGATGAACACAAACCAATCAATGAATAGATTTATCTGTCGTTCGATCGTATTTCGGGATGGGTTATTTTGTGGGATTTATCAAGAGTTGTATTTTGAGATTTATTTGGTTTTATTTATCATTATAATGGTGAAGAACCAATATCAACATGAATATCAATAAAGTTTCATCCCTCTTGATTTGGTTTGTGTTTTTTTCTCCCTCGATTCATACATTCTTCATAACATGTTCTTCGTTATTCTTTGTGCTTTGAAACCCCTTTAAAAAATCGATCATTGTGCCTTTGATTATTGGAAAAACAACCTGAAACTATAGATCTGGCATCAAAATGACTTGACATAGGTGTGACATGGATTGTGATAGTGGATCGAACGATGGTAAGTGTCAATTTCGTGTTCTTCTATGGTAATTAATAATGTCTAAAATCATATTTTTTTGAGCCGATTGAAGGTCTGAATCTTTTTGATTAGGTGTTAGGGTAGCAAAATAACCTTGGATATAGAGTTTTGAGGTGAATCAATCACCAGATCGGAGGTTGGAAGATCGATGGCATGAGTGGTAGGAAGAAGACGGGTTCTGGAAAAACATGCTACACACATTTTGTAGTCCCTGACCACATGGAATGTGTTTATAGCGTCCCGACCTTTTATTAAATTACTATTACATTATTTTAAGATAAACTACATAATAGTATTACAAATAGAGTATCCAAAGGTTTAGTGTCTTGGGAAAACTAGTACCATACATAGCAATTACAACATCAAGCATAAACATTTATTTAATTTCTTCTTATCTAGCTTCTTATTGGCACTTGTCCTCTCCTTAGTACATATAGACACCTGAGGATATACATCAAAAGGGGTGAGATAAAATCCCAATAATAGGATAGATAAGAATTATATAGAATGGGGTGAGTATAATCATGACATATGCAAAAGATCATGAACATGATAGGAGCATAAATAAAAGACTTGAAATGTGGCAATGCATAAAAATGAAACATAATGTCTTAGTGGTTAAATACCACACATAGTTGTGAACCAAGCTAGCATATTTTTCACACATAATTTCATATTTAATCATGATATTCATCACTTTAACCAATGAATTGTAGCACTGTATAATTATGGATGCACCCATCACTTTGAAACATTCATATTGCGCTATATAATTCTGGGTGCACCTGTCACATCATAACATTATCATTATCATGCTTTCCACATGGAAAATATATCAAAATTGAACATAACTAACCCATGGAAAGGAATGGGTTACATATCATAAGAAAACATTCATAAACTTTGGGTTCCCAAAATAAAGAGGGAATAACATACATGTTACAAGAACCGTCCACTTTGAGTGAGAAGTAAAATGTGTGTTCTTAAAAGAAGAGTTCTTTTGGAAAACATTTTGTTTGACATAAAAACCAGGGAAAACATGTATATCCCAGAAAAGTAAATAAAATGATGAATAAATTGTCCTTAAGGAGTAAACATATCAAAAATGGAGTGAAAGAGGGAGAACCCGAAGGATGAAAGTTGGGTTTGAGAATTTCCCCTTACCTTGTATCTGAATACTTCCTTCTCTTTAATGTCCTGTATAATGACATTATATTCATTAATTAGAAATCCATAACCTTTTTTACATTAATATGGTTCATTATGTTTTCGTTAAGTTATTTTATGTGCCTTTGGATGACTTATAGAGTTTAAAAACATTAATCGTGAATGTTTGTTTTTGTGGTTTTCTTGAGTGGTTTACTTGTATTCTTAAATTGAAGTTTGGGTAGAACATGGGTAAACAACCAGAAATGATATTTAATGTTATTAATTATATTAAAGGATATTAAATTATCTTATAATGAATAATATTATATCCATGTGGATGAATCATTAGATAAGAATTAAATGATGATTATTTGGGTTAATTTGGGCGGTTTTTCGATCACAACGAACTTGTTTTATTTTATCACTTAATAATATGGAAATAAGTTTTTTCCAGAACTTAAAATAGGAAATAATACATATAAAAAATTCTGTTTAAACCATAAAAATGGTTTCATGTCCATATCTTAAGGTAGAAATGGAATAAGAAAATGTGTCATTCTTGAAGGTGATAAATTAACACCTCACGAACAACGTTCTCTTTAATAAAATAAAAGGAAGAGGGAAAGGGGGGTTGGATGATATAATATACCATTATCATCATAAAATTACATTATATGTACAATAATGGAGTTATAATACCATTTTGATGAAGATAGGTAGGTAGAGATCAAGAAATGAACTTGAACTTGAAAGGAAATTAAAGGAGAAGAGGGAGAGAAATTACCTCTTAAATCCTCCTCTTGAGATTCTCCTTAAGGAAGCTAGGATTGGTCTTTTGATGAGACCAGAAGCTCTTGAACGTGGTATAGGGGATAGGGAAGATGTTTGAGCAGAGTTTAGAGAAGTCTTGGAGCTTTAGAGGTGTGAGGAAATGAGGGTGTGAAGGGTGGTTTTTATAGTGGAGGGGAGAGGGGTTTCCTTAATATAAAATTCATTAGTTTATTAATTTCCCCTAAGACAAGGAATAGTGGGTCTTGAATGACCAATAATAGTAATTTTATCATGTTATCCTAAACCAAGTGGGCTTACATCAGCAGAACATCACACATGACTCTATAATTAGCTTATTTAGCTTATTTTTTGTAAATTACGGTATTTCACTATTCATCAAAAATTCAAGTATTTCAGAAAAATCCCAAAAATTTACCCCAACCATTTTTCGACGTGTAGAATCCAAAAATGAATTCCATTTTTCCAAAATAATTTTCTAAATATGATTCATTTAATATTTAATTAAAATCATGGTTTATTACTAAAAAATAGTTTTAAAACATTCATTTACTTATTCTAAAATATAGGTATATCAAACTTTCACTTGAATATTATTTTTATACTATCATAGGTAAGGCTAATATTAATTAGGGTATATCACTATTCATAAGGGTATGTTACTATTCATAATGGTAGGTTACTATTCACCAAAAATTATTTTTGTTTTATTAGACTCCAAAAATCATCTTGAACACAACCGTGTATGTCAGATTTTCAAAATTCCAAACACAGAAGTGACAAACTTATGTTTAAAGGTCACTTATCACTTATTAGTTCATTATGTTGTGTTTTCATGTTATTTTATGACATAATTATAAGAAGGTAATTTCCATTGAAATACTTTGGGTCGTTACAGTGTCCCCCTTGGATGAAATCAACATGTACCTTGGGAGGTACATGGACACGGGGTGGAGTACACAGGTTGCCTACATGGGGTGGATTACATGGGTTGCCTACACAGCGTGTACTCCCCCAACAAAACTTAGCATGGACCAGGTATATGGGCTACCCCATGTACTGGTACACGGGCAGGGACACACGGGTTCATGTCGTATACTAGAACATGGTCGAAGTACACATGCAGACCCCGGATGTGAGGACATGGTGTGTAACCCTTCTACACTTTTTGTACTCCACTTTTATATCTCTTTTCCTCTTTATCATGGACAAGTTTCGTTAGGTTTTTCTCCCTTTAATGTTTCCCTAAAGGTAGGTGTGGATTGTTTCCTGCACCTAGGACTACGATCCCTTTAGTATGATTTCCTGGATAGAGTTTTTGGAATCCCCCAAGAGTCCTAGAGTTGGATCCTCTATTCATCTTCATGCACTAGGTAGAGTCCTTGGTATTGGCATGACCAATCCTACCGTACATCGATCCTCTACTTAGTGGGTTAATCCATATGGAGTTGTTGGTATCACCCCATGGACTTGGATGTGAACCTCATCTATTGTATCATATTTTATTTAGATCTATTGATGTATCTTCCTCATGACAGTACCTGATGAGTAGTACCTCTTGGAAATATGTCATCAGTGCTATTAGATTCAAGAGTTTGTTCTCTTGGGTGAGCGCTTTGTGGAATATTCAAGATAGAATCCTAAGGCTGGTATACTATAGTTTTGTCTTACCTCTAGACTGTGTGTCTTTTATTGATTATATCTAGATATTCTTATTATATGTGTTGTATATATATGTGTGTGTAGAGATAATTTTACTTCCCTTTATTGTATTTATTTGTGGTTTTGAGGTTTCCTACTGAGTATTGTTACACTCACCAATACATGGGATTTTCCCACATGTGTTGTGTCTTGTGCTAGATGATCAACCTTTTAACAGAGTCCTAGGTGGACTAGGAACTAGACAGGATGAGGTGTGTTCATGTAGCTTTTAGACATCAGTCCCAGTACCTTTTACTTAAAGGTTGGACTTGTGTTACAAACTCTTAGCGGTGGGCTTGTATTTAGCCATGTTTATTTTACTTTACTTCCATTAATACTCTAGTTGTGATATATAGTTGTATTCATGCATTGGTTACTTAATTATTTTTACATTTAGGCATTTTGTGTGCTTGGATATGGGTGTGTATATACAAGTATATAGGAAATGTCTCTCATGCTAATGATATTCCTACTCGGTGCTAGTCACCAGCCCCTGGCCTATTGGAGAGGGGATTGGGGAGTCACAGCATGGGCCCTACTGGGATGGGTTGTGATAAAGTGGTATCAGATCCAGGTTCTAATTTAGGATCGGTAATCTGTGAGATTGGTTTGGGGAAACAATGTTAGGTGTTTCAAGCTCGGATTTCAATCTAGGGACTCTAGTGTTAGTGCAGCGGACAATGTATCCATACACTAGAACTATGATAAACTACTTTTTGACTCAGTACATGAGAACATTGGTTGAAGGGAAAATAATGGTACTTTCATCACATAGGAATGGGTTGTGGTTTCTATGTCCTTCTTGAGTCAACTCTCTAGATATACTCATTGACCATGGTACATCTTGTTTTCTTTCAAGATGCCTCTGTGATGCATACCATCTAGGATTCAGTAGATTGATCATGAGGATGACCCCCTCAGTGATGAGGCTTTGATATAGGTACGAGTTCCCCAGATGTTACCTCCAGGTGGTGCACCCACCATACCGCCACCTGTGGAGCATCATGCAGTACCCGTAGTACCAGCGGATGAGGTGCACAGGATGAGCACACTTTACAAGTTTTAGTGACAGACACTCCTCAGGTTCTGAGTTGATCCTTACCCACAGGTGTCTGAGGACTAGCTTTAGGTAGTGGCTCAAGTTTTACATCTAGTCAGGACACCAGTGGATCAGGTGGTGGTCCTGGCGGCGAGCCTTCTACACGGCTCAGCAGGCCGATGGTGAAGTTTGGCTACCCAGACTCACGATGAGTCAACTCTTTCATGTAAAGAGTTTGAGTTCCTATTTAGAGAGTAGTTATTGCTAATTATTATAAGGGATTTGTGTATTCAGGAGCTTCTTTAGCTCCAGTAGGGCAGCATGTCAATGGCAGATTATTCATTGAGGTTCACCAACCTTTCCAGGTACTCGAGGGATATAGTTCAAGATTAGTACTTCATGGATCAAGCCTTTTAGTGATGTATAAGTAGATACATATGAGCCAAATTTATCCCTATATTCATTCCTACTTATTATGGGGTTCTTGAGTGGGCTTTAGTGGTTTAAATCTTCTTGGTTGAGCAGATACAACTGATGATAGTCAGTAGTGGGTGAGCAGGAGTAGAGACCTCAGAAGAAGGGAACCAACATCAGTCTCAGGGACCTGGATGTGGGATAAGTTTCAGGAGGATGTCCTAGGATATAGGACCTATAGTTAGGGACTCACGGGGTGGGTCTAGTCATCCTAGAGAGAGATGGTTCAATTCATGTGATAGTAGGGGAAATCTCACTCGAGGTTTTCCAACCTGTCGTACTGCTGACAGGGAGACTATGGATGGACCACCAAGTTAGATACAATGATGAGATAAGGAAGATTTACAGGGAAGTGGACATGGTAGAGGAGATAGGAGAGAAATAGAAGGTTGTTGAGGTTTTGACTTGTTACCACCACCACCCCCAGGTGGTCCGTGCTAGGCTCAGGAAGCTGGAGGATAGGGGCAAGAACAGCTGCATGCAGTCAGGGTGTATGACCTAGGGGCTCCAGGGGTGATTTGAGGTATAATCTATGTATTTTCTACTTTATATGTAGTACTAATAGACATGGATTCCATTCATTACTTTATTTACATGTATCTTGTATGAGACCTAGAGACTCCGATTGAACAATTTACTCGACCCTTACACTTGTATACACCTACTGGAGGAGACTCAATGATCAAAAACATATTCCAGCAGTGTGACCTGACCCTTGGAGGTGATATTTTTGGTTGGAACCTCTTGGTAGTAGTTTCTAGGCCTTGCAATTTCATTCTTGGTATGGATTGGTTATCTAGGGTCCATTACCATATTGATTTTCTTAGGGGAAGGGTACGGTGTGTCTGTAGTGAGGGAATGAGGTTTTCCTTTTTTAGTGAAAAGGAAACCCAGGAAGTATGGTATGGACTCTTGTATAGAAGGGTGCATTCGATTACTCATTAGTTGGATAGCCTGACCCTTGGTGTGGTGGATGTTGTGAGTTTCCAATTTTCTATAGTAGTGGCAGAGTATGAGGATATATTTCCTAAAGATGTTCTAGGTTTACCTACCCACTGAGAGATAGATTTTTGTATTTACCTACACCCTAGGACGACACTGATATTTATGCCAGCATATCAGAAGGCTCCCACATAGATTATCAAGTTAAGGGTGTGGTTGGAAGACTTGCAGAGGAAGGGATTCGTGAGACCCAGTGTTTCACCCAGGGCAGTCTCGGTTTTGTTTGCAAAGAAGGAAGATGGGTGCTTGAGGTTTTGTGTGAACTACCAGTGCTTGAACCAGGTGACTGTGAAGAACAAGTATCCACTATCAAGGATCAATTCCCCTTTGATCAGTTGAGATGGGTACGATGGTTCTTAAAGGTTGACCTCAGGTCAGTTCTTTTGAAATCTGAGCCAGAGTTTGAAAAGCGCTCCAATCTTAAGATTTCCAGAGGATGGTATCAAGTATATAGCATTCTACTATGCATTAGGAACTGGGCTTGGTTGTGTTATGATTCATATGAAAACAGTTATTTCCTATAGTTCATTCCATTTGATACCACATGATCAGAACTACGCGACCCACAATCTTGAGTTGGAAGTGGTAATCTTCACTTTGAATAAGTGGTGACACTACCTGATGGGTGAGTGGTTTATCATCTACTACAATCATAAGAGTCTCAATTATATCTTCTCTCAAAAAGATCTCAACTTGAGATAGAGGCGATAGCTAGAGTTCCTCTAGGACTGTGACTTTGAGATTGTCTATACTCCTGGGAAGCAGAATGTGGTTGAAGATGATCTCAGTAGGAAATCTAGTTCACAATTGTTGAATGAGGCTTTAGATTGGTTGGCCACATTACAGTTATCCTTAATAGATGGAGATAGGGAAGCTTACCTCTATCCGATTTTCTTCACCCCTCCACTCTTATATAAAGTCAGGGAGGCACAGCTTAGAGATACCGACTATAAGAACCTATATGCTTAGATATCTATAGGGAATTCTTCTGATGGATTTTCAAAATGTGGGGAGCATGTCATTATTTTCAGAGGAAACATAGTGGTACCAGTGATGTTGTGGGAATAGAGTCTGAGAGAGTTTCATACGACCCATTTGGAGGTACATCCAAGTGTTGAAAAGATGTACCAAGACCTCTAACATCAGTTTTAGTGTCCAAGGATGAAGAAAGAAATTGTAGAGTTCATCTCTCTATGCCTTACTTGTCAACAAGTGAAGGATGAACACCAAGTTACAGTGGGTTTGGATAAACCCCTTAAGGTGTCATAATGGAATTGGGATGGTATATCTATGGAATTCATGGTGGGATTACCATATATTTCTAGGGTACACGATACCATCTGGGTGATCGTTGACTGATTCTCCAATCCAACCCACTTCCTAGCTATCTAAGAGAAGAGTTTAGTATAGATATTTGGATGCCTCTATGTATAGGAGATATTTCAACTTCATGGAGTCCCATCGATGATTGTTTTCGATCATGATTCTCGCTTACATCCCTATTGTGGAATGGATTATAGGAGGTGTTTGGGACCCAATTATGCTTGAGCACATCATTTCACCCACAAAATGACATCCAGACTAAGTGGACCATTCAAGTTCTAGAGGAAATGTCGTGAGATTTCATGTTAGAATTTTTTGGTAGTTAGGAAGATCACATACCACTGGTGGAGTGTGTGTACAAAAATATCTACCATTCCACCATTGGTATAGAACCATTCGAGGATTGGTATGGGTGACCCTGTAGGTCACCACTTTGCTGTACTGACCCAGGAGAGTCATCACTCATGGGCCCAGAGTTGGTGTGAGATACAAAAGAGAAGGTGCAGATCATCTGGGAGTGGATGAAGACTACACAGAGCCATTGGAATTCTTATGTTGACAGGCGATGGAGACCTTTAGAATTTGAGGAAGGAGACCATATGTTCCTATGGGTTTCACCTCGACGTAGATTACAAAGATTTGGTCAGGGAGTCAAGCTATCTTTGAGGTTCATTGGCCCTTTTCAGATACTACGTAGAGTTGGTGAGTTGGCATACCACTTAAATCTACCCCCACAATTAGATCAGGTACACAACATCTTCCACATGTCACAACTAAGGAGGTGTGTGCATGATCCATCGTACATCATTGACTAGGGCGAACTGGACATCAAGGATGGAGATAATTTCACTGAGTACCATGCAGAGATTGAAGATTGGTAGGAGAGGATCCTTTATGGGAAATTGATTCCTTTGGTGTGTGTCTGGTGGCAGCACGGGAATCTCCAAAAGAGCACTTGGGAGCAGGAGGCTCAAATTCATGCTCAATACCCTCATCTTTTTTAGTAGCCTTTGTTTTGGATTTTTGGGGATATAAATCCCCAAGGTGTCAAGAATTTAATGACTTAAATTTTCCATATATTATTTTTCAATATTATATGGGTTTATTTCAATACTAGGAACTGAGATGGAATGCGATTCTAAGACCTGGTGTGTCTGAAATAAATGCTTGAAAATATTAAAATATTAAATAGCATGTGCGCATGGTTTTTCTGAAAAAAGTAGAATAAGTCCTAAATGGTTTCCTAGACCAGAAATATGAGGGAACCATTGAGTTCATAATGGTGGATTTATCCTAGGTAAAACCTAACATTGGTCGGTGTGGGTCATTGGTGAAAAAATTATCATGGGCATGAAATGAATAAATTTATTTAATAAATTTATTTTATTTCAATTTTTGACACAGCGACTAGTGAATCTTTAAATAAATATTTTTTTCAGAGATACAGGGTTAGCCTCATAACCCTGGAATCCTATAGATACATTCAAGAGAGAACCTATGGATAATCCTTCCAATGGTTGATGATGAAACCTCGGATCGATGATCGGCGCACACCGATCTTTATGGATTGCACCAACAAGGACGACACAACAATCGTTCTTCATCAGCGACCGATCCAAATAAATGTAGGATGTGTTATTTCAATTTTTCATTCCCCATTCTTTAATTATAAAATTAACTTAGACTAATCAACAAACAGATTGATCCAAAATTTGATCATATTGCGGGATGGGTTATTTTGTGAGATTCATTGAGAGTTGGATTTTGAGATTTATTTGGTTTATTTTATTATTCTAATGGTGATGAACCATGAATGACATGAACATAAATCAAGGTCCATACCTCTTGATTTGGTTTGTGTATTTTTTTTCTCCCCTAATTGATGTGTTCTTCATTATGCATTCTTCGTTCTTCCCTATACTTTGAAACCCCTTTGAACAATCGATCGTTTCACCTTCAATTCTTGTCGTAGTGACCCGAAACTGTAGATCCGGCATCATAATGACTTGATGGAGGTGCAACAGTGATTGTAGAAGTGGATCTAAGGATGGTGGGTACTGATTTCATGTTCTTCTATAGTAACTAAGAATAGATATGATCAAGTTTTTCGAGCCGATTGAAGGACCGAATCCCATCGATTCAGTGTTAGGGTGGAAAAATGACCTTGGATCTAGAGTTTCAAGGTGAAATGATGAACAGAACAGAGGTCAAAAGATCTACGGCATGCTTGGTAGAAATAATATGGGTTCTAGAAAAACCCGATACACATGGCGTGTAGTCCCTGACTACATAGAGTGTGTCCCCCTTGGACGAACTCAGCGTGTACCTTGGGAGGTACGCGGACATGGTGTGGAGTACACAGGTTGCCTACACAACATGTACTCCCCCAACATGACTTGTCCTTGGACAGGTACATGGGATACCCCATGTACTATTACATGGGAAAAGACACATGGGTTGACGTCGTGTACCGGCACATAGCCGGAGTACATGGGTGGACCCTGGATGCAAGGACACAGCGTATAACCCTTCTATACACCGAGTACTCCACTTTTACATGACACGGTTTGAATGACATGAGTCTTTTACACGGGTAGTACCCGAGGTAAAGGGAAATGGTGTGTACCCCTACTACATTCCATGTACCCATTTCTTCATGGATTATATCTATTCTCCTATGTATCATGGATAATTTTCGTTAGGTTTAATTCTCTTTATCATTTCCCTGAAGGTAGGGGTGAATCATTTCCTGCTCCTTGGACTACAATCCCATCAGTAAGACTTTCTAGATATATTTGTTGGAATCCCTTGAGAGTCTTGGAGTAGGATCCTCTATTCATCTTTGTTCCTTAGGTAGATTCATTGGTGTCGATGTGACCAATCCTACTAGACATCGATACTTAGCGAGTTAATCTCGATAGAGTTGTTGGTATCACCCCATGGACCAAGCTATGATCCTCATCTATTTTAACATATTCTCTTTAGATATATTGACTTTTCTTCCACATTACAGTACCTGATGAGTAGTACTTCTCGAATTGTCATTATCAGTGCTATCGGATTCAGGAGTGTGTTCTCCTGGGTGAGTGCTTTGTGGAATCTTAGAGCTGGAATCCAAATGCAGGTATGCTATAGTTGTGGCTTACCTTTAGACTATGTGTCTTGGATTGAGTATATTTAGATATTCTTGTTAAATATGTTGTATATGTATACCTATGTAGAGATGAACATAATTTCATTTTTTGTATTACTTTGTGGTTTCGGGGTGTCTTACTGAGTATTGTTATACTCACCCCTTCATGGTCTTTTCCCATACATGTCGTGTCTTGTGAAGAAAATCGGCCTTTTGATAGATTCCTAGGTGAAACAAGACCAAACAGTGCTTTGTGAGATCAAACAAGCCGAGGTGTGTTCCTGCATCTTTCAAACAGCAGTCCTAGTACCTTTTACTTATAGGTAGGACTTATGAAATAGACTCTTTATGGAGGGCTTGTATTTGGACCTTTTTACTTTACATTACTTCATTTCATACTCTGGTTGTGGGATATAGTTGTATGCATGCATTGGTTACTTAGTGGTATTTACATTTTAGCATTTTTTGAGCTTGGAGATAGGTGTGTGTATACAGGTACATAGTCAATGCCTCTCGTGTTAGTGATATGCCAACTCGGTGCTAGTCACCAGCCCCTGACCTATTTGAGGTGGGAATGGGGAGTCATGGCATGGGCCCTACTAGGACGGGTCATGAAAAATTATATCCATAGTCCCAATTAAATTCAAGTACTGAATTTAAAAGATTATAATAAATAATATTTAGCCATATTTTATTGATCACCGTAATTTAATCACAAGTTATTAAACAGAATAAGTGAGTTAAATAATAATAATAATAAATATATTTTTTCATAATTTTGTGAATATAATATTTATTATAATTATCAAAGAATAATGTAGTGATGTTTATTTATTAAATAAATAGTCATTATTCAATAATCAGTAAATCTCAATGATGGAAAGTGGACTAAGTTTAATGGTCCTATTGGAAATGTAAAGACTCTGACCCTAGTAACAAAAATTTGGTGGTTACTTTGATACATTGGAATTGGATACAAGAGATCACATCCCAAAGGACCTAATAGTTTATAAGGCTTTGAAAACTACATACATACATGAATCTCACATTACATTAGAAAACATAAAATTCAATATAGTATTTTATTTGAGAACACCATAGCCCCCTTTAGAATATCCTTTCATATTAATCATAAAATACATCATGGTATCATGGGGAAAGGAAACATAAGAAAAGGGTGAGATTACATTCTTATTAAAGGTGTGCATACAATAAAATATAAATAAGGCATAAATAACATGGAAAGAATAAATTATGATGAAATAATTCCATATAAATAATCTCATGAGTAAGAAACTTATCTATAGATATCATAACAAATCAAATAATTACATGGATATCAATAACTAATCTCATAATGATGGAATACATAATGTCAAACATCATAAACACACCATCTAGGTATCATTACAAAACATCTTACATGAATGGGTAAGGCCTCAGTCACTACCCAAACTAGTTTGTCTCATGAGACCGACTGATGCATCGAGGGGCTATAGCGGGTCATGCTCGTCACCTAATAAGTCCAATGAATTACTCATATGAATGGTTTGAAACATAATAAACATAAAAATTTTATTGAAACTAGCATACACAATCTTAATAATTACCCCAAACAATAAACATAATCATAAACCATCCAGAGTAATATGGTAAATGATATCAAAATAGTACATCCTTAGTCAAACTGATCACAAACCATTCGGAGAAATAATTAGGATGGTATCTTTACAACATATACCTTATATAGAATAATTAAAATAAGTATTATTTTCTTTGATGAATATAAATACCATAAAAATATTATTAAAAATTTCTTGAGGAAAATACCCTTTTTACTTTGAAAATCACTTTCAAAAAATTAAAATTTTACAGAATATTTGGAAAAATATTTAATTTGAAAAGAATCATGGAAAATTTTAAATTAAGCTTAAAATAAAAGATAATTCATAATGGTTTGAATTTTGTTCATGTCGTATAAGTTAAAAAATCCTTTCATATTATTGTAAAAAGGCCAAAACGTACCTCATTCAGAAAACAAAAAGAAGATTCCTTTAAAACCATTTTGTAAAAATTCAAAAATGGGTAAAAATTTATTTAGTAAATAATTTAGATAATTTTGGAAACATTTATGAAAATATTTTTAGAAAACATGGATATGTAAGAAAAAGGATTTTTGATCGAAGAAATAAATAAATCCATCTTTTCTTTAAAACATTTTCTCAATCATTTTAAGTGTTGAGGAAAGGAAAATGGTACTATTACTTGAAATTTTCATGAATGAATAGAGTAGAATAAAATATAATTGTTTTAATAAATAAATATCAAATAATTACCCCAATAGATACTTAAACATAAACAATCGCTAATAATGATAAGATTGTGAAATAATTCCTTACCTCTAGTCTAACTTGCTTCATACATGTTTGAACCTCATGTATAATAAATATAGATTTATTAAAAATATATTAAAAAACCATAATAATATATATCATACCATATATAACTTACTCATAATATTTTATCACCTTTTTATTTACAATTCTTTATTAAAATCACTTTTTTGGGTAATAACTCCTTCGTTTTTCATGTATGTTTTAGTAAGGTAGTTCCAGTCTTTAAACTTTGATCAAGTTTACATCATATCCAAAAAATTAATAATGATATAAAAATAATATATATTAATTATATATTTTTTTAAAGTAATCTATAAAATTTAGAGATAAAAATAATAATTGCACTGTTCATGGAGACGGTAGGGAATACGTATGCATGAACATTGTTTCCATTTTTCGATTGATGGAATTAAAAAAAAGGTAAATAATAATCCACATTTCTAGAATTATTATATCATTTAAATAATATATATCCATAAAATCCATCCTCATTACCATCTAATTAAAATATAAATGAAAATGGATATCATCGCTTCATGGAGGTGGTAGTCCAGACGTACGCACGAACAGCGTTATTGTTTCCCAACAGATTGAAAGGTAAGAAGGTAGGTATGATATTATAAATACATAAGTATAATTTTATTTTAAATATCATATATAAACATTAAACCCTTCATAATTATCATACATAAAATATGGTGATGAAAAATAAATTGTATGACTATGTGGAGACGGTAAGTCGTATGTACGTACAAACGATACTTTCACTTCCCATTTAATGGGAAAGAGGGTGGATAATGGTGATTTCATAATCATGAAAACATTTAAATATATTTAGGATATAAATGTTACTATTTTAAGATAATATCATATATTGGTCGATCTAGATGACTCAAAGTGGTGTGAAGAATAGAGGAGGTGTCTTTTTATAATTGAGGGGGGCATTCTTGAAATTTCATAAAAAAATTAATATAAAACAAATTTCATGTCCAGATGGATCCAAATTGATAATATTAAAATATAATATGATTATGAGTCTAAATAATCTCATAAAATAAAATTTTTACATGTTTTTGGTTTATTTTCACCCTTATCTTTTAGTTTTAACCCCCCGTTAACCCCTTTGATAATTGTCATAATATTAAATTTTTCTACCCTTTAATAATGTTATTATAAAATAAATAAACCCCAATAAATATACCATTTATTATTTTTAAAACCACACACCATTCATTTTGATTAATATAATATTTTTATGATTTTTAAACAATTTAATAAAATATTATTTATAATAAAATATCATTAATGTCATTTTTAACACTATTCATTTAATTTGACTTTAAATAAATCAAGGAAAAGGGGGAATTTAAATATAATGATTTAAAACCTCTATAATATTTCATATAGGTCTATAAAATTCATGTGATACATTAAATCATTCAAATTATACTACTTTTAATATTTTTAAAATCATTTATTAGTTTGTTGTGATAATTAGATAAATAATGTATTAACATTACACAAACATTTAAGGTGAATATAGAATTTATAAAAATTATAAATAAGTTTATATCATGAAAATAATTTCATTAATATAAAAATTGACATTTATTTTGGTTCATATATTGTTTTTTTTTCCTATGTGGACACATAATATATATTTAAGACTAAGAGAGTGACATTTCGTAACTTTCTTTGTTTTAAATATTATAAGTGTCATTTTCAAGGAAAAGTGTCCATTAAATAACTAAATTTAAATAATAAAGTGATTAAAGTCTAATTATATTCATCCAATAATAATTAGGATGAAAAATTATGGGATTTTCACTTAGTTTTAACTTAGATTAACCCAATTTACCCTTTATCGAGGTGATAAATTTTACCATAGTTAACAATCATAATGCTTATAAATAAAAGGGACCTATTTAAAAAAATTGAACATTATTATTCCAAGTATAGAATCAATTTTATCAAATTCAACACCTATAATTGGCATAAATTAATTTTAAAACAAGTGCACAAAACACGATGAAAACCATTTTTTAGAAAAATACAGTTTTTCTTAAAGAAGCCTTTTTTGTATAAAAAATGTTTTTATTACAAATTCAATTATAAAATTAATTACAATGAACATAATTGTATTTTTAATAATATAATAGAACTAATTTTTCTTTGAAACCATTTTAAAATAAAGTAAAACTTTGTAAATATTTGAAACAAAAAAAGTTTTCAATAAAAACAGTATTTTCACTATTCACTGGAAAATCCATCTTTTCAAAAAAATGAAAAAAATTCACCCTAATATAATTTTGGTATGATTATTTCAAAAATTATATTATTTTTATAAAATACAATTTATATAATTTTTATAAATCAATTATAATATTTTCTGACAAAAAATAATAAGAATCATTTTTTTGAAGGAAACGTATTTCTCAACCATAAAATAACATTACTGAAAATTTAGTATTTATTTCCTAAGAATAAATCAATTAATTTTTATTGAGTAGTTAATTTTTATATATTTCATAATTCATTTAATATTATTGATACCCACGAATTTAATTTCTAGGTTATAATTTTCATATTTAAATAATAATATTTCATTGTTCCTTTATACTCGGTGTTGTGTGTCGTATATGCTAACAAATATAGTGTTATTTTAAAATATCAGGGTGTTACATTATCTTACTTCAAGAAATTTTATCCTCACAATTTTAACTTTTCTTAGGTAGTCAATGGTTTTACATTTTTAAATTCCTTTATGGAAAACCCACATCGCAAAATGGGTCAATAAAAGTTTCTCATAAAAAGAGGGAAAGGGAAGTATGAAAGTCACCAAAAAACTATGTTTCTAAATAGGATAACACCATTGAGAATTAAAAATATATACATGGAAGAGAAAAACTATTCCCAAGGATTAATAAAGAGTGATAGAGAAATTTTTCATAAGAAACTTAACCATTGTAAAACTATAAAATTATGATGAGTTACAACACCATTGATTTCTCAGTAAGAAAATTAAATGAATAACGTTTTTATTTCAAGGCCCTTTTTTTAAATATGAGCGATTATTTTAATATCAAGATAAAGCACTTGAAAAAATAAACATAATTTATTTCTTTCTATATCAT
Source organism: Viscum album (assembly GCA_963277665.1). Taxonomy (NCBI): domain Eukaryota; kingdom Viridiplantae; phylum Streptophyta; class Magnoliopsida; order Santalales; family Viscaceae; genus Viscum; species Viscum album. Next base: position 1,355,264,294 of record OY728160.1, on the reverse strand, counting down.
AAGAACAATCTCATCCTTTGGTCATGCTTCAATCAATTTCCACTTCATCTCTTACATCGAGAAATGGATATTCGAGATGATTTTTTTACATGATTGAAGTAATTTTAATGAATCATAAGATCTATAAGTCATTCATTCAACATATAAATATTTTCCAAAACTAAAAATGGTTATCAAAAGTTATACAATGCGTTAAATCATACATTAACCTCAGAAAATAATATCTAAAGTTCAAGTCAATTCATTCCATAAGTAGTTAAGATTAAGACTCCTCCAAAATATTACCAAAAATATTTGAACACAAAAAAAATTGATCAAACATTTATCCCTAGACAATATAAAGCAGTTTATAATGCCAAATTCTAAACATGTGAATACCAGGATCACATATACTAATAACATGAATCACTATTAAATTTATCCTTATTCTATATGTCCCATAACTTCAAAAATATAGTAAACTCTATCATAAAGTACTTTGTCATCAAATCACTAACCATTTTCAAGGTAACCAATACCACCCCATTAAATTTTTCAATGTTAATATTCTCTTTATCCCAACTAAAAATTATTAGCTCAACATCAAAATGCATTAAGGGATATCTTTCTCTTATTCATACATTCTCCAAAAATATCATCATAACACTAATCACATTTCTTGCTTATCAGTACCATTCAACATATTCATTCAAATCTCTGAAGAAAAAATATTGTAGTACAATCCTTATACATTTCATGATTCTTATAACTAGAATATCATTGATAAAATATTTCTACAATATAATTATTGAATCCAAATCCAAAATTAATTTAATAATTCTACTTTGGATGTTGTAATAACATAAGCTTGACCATGATCCCTTTGCTTCTTCCGAGCTATATTCCCTTGATGCTCGGGGAATTCCTTTACGTAGTGTCCCATCCCCTTACATTTGAAGCATTACACATTGACATCTTCTTTATTTTTCATGCAATCATGATCCTAGTGGATTTTATCTCCACACCTATAGAAAAATCTCATTCCTTTCAAGAAAGTACTAGGATGTTTCTTTCCACAATTATCACATGTGGTAAAATCCTTCTTTACCTTCTTCCCTTTATCCGTTTTTTTTTTCATTTCCATCCTTTTCTTCACTTACTTTCCTTTGAGGTCATATGACTTGAATAATCATTTCTTTGTCTTGATAGAACATGATATTATATCCTCATATTATGATAATTTTTGGGAGACTAGTGCCCTTAAAAGTATTGGATTAAACCCATCAAAGAAGAATCCAATCTTTCTATTTGGATTACATATGCATTTTGTGGAGTGTCTTTCTAACCTTTTAAATTTATCTTTATAATTAGCAATATTTTCCTCTTCCTTTTGTCTCATAATCAAGAATTTTCTCTTCATATCTACTCATTGTTCACAAGGAAAATATTTTTCCATGAAAATATCTTTAAAATACTACCATTCCATACTCTTTATTTCCTCCTCATTCTTAGTGTTTTAAATCAAGGACCACCATTGATCCACATCCCCTGATAGATGATAAAATACCATAAAAACCTTCTCAAATATCTTCTCTAGGTAACTTATACATTTCTTAACTACAAATAGATTTGTAGTCCCATTAAATGATAGAGGTTATTGACACTGAAGTGGTCTAACATTATTACACCGCATTGTGGATCAACAGGATTCTCTATGCATAAAAGTTTATTGCTCATAACCTAATTCAGTTGTCCCAATATAGTTAAAAAAAATTCCGCTCCAGTTATAACTCCAACTGCATCTCCATATCCAACTTCATTATCTTTCCTGGGAGGGTAATCCCTTCATAAATTATGTGCATTGATACAGTTTATATTCCTTCTTCTAGGCACCATTTCAAGACAATGGAAAACACTATATTAGATTATAACATTATGAAACACAATTTATAATTCCAAAACTATTGAAAAAGTTAATAAAAATTCAAAAAATTATGCATAGATAATATCATAATCATAAGATTGGTTTCTAGGGGATTATTCTCAAATTCCATCATAGGGTTATGTTCTCAAATCTATGTTTTCTTAAATATAGTTCTCAGGGTTTCACTGCTGGAAACTTATTCTATACCAACAGTTTTAAATTATTGGTAATGGATGGACAACCATTGGTATAACCTATACCAATTGTTGTCCAAATTGTTGGTTGTTAAGGTGTGGGGATAGACATATACCAACAGTTATTGTATAACCGTTGGTTTATGGAATTGGAAAGCACATTATGCCAACAGTTTATAGTAACCATTGGTATAAATTTGTACCAGTGGTTTGATACCATTTCAATAGTTGAATTTTTAGGTCTACCATAATGGTTTGTAAACCATTGGAATAGAATTTTATCAATGGTTTCATGTAAACCATTGGTAAAGATTGAGTTCAAAAGTCTATACCAACGGTTTAAAAATCATTGATATAGACTTTAACCAACGGTTTACATGAAACCATTAGTATAAAGTCAGTTTTCACATATATACCAATGGTTTTTAAACCGTTGGCATGTACTTCCTTTAATTCTAGCAGCAAGCAGTGGTCTGCCTCCCCCCGTGCAATTACCTGCAAGTTTAACACATACAGATTTTAGAATTCATAATTATAGGTAATTACTTTAAATTACCTATGAAATTTCAATACACCATACATAATTCATTAATGCATGTTAGTGTTACTCATTACCACTATGATAGGTGGGTGGATTTTATCAATGTCATGTACTTGTCCAAGAACAATTTATGGCATTGAGAACTAGTAAAATATATTAGGATTGGACTAGGATTCGTGATTTTTAGTTTCCTAATATCCTAGAGTTTTCTCATTGAAATTCATTGAGATGAGCTTATATACCTTTTTCAATCTCAATGGGATAGGTGGAACCATGTAAAAATGTGAATTGGGGGAGGTCTTACCCTCAGGTGAGGAATAGGAAATCAAGTGAATTACAAGACATCCTATGGGATAGTGTGTTTCTATAGTGGGAAGTGGTATGGGGCCTGGGTGATGAACTTTTGATAGTATGGGGTAGAATAATTTTGGGATATCATAAAGTTAATACCCAATTATATAGTTTTGGATGAATCTATGAGTATGAAATTAGAATATTCAATGGGTGAAAATGCATGGGTGATGATAGACATCTATACTGGTTGGTGATCAAGGATATTTGGTGAGTGTAATAAAATTGTGGGGATCACACCATAAACTGATAAAGTGTATGACCCATGGTTTATAATATATGTGTTGAACATTGATTTAGGCATGGTTGATAGATAAAACCAAATAATTAATGTGGTTTTATGTTATTTCCTGAGTCATCATAGGTGATTCATGCCAGGTTAATAAATTTAGAATCATACTAGATTAAAATGCTAGAAATTTGATAGGTATTTTGAACCATAACAATAGGGAATTCGATGAGGATGATCATATATTGATCAGTGTTATTAAATGAACAATTTTTTATTTATACCTTAGAGTAAGGTTATTGGGATAGTTATCATAGGATGCTTCAGGCATGTGTATTGAATGCTGGTCTTTATGGGTTATCAGATATTTGAGTATGACCCTAATGTCAGATAAGTGGTGATGAATGTGTAACCCAGCTAGTGAGTGATTGGAGTTTTGATATTGGGGGTGTATGTGGAAAGGATGGGTCATATCTAATTCATTGAAAATACTAAATTTTATGATTCATCTATGATAATTGGATACGATCTATGTTCTAGGGTGACTAGTGAGGTATAGATTTTAATGAATGGATCAAGTATAGATCAATATTTAGATATACATGTTCAAAAAAAAATATAAAAATAGGGTTATTAATAAATGTATTATATATATGTTAAAATGAATCATGATAACCCCTATATAAGGAAATCATGTTTCAAGTTTTGAATATGGAATCATTGTTCATAGGCTTGGTGATTTTAGATGAATTCAGTGTGATTGAAGATTGAATAATACTTTTCACATGTAATAAGATATGTAAATGGATAAATGACTTCAAAATTTTCATTTTCAAAAATTGTGGATTCATAATGGGGATTGAATTTGGACTTTTCATTAAAAAAAATTAGTTTAATGGGATTGATTTTACTGATATACCAATTATCCCTCATTTACCATCATGAGAAAATGTTGATGTTTGATTTTAGTAGATGGGATGGAGATTGAGATATTATTATACATGCTTCTCAAGGATTATATGTTGTATGGTTAATATTTTTTTATTAATCACATTGTTATAGGTTAGTATAACTGAAGAAACATTGTATTTTCTAGAGTCGTAACCATAGTGTGTTTGAATTTCGGATTCTAATGTAATCCATAATTATTTTACATGAAAATGAGGATTATTTTTTCATGATCATGGGTTAAAAAGGAGTTTTGTAAATTTAACAAGGGTTTGGAGTAGGGTGGTTTTTCTTCCAAGTGTAACAGACACCACCGAGTACCTGGAGTTAATAGACCTGGTACCTAGTGAGGTCTAGGTAGTCCTAAATTTCCTTCATCTTACATTTGGAATATAATAGTGGGTTATCAAGTAATTGATATTTTGGAACATTTGGTGACCTTTCATGGTTGGACATTAGGTACTCGAGGGCAGTATACATGGTACCCAATGTGGTTTAAGAATTTTTTTATAAAGAGGATCATGGCCAAAATTTCATATTTATCCCACTTTTAATTTTATGAATTTATGGGACAACGTGGAAGTCCATTTTTATAGCTCCTCATATCCCTCTTTCTCCATTAAATCCTCCATGATTAAGGGTGGTTTTAGTGGTGTGTATATGGAATTTTTAGGTATGATTCCTCCTCACCTCCCTAAATTTCACTCTCCCCCAACTTCCCTTTGATTTATTGGTTGTGGATTTAGTAACTATATGAACATTCAACCACAACATAGTGAAATCAAAAAAAAGAGGATGGGGATTTTTTTGGATATTTATAGTGAAATCATGACGATGATGAATACTCAATGTTTATTAATTATTTAGATAGATTAAATACCTCAAGTGACATATAGTGGGTTGATAGTGATGATATCATTACTTTATGGGTAGATTTAAAGGATTTTATAAGGTAATTTATAAACATATGGATCTATTTTCAAGTGAATGGACTAGGGCCTAAGGGCACAGTGGTGAGTAAGGATCCTGGTGTGACCTTCTAGATCTTGGGAATATTTTACCATGAATTAAGATATGGGATTATCTCGGTGGATGGGATTCCTTGATTCCAATGTAAAACATTGATTTAAGAAAACCTATGGGTTACAGAATCTAACCAAAGGGGTTAGAATTATTTTGAGGTGTAATTATAGATATTTAAATCTATTGATACAATCATGGGTGAGGTATTTTAGTTATGTGACCTACATTAAGTTGACATATAAAAATATAATTGATTAATAAGGTCTTAGGAGGAAAATATAGATTCATGTGGGGTAGTTTTACTTGAGGGAAATGTGATAGTTAATAAGATTAACTTTTATGATTGATAAGTCAGTGGTGGGGTTTTGTAGAGATTCCCAGGGTGGTGTGCTGAGTGATGGGGTTAATATTTAAATAGAAACTATTATGGTAGCAATGACTAGATCTAGTTATGTGATATATTTGTCTACATGAAATTCCTATATACTAGAAATTCTTACATGAATCTAGAAAATTGCAGATTTCACTCAAATTCACTCATAGCCTCTATAGATGACTTCCAACCAACCTCAAAAACACTTTCTAGGATCATGAAACACTATACCATGATGTATCCATGCAAACCAGATTAAGAAGATTCATAATTTTTCAGAAAATCAAAATATTTTTTGTAACAAATACAATAACACAAAGTATCAAGAACAGCATGATCTGTGAATGAGACTATATCAAAAATGGTGTCCCATAATGTAAAGAATCAAAATACAATGAATCAGAGAAAGATGACTAAGAAGTGGTATAATGGAAATGAATAAGATCAAGTTCTTTATCCAAGTGTTTGAGAGTATGTAAAAATATAATTGTGAAATATCTTTGATACCATGTATAAAGAGAATTCATAGAATCTATACCTCCATGTCAAGTCAAGTTTTATTATTTATAGATAAAGAAATAAAGATAATGTGACCAACCCAATCACACATATATTCAGTCACAGAAAATTTTCAAACATCAAATGTTAGTAATATCAATCAAAAATGTAATGAATCAATCTATCCCTCATCACCATCACTATCATCACTATCATCATTAGCCTCATCCTCATCCCCATCCTTGTCCCCATCATTGTCCCCACCCTCATCCCCATACTCATCCCCATCCTCATCCCCATCCTCCTCCTTTCCCTTCTCCTCTCCCTCCTCCTCATCTTCGTCCTCTACCTCGGCCTCCTCCTCACCCTCGTCCTCGGCATCATCCTCGTCCTCTACCTCTTCCTCGCTATCGTCATCACCAGGAATGACATCTTCTCGACCACCACTAGAACTACCACTTGGTGCACTATATATTGAAATAATTGATGACATATATTCATCACAAGTTGTGATGACCTCTGGTGGAAGTACTGGACATAAAACTTTCATCAATTTCATAAATTCAGTGTTTTCCCTAGAAGACCGTTCTTCCACCTTAGTGGCCCTTTTTTAGCATTTTTTGTCTGTTCTTTAACCTGTTTGAACTCGGTGTCACTAAAAATTGTACCTAAATAGATCCAATACCTCATCGGTACTATACTCTTACCAGGTCAGCAGTGTACTCTGCAAAGGTTCTCATCTCCCAATACCTAATGTAAGTGATCATTTGGCCCAAAATTGTCAGGTTCTTGGGAATCCAGGGCCTCTAAAGAAGCCTGTTACAAATATGAATATATTATTAAGTTAAAAAATAGATATTAAAATTTGAAATCAAAAAATTAAAACTTACAAGTTGTTGTTTTGTTGGTTTTTTAATAGCACTTCCATCTTTTTTCCTTCTACTCGAGCAAAACAGTTTTTCTCGTGGCACACATCCTTCAATATTCAATAACTGTCTCTATAATGACATTGAATATAGGAAACCATAATTAAAAATAGGTTACCAATAATGAATTTCATAACTAAAATTGTATGAAAACTTTATAAATCAAATAATTTATGGAGGAAACAATATAAAGTTCAAGTCCTGAAGAAAAATTATAAACTGTCGTACCTACTTTCTCTCATGATCTAACATCGTAGTACATCCCAATGTGTGGAGGTATTTTTTATCATCAATTTTTTTTTTGTTTTTTCAGAGGATTCCTAAATAAAATTAAATAATACAAAAGATAATATTAATGAAAAACATGAAAATTTTCATTTAAATACCTCAAATATGATTAATACCTTAAACTTGATAGTAATCCAATGAGTAATCGTTTTATGATACTGCTATATCATAAAATCATCCATGAAAGGTATCGTCTCTAACTTTGTTCTAACTCTAGAACATCATCCAATATATAACTCATGCTTATAGGCTCTCCAAATCTCACCAAACTTCTTTAGATGTGCTGGCCGTGCACCCTCACCATCGGGGAAATTAAACTGAATCTAACACCAAAATATTAATTCATATAAATACAAAAATAGTATATTGAATTAAATAAAATAGATTTTTTTAACCATATTTGTACCCAAACATTATCCTTTACTTCGTTTGGAAACTATCTCCATGAGAGCGGGCTGACGGGAATGATATCAGAGTATTTGGCAAGCATCACCAAAAAACTCCGACATTGCTGCCCTATTTTTTCAAGCATTTGATTTTATTCGTTGTATTCCACCATAAACTACATGCATCTTTGACACCTCATGTATGCGTGTACACCCCTGCCCCCACCTCCTATCAGTAGATGTATCTATTATTAAAGAAAAACAAATATTATATCAATACATGTTATAATGAAAATAAATAATGGTATAAATTTTTTTAGGGTTCTATGAATATACCTGGAAAAGTATGATCAATGGGTGTCGTTGGATCCACATAAACTGAAGGAACACCCAATATAGGTGGAGTGGGTCTCATTGTATGCTCCACAGGCACAGACTGTAGTGGAGAAAGAGTCGAAGAAGATGGAATATAGAAGCTTAGAGAGAAGGAAGTAGAAGTAAAAGAATATGGAATGGATGGCTGGCCAAATGCATGATATGGATGAGTGGGAATCATCATCGGATATGGTAAATATGGGTGAGGAGGCTTAGATGTAAAGGGTGGTGAAAACATGGGAGGCCTAAATATCTCGTGTGTCCCTAACGACACACCGGGATCAGAATATGGGATAGATGGTACGTCAGTGGGAGGGGCATGGTTTAATCGGGTATGCCGACTAGATCACCTAGCTCTCGTACTCCCTCCCTCGTACCACCGACTTAAGTAATGGGACCACTACTATGATTTTAGTCAAATAACATTTGCCTAAGTGGTGTATCCTGAAAAAATGTTTAAATAAAAATTAATCACATGACATTATATGTTATTCAAATATATATATTTGAAATAAAATACTCACGATAGGAACTAGTAGAGGAACGCCCATCTCAGCCATGCGACGATTGTTTTTCATCACCCGTTTTCATCGCATCTCTTTAATAGGTTTCATTTCTTGCATTTGAAAGCAAATATGGAAGTAATTAGAAAATAATAACTAATGTGTAACCCAAAAAAAATATGAGAGGGGTTAGAAGGATTCATGGGTTCTGGGGTCAAGTATCCATGGTCAATAAATCATTGAAATGTTAAATGGGGGTCTTAGAGTTATACTCATTTTATACATGGTCAATAAAGCATTGAAATTTTCACTAAGTTAGAAATGTTGGTTTCATAGGTTTGAATACAGTTCAATTCCAAATTAGAAAATGCAACTCAAATAAAACTGCAACCAATAAACATTGAAAATTCACATTAAGTTCAATTCAGATACAACATATTTGTAATCAATATTAAATCAATTTTAATAGTACCAACCTTAACAACCCAAGTCAAGCTAAACAAAAATAATTGAGAACATGGATGGATGATTCTATATATTTCCCACAACAAATTTGGGTTCACAATCAACTCTGAAAATTGAGCTATTGGAGTCATCATAAGTAATAAATAGATTGGTTCTAATGGTAGTAGAGATGGTGTCAATTCCATCATCACCATAATCAAAAACATGTATTGGAATTACTTCAATAATGACACCAAATTTAGATCAAATATGATCTTTGACATAAAAAACTTGTTTCTCTATTGATGATAATACATATGGTTCATCAGTAGAAAGAGTGTGATTCATGTCAATAACTCGAAATCCACAATCATCAATAAAGGTGCCCTGCTTCATCATAGAATCAAACCACTGGAATTTCATCATCATGAATCAACCATGAGAGTAATAATCCAATATTTTTATTTTCTCAATGACTCTAAAATAAGCTACATTTTCAAAATGTGGTCTAATATCCAATGAATTGGAATAACAGTCTGTTGTGGCAGTTAGCATAACACCATAATGTTTTGTTCTCATGTTCTTTGCTCGTTTAGTGATATTAAATCCATACCCATTGATCACAATTGATTTACATTCACGAACCACGGTATTAGAACCAAAATCCAAAGCTCTTATTTATTTAGAAACAGAGTCTGTAGGAAAACTTGATACCTGGAATATAAACAAATATTAAATTTAATTAAATATTTATTTTATTTATTTATTATAGAAATATTTCTACCTTCAATTTCAACCAAGTAGAAAACTCATTTCTATGAAAATTCTCTCTCCTTCTCAGAGATAAATAATGATGCTTTATATTTATCATTTCTTTATGTTCCCTATAGATAAAAATAGAAATAGTTTAACAGATATGTAAAATTACAATAGAGGAGATAAGATATACATGTTCAATTTACTTACTTGATGTAGTCATCGAACAAATCACAGTTGAATAACACTGTGTGATGTGTCATCTCCCGCTCTTTAAGGCTTAATGTCATCAATGTATATGATCCAAGAATTTCTCCTGTTTGAGGAAGTGATGGAAAACTGGGTTCAATTTTCTCATATTGTACTTCTTCATTTCTCATTGTTTTGTTCATTCTAGTAGTAAGATCAGACAAATACATTGAGAATAAATCCATACATTCTTGATCCAACTAACCATTCATGATAGAACCTTTAGGATGATTCCTATTCCAGACAAAAGATTTCAATGTGTACATATTTCTTTTAGTTGGATGCATCCAATGGAAAGCAATAGGTCCTATGAGAAGTATTTCGGTTGGAATATGGATAGTCAGATGAAACATTCATGTGAAAAATGATAGAGTAAATATTTTATCTAACTCACACAAAATTAATGGTGTCTCTTCCAGCTTTTTTTTCAATAAATACTTAGACAACTTCTTAGCACAAATATCTCTAAACAAATGTAATAACTAAATAACTGACACTCTTAAATTATAGGACAAAATATGAAATATGTCTAATGAAATAAACTCATGAAAAAGGACATGATAATCATGAGTCTTAAAATATTTAAGCTTCAAATATCTTCTGTTGGCCCATTTTGATATATTTCTTGAATAGACGTCAGTAACTTTAATAGTCTCTAGTACTTCTAGAAATTGATTTTTTTCTGCAAGTGTCATCACATAAGAATCACATGGAACTTTCCATTTGTTTTCACTGATACATATGGGATGAAATTCTGGTCTGATTCCCCAATCTACTAAGTCACGCCAAGATCATAAATCATCTTTTGTATTTCCCTTTATATTTAGAAGAATCAAAAGCAACATTTCACATATATTCTTTTCAATGTGAATTAAGTCTAAGAAATGATGTAACAAATTGGTTGACCAATCTGGAAAATCAAAGAAGATAATCCTCTTCTTCCAATTGTAACAGGTATCATTAGAAACATTCTTTATCTTTATATATTTCATTTGAACCTTCCTGAATGAAAAACTAAAATCTTTCGATTCATTAATCACATCAGTTCCAGACATATGTTGAGGTGGATCGTCAGTCTCCATGGTATTGTCAAATCTTCAACGATTGTTTCTATATTGATGGTCTATTGTAAAGAATCATTGATGTCCCATAAAACTAAAACTATAGTGATATTTCAGTCTTCTGGATCAATTATTCTTTATACAAATATTACATGACAGTTTTCCCTTCATGGTCCATCCAGACATCATTGCATAAGCAGGAAATTCATTAATTGTCCACATAAGCACTACACGCATCTGAAATATGTCTTTCAAACATGCATCATATGTGTGCACACTCACATCCCAAAGAAGTTTCAACTATTTTATTAAAGGTTTCATGTATAATTCTATATCATTTCCAAGATAATAAGGGATAGATATAAGTATACTCATGAAATTGAAGGGTTTTTTATACACAAAAATGGGGAAAGGTTATAAATTTGTATGAAAACCTTCCATGTGTTTTGTGAAGTAAGTATCTACCCAAATGAATTAAAACTGTCACATGAAAGACCCAACCTCACATTACGCACGTCATCTTCAAAATCAAGATATCAAGCATCAAATATCTGCCATGAAAATCCATCTACAGGGTGAACCAAATCTTTATTATTCTTATTTCTCTCGGTATCATTCCATCACATTTTTATTGATATTTCATCAAACATGAAAAGATTTTGGACTCTGGGGATCAATGAAAAGTACCACATTACTTTCTGTGGCACACAGGATGGTGTTTCATCAGCTTTTGGCTTCTATCAGGATACTCCACATTTGATACAATCATTTCTTTTAGAAGTTTTCTCCCAGAATAAGTTGTAATCTTTCAAGAAAGCATGAATTTTGTTTTTTGAAAATAAAATTTCTTCAACTAACTTCCATACTATATAGTGGTTTCAAGGAATATCTACATCATATAGAAGTAATACCTTCAAAAAAGTAATGATGTAATCAATAGAAGTATTAGAAATCTCATACATGGTTTTCCCATGAAATAATCGAATTAAAAATTCCAACTTTTTCATTTTACCACATTGCTGATATATTGGAGTCATTGTAGCATCATTCAATTTTTTCACTCTGTCAACATCATTATTTCCATTGGACACATCATGTGTGCTCATATCAAAGTCTTCTTGGGTTTACAGCCTTTCCTTCTCATGATGACTAATAAATGGACACTAGTCATATATTAAATTCTCCAATCCGGTCCTCTCATTAGGATCATCATCATTTTGAGATTTCATTTTCTCCCCATTGTGATACCACACATAATAGTTTGTTTAAAAACCATATTTGGTTATATGGTAGATAACTTATTCACATATCAACCAAGGTCTTCCAACATAATTATAACATGGGAAGTGTATGTGACCACTATCTGAAGAATTATCAAATGAGAAATCTAAAAATCTCTCCAAATTATTTTGAAAATTACTTTAGATCCGATTAGTTTCATACATCCAACTTATATTTATTCTATAAAAAATTTGTAATCAGTCATTTCATAAAATCAATTCAATAATATTGAAGTTCAATCAAAAATATTTTTAAGTAAATGAGAATTGTTCACTTTACATAAAACCATAACTGACACAATATGTAGATACATGTTGAAACATATAATTAGAAATTATAGTATTCTATCAATATCGATTTTAGATTGTGTAAGAGAAAACAAAATGACACGTAGTGGAATTAAAAAAACGTGAGTTTTAGTTCCAATATAGAACATAGTACTCTCCACGGTGATGGGTGATCTGCAGGTGCATGCAGTCTTGAATCTGCAAATTGTCTCCAGCAATCCGGGAAAGGTTTCAGTGGATATCTCAAGGCCGGGGACTCTTTAGGATCTTGAAAAAGAGGGGAATAATCAATTTCTTTCTTTGATTGATCACAACAGTCTTTCTCAGATAATGGGAGGTGAGTCTCTAACAACCTCATATAGAGTCTTGGTGAGGAAAGAAGATGGATGCAAAAACTTCATCCTTGTGGATCTCAGTGGTAAATGGGGAGATGTCCCTGACAGTGACAAGGAGAATGATATAGGGGTTGCAAGACCCTCTTACAGCGATATTGTGCAAGGTGGTTGGAATAAGTTGTCTGAAAGTGAAGGCGTTGTGACTGTTCCACCAAAGAGGAGACCAAGAAAGGAATACTCCTACTTTCCGAAGCCGTTATCCACCAGGTCCTCATCTAGGAAGGAAAATAGGGAATGCCCCTGATCCTAAAAAGAGTCGTGTGAGAAAACAATCAAATAAGGAGAAACTCTCTATGGAGCAACTGGAGCTCAGAAAGAAGTATGCCAGGGTATTGATGACATATGATAGAAACTCTGAATGGGAGTCAGCTACTGTGGAGGATGTGCTTTATGATGGATGTGTTGAGGATTATGATTACTACAATATTTAGTCATTTATTTCTGGGTGGAACTGATATTTGGATGTGACTGAGTCGTATGTCTGTACTCTTGTTCCTTACTTTATGTAATTTTCTTTTATTGTAATAAAGGGTCAGAGGTTTTCCTCTGACTGAGATTTCTTGGTTAATAAGATAAGTGATAAGTAAATATACATTAAACACTAGCACAACTCAAATGTAAAATGAAACATAGAGGGTGAATAGTGTATTGAGTTTTTTATGCAACTTCGTATTAGATCAAATTTGGTTGATGAATAATATTTAAATATATACCTCATATAAGATTAAATGATCCAATGAATATTTCTCTTAGGTGTGGTAATAGATCTTAGAAAACAAAGTGTTATGTGGAGAAGTAAGTAACATATTACCCTCATATGTTCCATACACCCATTTCATTTGAGGATTTATAGAATTTATACTCAATTACTAAAAAATTGTCCACTGAGGAATAATAATAATTAATTAATCATATTGATAATATTTTTTGAAAGTAATAAATGGTAATATATTCATTTGATCCTGAATGTCCTGAAGGCCTTCTTTTTTATTATAACCCCCTTTCAAGGGATGTGGGGGAACCCTTACAAGGCCCTTAGTCTTAGAGATTACATTTCCCTTAGGCTTAGAGACATTACAGGACCCGTAGGTCTTAAGGAAATCATAAAAACTGTGACTACTTGATAAATTTTCCAAAAATAAACTTTTTTATAAAAAATATAATTCATTAGTAATAAAATAAACATGATTTCAAATAATTAAAATAAAAAATCATTAGGTTGTAGTTTAATGCACCAACATGGTTGTTGTTGTGTCTAAAATCACCTCATCTTTTTTTCCTTAAAATAAATTCTCCCAGATGAAAAACCTATATCACTAGATTGTGAGTGTATTAGTGAAGGTCTAAATTCATTATAGCACAAAGAAAATAATTAACCTACAAGATAAATTAAGGGATAAATACATGAATGTTAGAGGTCCTCCCCAGGATAATAAATAAAAAATTTATAGAGGTCCACCACATTGTAATAAAGAAACCAATGACAATAGATGTCCTCCACATGGTAAAATATGAAAATTCTCTCTAATTTTAAGTGGGGTCTGGGGGAAAAGAGAAGGGGTGTGAATATTTTTGTGTTAGTAGCGACCTTTTTGTCTTGGGTAGGGTAAATTTTGGCTTCTCTCGAGGTTCTCTCTATTTTCTCAATTTACTTATTTTTCCAATTTTACATACATCTGTAAGGGTTATCACACCATACTCAAATATACTCCAACATATGTTTGTATTTCCCTTGGAGACCTAACAATTTTTCACCTACGTTAATGGGGAACCCACCATCTCTCAATCTATCATCACCATCCTGAAAGTAAAATATGATTAATTTATCCAACAAATAGAGGTTTATATTTATCCAATTTATCCAACAGTGGGTATAGAAATATATATACCTACACTATATGCATATATACAAAAAATATATATATATCAAGAACATGTATAATTATGAGTCAACAGGTCTAAGAAAAAAAATTAACAAAACATATGGGTAAAATCAAATAGAGTTTACATGATAAAATCCTTACTCAACCGAAGGATCTCGTAGGTGTGAGGAAAAAATAATATAGAGTATTATATGAGTCATAACATGTTACCTAAAGTCCCATGGAGTATATAATGGAGGGTTGAAATTCAAGATAAAATCTAATAAAACATATGGGTAGATAGAATGAATATGCATGAGTTAAAACAGGAAAAACACATCGATCAATCATCTATCTATAAAAGATAATGACATTGGAAGAGGTAATAAGTGAAAAAATATATATGTTGGTTGGAGTAGATTACTCAAGAGAGAGGTGAATTGAGTATCTATAAAAATTTCTGTTAAAAAGTTCACTTTAAAAAGTTTCCCCAATGAAAATGAATACAGCCCAGTTAATCAAGGTAATACAGTTATATCAGTTTGACTATTAGAATAAATTCTCATAATATTGATTAATTCTTAGTAATATCAATGTGAGTTATTGATACAACTTTTGAATCTATTCTAATGAGGCAAAATAATTATAACTTCTATCCAAGACTAACTATCAAAGTAAAATCTAGTGTTTTCTGAAATATACAGTAAAGTAGAGAAAAACTAAATTAAAAGACACAGTGGATAAAACAAGTGGTTCATTCTCAAGCCGGGAGCTAATCCACTCCACTTGGTGATCACCTTTCACCAAGCAGTTTATATTAATAAACTTTATCCACACCCTAGATCGGGGTAAACAACAGTACACAGGACTGTCCAGGTCACACGACCTCTTCCACTGTTCTTTGTGGGTATAAACTACCAAGTCACACAAGGACCTATTCCACACTTATCTGTGGGAGTAAACAGATGTAAGAAGTGATGAGAGGGAGGATATCTTGTATCCTTAAATTTAATATAGGAGACAATGTGGGTTTTTGATATAGACACACACACACACTGCTCAGAATCTAAAAATAGTACACAACAGAGAAAAGATGATGAGAAAAGGTTAAAAGTTCTCTAAGTGTTATTCTATGCATCTTTGGGTTTGTAGGATGAAGCAGATGTAAGTATCGAGTCCTCTTGTGAAAAACAGAGTATCGCAAGTCTAGTGCTCTGGTTTCCAATTGGATCTAGCTCGTTTTCTTCGTGGAGTTGGTACTACGAAGATGATTTTGATTCTAATCTATAGTAGTCCAGCCTTTTTGAATCGAGAGTGAGTGCTTCATGTGTTCTTTAGTTGTATCTTGTTTCATGCATCAGTTCACTTTTCAAACACTCGCTCTTCTGCTTGTATGTTTGTATATATTTGCATCCCGGCTTATCTTCCTTTTTAATTGTAGGTTCACATGTTGGAACTGAAAGGATGCTTTTATTCTACACCTCATACCTCATATTGTTAGGTGACATGTATACAAAGAAACATTAATTATGTCAATGCCTTTAAATGAATCAAATATGACTGTTAGAAATTAAATTGAAAACGAAAAAATAGATTAAAGAATAGTGTCACAGTCTGTCTTGAAACGGTATCACTTGGAAACGGTGTCACCACAAAACGATGTCTTCTTATTTTCCTTTGAGCGGTGAGACAGTCGTGATGTTACAGTTTCATTGAGATTAGGAACCGGTAGCACAGATGCAGTGTTAGGATCACGGTGTCTGGTCCTTTGCCAAACATCAAACGGTGTCTTGGTGATGATAGTAAGGAACTGGTGTCACATACTTCATGAGATATGTAACTAGTTATGGTGTCTGGGTAACGGTTTCTGGGTCATGGTGTCTGGGTCATGGAGTCTGGGTCACGGTGTCTGGGTCACAGTGTCTAGGTCATGGTGACTGGTCCTTTTTCAGAAAACCAGAACCGGTGGAAGACTCACAGTTTCTCAAACTTATCCAAATATCTGTAAATAGTCTTAAGCAGTAATATTCATAGAATGAATTAAAATTAATCATTCATATAAGAAATCATTATAAAATAAAATTAAATTTAGTTTACAATAATCAAACATGATTCATAGGAATCAAGATTTGTGAAATTTTATTTAAAGCATAGGGAAACTAACCATCTCTACAAATGATTTGAGAAAGATTAAACAGGATTAATAGGATTTGTGATCATTAAAACATTATTAAAACATGAGGAGTCCAACAATCTCCCCCTTTTTTATGATCACAAATCATAGGAATTAGATTTATGTTCTTAGTGTGCTTTCTACCACCTTAGTATACATTTCTCCCCCTTTTGGGATTATCAAAAAGATTTTAGGAAAAAGAAAAAATAAGGAAAGTAAATAAGAGAATAGACAACAACAGTTCACAATGCATTAGATAGAAATATATGTTTCATTATAAGCAGTAGGAAAAATTACAAAACATCCCTATAAAGATACAGTTTTCACTTTTCTTGAGAACTAGTTGTCTTCTTTTTTCCCTTGGTAGCAGCATCAGAAGGATCCATAGGAGAAGAAGTAGAGGTTGAAGAAGGAATTGAACTAGGTGTCAGAGAAGGAAGAGGGAGCCGTTCAAAAACAGAAGGTTCCAAAGTGGGTTTGGTGGAAGACCGAGGCAAGTTTTTGTCAAGGATAATAGGTCTGATCTGGATCAGAGCCTAAGATACATACATTGAGGCATAGGAAAAAGTAGTGGATGAGGAGGGAGTTAAACCAGGTCGCAATGGTTCAGCTGCAGGAGCCACAATAGAAGTGCTCTGCACATGAAGATAAGGATTCAACAACTAAATGAAATCAGTAATGATATAACCACCATACTGTGGTAATAATATATAAATAAAATGAGAAGGTGTAATAATATATAAATAATCATCATAGTGATACAGGTAATAATCATCACAACAATACAGGTAATAATATATAAATAAAATGAAAAATGTCATTATAGTGAGACCAGAACAGATTTTCATGGTGAGACTGGAACAGATTTTCACAGTGAGACCAAAACATATTTTCACAGTGTCATATTTATGGTGTGTCTCAAAATATTGAAATCACATCATTTGAAACAATAAGTACAAGACAGTAACCAAGATACAGTAACTGTGAGACCGTAAACATGAAACAGTAAACTGTGAAATAGTAAGTTTTTGAAACAGTACATTTTTTACTTGAGATTTATCATTTCTAATTCATATATGATGTAATATATCCTTTTAGAATTTAATGTTTTAGTGAATATATCATTAATATGATATTTAGTTCCAATTAATTCCAAATTGATATCACCTTTTTGATAATGGTCTCTCAAAAAGTGAAGTCTTACATCAATATGTTTTGTCCTGGAATGTGAAATAGGATTTTTTTTTTTTTGAAATGTTAATAGCACTTGTATTGTCACAATTTATGGGTACATGCCTGAATTGATATCCATAATCTAGTAATGTATGTTTCATCTACAAAATTTGTACACAATAACTACCAGCAGCTATGTATTCAGCTTCGGCGGTAGATAATGTAACAAATTTTTGTTTCTTACTACACCATGATACTAGAGACTTGCCTAAAAAGTGACATGTTCTAGATGTTATTTTTCTATCTAAATTACAACCACAAAAATCAGCATCAGAATAGCTAACTAACTCAAATTATTGTCCTCTATGATAGAATGGTCCTAGATTTAGTGTATGTTTGAGGTATTTGAAAATCCTTTTAACGGCATTTAAATGAGATTCCTTAGGGTTTTCTTGAAAACGAGCACACATACATACACTAAACATAATGTCAGGTTGACTAGCAGTTAAGTAGAGTAAGCTTCCAATCATTCCTCTGTAAGTGGTTTGATCAACAGATTTTCCATCTTCGTCAAGATCCAACTTACAAGTAGTGCTCATTGGAGTATCACTACTTTTATTATTATCCAATCCAAAATGTTTTATAATATATTTAGTGTATTTGATTTGATTTAAAATAATACCATATTTATTTTGAAAGATTTCAAATCCAAGAAAGAATTTTAGTTCACCCATTAAACTAATTTCAAATTCATTTTGCATCATTTTAGAAAACTCAATACATAAATAATTTTTTAAAGATCCAAAAATAATATCATCTACATAAATTTGAACTACTAAAACATCATTGGAAATTCTTTTTATAAAAAGAGTAGGATCAGTTATACCTTTTGTAAAACCTTTGGAAATAATAAAAGTACTTAATCTGTCATACCAAGCTCTTGGAGCTTTCTTTAAACCATACAAAGCTTTTGATAATTTGAAAACATGATTTGGAGAGTGATGATTTGTGAAACTATGGGGTTGTTCAACAAAAACATCCTCATCTATATACACATTTAGAAATGCAGTTTTGACATCCATTTGATATAGTTTGAAATTCAGATGTGCAGCATAACAAGCATAATTCTGATGGCTTCAAGTCTAGAAACAAGTGCAAAGGTCTCCTCATAGTCAATTCATTCTTCTTGACTATAGCCTTGTGCAACCAATCTAGCCTTGTTTCTAACTATATTACCAGCTTCGTCTACCTTATTTCTGAACACCCACTTAGTTTCTATGGTAAATATGTATTTGGATCTGTCAAAAAGTTTCCAAACTTTGTTCCTTTTAAACTGATTAAGTTCTTCTTGCATATCCATCACCCAAAATTCATCATTGATAGCATCATTAATGTTTTTAGGTTCAAATTTTGACAATAAAACTTGATGTTCAACCTGATTTCTAAGAGAAGCTCTAGTTTGATTTCCTTTATCTAAATCTCCTACAACAACATCTAAAGGATGGTTTTTAAGGGTACTAGCAGCTCTAGAAAAAGAGGGGCTAGTGATTTCAGGTTCTTCAATAGGTTTGGGATCATTATGACTGGAATCTAGATAATTTCCAAAACTAAAATTTTTTACAGATTCCTTTACAGGATAGTTGGAGGATTTAGTATTGATGTCCAGATTTTAAATATCATCCTCAAGATTCTCTAGAGAGGTCTTAGGAACATGTGGATCTGTCTCATCAAACTTGACATGGATAGATTCCTCCACACATTTAGTTCTTTTGTTGAACACTCTATAGGCTTTACTAGAGATTGAGTATCCTATAAAAATTCCTTCATCACTCTTGGATTAAAACTTGTCAATATTTTCCTTAGTATTAAGGATATAAACTTTGAAACCAAAGACTTTGAAGTAGTTTACTTTGGGTTTTATATTGTTCCATAACTCTTATGAAGTTCTTTTAAGAATAGGTCTAATCAATGCCCTTTTAATAATATAGCATGTTGTATTTACAGCTTCAATCCAAAATTAAATAGGTAAGTCATATTCACAAAGCATGGTTATAGAAATTTATTGCAAGGTCGTATTTCTTATTTCTATAACTCCATTTTTTTGAGGTGTTCTAGGGCCAGAGAAATTATGACTATAGCTATTTTGTGAGAAAAATGATTTGAACTCTTGATTTTCAAACTCACGACCATGATCACTTCTTAAAGATTTAATTCTAAGTCCACTATTATTTTCTACATTTTTATTATATTTGGTGAAATGAGAGCAGACTTCACTTTTGTGAGCCAAAAATAAGGTCCAAGTATATCTAGAAAAACCATCTATAAGAACATAAACATAGTTCTTCCCATTTAAACTAGAAACTCTAGATAGTCCAAACAAATCCATGTGAACAAACTTGAGAGGTTGAGAAGTTTAAACTTCTTTCTTTGGTTTGAAGGAAATTTTGTGTTGCTTTCCCTTTTGACAAGGATTACACACTTTATCATTTGGAAACTCTAGTTTGGGTAGATCTTTGAATAAACTTTTTATAGTTAACTTTCTAAGAGATTGAATATTACAGTGTCCTAGTATTATATGAAAAATCCAAGACTCTTTGTGAAATACACTTAAACATGAATCATTTTTAGAAACTAAAGAATCTAAGTTAACAGAATATACATTTTCATTTCTTAATGCAGAAAATACTAATTAATTTTTAGAATTAAAAACATTACAAGCATCATTTTAAAATTTAACATGAAATCCATCATCACATAGTTATTAAATACTAATCATATTATATTTTAGTCCATCAAAAAAAAGTACTTTGGAAATTAAAACTGAGTTAGAGTTACCGATTTGGCCAAGGCCAATGATTTTTCCTTTGGCATTGTCACCAAAGGTGACATGTCCACCATAAATTTTTATTAAGTTTTTGAAACATGAATAGTTGAAACGCATGGCCTATTGTCGCCTATCAATCGGTCAAGGTTCCGGGGCTCTGCTAATGTGTATAGCAGCACTCGGGTCGAATCCTCGACGATGATACTTTGTAATAGTCATTTGTTTTTAGTTGATTTTATTTTTATTGGTGGGGTTTGTTTGCAGAGATAAATTGAAATGTTTGATGGTTTATTCTTTATTTAGCAAATATATGAATATTGGGTTGAGTTCATTATTTGGGAGTTAAGCTTTTGATATCCTTGAGCCTTGCTTTGTATTGCATTAAATTAACACCCATGTCATAAGTTGACGTTGATTGGAATTCCTAAGTGTTAAGACTTTAATACAAGGATTAACTTAACTTAGGGTTCTAATCTCAATAAAAACTTATTTATGGTAGTGTATTTATGGTTCCAATAATCCATGGAAACCACTTTTTAAACAAAACATATCATTAATCCATGACATATTAAGTTTAACATACACAATATTAATTTAAAGAATACTCATCAAGCAAAAACTCTAAATCACTTAACATCCCCGAATTATAACTCACCCCAATGGTAGATTTAATCAGCCATTAGGATTTTTTATAATCTAGGTTTAATTTTTATGGTGACGATTTAAAAATATTAGAAAAAGAATGGGACAAGAAAAGAGTAGTGTGTCGAACACACACACGAAATATTTTGAGAATCAAAAATAGAATTTAGATTGAATGAGGAAGCAAAATAAGGGACTTTAATTTAAAAATATTCAAACTATTTTAAGACCATTAATATTATACTACAAAAGTTGGAGAAGAATAAGAGGTATTGAAGAAGAAACAAGCACTAAAATTTGATTGAAATGAAAACAAAGTTACACAATTACAATTGAAAGCAAACATAAAAAAACATGAAAGAGAAGTGGAGGAGAGGTCTCTCTTGTTGAAACAAGATCAAAGCATATCCTCCCAGAACCTTGTCAAGGCTCTAGTAATTCCAAACCTCCTCCAGTGCTGAAGTGCCAACCTCTTGGAATGAGAGGAGGGGGTGTATTTATAGCCCAAGGTTGTGGGCTGTTTGCATTCCAAAACTATTCCTCCAATTGAACCGCAGATTTACCAATCTAGAAAGATGAATCACGAGCTGGTGTATTCTTAAAATATGTAGATATTGATTTCTTCTTTCCACCCTCAAAATTTGGTCGCCTATAGACTTTTGTAGACAAAGTTATGGCAGTTTTAATAAATAATGTCATTCTGTCTATTTCAATCCAGACTTTTCAATGGCCGAAATGTGAATGGGTTTTTGCATAGTAAGATGCCATCAAATAAAAATAATTTATTCAACAATGTTGGCCATATTTATTGAGGCTTTCACACTGAAAAATCTCAGCTTGCATGGATGTCTAAATCAGGAGAAAAGTCAAAAATTGTCTGCTGATTTTAATTCCCGGCCAGAATGGTGGGCTGAGTTTAATGGATCAGTTGGGCCCCTTGTACTTGGATTTGGGCCTTGAAATTTTTATCCAAGATGAAATGAAGTGTCCCCAGAAATATGGTGGAGAATTAATGTTTTTGGACTTCTTTATTGAGCCCAGTAAATCAATCTTCAAGGCTGGTCCAGTTTGTTCACAGATTCATTGGGCCTTCTTGTGTGGTCCATATGACCCTTCAAATGGCAGAATTGTCTCATGATACCTTCTAATGAAATGTTTTATATTGAACTAGGAATCCTAAAAAACAATAACCAAACAATTTGGATCATAAGGGTGATAGTTATAAATAAAATAGTAAACTGACTCAATTGGACTACTTCTAAAAATGCTCAAAAATTATACTTAGTATTAAAACATTAATATTTCACACAAATTATGCACATTTCATATAAAATAAGTAAAGGGAGTATATAATAAGTCATGAAAATATTAATAACATCAACTCCCCCACACTTAGTTTTGTGCATGTCCTCATGTGCAACAAATATAAAAACATGACAAAATCATTTTCACTCACCAACAAATATTAAAATTTTGTTTTCTTCAATCAGGGGAGGTTTAGACTATTTCACTCATCCATTTTGAAATCCACCACAAGTTGTTACATAAAAATTTTTACAAAACTAATTCATTTTTTCATGCTCAAATTTAGAAATGGAAAATGTGGACACTCAAAACTCACACCTCTCAAGATGATAAAATTCATTTGTGGAGGTTCACTCCTTCACCAACCAAAAGTGAAAATCTTAGAGTTTGAAAGAGCTCTCAGATTCCAATGCATATCCAAAGTGAACAAGAATCAAGAGGTCTTTTTAAGGGGTTTTTCTGTGGCTATGAGACGGTAGGAATATAATGTCCAAGAGAGAGAAGAAGAGGGTTAAAACACCAACATAGAAAAAGCAATGCACTTTTTTTTGAAATAAAACATGGAAGGAAATGAAAAAACATATTTACAAGGGAATGATTATGTGAAGAAAGAAGCAATATAGGAAGAAAATATGAAGGTAATTAGAATATGGAATATTTACAAAACACAAAACTTCTCCCAATAAGAATATAATACAAGTGTTCTTTTTTTTCCTTTTTTTTCTTTGTTTTTTTGAAAGTTGACCTTGAAACAGATCTCACAATCATATCCCAACCCATGATTGATCTCCTAAAGACACTAATTGTAATAGTTATAACAATATCAAAGGTTGAGGAAGAGTGATTTTTGACCTACCCAAGACACAACCCATTTTTTCATTTTTTTTTTTTTGATTTTTTTGATCATTTTTTATTATTTTTTTGAACACTTGTTAATAAAATTTAAAAAATTACATAAATTGGAGTACATTAAATTCCCCAAAACACACTGAATGAAAAACTCTCCCCCACACTGAAATGGATGCTTTCCCTCAAGCATATGATAACTCGTTAAAAATCAATAATAGGGTACCCAAACAATGAAATCCATTCCCCCCACACTTAAATTTCAAAAAAATTATGCAATGAAAATCCATGTTGATATTGGGTGGGAAAAGGTATTGGGCTTGTAATGTGGCTATCAAAGAAAAGGTTTTCATAGGCTTGAAGGGGCTTTCAAAATGAGGATTAATGTAAGGGAAATGGGAGGCTATTTGGCTATTGTGATTCTCATGTGGTTCAGAAAATGCCTCTATCATATTAATGCACACTAAGGTAGGAAATTCAGCTCGAAGGTCCACAAAATCAAGACTCACAAATGGGGGTGAAAACACACATTTTGAAAATATGGCCATAGGTGGCCTTGGCATGAAAGCAAATTTTGTTCCTCACGGTTTGGGAAAAGCATTTTCCAAATCAAAAATTGAGCATTCAAAATTTGTTAATTTTGACACAAAATTCTTTATCCAAAGTCATGATGAAAATACAAAATTTTTGAGATGAAAACATGTATGTTAACTCCCCAAAATAGTTGGACAAAATTTCAAAACTCGATGGTGAGTAAGCATGACTCGTAATTTTTTTGTATTTTTTAAGTGATTGTTTTTTTTTTGTTTTTTTTTTAGGTTTTTATTTTTGTTTTTTATAAAGATACACCCACACAAAAGAGAAAGTGAAAAAGAATGGTTTTGATAAAGAAAGTGGTAAAAAAATGAAAGAGAGAGGAAGAAGAAGAAATAGGTAGAGAGAGGAAGAGATGGAGAGAGAGTTAAAGGGAAAGAGTTGCCCCCTGGTTTGGATTTGGCGGGTCACCATCTCCATCTAGTGGTAGGTCGGCTAGAGAAGTTGGGGATCCAGTGGAAGTCGATGTTGATCTAGGATTGTGCATCCTCTCATGGTGATGCTTTAACCGATGTCCATTAACCGTGAATGTCCTTTTGGAAGAGGGGTTTTGGACTTGCATTGCACCAAATGGGTAAACATTAGTAATAACAAAAGGACCATCCCAGTGAGAATTAATCTTACCTGGGTGAAGTCGAAATCAAGAATTGAAGAGCATTACCTTTTCACCTTCATGAAATACCTTTCTCAGGATGTGTTTTTCATGGAGTACTTTAGCCTTCTCTTTGTACAGATTGGAATTATAATAGGATTCAAGTAGAAGCTCCTCCAGTTCAGCCAATTGCAACAATCTTTCTTCACCAGATTTTTCACAATCAAAATTACAGGTTTTCACATCCCAAAAAGACTTATGTTGGATTTCAACTGGTAGATTACATGCTTTACCAAAAACTATCCTAAAAGGAGACATCCCAATGGGTGTTTTATAGGCAGTTTGATAAGCCCAAAGTGTTTCACCAAGTCTTTCAGGCCAGTCTTTTCTGGTGGGTTTTATAATTCTCTCAAGCACTCTTTTCACTTCTCTATTAGAAAGTTCAGCCATTCCATTTGTTTGGGGGTGATATGCAGTTGAAGTTTTATGAACAACCCCATTCTTTTTCAAAAGAGATTCCATGGTTTTATTACAAAAATGGGTTCCTAAGTCACTTATAAAGGCACGAGGTGTGCCAAATCTATGGAAGATGTGTGTCTTTAGGAACTCACTAACAGTATGTGAATCATCCTTTCTAGTGGGTTTGGCCTCAAACCACCTAGAAACATAATCAACCGCAAGAATAATGTATGAGAATCCATTGGAAGGGGGAAATGGTCCCATGAAATCGATGTCCCAAACATCGAAGATCTCGCAGAAAATTAAAGGCTTTTGGGGCATTTCATTTCTCTTGTAAATTGTGCCAAACTTTTGTCAAGTGGGACATGATTGACAGAACTCATGTGAGTCCTTGAAGAGTGAATTCCAGAAGAATCCAGAGTCTAGGACCTTTCGGGAGGTCCTTTTTGGTCCAAAGTGGCCACCTCCGAGAAGTGAGTGATAGAATTCTAAGATGGAGGAATTTTCATTTTCATCGACACATCTCCTAATTACCATGTCTTTCTCAGTTTTCCAATGTTTATTTTCTACCCAAAAATAGTATTTTGAATCACTTTTCAACTTTATTTTTTGTTCTTTTGAAAACTTTTCATGAAAAACACCAGAAACCAAGTAATTTACAATTGGGGCATACCATGGTAACTTTGGAGTGAGAGATGAAAGGTGCTCAGTGGAGAATTCAGGATTAATGATTTTTGAATGAGAATAATTATAAATTCTACTCAAGTGATCAGCCACGGGGTTTTCTTTTCCTGGTTTATCTTTTATTTCAAGGTCAAACTCTTGGAGATTTAGGATCCATCTTATTAGCCTCAGTTTGGAATCACTTTTCTTGAGTAAGAACTTTATAGCAGAATAGTCTATGAAGATGATGATTTTGGCACCTAAGAGATAGGGCCAGAATTTATCTAAGGCAAAAACAACTGCTAAAAGTTCTTTTTCAGTGACGGTGTAGTGATATTGAGTTTCATCCAATGTTTTTGAGGCATAATAGATGACATTAGGAATTCTTTCTCTTATTTGACCAAGAACAGCCCCAACAACTCTATCAGAAGCATCACACATCAACTCAAAGGGTAAGGACCAATCTGGGGGTTGGATTTTCAGGGCAGATATAAGAGCAGTTTTGAGTTCAATGAAGGCACTCTTGAAAACCTCATTGAAATGGAAAGTGACATCATTTTGGAGCAATCGAGTGAGTGGGAGGGAAATTTTACTGAAGTTATGGATGAATCGCTGATAAAAACCAGCATGACCGAGGAATGAACAGATGTCTCAAACAGAGTTGGGTTTAGGAAGTGATTGGATCACTTCAATTTTGGCAGGATCGACTTCAATACCATCTTTTGAAACTATGTGCCCTAGAAAAATCCCATTTGCAACTATGAAGTGACATTTTTCAAAATTTAACACAAGGTTACACTTGAAACACTTTTGAATGAATAGAGAGAGTGAATGCAAGCACGACTCAAATGACTCGCCATAAATGGTGAAGTCATCCATGAAGACTTCCATGCAGTGTTCAATGAATTCTGAAAAGATACTCATCATACACCTCTAGAATATTGCAGGAGAATTACAAAGGCCAAAAGGCATTCTTCTATATGCATATGTTCCAAAGGGGCATGTGAAAGTAGTCTTTTCTTGGTCCTGAGGTGCGATTGGGATTTGGAAGTAGCCAGTGTATCCATCAAGAAAGCAATAGTGTGACTTTCCATCTAATAATTCTAGCATTTGATCAAGTAATGGAAGAGGGTAGTGATCTTTTCGGGTTTCAACATTCAATTTTCTATAGTCTATGCACACACGCCATTTGTTCTTCACTCAAGTTGTGACTACCTCCCCATGTTCATTTGTGACAACAGTTATCCCACCATTCTTAGGTACAACTTGAATTGGACTAATCCATTCACTATCAGAAATTGGGTAGATAATACCAGCTTGAAGAATCTTGGTGATCT
This sequence comes from Viscum album, assembly GCA_963277665.1. Classification (NCBI taxonomy): domain Eukaryota; kingdom Viridiplantae; phylum Streptophyta; class Magnoliopsida; order Santalales; family Viscaceae; genus Viscum; species Viscum album. The sequence continues at coordinate 1,355,236,813 of OY728160.1, read as the reverse complement.
CTTCCCTAACTACCTCAAGTATGAGTGGATTGAGTCTTCTTTGTGGTTGTCTAATTGGTTTGGATGACTCCTCAAGATGGATGTGATGCATGCAAAGGGCAGGGTTGATTCCTAGTATGTCATCTAGGGTCCAACATAAGGCCTTTTTGTTTTCCTCTAACACTTGAACAAGTTTGGACTCCTCGGTTTCAGTAAGTGTGGCAGAGATAATGATAGGATATGAGTGATCATGGAAGAGGAATGCATATTTCAGGTTTGCGGGAAGGGGTTTCAGATTAGTCTCATCATTCATTTTTGGGTTAAGAAACTTAGAAATGGAGGATGGGACTTCAGTTGCTTCAGATTCATTTTTCCCAATACTGTCCAAGGTGGAGCAGTTTTGATCAGAGTTGAGATGGGATTCAAGAGAGTTTTCAAGATCCTCTAAATTGATGGAGTCTATGAATTAAAGTTCCACATCAACTTCACCATTTTTGACTTGGTTAATCCTAGTGCAGATTTCACAAGATCCCATCTCTTTAGAGTAGGATGAACATGATGGAATGGGGTTCAATTGACTCTCAGAAGTTCCCTCAGAAGCATGGATTGAGAATACAGAGTGATCCTCATATGGGTATCACATGGATTGGAAAATGTCGAACTTGACTAGTTGGTCACCGAATTCCATGTATAAGATTCCTGAATCGACATCAATCTTGGTTCTCGTAGTCATGAGGAATGGTCTTCTTAGAATTAGGGGAGATCGAGAAGATTTCGTCTCACCTTCCATGTTAAGGACATAGAAATCAGCAGGGAAGATAAGATCATTGACTTGGACAAGGACATCCTCAATTATTCCCTCAGGACTGGTTGTGCTTCGATTGGCCAATTGAATGACAACACTTGTTGGATGTAAGGGGCCTAGACCAAGGTTGGAGAATATGGATTTGGTCATGACATTAATTGAGGCTCCTAGGTCTATGAGTGCATCATCAAAGTTCGAACATCCAATTTGGCATGGAACCGTAAAGGTCCCTGGATCTTTGCACTTAATGGGTATGGACTCTTGGGTTGAAACATTTTCGAAGGTCCTAAGTTGCCTCTTGTGGGTACACAACTCCTTGAGAAACTTGGCATACTTAGTAAATTTTTTTATGGCATCTAAGAGGGGAATGTTGACTTCAACACGTCTAAACATGTCGATTATTTCAGGATCAGGTTCAAAGGACTTCCTTGGTTTAGAAACAGCTTGAGGAAAATGAATTGGATTCCTAAGTGGAATTGAAGGAGGTTAGGGAATGATTTCAGGTTCATTTTCAAGTTTCTTTTTCTTTTCATTTTCTAGGTCAACATTAAAACGGAGGGTTGGAGGACTTATCTTGAGGCATATCAATTTGCTTTCCCAATCTAAGTGAAATTTCACTTACATTACCCTTGGGGTTGGGTAATGGTTGAGCTGGGAGTTGGGAAGAATTGGATGGTTGCTGCTGACTAAGGTGGGATGCAAGTTGACCAATTTGGGTTTCAATGTTCTTGAGGCTTGAACGGGTGAAGGAGGAAAGATCTTCCACTGCACTTTCCCATGGTTTCTTGGAAGAAGAGGCTTGTCCCGGATTGGGATTACCTAGATTTTGGTTCTTGGGAAAGTGATTGTATTGGTTTTGGAATTGGGAAGGCTCGCTAGGATAATGGAATCCAGGAGGAGGATTGTTCCTTTGAGGTTGAGGTATAAAAGGATAAGGTTGTTGGAAGTTACCAACACCTTGACCATATTGAAACTGGTTTGGGTTTTTGAGGAGGGAATTGAGGAGGATGAGATATGGGATTACCATACCTATGGCCTTGGTTATAGGAAGAAGAGAAGGGCTCAAAGTGAGGTTGATTGAAGTTTCTAACAAACTAACCTGATAGTTGAGGATTGGTATTCTGCTGAGCATATGCTGCATTAAGCTCCATTGGTCCAGATGAATCGGATTGATCCTCTTGAAGTTGTGGACATGTTTCAGTTGGATGAGATGGAGAGTTGCAGATTCCACAGTTTTTTATAGGTCCAGGAAACATTGATTGTGGAGAAGACGAGGTTGGGGATTTGGTAGCCACAGCTAGTTGTCGCACAAGACCTGTAAGTTCACTCATCCACTCGATCATCTTATTCGGCTCAATTGATTGATTATCTTGGGCTTGTTTGACTAGATCATGTCTTCGAGTATGGAATTTTTGTGTGTTTGCAGCCATGTTACTTATGAGATCTCTTGTTGCTGTAGGAGTTTTATCAATAAGAGTACCGCCACTTGCAGCATCTATGAGAGTTCTCTCCATAGCCAATAACCCCTCATAGAAGTATTGGATCAAGAGATGGTCAGGGATTTGATGGTGTGGATAGGTTGCCACAATCTTTTTGAACCTCTCCCAGTACTCATAGAGTGATTCACTTGGGAATTGACGTATACCACTTATTTCCTTTCGAATAGAAGCAGTACGAGAAGCAGGAAAGAATTTCTCTAAGAAGAGTCGCTTCATGTCATTCCATGTGGTTATGGAACCAGGAGGTAGGTAGTAAATCCATGACTTAGCAGTGTCAGCTAGGGAGAAAGGGAATGCTCAAAGTTTGATTTGTTCTTCAGAAACCCCTTGAGACTTCATGGTAGAGCACACTACTTGGAACTCTTTAAGGTGGAGATGTGGATCCTCACCGGCTAGCCCGTGGAAATGAGGAAGAAGATGAATCAAACCCGATTTGAGTTCGAAGTCAGCCTCTATGTTTGGATATTGAATACCAAGAGGTTGGTAATTCATATCAGGGGCAGCGAGTTCTTTAAGTGTTTGTTCCCTAGGATTGGCCATATTTAATTCAATTGGTTGGACAAGGACTAGTTCTTTAATTATTTGATTATCTCTTATGTTCCTCCTAAGTTGGTGAAGTGTTCGCTCAATTTTAGGGTCAAAAAAATCCGAGGGATTTTTTGGAAGGATGCGGGGCATTCATAGAGATTTTTGAAGAAAGAGGAAGACGGGGTTTTCTTTGTATTTTTTTCAGTGTATGATTTTTAAGAGGAATATGGGTTTTTCTTTGTTTTTTTTCAATTTTTTTTTTAAATTTTGTTTTTTTTTTGGGGGTTTTTTTGACAATAACCAGAAACTAATGACTACTTAAAGCACCATCCCTGGAAACAGAGCCATTTGAAACGTGCGGCCGATTGTCGCCTATCGACCGGTCAAGGTTCTGGTGCTCTGATAATGTGTATAGCAGCACTCGGGCCGAATCCTCGGCGATGATACTTTGTAATAGTTGTTTGTTTTTAGTTGATTGTATTTTGATTGGTGGGGATTTTTTGCAGAGATAAATTGAAATGTTTGATGGTTGATTCTTGATTTAGAAAATATATGAATATTGGGGAGTTAAGCTTGTGATATCCTTGATCCTTGCTTTGTATTGCATTAAATTAACACCCATGTCATAAGTTGACGTTGATTGAAATTCCTAAGTGTTAAGACTTTAATCCAAGTATTAACTTAACTTAGGGTTCTAATCTCAATCAAAAATTATTTATGGTAGTGTATTTATGGTTCCAATAATCCATGGAAACCACTTTTTAAAAAACATATCATTAATCCATGACATATTAAGTTTAACATACACGATATTAATTTAAAGAATACTCATCGAGAAAAAACTCTCAATCACTTAACATCCCCGAATTATAACTCACCCCAATGGTAGATTTACTCATCCATTAGGATTGTTGATAATCTGGTTTTAATGTTTATGGTGACGATTTAAAAAGATTATAAAAAGAAAGGGACAAGAAAAGAGTAGTGTATCGAACACACACACGAAAGATTTTGAGAATCAAAAATGGAATTTCGATTGAATGAGGAAGCAAAATAAGGGGCTGTAATTTAAAAATATTCAAACTATTTTAAGACCATTAATATTATACTACAGAAGTTGGAGAAGAATAAGAGGTATTGAAGAAGAAACAAGCACTAAAATTTGATTGAAATGAAAACAAAGTTACACAATTACAATTGAAAGTAAACATAAACAAACATGAAAGAGAAGTGGAGGAGAGGTCTCTCTTGTTGAAACAAGATCAAAGAATATCCTCCCAGAACCTTTTCAAGGCTCTAGTAATGCTAAACCTCCTCCTTAAGTGCTGAAGTACCAACCTCTTGGAATGAGAGGAGGGGGTGTATTTATAGCCCAAGATTGTGGGCTGTTTGCATTCCAAAATTGTCCCTCCACTTGAACCGCAGATTTACCAATCTAGACAGATGAATCACGAGATGGTGTCTTCTTAAAAGATGTATATATGGATGTCTTCTGTCCACCCTCAAAATTTGGCCGCCTATAGATTTTTGTAGCCAAAGTTATGGCGGTTTTAATAAATAATGTCATTCTATCTATTTCAATCCAGACTTTTCAATGGCCGAAATGTGAATGGATTTTCATAGTAATATGCCCTCAAATAAAAATAATTTATTCAAAAATGTTGGTTTCCTTTATCGTGGATTTCACACTGAAAAATCTCAGCTTTCATGGATGTCTAAATCAGGAGAAAAGTCAACATTTGTGTGCTGATTTCAATTCCCGACCAGAATGGTGGGCTGAGTTTAAATGAATCAGTTGGGCCCCTTGTACTTAGATTTGGACCTTGAAATTTTTATCCAAGATGAAATGTAGTGTCCCCAGAATTATGGTGGAGAATTTATGTTTTTGGACTTCTGGATTGAGCCCAGTAAATCAATCTTCAAGGCTGGTCCAGTTTGTTCACAGATTCATTGGGCCTTATTGTGTGGTCCATATGACCCTTCAAATGGCAGAATGGTCTCATGATCCCTTCTAATGAAATATTTTATATTGAACTAGGAATCCTAAAAAACAAGAACCAAACAATTTGGATCATCTGTGTGAGAGTTATAAATAAAATCGTAAACTGACTCAATTGGACTACTTCTAAAAGTTATCAAAAATTATACTTAGTATTAAAACATTAATATTTCACACAAGTTATCCACATTTCATATAAAATAAGTAAAGGGAGTATATAATAAGTCATGAAAATATTAATAAAATCAATAGTCTCCTGTCATGTGTCTTGAACACAAACTTTCCACGTACCATAGGTTTTTACAGGAGCTCTTTAAACAATCTTCCTAAAAAATAGTCAAATAAAAACAGACTTTGGTACCCATATTTTTTTGGGTCTAGTAATATTAGTAACTAGTTATTTAGAAACCCACATCTTCCTTATAGGTTTCCTATAATAATTATGTAAATTATTTGAGAAATAAACTCTATTTGGTCCATAAAAACTTGAAATAGTAGAGAGTGTATCATAATTTGAAATAGCAGAATGTTTTCCTGAACTAGGAGTAAAGTTGTATGTTCCATATTTAGAAACAAAATTGGATTTTCCAAAATTTATTTTACCAGGTTGATAGCCAATACCAGTAGTGTATTTAGGGGAAATCTATTTACCTAGCATTTGTACCAAGGTATCTTTACCATTAGTAAACCTTTCAAGGTCCTTTTTCAATTTTTCATTGGATAGCTTTAATTCATTATTTTCTTTGAGTAATTGAACATTTTTCTATCTTTCTACAGTAAGTTCAGATTTAACAGTTGAGGTAAGATCATACTATTTATTTAAAGACTTGTATTTATCTTTTAGTTCATTATATGTCTCTTCAAGCATATGTCAATACTCAAACATTTCTTCTTTAGACATATTTTCAGAATCACTTTCATCTCCAGAATAAAATAATTTTGTACAGGAGATTCCAAGGTTACCTCAGATGTTTTTTTGATAAAACACATATTGGATTTGTTAGCCTGTTCATCATGTGAAGATTCTGAGTCACTTGAACTATCCTCAGAAGCAATCCAAGTTTCTTTTATTTCCTTTTTATACTTTCTATATTTGTCCATATTTCTTTTTATATTTGAGCTTGGGAAAGTCTACCTTTACATGTCCCTTTCGCTTACATTTATAACATAGTATCTCATCAGACTTTTCATTTATTTTCCAATCTTTCTTCCAGCTTCCCTTTTGATCATATCTTCCTTTGAAGTTAGGATTTCTGAAAAATTTCTTCCTTTTGTAAAATTTCTTAAACCTTCTAGCTAATTGAGCCATCTCCTCATCACTATCAGGTGAAGATTGTTCACTGCTAGAACTTTCTACATAAACTTGTAGTTTCTCATTTTCTTTGTGTTTAGAGGTAGTGGTCTTAAATGCCATAGATTTTCTTTTGGGTTCATCCTCCTCTTCCTTGTTTACTTTCAGCTCCTCTTCATACATAATTAGTTTTCCAATGAGTTATTTTACAGGTAATTTTCTGATGTCGTGTGACTCTCTAATAGAGACAGGGGTTCCTCTCCATCTATCAGGTAGGCATCTTATAATCCTCATGATTTGTTCTTTGGTAGTAACTTCTCTTCCAAGAGAGTCATTGTGTTGAAAATTTCATTGAACCTGAGATACATGTTAGAAATAGGCTCATAAGGATTCATTTTAAAGTTATCATATTTAATAGTATAAGTATTAAGTCTCATTTCTTTCACACTAAAAGTTCCTTCATGTGAGCTAGACAAAGTGTCCCAAATTTCATGGGCAGTTTTACAAGCAAAAATTTTGTTAAATTCCTCATCTCCTAAAGAGAAATATAAGGCATTCATGGATTTGAAATTATTTTTGTAAGCAGTCTTGGTTGATTCATCTCAAGTAATTCTATCAGTAGCAGGAATCTTATACTCGTCTATAATTGAAGACTAAATTTCAAAACCCATACTTTCTAAATGCATTTTCATTTTAATTTTCCATTGGTAATAATTAGTTCCATTAAAGAATGGTGGTCTATTTGTTGCAGAACCTTTGAGTCTTTTATCCATAATAAAGAAATACTTTTAAAGAGCTATAAATTTAAAATTAACAAAAATTTACAGATCTTTAAAGTACAACAAAAATCACAGTTGAATAGATTTAAAAATAGAGACTTAATAAGAATAAAATCCTATGATACCAAATGTTGGTCAGAGTAGATTACTCAAGAGGGGGTGAATTAAGTATCTATAAAAATTTCTGTTAAAAATTTCACTTTAAAAATTTCCCCCAATGAAAATGAATACAGCCCAGTTAATCAAGGTAATACTGTTATAATAGTTTTATTGTTCGAATAACTTCTCAGAAGATTGATTAATTCTCATTAATATTAATGTGAGTTATTGATACAACTTTTGAAGCTATTCTAATGAGTAAAAATAGTTATAACTCCTATCTAAGACTAACCATCAAAGTAAAATCTAGTGTTTTCTAAAATATAAAGTAAAGCAGAGAAAAACTAAATTAAAAGACACAATGGATAAAACAAGTGATTCAATCTCAAGCCAAGACCTAATCCACTCCACTTGGTGATCACCTACCACTAAGCAGTTTATATTAATAAACTTGATCCACACCCTGGATCGGGGTAAACAATAGTACACAGAACTGTCCAGGTCACACGACCTCTTCCACTGTTCTTTATGGTTATAAACTACCAGGTCACACAAGGACCTCTTCCACACTTATCTTTGGAATTAAACAGATGTAAGAAGTGATGAGAGGTAGGATATCTTGTATCCTTCAGTTTAATACAAGAGACAGTGTGGATTTTTGATACAAACACACACACTGCTCGAAAGCTAAAAATAGTACACAACAGATAAAAGATTATGAGAAAAGGTTAGAAGTGCTTTGATTATTATTCTATGCATCTCTGGGCTTGTAGGATGAAGTAGATGTAAGTATCGAGCCCTCTTGTGAAAGAACAGAGTATCGCAAGTCTGGTGCTCTAGTTTCTAGTTGTATCTAGCTCGTGTTCTTCGTGGAGTTGGTACTGTGAAGATGATTTTGATTCTGATCTACAGTAGTCTAGCCTTTTTTAATTGAGAGTGAGTGCTTCGTGTATTCTTTAGTTGTATCTTGTTGCATGCATCAGTTCACTTTTCAAATGCTCGCTCTTCTGCTTGTATGTTTGTGTATATTTGCATCTCGGCTTATCTTCCTTTTTAATTGTGGGTGCACACGTTGGAACTGACAGGATGCATTTATTCTGCACCTCGTACCTCATACTTTCAGGTGACATGTCTAAAAAGAAACATTAATTATGTCAGTTCCTTTAAATGACTCAAATATGACCATTAGAAATTAAATTGGAAACGACAAAATAGATTAAAGAACGGTGTCACAGTCTATCTTGAAATAGTATCACTTGTAAATTGTGTCACCACAAAACGGTGTGTTCTTATTTGCCTTTGAGTGGTGAGATAGTCATGATGCTATAGTAGCATTGAGATTAGGAATCTGTAGCACAAATGCGGTGTTAGGATCACAGTGTCTAGTCCTTTTCCAAACTTCGAATGATGTCTTGGTGAAGGTAGCAAGGAACTGGTGTCACAGACTTCATGAGATCTGGAACTAGTTACGGTGTTTGGGTCATGGTGTCTGGGTCACGGTTTATGGGTCACAGTGTCTGGGTCACAGTGCCTGGGTCACGGTGGTGCCTGGGTCACGGTGCCTGGGTCACGGTGCCTGGGTCACGGTGCCTGGGTCACGGTGCCTGGGTCACGGTGCCTGGGTCACGGTGCCTGGGTCATGGTGTCTGGGTCATGGTGTCTGGTCCTTTTCTAGAAAACCAGAACCGATGGCAGACTCACGGTTTCTCAGACTTAGCCAAATATTTGTAAACAGTCTTAAGCAGTAATATTCATATAATGAATTAGACTTAATCATTCATAGAATAAAGCATTATAGAATAAAATTAAATATAGTTTACAATAATCAAACATGATTTATAAGAATCAGGATTTGTGAAAGTTTATTTAAAGCATAGGGAAACCAACCATCTCTACACATGATTTGATAAAGATTAAACAGGATTAACATGATTTGTGACCATTAAAACATGATTAAAACGTGAGGAGTCCAAAAATATCCATAATGGATAAATCTTATCCCCTAAAAAATATCAATGGTATGGCCCCACCTTGAAGAAAAACTGCCAATAACATAAAAGCACAAGGTATAGTAGTAAAACTCACTATTTGATGATATATTAATGGGGAAATCCAATACTAAACATTACCGTTGTTATTTAATTAATATGGAAACATAAATAATAGGTTGATATGTGATAACCTATAAAGGTTTTAAAACACAAGTGCAATGACAGCACTGAAATAGGTCCATGAAAGGATTATACAATGTAGGTAATGAAGGAGGTATATTCAGTAAATATAAAAATATTCATACTGTTAGTGGTAACTCCCAAAACTGAAGCCTTCTTTAAATCGAGATATGGATTTTGAAATACAAATATTAATATCACAGAAGAGTCATTAAATTCAAAACCCGTCTCCCAAACATTATTATAAACCATTTTATAATGGAACTGAACCAAACACACATTTTTCAACCATAACAAAGATGGAACCACTATGTCATAAAGTATTAAACATATACATAAAATATTGGCGATCTGTAATAAAATAATAAATGGGAGATGATAAAATCCAACAATAGATTAAAATTCCCTATGTTAACCACAAATCAAATAATATAATATTTCATGGGATCTACTATGGGATCCCAAATGCGAGACACATCTAATTATATAGTAGTTTCCTCTAATTAATAAATTGTTGGCATATGTTAGGCCCAATCCACAAGTCATCCAACTGGCCTACACAAGCCTCATTGTGATGACACACCCCACCATTCCCTAGTTCCTAGCATGATTGGAGTTCCACTAGTTTCAAGTGAACCCTCTATAGAAATATAAATATAGAACCCCTGCTTAGTACCAAGGTTCCAATGACCAGTAAAGAAGTGATGATGATGAATAAGTAAGCAAGTATTAACACCAAGACATAAGAAATGACTCTACCTCACTTGTAACACCTTCAAAATGAATAAGACCATATATCCTGACCATATATGATGTAGAGAAGCATATTACCACATCGGATGAGAAACAAGCATCATGTAGTCACAAAAAACCCACACAATGGGTAAACAACTCAATGGGATAATTAACATGTTATTTCACAACCAACCATTTAAAAACAAAGTTCCAAATAGGTATTTAATGCTAAAACATGGTTCAAAATCCCAAGTGCTTTTACTTTTTATAAAATATGACCTCAAAAAAATTTACAAACTGATATAAATGTCACATAAAATTTAAAACATTTCAAATCAACCACAAAAAAAACATGAATCTTCATCTTTGAAATCATTAACCTTTCCCAATTCATTCATTTTACATCAAACCAATTTTCAAATATCAATTAATTCAATATATCAAGGGGAAAACTACAAACTCATTTTAATCATAATTTTCTAATTCATTAGAAAAAAAACTTTTTAAAACATGTTAAGTTCAACACCTCACATTAAATCAATTTACTCTTTAAAACATAGTTTTCACTCCATGAAAAATGAAATCAGATCAAAATCTATCACACACCATTAAATCCATTTCAAAAGGTCTTAATGGTATTTAATAAATTCTTACAAACAAAAATATTCAATTTCAAACATGAAAACATGAAATTAAAAAGAGAAACCCTTTCTTCAAATCTCAAAACACATTTAAATGATTTCAAATCATTATATGTATATTACATATATCCATACATTCAATAAAAATCAATTTACAATGAAATAACAAACATTTAATTCAAAATGAAATAATTTCATTGAAACACGCACCTTAAAGAGGTGTAAATTGACTTAAAACCTTTCAAAACATTTCACCTTCAAGGATGAGAACCCAAAGAAGAAGAATAACATCATCTATAAACCATAGGCACCAAAATAAAAAACATTAAATCTTACAAAAACAAGAAAATTTGTAACAAGGGGTATATGGTTCATGGGAGATCCAAATTCAATAGAAAATTTGGTTGATAAACCCTGAATAATGTGTGAAATATGTCTCTATCTCCATGATTAAACCCTATAAATTTAAACCATGTGGTTACTCCTAACTGTGTGGGTAAACCATTAAACACCCAAAATTCCAAAACTAAAATATTCTAATCCAAATATCACTAGTTCTTGGAATGACCCAATATATGATAAAATAAAACAAGACAATCACTAAAATGATTCAAACTAAAGGATATACTTGAATCAATATTGAAGCAAAACTGGATGAAAAAGGTCAAAATAAATGGAGGAAAAAGATATAACTTAGTTACAACTTTCCAATTTGAAGTGGAATAAAAAAAAATGACTTGAATCAAGGATGTATCTCCGGTCGGGAAGATTTGTTCACTGGCTGGAAACAAAAGAGGTCTCTCGTTTAGGGAAAAATGCGGACAAATCCCTTCTGGAAGCATCAGGCTCGTATTTGGGGTTTTCTATCCCATAGGTTTTTAAAAATCATTGGGATACCCTATTTCTAATAAAATATCTCAATAGTTTTATGAAACTGTTGGGAAAACCATGAACAATCCCAACAGTTGTATGAAACTATTGGGAATATCCTCTCATAACAGCCTTATACCAACAGTTTCATAGAACTGTTGGTATAGGGAACCTATCCCAATAGTTTTTTGAAACCGTTGGGATAGGGGCGTTGGTATAGCTCTAGTTTCCAGTAGTGTTTCTACTAAACTTAATTTGATATCAACTGTAAAGATCTTAACCCCAGTAGCCCAGAGCTGGATGTTACTTTATTACATTGAACCTAGATACAAGAGATCACATCCTAAAAGATTGAATAATTTAGAAGTCCTAGAAAACTAGATACATACTTGAATCTCACATTACATTAGAAAAAATAAAATAAAACATAGTATTTTCTTTGATAACACCATAGTCCCCTCTAGAATATCCCTATATATCAATCATAAAACACTGCCTAGTACCTTGGGGAAAGGAAACATAAGAAAGAAGTGATCTTAAATGATCAGTAAAGGTATGCATACAACGGAAGCTAAGTAAGGCACAATAATATGGCAAGAATAAATGATTATAAAATAATGACATATAAATATTCTCATAAGCTAGAAAATTGTCCATATATATCATATCAAATCAAATAATCACATGGACATCAATAACTAATCTCATAATGAGGGAATTCATAATTCTAGACATCGTAAACATATCGTCAATACCTCATGCCAATACATCTTAAATAAATGGGTAAGGCCGTAGCCAATACCCAAATTAGTTTGTATCATGAGACCCATCGATGCATCGAGGGGCTATAACGGGTCTTTCCCATCACTTACTAAGTCCAATACATTCCTCGTATGAAAGGGTTGAAATATAATCAATATAAAACATTAGTGTTGAAATTAGCATACGAAATGTTAATAATTACCCCAATTAATAAACTTAATCATAAACCATCCAAAGTGAATGGTGAATGGTATCAAAATTGTACATCCTGAGTCAAAATGATCATAAATAATCCATATAAATAATAATGATGGTATCATTACAAAATATCCCTAGTGGATCATAAGTAAAGGGTTTTTGTCATTGATGAATAGAAATTACATAAAAATTTCATTAAAAATATTCTTGGGGAAAATACCCTCTTTTACATTGAAAATCACTTTTAAAAAATTAAAAAATTCCAGAATATTTAGAAAAACATTTAATTTGAAAAGAATCATGGAAACTTATAAATGAATCTTCAAAGAAAAGAGTGTTCATGATGGTAGAAAATTCCTTTCATGTTGAATAAGTTAAAAAACATCCATTTCATACTATTATAAAAAGGTCAAAAAGTGTCTCATTCAGAAAATGACAAGAAGATTAATTTCAAACTATTTTGTAAAAATTCAAAAATGGGTAAAAAGTTATTTAATAAATCGTTTAGAAAATTTTGGAAACATTCTTGAAAATATTTTTAGAAAACATGGATATAGATGTAAAAGGATTTTCGACCCAAAAGATAAATAAAGTCAGCTTTTCTTAAAAACATTTTTTCAATAATGTTAAGTAATGAGGAGAGTAAAATTGTACTATTGCTCAAAAAGTTCATGAATAACTAGAGGGTAATAAAATGGACTAGGTTTAAGAAATAAATATCAAATAATTCCCCCAAGGGAGACATAAACATAAACAATCTTGAATAATGATGAGATTGGGAAAGAAACACTTACCTTAGGTCTGATTTCCTTCGTATGTGTTCGAACCCCCTGTATAATAAATATATTTTTATTATACATCTATTCTAGAACTGTATTCATATATATCATACCATATATGACTTACTTATAATCATTTATCACCCGTTTATTAACAATTCTTTGTTAAAATCATTATTTCGGATAATAATTGTTTCGTTTTTCATGTATGTTTTAGTAAGGTGGTTTTGGTATTTGTACTTTGATCAAGTTTCCATAATCTATATAAAATTAATAATGATATAAAAATCATATATATTCATTATATATGTATTTATAGTAATCTATAAAAGTTAGAGATAGAAAAATGAACTGCACCATTCATGGAGATGGTGGGTCAGACGTACGCATGAACATTGTTTCCGTTTTTTGACAGATGGAATGAAAAAAGTAAATAATAATTAAAATTTAAATAATTATTATGTCATATTAATCATATATATTCATCATATCCATCCACATTACCATCAAAGTAAAATAGAAATGAAAAACGAATCACATCACTTCATGGAGGAGGTAGTCCCACGTACAAACAAGCGACATTATCGTTTCCCAACAGATTGAAATGTAAGAATGTAGATGTGATATTATAATTAATAAAGTATAATTATGTTTTAAATATCATATATAAACATTAAAATCATCATAATTCTCATCCATAAAATATGGTGATGAAAAATGAACTGTATCATTATATGGAGACGATAAGTCGTATGTATGCACGTGTGATACTTTCACTTCCCATTTGATAGGAATAAGGGTGGATAATTATGGTTTCATAATCATGGTAACATTTATGTATATTTAGGATATTTATTTTACCATTTTATGATAAATACCATGTATTTATATGAGGTAATAGAATAAGTAAAAAGAAAGTAATCGGTTAAAGCGATTACCTCTTCTTTGGAAGAACTCCTTTGGATACCCACTTAAGGGTACTAGGTTTGGTCTTTTGAGGATACTAGAACCTCCAAAACTTGGATAAGAATGTTGGTAATAGAAATGGGTCGGGTATGGTTGAGATAGATGACTCGTAGTGGTGTGAAGAATTGAGAGAAGAAGTGTCCTTTTATAATTGAGGGGGGCATTCTTAGAATTTCATAAAATATTAAATTAATATAAATTAATTTTGATACACAAATGGGGAAAATTAATAATATTGGAATATAATATGATGATGAGTCTAAATAATCTCATACGATAAAATTTAGACAATTTTTTGGTATGTTTTCACCCTTTTGTTTTAGTTTTAACCCTCTGTTAGCCTTTTTGATAATTAACATATTATTAAATTTTTCTACCTTTTAAGTGTTAATAATATTACTATAAAATGAAAAAAAAACTATAAATGGACCATGGTTGATGTTTAAAACCATATCCTATTCATTTGGAAAAATAGCATATTTTTATTTTTAAATCATTTAATCAAATATTATTTATTATAAAATATCATTAATGTCATTTTTAACACTTCATTTAATTTGACTTTAAATGTATCAAGAAAAAGGTGAAATTTGAATATAATGCTTTTAAACCTTTATAATATGTCATATAGGTCTAGAAAATCATGGTACACAATTATTCAATTTATATTACTTTTAATATTTTCAAAATCATTTATTTTGTGTTTTTCTATTAATTAAATAAATATTATATTAATTTTGTTATCTCATTACTTAGTAGTGAAGGGAAAAAAGAAGCAACTCAGTATAATGAGCAGCATGGTCCATCACCAGCATGCTACCCTAAGTGACCCTAAGTGAAATGTATAAACTCCTAAGATTTATCACCTCTAAGCATCTCAGGAAACAAATACTTGAAGAATTGAGCCTGAAATCCCTTTTATGACAGCCTTGTATTCTTCTTTTCCTAGACTAGGGCATCCCACCAGCACCTTGTTGGCCATCAAAGCATATAAACTACAAGATTCACCCTCCTCGCAAGGGGTGTCTCCAGATAGTCGAAGATAGTCTTCATATATTCAATCTGCATCTTTACAACCTAAGGTTAATCCTCTCCACTAAATAGAGGTGGATGATACAATTGGAACTCTCTGGTAAAATCAAACATACAAAGCTCACCTTTCAAAGATCCAGTCATAGACTGAATAACACCAAGTAGACTCTCACAGAGCTGTTGATCAAGGGGGTACATGTGCAACAAGAAGCTATGGATCTGCTATCTATGGGGCATGCTCATCCCCTCCCTCTAAGCGCTCAACAGGCAGTCATTGTAGTGCCATGTCACTAAAATGCCAAACACGTGACTCAAAAACACACACACACGCACACACACACACGCATATATATATATATATATAACAAGTCTGAATATAAGAGATGGGATAAGTAGTAACATGTAGAGTGTCTCACTCCATTATACATGCACCCTAACATCCTAGGGGTCTCACATAAATAGGATTCACATTATCAATTTAATAATAGCATAACATAATCATGATTCAGATATATAAATATTATCATCAAGTTATATAGAAAAATTATATATAAGTTGTTTTTAAAACATTAAATATCCAAACCTCATAACATAACAAAGGTTCTCAATCATAGGAAATCACGCAAATGTCATGTGAAGCCTATGTGCCAAGAATGATGCATGAACGCACGCTCTCTTATCGTCCTAGGCTAAGAGAAAAAACCAACAAACAAAAAATCGATATCACAAATCATTATATTTATCGAAGTAACCCAATCGTAAAAATAAAAACCAAGAACATCATTCTCATCCTAAGTAGTTTGTACTTTCTTGATATGTGGGTTTAGTTATGCCCAAGCATATAGTCCATCTTAGACACTGACCACATCTTATCTCCTCTCTACTATATCCCAAATAATGAGACAAATGAAAAGAAAACAAACTTCTAGTACCACTTTGTAGTGTCCCCGATCTAATTCACTTCCACTATGACCAAATCGGGTGTCACATACCTTAGGCCCATCTCCCTATACACCAGAGGCTATCGTGCAATGGTGGGGGTCTATGTAACAAGTGGGGAGTTTGTATGATATCTAGTACATGTAACAAACTTGGTTTGACCTAACATGTGGCCCAAGATGGCTAGCTACAAGACCCAAAGCGCATTCCTGATCACCGCGGGTTGGTGACAAGTACCTAGTATCATCACACAAAACATGGGAATGATTTCACCCTGAAATCACAACACAACATGTCTCGTGTATAACAAGATAAGGTAAATGATCAGAGAACATCACAGAAGAAGTTCATAACCATGAGACATAACAAAACAAATCCATAAGGCTAAAATCAAAAACAAACCAAAACCATGTCTCCATGTGACCTTCCATCACCACCATCCCAAACCACCATAGAGTGACATCAACCGAGCGCATTCATCAAGCTACATGACACCCTTTCCTTTACTTGGATTCTGTAAAACCAAGTATGAATACACCCAAAGTAATATGCAGGGTGTGAGGAAATTCTTAGTAGGATACCACCATGAATCTATGTAATGTTTTTCATCATGCAGCCATTAGTTCTACCTTTAAAACAAAACAAGTTTCATAAATCAATTCCTTTTGAAAACATTTTTCATAAAACAACTTTTGGTTTCCTTTAAAACATTTCATATTTAAATAAACCAAGAATATGACTAAATGCATGTAAAGTGTGTAGAGTGAAATAATCAAAACCATTCATGGAAACTCATAAGATAAACATGTGATCAATCAAGGCATGAAACACCACCATCATGAATAAAAACCAAGCACCAATGGGCTTTAGCCTATGGGAATACATAACTAGGACACACAAGGAACACCAGTCGGCACAAACTTGAATCCTAACGATACCATGTCCTGCCACATTCTATCTGTATCATAACCAAAACTTCTAATGGTGCCACACACA
Source organism: Viscum album (assembly GCA_963277665.1). Lineage (NCBI taxonomy): Eukaryota > Viridiplantae > Streptophyta > Magnoliopsida > Santalales > Viscaceae > Viscum > Viscum album. The sequence continues at coordinate 1,355,219,745 of OY728160.1, read as the reverse complement.
ATAAGGTTTGCATATGACCATAACCTAATACACCTAAGGTTCCCATGTGTAATGTTTTTGAAAATCATTCAAGTAAACAATGCCCATAATTTAATAGAACATTTATAGAAGTAAATCATTACTGCTACCATGCTTGAAAACCATTTTAGATTCAAAACTATCTTTGAGGCATTTCATGATGGGCGTAAAACTATTTTTATAGAAAAATCCCTTTAAAACCATTTTCCATGACACTAAAAATGCATTTACACAGAGTAACCCTCATGGATATCAAATCAACCATTTTCATAAGTCAACCTGAAGAAAAAATCAAGAACAAGGTTTGTCATGAGAAAGAACCATTGTAAAGAGACGTCTACCTCACCTGTAGAGGAAACTTATTTGCCTTCAAAAACAGTGATTGGAAAAACCCAAGCGCACAATTACCTGGGAAAAGTTGCATGATTAGACAAACCATGTGTTAGTTATGCAACTGCCTTTAGACCCAAACCCAACCATTCACATGATTTTCCTAGAATCTTACACGGTTAGAAAAACTGTGCACAAACTGTGAAAAAACACCACTAGAATCAACAGAGTCATATCGCACGGTTACCGCACGGTTATTGTTAACCGTGTGTCTATCATGTTTCTCCCAAAATTCCAAAATCTAAACCCCCAACTCCCAAAAACCTTTAAACCCTCAAGAGAGGGAAAATAAGCTCAAAATAAAACATACTTATGGCCTAGATGGTGTCACAATTCTCCCCACCATGACACTTTTTGTCCTCGAAAAGCACTCTAGATTCTGGACTCACAAAGAGATAAGGACGATGTTGCATCATCAGTGCTTCACGCTCCCACATCTCATGGCTATCCCAATAGCACTGCCAAAGTACATGGATCAAGGGAATTATTTTACCACGCAATACCTTATTATGATGATCCATAATATAAACTGGTTTCTCAACCAATGATGTGTCAAGATCAAGATTAGCATCCTCTAATTCTATCACATGAGAAGGGTCTGGTTAATAACTCTTTAGTTGGGAAACATGAAACACGTCGGGAATCGATGTCAAGCGAGATGGTGAGTCCAATCAGTATGCAACCTTTCCAAGACATTTAGAGATCTCTAAAGGGACAATAAACCTCAGTGTCATCTTACCCTGTCTTCCCAAACGGTGATGTCCCAAATGAGTTGAAACCCTAAGAAAAACTTGATCACCTACCACAAACTCCAATGGGTGATGAAGATGGTCCGTATAGGATTTTTGGTGACTCTAATTCATCGCTGACCTCTTTTAGATCAATTGCACCTTCGTCGTCATCTCTTGAACAAGACTTGGTCCAACTATAGACCGTTCTCCCAACTCTGCACAACATAAATGAGATCTACATGGTCGCCCATACAATGCTTCAAAAGGCACCATTTTAATCTAAGTATAATAATTGTTGCTAGAAGAAAACTCAATGAAGGGAAAATGCTTTCCCCATGAACCGCCAAAATCAAGCATGCATGCCTGAAGCATATCCTCCAGAATTTGAATAAATCGCTCAGTCTTTCCATCGGTTTGAGGGTGATACGTCGTGCTTAACTTCAATTGGGTACCCATTCCCTCTTGTAAACCTTTCTAAAACCATGATGTAAATCGCAAATCTCTATCAGAAACAATAGCTGAAAGCACTCCATGGAGCTTCACTATCTCTCAAACATATAGGTTCCTAGGCACTTCCACCTTCATTTTATCCTTAATAGGAAGAAAATGAGCCAATTTTGTGAGTCAATCAATGATCACCCAAATCACATTTTCCCACTAGGAGTCTGTGGTAAACCGACAATGAAGACCATGTATATCTCATTCCAATTCCATACCAGAATGGGTAAAGGATGCAAAAAACTGATGAGTCTTTAGTAATCTGCCATAATCTTCTAATATGTAAGGCGTCGTGATACGAAGTCCACAATCAACCGCCTCATCATTGGTCGCCAATACCGATATCTCAAATCATGATACATTTTGGTAGTCCTAGGGTGTACAGACCAACTAAATTGATGTCCACTATCCATCAACTCCTGCCTTAGGGTTATCAGAATGACCAATCTGCCTTGAAAATGCGAGACACCGTCAGGAGACCAAGAAAAGTCACCCAAGGTCTCCCCATCATAAAGGAGTTCACTAAAACACAAACTATCAGTGTATGTTTCTTTTTCATGCTGAATTCAATCATTAAAAGAAGAATCAACTTTTACACAAGCTAAGAACACCTACCCATCAGCTTCTTCCACATCCAATCACATCTCAGCAAACATACTCTTCAAAGACCATTCTTCCACTAATTCTTTCAATGCTTGAGTCAGTAACTTCATACTCAATGCATCAGTGACCACATTCCCTTTTCCAGGTGTGTATGCAATATCAAAATCAAAAGTTAAAAGATACTCGACTCAGCATCTCTATCATAGGTTCATATTTGTCTAAGTTAAAATATACTCCTCACTCTTGTGATCTGAATATACAGTAAACCGCTCTCTGAAGAGATAGTGGATCCAAATCTTAACAACATGCATCACCGCAGCCGATTCGAGATCATGGGTAGGATAATTCTTCACATGAGGAAACAGTTGGTGAGATTCGTAACACCTGTTTTCTTTACATCAGAAAACATCTTAATCTTGTGCCTAAAGCATCAAAAAAATGCCATTACCCAAACCTGATTCTGGAAGAATTGGAACTGGAGCCAAATTCAACCTTACCTTCAGTTCTTCAAATTATCTTTGACACTTATCATTCCATTCAAACTTAACACCCTTACGATTCAACTCTATCATAAGAGATGCAAGCTTGGAAAAATCTTGAACAAAATGTTGGTAATAACCAGTTAAACCCAAGAAGCTCTGAATCTCAAACATGTTCCTGAGTTACTCCCAAGACGTCATCGCCTGAATCTTTTTAGGTTCCATTGAGATGCCTCTTTCAGATATAACATGGCCCAAAAACTTCACTTCTTAGACCCAAAACTGACATTTAGAAAGCTTTACATACAGAAGATGTTCTTTCATAGTTCCGAGAACAATATTCAGATGATCTGGGTATTCTTCCTTCATCTTGGAATACACCAAAATATAATCCACAAAAACAACCATGAAAGAGTCCAAGAACCGATGAAAGATTTGATTCATTAATGAAATAAACACCGTAGGAGTGTTAGTAAGACTAAATGGCATAACCAAATACTCATAATGTTCATACTTGCTCCTGTATGTTGTCTTAGGAATATCCTCCTCTTGGACTCTTAGTTGATTGTGCCCCAATCGTAGATCAATCTTAGAAAACCATCAGGATCCACTATGTTGTTCAAAGAGACCATCAATCCTAGAAAAATGATACTTTTTCTTAACAGTATTTTAATTAAGCTTTCAATAATGAACACAAACTCAAAGGCTTTCATTTGCTTTCTTTGCGAAAGAATCGGTCAAGCCCAAGGTGACACGCTCGGATAGACAAATCCTTTAGCCTTAAGATCCTCAAGATGAACTTTAAGTTCCTTCAACTCATAGGATGTCATGTGATAAGATGGAAAAGATATGGAACTCATCCATGGAAGCGGGTCAATAGTAAACACGACCTCTCTCTTGGGAGGTAACCCCAAAAAATCATCAAGAATGGCCTCAGAGTACTCATTCACTATGGCAGGAAGCGGACCACTTAATTCTTGGTCAACGGTGTTAAGAAATGTCTCTAACAATTAGCATGATAGCATTCCAACCCTAGGAACAATAGGACTCGCTCTCCCAAATCTAAAATCCCACTCGCCCTGAAAGACATGAGTAACCCCAACAGGAGATTGAAACTGAACCCAAAATGATAACAATCGAAATGGGCCTTAAAATGAACCATCTAATCCATGCCAATGATGAGGTTGAAGATGTCAAGATCAAGGACTAGGAAATCCCATACGACCTTATAATCAGAGAACATAACCCAAAACTCTGAGCATTTAAAACCGTATTCCTTCCTCCTTCCCAAGGGAGTGGAAAGTTCCATCATGAATGGCATAAGCTCTGAGTGTAATCCCAACACGTCAATTAGTTTAGATGATATAAAAGAATGAGATGCACCGGTATCAAACAAAGCCAAGATCATATAAGATAAAATAAATAATGTACCTCTTATAGTAGTTGGCCCCACTTCAGATTCTTTTGGTGCATAAAGGCGCTCGGCCTCAGCCCCTCCTTGAGCCTTCTTCACTGCATGAGTATCCCCCTTTTCATGAGAATGAGATCCACCACCTTTCACTGCATTTGACTGAGCCTAGTAACCTCTGGTAAGGGTGGATCCAGCTCTACTTCCATGGGATACTTTTCCATAAAAATACTTAAGGTGACCAGATTGTCTACAAAGATGGAAAATCATGGATCTTATCATACAGTCAGGCTTAGCATGGCATGTATTTCAACACTAAAAGCAAATCACCTGGTGTTGTCCTAAAGAAGCCCTGATAACTGATCCTGACATAAACTAAGCACCCTTACGACGCTTCCTTTTCGGCCTAGAAGACATGCCCTGGTTACCCCCTACTGCAGTAGAAGCTCTATTAAGATTTGTCATCCTAGTTAAGTCTGCCTCAGCCATAGCTGCTTTATCAACTACCTCACCAAAGGTCAGCAGGTACATGAGAATAAGCATTGATCAAATCTTGGACTTTAGACCCATCTCAAATTGTCTGGCCTTGAGGTAGTCATTAGTGAAAATTTCTGGAGATATATGAACCAACTCAATGAAACAAGTAGCATACTCTATCACTGAACGATCTCCTTGATCCAAGGTCACAAACTCTCGAGCCTTCGCCAAATGCAATGTCTTGGGATAGAACTATTGATTGAAGGCTTTCTTTAAAATTGACCAAGTGAGGTCCCAGTGTAATTTAGCTTGCATGATAGAATCTAACCACTTCCTCTCAGGTCCTTCGAGCATTTAAGTGGAAAACCCCTCCTTATAATCCTCTAGGGTCTTGAAAAAGTGGAAAATCCTTTCTATTCTCTCAAATTGTTCTTTGGGTTCTTGGATTCCTTTATCGCCGTGGAAGATTTGTGGATTTTGTTTGGTAAACTCCAAAGCATGATCCATCATCTGTTCCTGATTTCCATCACCCGTTGACCCAGGGATTGAATAGTCTAAAACATTGTTTCCACTAAAGCGGGGTTGATTGGAAGGATTTCTTGTGGGACTTTCCCTTCAGGTCCATCCTTCTAATTCGAGAAAATCCTTCTAGGGGGAATTATCTATTAAGCACAAGAGATAACACCTGATTATCTTAGGAATACATCTCTAAATCAAAATATAAACTTCAAGAATCCATATCAAAGCCCTTAAACAACAAGTGTTTAAGACAACCGCAGATTCAACAAGCAAGAGGTGAATCGAAAAACAACAACAAAAACATGACAAGGTTCATCTAAATAAACCCAAAATCAAGCTCAAAAGCTTGATGAAAAATCTTTGACCACTCATGGTAACTCGAGGTTGGATACGAAAGTGAGCTAGTCAGGTGCCCTTCTGCACTTACCGCCCGAGTTCTGATGGTCCTAACTCTCATGTACCAACCACCCCTGGAAAAAATCATGACTCTGATATCATTTTGTAACAAACCAACTCAGGTTGACCTAACACGTCACCCAAGCTAGCTCACCACAAGGCCCGAAGCGTGTTATCAATCACCATGAGCTGGCGATAAACATCTGGGTATCATCACACAAACCATGGGAATGATTTCACTCTGAAATCACAACACAACATGTCTCGTGTATAATAAGATAATGTAAATGATCAGAGACCATCGTGGAAGAATAAGTACATATCCATGAGATATAACAAAACCAAGCCAAAAGTCTAAAACCAGTAACAAACCAAAACCAAGTCTTCATGTGACCATCTGTAACCACCATCCCAAACCACCACGAAGCAACATCAACTAAGAGAATTCACTAAGCTACATGACACCCTTCCCTTTACCTGGATCCTACAAAACCACATCTGCATACAACCAAAGGCATATGTAGGGTGTGAGGCAAACACCCAATTGGATGCTACCATGAATATATACAATGTAAGGCATCATGGAACCATTAGTTCTAGCTTTAAAACAAAACAAGTTTCATAAAGCAATTTCATTTGAAAACATCTTTTCATAAAACATCATTTGGTTCCCTTTAAAACATGTCGTATTCAAATAAACCAAGAATATAACTAAATGAATGTAAACTATGTAGAGGACAATAATCAAAACCATCTGTGGAAACTCATAAGATAAAAATGTGAGAAATCAAGGCATGAAATACCACCATCACGAATAAAACCAATCACAAATGGACTCCAACCTATGGGAATACGTAACTAGGACACGCAAGGAGCACTAGTCAGCGGAAACGCGAATCTTAACGATATCGAGTCATGCTATAGTTTATAACCATCCCTAGTGGTTCCGCGCTCACTAAGGTTTTCATATGTTCATAACCCAACACACCCAAGGTTCACATGTGTTATGTTTTTTCAAAACATTCAAGTAAACCATGCCCACAATTTAATAAAATGTTTCCATAAGAAAATCAAAACTTCTCCAATTCTTAAAAACCATTTTAGAGAAAACCCATATTTGAGGCATTTCATCTAACACATGATGTGTATAAAACTATTTTTAAAGAAAAACCCCTTTAAACCCATTTTCCATGCACCAAAAAATGAAGTTACACAAAACATCCCTTATGGATATCAAATCCACCATTTTCATAAGTCAAATCAAAGGAAAACTCAAGAACAACATGATATGTCATGCAAAAGAACACTTATATAAAGCATCTACCTCACCAAAGGAGGAAACTCAATCACCTTTGAAAATGGTGATCGGAAACGAAGAAATCAGGTCCTCTCTAATATAGATCCATAAGAAACATCATCAATTCCCCATAAAAACCTCTAGATTCAGCCATCACCGCCCTTAATAAGTTCAACGCTTGAAGAAGAAGAAGAGAGATTCAGAAGAGATCTAGAAAGAGGAGAAAACAGGTGGAAATCGAAATATACCTCAAAGAGATCCACCAGGACTAAAGGAGAATGGCCAAGAAACCAAAGGGAGAACCACCTAAAACGTCAAGGAAAGGCAAGGTCGGGCTAATGAGAAATTTGGGTGAGATTTGAGTTTAAAATGAGCAAGGATATCGAGGTAATTTTCCATTTTTAAGAAAGTTGTATGGGTCGTAAGGTTAGATCACACAGTTAGAAAAATCATGTGCTAATCTTGCGGTCAGTTTGTCCCTTGAAAACCCAAGTACACAATTACTTGGGAATATTTGTGTGGTTAGACAATTTGTGCACTAGTTGTGCAGCCACCTCTGGACTCAAACCTAACCATTTTCACAATTTGCTTGGAATGTCACACGATTAGACAAACCGTGCTCAAACCGTGCAAAACGTCATTGGAATCAACAGTCATATCACACAGTTACTACTAACTGTGTGCAGACTGTGCATCTGACCTGTTTCTCCCAAAATTCAAAAATCTCAACCCCCTGACTCTCAAAAACCTTTAGAACCTAAAGAGAGACAAAATAAGTCCAAAATAAAACATACATGTGACCCAAAGAGTGTCACAGTACAGGTAATCATAAATCAAAGTGAAAGAAATAAGTAAATAGCCATCACAATATAAAGGCGTAAGAAGAAAGACATCACATCTACATGTAATCAACAAATAAACATTAATCTACATGTTATAATAAAGTTTATAGCAGCAATGTCAGGCAGCCATACAAGTATAACAAGATCATTTGTAAGCATACCAAATGTAGATAACCCAAAATTAAATAAAAGGTTGGAAAAGATAGTAACACCATCCCCGAGTCCATGCTCGGTCTTCAAACTCCTACTAGATCAATCATCAACAGTTGGTCCCCTGCACCTACCTGGGTTACAAACCATAAAGTCTGCTCGGGTACCAAGGTGTCCGAGCAGGGTGCAAGTACAACTCAAAATGTCACCTCCAATAGTATCCCTAAACATATTAGTAAATATGGTGCACGCTCGTAGTGACATGCCAGAATAATAGTTAAACAATGACAACTATAATAAAATTCATGCTCTCGAGTGCTCACCTAGTCACTCGAGTGTGGTCATACCTTCTTTAACCAGTGTCGATGTGTCTTCGAAGATATTACAATAAATCATAAGATTGATAGGGTAGTATGTTCCCATGCATGTAAGATCTCAACTCAAATTATCTCAACCACTGTAAAAAGGTCAGGGATAAAGGTGACCCCTGCCAATATGATCTCAACCCTACGACATCTCAATCCCATCTCAAATCCTTGTAAGCCCAGCGGGAAGGTGGCCCATGGCTATAAAGATTCAACCCAATGGTATCTCGATCATATCATCACAAAGACTGAAAAAATGGAGAAACAAACTTGTATATAGGGTATCATCTCATGGGCATCTCAAATGAAAGGGGAGAAGGGGCCCATGTCACTAAGGTTTAACCCCATGGGCATCTCGACTATGGCATAGCGGTAGTGACTAATGGGATAGCGGCCTAGGTCCAAAGCGATCACAGCCCTCGGCTTCCTGATCCCAATTTATCTCAGATAAAGGACAATGAGGAAATGTGGCCTCGGCCCATAACAATCTTAGCACAAATTGGCTCAATCCATATCACAACAATAAGAAGATGTTGCATAAACGATGGGAGTCACATCAACAAAACGGGTTTGCGGATGAAGAAAAGTCGAAAACAAAAAAAGAAGACAAACACATATTTGCATGGTTCGGGAAATGATCCCTACGTCCACAAAGAGGTAGAAAAATCATTATATTCGAAGTACAAAATTTCAAGGAGTTTCAGAATTCTCAAGAACACCCAAAACCCTAACCTGAAATGAGCAAATAAGAAGGATGAAGCAATATTCCACCAACCGCACAGAAAGTCTGTTGTGCTACAGTAAAAGGTCGCTGGAAGTCTGTATCGATACAATGTCGCGACAATCCAAGTTCAAGCTGCTACAGTGGTCAACTGCTAGAAGTTCATGGAGCTACAGCGTTCTGTCGGCGTTACTGGTCAGTCTTGCTACAGTAGTCGTGTCAAAGTCTGCATTGCTACAGTGTCCTGTCAGTGTCGTCCGGTCAACTCTGCTACAGTCGATCAGGGCTGCTACAGTGCCCCAAAATTTGAACCGAGGTCTTTCAACCCCCGTAGCAAGGGCACGTTGCCCCCTGCAACCCCTAACGAGCTCACCGTAGAGCTTGACCCACAGAGTTGCGGTCTAGTGCGCAATATTGGCCGCAAGCATTCGACCCAACAACATCCAAAGAGGATCGAACTACACCAATCCAACAGAAGATCATGGGAAAGGCGGCTCAGGTATACATCAGTCTAAACCCTCAAGTTTCTCAATCCCACATGTAAATTATCAAGTGCATATAATATAACAGTCATTTACAATTTAAATAAGGTCGGGAAAAAACATTTGAAGCCTTTATAGATCACCTAGGTCGGTCTACCCATACTGAACCCCTTTTAAATAATCCGAAGGTTGAAGCCCTTAGATCCAATTAATTCAAAGGAGCAGGCCCTCCAATCCTTACCCAGGTCACCCAAGCCAAGTGGTTATGCAACATAATTACATTCCCACTAAGAGACAACACGACTCCCCACTGGCCCAGGCCAAGTGGTTATGCAACATAATTACATTCCCATCATAAGAAAGGTTCATCGACACCTAATTAGGTCTATCATAAGAAAATATCACTCAAGGAACTTGTTGTGCCTGAGTATAAATCTCATTCAACATTAAATCAAGTGTGAGACCATCGGTGGCCACAATGTCAAGGCATAATAATCAGAGGGTCTGTCATGTCCCTAAACAGTCCCACCCTACTCATATAGGTTCTAGAAGGAAAATTCAAATTAATTGAGGGTAAATCGCTTGAAGATGATGAGACTACATATCACACAGTGTCAGTAAACAGGCATAAAGCTTAGGGGAAGGTTAGTGACCATCTACCTCAACTTAAGGGAAGCTCACTCGCTGAACAACTCTGGGCGAATCGGCTCTAATCTATGGATATCGAGAAATCTAACAAAAGCTCTGAAATTAGGCATGATTGGTGAAGAAAGCTATGACAACAAAAGAAATAGTGATCAAAGGGAAGATGAGTCGTAACCTTACTGTAGGCAACTCACCGGGACCGACAGCGTGCAAAACCGATAAGAATCATAGGAGATATGGCGCTTGGGAGTGAAGAGGGAGGAATGAGAGACAGGAGACCACAACTGTGGCTGAGAAAAATGAGAAGGTAAGTCTCGTTTAATAACAAATTAAATTAATTAGTTGATTGAAATTTTTTAAGAAAAACTGACAAGGAGGTATCAGGTACCCGCCCCACAGTAACTGGGTACCCGCTCCCCCACCAGGTACCCACTATAGGGCCACTAGGCACCTAGTGGTGGCCCAGGCAAGATAACCCCCTCCCTGTTGAGCTCACCAACTACGCAATATCAAGGAATTGAGTACTCGGTGTCCGGTGTCCCATATGACACCAATCCCAACCCTGAGACTGAACTCCTGAAACGACCCTCAAGCTAAAAAGGCTCATCAAATGAAGACAAGACAACCGGATCGAGGTAACAATTGTTCACTTTAAACAACAAAATCCAGTTGATATTTCAGTTCACATGTTGAAACCTACACCACAAATAATTTAAAAGAACATCAATGATTATGAGAAAGAATATGAAAACTGCGGCCCGAACTCTTGTAAACCGCTTGGTTCATCCAAACCTGGGATTGATATGAGGAAAAAAAAGAAAAAAAATGCCCCAATAACTTGTACATACCAAATGCTTGGCCTTTTTTCTGCTGAGATTTTGATGGTTATATACAACATAATGACAAACCATTTTTCAAAGTACATTGACTCTACTTCCAAGCTTTGTCTGGATCTGGGAAGCAGCATGCAAAGTACTTGGGTCATCTTGGATAGAATTAAACATAAAACATAAACATCTGAACTTCCCCTTGAATCCCGTTTTCTAAAAATAATATTAATCTTATTATATAACTAACTTGGTATGAAGGTAACAAATACCACAAAAATTATCTGGAAGCACTCGAAGGCAAATAACATTAACTTTATCATCAATATATTAGAAGCTTCAATGCCCAACAAAGGTTAGATATTTAGTGCACAGGGCTTCTAATGGTGAGAATGATATTTAGTACCTCTAAACCTTTATGCAACAAATTTTATAGAGAAGGGAGTGCTTCATGCAAGAGGAAGTTGAGACATTTATGTTTAATGTTAATTCTCTCCAGGATGGCCCAAGTACCCTGCATAGCGGTTCCAGACACGGAGTAGCTCATAGGTAGTAGAGTCAATGGACACCAAAAAACAGCTGTCATTTGATTGTACACAAACAGTAAAACCCAAGCAGAAAACGTAGCATTTGGCCTGTATAAGTTGTTGTGTCATTATGTTTCTTCTTTTTCTCTCACAGGCAAAGGGGTTTGCAAGAGTTCAAGCTGCCGTGCATTGGTTTTTCTAATCTTACTTCTCATCGACACTATGTATTTTTAAATTATTTATGATGCTGGTTTCAAAATGCAAACAGAAATAGCAATTGGATTCTGCTATTCAAAGTGAACAGGTGTTCCCATGTTGGGATGGGGTTATGTTTGATTGTGTTTACAGCTGGATGCAAACTCAAACGGTAAAATATATATAAACTTTATACATTACAACTCCTGGTTCTAAAATGGAACCTCAATTGGGATTATATGCAGGGTTTGATAACGTATAGGAGAATGGTCCAAACGAGTGGACATCAAAGCTACAGTTTGGCCCAGTTATTATGTAGATCACATACCCCAAGTTTGATCTTACAATGATAATGGTGACTTAGAGCATGTCGATCCATGTGGTCAATTTGATGGGAAAATTGTCGAGCGCAAAATCAACCCCACATCGGCAGTTCGAGCATCGATCCATGCGGATGACAATCTCATTACAAGTTCATGTAAAGGAATAATCAATGATTTGAAGACTCCATTACGAAATTATAATTGATTCAAATGAAGGATAAGATTATCAATCAAAACATTACTGAAGAGTTCAAAATATTTAATGTCTAGAAGAGGATAGGGGGATAGAAAATGGTCCAAACATGGATGGTCATATTAAAAAGGAAAAATCATTGGCAAAACCCAGAAGAATGTAATAGTTAGCCAGCAAACAAGCACATGGAATACCAGTTCAGTATTTAACAGCCGACAGAATGCCAAGCTGGCTGCCCAGCTTCTCCTCCACTGCCTTCTCAGCCTTGGCTCTAAGTTTTGCAAGCTCACGCTTCCTCTCATACCTCACATGGGACCTCTCCTTTCTCTTCTCCTCCAGCTCCTGCGCACTCTCAAATCAGCTTTAGCACATGTATTTATTAAAAAAAACATAAAAAAAACTGCTGAGAAAACGAAACTGAGATGGGATGGAACAAGGATTTGCAAAGGTTTATGTAGAAATTTGTGACACAACATGACAAGAACGACAGCAAGAAATTACCAGGTTTTGATTTAAATCATCTACCATGATTAGCACATGTATTTATTAAAAAAACATAAAAAAACAGGTCTTGTTCAGATTGATCAGTGTTCAGATATGTCCAGTTCGACTCATATAATCAGTTGAATTGTGTCTGTAGTGACAAATCAGGTTGTGTTAAATCATTTTTAATTGGGTTGTTTGGCATTAGCCACTCATGTTAAATGAGAGATGTTGTGTTACCCATGTAGTAAAAGTGAGGTGTTCGTGTTTGAGTGTGTTTATGTTAGGAGATGGCATGACACGGAATCAACTAACCAACACTCAGTCACCCAGATATGTATGCAATTTAATTCACCACACACACAGACACACACAAAAGGCCTTTGATCTACCACAGAAATCAGCTTTTTATCATCACTGGTACCATTATATCATTTATAAAGACAGCCAAATCAAATAAAATCCCATGTAACACGGAATGGGCAATACCAATTTACTAAAAACATAGATTTAAAACTCACCCTGATGGTCTCGTGATGATTCCATCCAACCTCCTTCGAGAGTTGCCCAAGCAAGCAGAACTTATGGCCCGCCTGAAGCCGTAAAACCCTACATAGCCAGAAAATCAATCAGTATTGCGCTAAACACTCCAGAATGCGAAAACATAAAACTAAAGGGAAAGGATGGGGTGGGGTGAGGGGGAACAAGAGACTCACTTCAGAGCATCGGGGATCACCATACGTTTCTTCTTATCATAAGGAGGAGGGACACCTTCGTAGGCCTTCAGCCGGCCAAGAGCAGCCGCTCCCCTCTTGGTTTTGTGGGGAATCATCCTGCAGCAAAAAACGGGGCCCAACATAAGACTCCGAAGGCACGATTAAGCAGGAACAACCATCAACAATGCATAAAATGGAAACAAAAATATCTAAGATGGAGATCTAGGACCCGCGGACGGTGCGCCAGAATATCTTCGACGGCGCTCTGAAGTGGATGGGCCCATGAGAGGGCTTTGTGTTCATTCGCTTGCGGAGAAATCGAAGGTATTTCATTTTTTGGCGGACGAGGCCACCAGAGAGAGTGATCTCCTCGCACCGAACAACAACAACTTTTTGGCCGTTGAGTAGTTCCTTGGCAATGATCGACGCAAGCCTACCAAGCATGTGGTGGCGGGCGTCAACCACCACCACCCTAGCGGATATACCAGATCCAGAAACCATCCTCCTCCGAATCGCTAGGGTTTCGAACTGCCGATTGGCTAGGGTTTAGAGGAGCCGGCTGAGGCAGTCGGGGGATGGGCTCCGATGTCACGCGTGCGGGGACGAGTACAGATAAATATATAAAAAATTAAATAATATATGTATGTGTGGACGTGTGGGTGTGGGCATCCATATATGTACGCGAATAAATAAATGTAAAAAATTAAATACAATTGATATAGATAATATATATATGTGTATTTAAATAATCAAATAAATAAATACAATTGATATTTATATACACCCGTTCTCAACATTGAAAAAAAGTCATAAATTCTCAATAACCAATTTCCCCATGCACCTTGGTGGCCATTTAAATTGCATGTCTCGTACTCTTTCAAAGTTTAACGCATGAAAAAAAAATGATAATATTTCTCCAATCTGCTGATTCAAACACATTTTTGTACGTGAATACCCCTCCATTTATTTCTTGTTTTTTTCTTTATTTTGTTGCACATTTCTGCTATATATATTTACTATTATATTTTTTATATGATATTTATTAATAGTATAAATATACATAAAATATAAATATATTTATTGAAATTATTCATGTCAAAAAAATATATATTGAAATTATTATGTCTATTGCAAATTTTATTAAAATGAAATTATTTTTTTATTTTTTATTATTTATGCATGGAAAATCATTATATGTATGAGTACATCAAGAGAGAAATTGGATAATTAAACCTCAGAAAAGAGTCATCGTTGATTATGATAGTGAAATTATATTACCTCTTTTTAAATGTTCGTCATTCATAATGTTTTATCTCGTCAAACTTATTTTGATATTGATTGATTAACAACTTTATATGAAAAAACCCCAGTGGATTAAAAATCAAATGAGGGGGGAAATGCAATCATGAAATGTTTTTTTTATAATTTTGAAGTTGGTGCACATTTCATATATAAGCTTAAAAAATATAGTTGATAATGTTTTCATAAATATATCGATCACATTGTAGCTTGATCTAACGTATTGAAAATCAATCTCTGTTATTCCTAAGTTTCTGCATAAATGAGAGTAAATTCAAAGGTGAGTATTTTGCTCTCCCACTTTTGATGAAACCTTCCTTTATCTTGGCGTGATCCAAAAATGGTGCAACATGAGTCTATTTATGTGACTAGCATCTCCGATCATGAATATATATCCAAACTCTGATTTTTCTTTATGCAAAATCGATAAAAAAACTTGCATCTACAACAACAAATACCTCTTGTTTCAATTTGTTAGTGTAACAAACCTAAATAAATAGTTCCAATAAGATGATAAAAATATGCTTAATTTCATTCCAACATTTATCAGTGGGGTGAGTTAGATCTTAACAATATGTTTGTAACAAATGTTATATATGAGTGAATGTAATTAACATGATACACAAAAGCTCTAATTGCACCAGAATATAATGCTCTTTGACAAAAAAGATATGCATTTGCCTCGTAAGGTTGAAATGAATCTTTTTCTGGATTTAGTTTTCTAAGAACCATTGGAGGAGTTAAATGATTCATTTTTTTAGTGCTCTATAAAATGTTTGATGATGCACTGAGAAGGGGAGTCGAATCAGTGTTGTATGATCTTTCAATTTATTTAAAATAAATCTTTGTCACGTATTAGAGTACAATTCTACTCATTTTTTAATCCCATCATTGCCCATATGCAATGAAATAAGTCAAGCATATTAAGCATACAAAATTTACAAGGTCCCCCTCCACCCCACAAGATGGATAACTACATCCTTGTTACATTTGGTATCATCAGGGTCTCAAATTAATCCACTCATATGATAAAGGATTATAAGAGGTTAGGGAAATATATCATCATTATCCCACTACGAATGCATCTCGACAGAATGCACAAATCCTTCATATTAACAAGGAATGTTTTTAAACATAACGAAAACATCTCATTTGTTGTTCATGATATCACTACATCAATTATTGATATTTTTCAAGCCACGTTGAGAGTCTACTACAATAACTTCCAAGGTCCTACAACGTTATGGATTTGTGCACTAAAGGAACTACCATGGGGTGGAGGTTTAAACCATGTTGTGGTCTATTCTTGTGTGCACCGCAACATAGTGTAAGACACTATTGTGGTGGTTTTCGCATGGTATTGTCACGTCATACGATAATGTGTAGAAATCGATCCTATTCATCTTCTTTGGATATCACTATCGATTATTCATCATTTGATGATGACTGTGAAGAGTTTGAATGTCTTGCACAATTGTTTAAACGTTACACAATAAACGAGCATTTCAAAGTGTTGAGACTTCTGAAACGTTTATGAAATATTCCAATCAACATTAGCTAACCATTTGAGGTTGTGCAAGGCCTATATAAATCGGTTCATTCCTCATACAAGTCATTCAATTCCACAGTGTTGAGACTCCTCTTAGAATTCATTAAACCGATACAATCATTGTGATCTCTCATCTCTATATTCTTTAAACACAAGGTTTTAGCAGTACATGAATAGATAGAGATCCTTTCCAAGCATTAGGAGATTCATACGATCCTTGGATACCACTAGAGGAAGGAGGCTTCCAGCTTCGTCTTGGCGATCTTGATCAAACGTTTGTGAAAGGCTTCAATGAGCTGGATTGACTAGAGTAATGTACACCGTTATTGTTCTTTATTTATATTAATTCCAAATTTATAGATCTATTTTGGGTTTAATTAGGTTTTAAAGTTATTCTTACACTATGTTTTAGATGTTAGACATCCCTTTGAAACTCTTCAGTGGCATTAGAGAAAAGATTAAAGAGTAAACCAATTTTTGGGAACTCTACCACATGAACAATGATGAAGTGTGTCTCTCCACTAGGGAGATCAATTATTAATGCAAAGAGTTTCATAGCCCAAAGAATTAGGGAAATGAAGTGTTTTGATAGGTTCATATGTGTTGGAGTTGGTACCCTAGAACTAGTCTTCTTGATACTTGATTACAGATTTTCATTGCTAATGAAGCCTTTTTATCACATCATGATCGTTCCTCTACATGACTTTTGTAAGTGATAATCTCCTGAGAATATATGTCGCACTGAGAGGTCATAACTGTAAAGACCCGTAAATTTCAAGGAAATTTTTTTCTTAATTTCTTTGGGATTTTATGAGTACGTAGTTTCTGACAGCACCCGATTCCGAGGCCCGGTGTGCCCGAAATCAATTTCCGAAGTTTAGCTCAGGTACGTTCAGTGAACGAACGAGCAGGTTTTTCTAACTTTTGAACCGGTGCTCGGAATCGAAATACGAGGGCACCGATGAAACCGCAGCGCCTGTAATTGCTTAAGAAGACCTTTACTGGAGTTACGTTTTCTCGGGAGGAGTTGTTTAAAAAAAGGTGGATTAAGTGTAGAATGAAATAAAATTGTGTTACAATTTTATTTCTCTTTTCTAGGTGGTTTTAACCTAAGTGTGGGAGTTGGGTGGGACCCACTAAATCCTAACTTCTCTTGTTAGGATATTTGTGAGGTGGGGCCCACACGAGCCCCACCCCTTCAAATTCCCTAACCCCTCTAAACCCCCCACACAAGTTATGTTAACCCCCCTTTAATGTGATACCACTCACCTTCTTCTCTCTTCCTCTTAAACACTTGCCAACCCAATTAATTTAATGTTTCATTCACTTAAATTAATTTGAATTTTTTGTAATTTTGAAAAGCTTGTCATGTGTTAATAAAATAAGGGAAGACCTTATTTTATTAGGCTGCTTGGTTGTATGAGGATATTTGGAGAGAAAACTCTAAGTCTTGGAGAACTCCATCACCTTCGTTGAAGAACGTCAAGACTTCGACGAAGAACGTCGTCACCGCAAGGAGAGATCGACGTGATGTTCTTTCCCCTCTCCGCAACCGGTGTGAGACGTCGTCCCCTCCTTGGATGCGGGAACTCGCCAACGCCGTCATCGAACCCACCCCCGCGACGCTAGCTTCCACAAACTTCTTTTGAGGTAGGGGTTGTTTCATCGTTCAAGTATATTTAACGTTCTTCGATAATTATTGGCCGCTTGTTATCAATATAACGAGAGGAGGTCGGAACGCACAAACACGACCGATCCCCCCCCTTTTGTTGTTGATCTTCTTCTTGGCTTGAAACGGAGGCAACACGATGCCATTGCACCGCGCGAGAACAAGAGAACCGCGGCCGGAGTGGGTCGCGGCGAAGGAGCGCGGTGCCGTTGCGTCACGCCAGTGAAGCCAAAGGAGGATGCGGCCAAGAGCGGGCCATGGCGGAGGGGCGCGGCGCAGTCGTGCCGCGCCAGATGGACAAGAGTCGCGGCCTTTGGCCGCGATAGTTCGGCAAGGGGGCGGCCGGACTCCGCCGGCCGCCGGCGCATCAGGAGGTGGGACCCGCGGGGGTCCCGCGGCAGCTCACCGGCCGGCCAAAACGGCCGGCCGTTTCCAAGAAGACCGGGGGTTTGAAACCCCCAACAACCAACTAGGGCGGACCCCACCGATCCGCCGTTTCGGGAAAATAGGGGGGCGGCGCTCCCCCCCCCCCTTTCGCGTCCGCTCAGCGCACGGGCGCCCGCACCGGGCCGGACCGCCCGGGCCGGGCCGGGCCGCGCCACCCGGGTCGGGCCGCGCCCAAACAGGCCGGACCCAGACCCAGGTCGAGTCGACCCGGTTCGGGCCGACCCAGGGGGTATTGGGTCGGGTCTGATCGGGCCCAAACCCCCTGTTTTCGGACAGATCCGTTCAAACGCCCATAACTTGGGTTACAGATCTCTGATCGACGCACCGTCAGTTGAGATGAGATCCTTGGATCGAGATGGTCATTTCAGTATATTACACTCAAGGTTTAGGAGAACTTTGGGTACGGCCGGGTTGGTTTGAACACGAAACCAACCAGACCCTCGCTGCGGACACGCTTATAACTTGAGCTCCGGACGTCCGATTGACGTGTCGTCGATTTTGTTGGATTCCTCTTAGTGAGATGATTCTTTTGGCTTACTCCTCTCGAGGTTTGGACATAGCTGGAGTATGGTCGGGTTGGTTTTAGCTTAAAAACCAACCGGGCCCCTAGGACGAAAAAACCAATAACTCTCAGACGGGCGTCCGATTGACGCGCCGTCTGTCGCGTTGAGTTCTTATTGACGAGACGGAACTTTGTGATACATCAACTCTGTAATTCGTGATAGTTGATGTATCGAACCTACCTTGTCTCGTGGAGCGGACCCTCCTGGAATCGAGCGTGTTGTGTGCGGGAACCCTAGAGTTGGCTGCGACTGCGACGACGATGACGACTGTACTTGGATCCTATGTGGGTTCAGCAGCGAGGATGACTGTACTTGGATCCTCCGTGGGTTCGGCAGTGATGACGACTGTACTTGGATCCTACGTGGGTTCAACAGCGACGGTTACTGTATTTGGATCCTACGTGGGTTCGACAGCGACGACATCTGTACTTGGATCCTACATGGGTTCGGCAGAGGGGATGATTCAGAGGCTACACCAATCATCTCCACCCCTCTTCGTGAATAGTATACCTGTGTGAGTTGAGTCTTGACTTTCAATCATTATCTTCGATATGATTGACTTGCTTTCCTGTGTGGATTGGGACGTACTTTCCTGTGTGGATTGAGTTATACTTTCCTGTGTGGACTGAGTTCTACTTGAGCTCGTGAGTTGGAGCAGAACTGGAATTGATGACTTAGGTATATGTATGGGCATATACCTAAGTAGTGTTGGTTGATACTTGTATCCATATCTTTCCTTTGTAGATTATCCTTTGTGGATTCTGGGAGACCTTCGGGAGTCTCGGGGTCCCTACTGAGTATCGTATACTCACCCCTGCACGGGCTACGCCCGCACTACGTTGTGTTGGTTTTAGACGATGGACAGCGCTGATCGTAGTTGAGGCTTGAGGAGCGGGACGGTACACGGAGGTGGACTATCAGGTAGGACGTACACGGTGTGGACGGACGGATACGAGGAGCAGAGGAGACCATCTGTACCCACCCTTTAGGTGGGGTTTTTGGAGGATGTCTTGGTGGTTGCTGCTTTGTCTTTCAGCTGTTGTACTTTACTTTTCAGTTGTACTGCACTTTCAGTTGGGTTTGTATACTGGCCCGTTTACTTTTCAGCACTTACTTTTGTACTCAGTTTACTTAGTGTTTACTTCAGCTTTGTTGGGCAAAAATCCCTCAAGGTAACATTGCAGTATTTTTTTGACATTCCATGGAGAATTGTCGAGTTCCCGAGAATTTGTTGACATTCCATGTTGACAAAGAACGGTGACAAAGGAAAGGACGATCTAGAGGCGGTACAAAAGAGCAGTACAATGTGGCACCGTTTCCCAGTGTTTGCCAAATTTTTGGGGTCCAAAATTTGGAGTTTGGTGAGCATCGCGAAAAGTGGATTTCCATGAAGATCATAATTTAATATGGCAAAGACATGAATTTCGCGAAGATATGATTCATGGTTTGGAAATCGCGAAGACCAGAAGAATGGAGGCGGTGAGTCTTCGCGATTACGTCAAGTTTTGCGAATAGCAGAGGCTGAAGCGCATCGCGATGGAGAAGGGCTTCGCAAGGGAGCTTCGCGGCGAATTCGCGAAGGTATGTTGACGGTGATTCTTCGCGACTACGTCAAGCTTCGCGAACGGCAAATTTCAGTGGTGCTTCGCGATTTGGACAGAATTCCGGCGGAATCTTTAGAGCTTCGTGATTTGAGATGATGTGGCGTTGACTTCGCGCGGAAGGGACGAGGGTCGGTGGAATCGCCTATAAATAGAGGCCGACCCCTTCGAGCGAAGTAGAGAGCATTTTCATAGAAGATCATTTTCTCTCGTTTTGCGAAGGTAGTTCGCGGAGCCAGTGTGCTTCGCGAAAGAGGAGCTTCGCGACGACTATTGTTGCTCCGTGAAAGTTGTGTGCTCCGCGCTGGCTCAGTGAGCTTCTTGAGAAAAGTTTCTTTGCAACGAGTTGAGCTTCGCGGGAGTTATTCGCGAGAGAGCTTCGCGAGAGAGCTTCGCGAAAAGGCAGGAGCTTCACGTAGGCTTGTCTGAGCTTCGCAAAATTGGGAGCTTCACGAAGTATGGTGCTTTGAGAAGGTACTTTCCAAAGGTAGTTGCCCAGTGGTCAGAGGCAAAGTGCTATTCATCAGTGGATGAAATTTGGACTTCAATAGAGCATCTATCAACAGTTGAAGATGCATTATTTCATGCAAATGAAGAGACCTACAAGTCTATAAACTGTGATTGGATTCCCTTATGGAGTAGTGAGCTTAGGAAGAGGAAGTAGGTGATCCTCTCCACCGGCAGTGAGCCAGAGAGAGAGAAACAGGGAGTGACCCTTGGGAAAGCAGTGAGCTGACCCTAAACCTTGTAAAGGCAGTGAGCCTGGGCATAGAAGTGATCTAGCCCGAACATTGTAATCCACAGCTAGTGAAGTTTAGTGGAATTGGTACGCATGACAACTTGTCGGCGTATGCTCCTTGGACGTAGCCCAGTGAGGGTGAACCAAGTAAAAATCGTTGTGTCTGCCTGCTTACTTCCATGCATTGCATTTGAAGCATCATCATCAGACAAAGAAGAAAATAAGTGATCATAATAAACACACAAGTGCAAAAAAAGTGACCCTCGTAATAAAGAGGTCAAGATCCAGTGGGGCAGGAAGAATTTTGAAAAAGAATATCCATACCCTGATTCACCCCCCTATCAGGGTATATAGGCCCCTATTGGTCCTAACAATTGGTATCAGAGGCAGGTTGCTTTTATCAGATCTGTTTTCTCCGACTTGGTGTAGTCGATCTGTGTGTTTAAATAATTAGTCTCCTCTTATCTCGGTGAGCCATGGCAAAGGGAAAAACATCCAAGAAGAAGCAGAAGTCATGTGGTATTCCTCAGTGTGGAAGTATGTATGGAAAAAGTGTGATTCAATTAAAAGAATCAAATAGTTTACTAAAGGAAGGTATGGATGAATCTGACAGGGAAAAGATTGATTCACTCAATCATGATGTTGGAATGAGTGAAGTACATGAGAATCAGAGTGATGCAGAAACAGAAGAAGAAATTGACGGAAGAATAGATATGCGAGCTGAGTTGGAGGCTGCTCTTGAGGAGATAGATGTTTGGAGAGCAAAAACAAAGAAATCCAACAAAGTTGTTCACGATGCCAAACTCTATATGCAGCAGCAGGAAGAAGAGAAGTCTGAGTTGATGGAAGAAATTGAGAAACTCAAGTTATCAACACGAGAGAACTCAGAATCGGTTAGTGAGTATAATATTAAGATTGAAGAACAGAAAAGGGAGATCGATGGCTTGAATATAAAAGTGGAAGATCAAGTCAAGTGCATCGAAGAACCTGATATTCCAATTGACGTTGGAAACATTGAATAAGTCAAATCTAAAGATATCCAGATCAAGGTTTTGGAGATTGATGTCAACAAGCTAAGAGGCTTAAATCAAAGGCTTATTGACATAGCTACTGACCTAACAGAGAAGAATGATTCTCATGCCAATGAAATACAAAATATAGCTAAAATGAAAGGAAAACAAAAGGCTGATGATTATGAAGAGAATCAAAAGTCAGATGAAGTACATAATCTGAAAGCTAGAAATGATGATCTAGTAGCACAGTTGTCTGAAGAAGTTCAGAAGAATCGAAGCCTACAACAAGAGAATGAACTTGTCTCTAAATCTGTTTCTGAGGAAAAAATTAAAAGTAGTGAAGCTAAGTGCAATGGTGGAAAAGCTCACACAGGAACTAGAAGATGAGGTGAGTAGCGGGAAGCTTCTCAAGAAAGAACTGGATATCCAACTTGAATCAAGGGAGACAAAGATTAAAAAGTTGGAAGAGGATCTAGAATCAGTAAAGAAGGAGTTATATGGGCTTTAACAAGCACCAAGAGCATGGTACTAAAGGCTATATCAGTATTTGGAGAATCTTGGTTCTCAGGTTACACAAGGCAGGAATGACACATTCATTTCTCAATCCAAATATGCCAAGGAGGTTTGGAAATGATTTGGAATGGAAAATTCCAAGGAGATGAAGACTCCGGTTGCTACCCGGATAAAATTATCAAAAGATGATAATGGAAAGGCAGTTAATATCACAGAATACAGACAGATTATTGAGATTATACAGTACCTGACAGTAACAAGGCCTGATATTGTTTTCGCCACATGCCAAGCAGCGAGATATCAGAGCAATCCCAAGGAAAGCCTCATGCTTGCAGTGAAAAGAATACTTCGGTATATCCAGGGCACAGTGGATTTCGGCTTGACATATACTGATAAATCTCAGACAGAGTTATTGGGCTATACTGATGCAGACTGGGCCGGTTCATCGGATGATAAAAAATCAATGTCAGGTGGTGCTTTCTATCTTGGCGGATTGTGTATTTCTTGGCTTAGCAAGAAGCAAGATTGCATTTCATTGAGCACCGCCGAAGCTGAGTATATTGCGGCCACTCAAGCATGCACACAGTTATTGTGGATGAAGCAGCAACTTAAAGATATGGGAGTTGAAGTGAAGTCTCCGATCGGAATCCAGTGCGACAACTCAAGTGCTATAAATCTTAGCCAAAATCCCGTCCATCATTCAAGGACAAAGAACATTGAGATTAAGTATCATTTTATCAAGGAGAAGGTTGAGCATAGAATCGTAAAGTTGGAGTACATGCCTACAGAGCTACAGGTTGCAGACATTCTGACAAAAGCCTTACCCAAGGAAGCTTTTGAGAGGCATCGACTGGCTCTGGGAGTTCAGTCGATTCCCCGCACTTGAAATAGTGTGGATGTGGGACCCCCCACCCCCCTCTCCCCGAGGTATGATGTGTTTTTCCCTAATGTGCTGATATGTGTTCTCTACTATGTTACAGACTACAAAGGCGTGACCTTTGGGTTCGTTGACAAAGGGGGAGAAAATAGTGATCGTGCAAGGGCAAGACAGTGTGGCTATTTGATAAATCATGGTTGATACGGGGAGAAGCTGACCAGTAGAGCAGCCAGATAGGGGGAGAAATGAGAAAGGGGGAGAGTATTAAAATCTGATGATGCTAGAAGTGATCGATCAAAGCATAGATATCACGACAGTTGAGTATCGTGATAAAAGCAGAACAGTGGTGTTGGAATGGTGTGAGACGGTGTCCAGCTATTCACCAATTGGTATTAGTGTGGTTCAACAATTGGTATCAATTTAAGAATTGGTATTAGGTTGGAATCGACAATTGGGGTCTGACATGAAGTGATTCATTGATGAACTTTTCATACTACTCTTGTTTCTCACGCCGAGAATTGCTCATGTGGGCTTAGAGTACGTGTTAAGTGAATCCTTGAACGCTATCAGAATCGCAAGAGGCGAATGGTGGTAGCAACTGGAAGAAGACTCAGTGAGGTATCAAAGTGCAGAAAATCATTCTGAGCAGAGTTGTGAAGAGTTGTCAACAAACCCAAAGGGGGAGATTGTTGGGAAAAAATCCCTCAAGGTAACATTGCAGTATTTTTTTGGGTCAATTGTGTTTGTTGACAAAGAAGGTTTCTATGGAGAATTTTCGAGTTCCCGAGAATTTGTTGACATTCCATGTTGACAAAGAACGATGACAAAGGAAAGGACGATCTGGAGGCGGTACAAAAGAGCAGTACAAGGTGGTGCCGTTTCCCAGTGTTTGCCAAATTTTTGGGGTCCAAAATTTGGAGTTTGGTGAGCATCGCGAAAAGTGGATTTCCATGAAGATCATAATTTAATATGGCAAAATCATGAATTTCGCTAAGATAGGATTCATAGTTTGGAAATCGCGAAGACCAGAAGAATGGAGGCGGTGAGTCTTCGCGATTACGTCAAGCTTCGCGAACAGCAGAGGCTGAAGCGCATCGCGACGGAGAAGGGCTTCGCGAGGGAGCTTCGCGGCGAAGTCGCGAAGGTATGTTGACGGTGATTCTTCGTGACTATGTCAAGCTTCGCGAACGACAAATTGCAGTGGTGCTTCGCGATTTGGACAGAATTCCGGCGGAATCTTTGGAGCTTTGCGATTTGAGATGACGTGGTGTTGACTTCGCGCGGAAGGGACGAGGGTCGGTGGAATCGCCTATAAATAGAGGCCGACCCCTTCGAGCGAAGTAGAGAGAATTTTCATAGAAAATCATTTTCTCTCGTTTTGCGAAGGTAGTTCGCGGAGCCAGTGTGCTTTGCGAAAGAGGAGCTTCACGGTGGCTATTGTTGCTCCGCGAAAGTTGTGTGCTCCGCGCTGGCTCAGTGAGCTTCACGAGAGAAGTTGCTTTGCAACGAGTTGAGCTTCGCGGGAGTTCTTCGCGAGAGAGCTTCGCGAAAAGGCAGGAGATTTGCGTAGGCTTGTTTGAGCTTCGCAAAATTGGGAGCTTCACGAAGTATGGTGCTTTGCGAAGGTACTTTCCAAAGGTAGTTGCCTAGTGGTCAGAGGCAAAGTGCTATTCATCAGTGGATGAAATTTGGACTTCAATAGAGCATATATCAACAGTTGAAGATGCATTATTTCATGCAAATGAAGAGACCTACAAGTCTATAAACTGTGATTGGATTCCCTTCTGGAGTAGTGAGCTTAGGAAGAGGAAGTAGGTGATCCTCTCCACCGGCAGTGAGCCAGAGAGAGAGAAACAGGGAGTGAACCTTGGGAAAGCAGTGAGCTGACCCTAAACCTTGTAAAGGCAGTGAGCCTGGGCATAGAAGTGATCTAGCTCGAACATTGTAATCCACAGCTAGTGAAGTTTAGTGGAATTGGTAGGCACGACAACTTTTCGGCGTATGCTCCTTGGACGTAGCCCAGTGAGGGTGAACCAAGTAAAAATCGTTGTGTCTGCCTGCTTACTTCCATGCATTGCATTTGAAGCATCATCATTAGACAAAGAAGAAAATAAGTGATCATAATAAACACACAAGTGCAATCAAAGTGACCATTGTAATAAAGAGGTCAAGATCCAGTGGGGCATGAAGAATTTTGAAAAAGAATATCCATACCCTGATTCACCCCCCTATCAGGGTATATAGGCCCCTATTGGTCCTAACAATTGGTATCAGAGGCAGGTTGCTTTTATCAGATCTGTTTGCTCCGAGTTGGTGTAGTCGATCTGTGTGTTTAAAGAATTAGTCTCCTCTTATCTCGGTGAGCCATGGTAAAGGAAAAAACATCCAAGAAGAAGCAGAAGTAATGTGGTATTCCTCAGTGTGGAAGTATGTATGGAAAAAGTGTGATTCAATTAAAATAATCAAACAGTTTACTGAAGGAAGGTATGGATGAATCTGACAGGGAAAAGATTGATTCACTCAATCATGATGTTGGAATGAGTGAAGTACATGAGCATCAGAGTGATGCAGAAAAAGAAGAAGAAATTGACGGAAGAATAGATACGTGAGCTGAGTTGGAGGATGATCTTGAGGAGATATATGTTTGGAGAGCAAAAACAAAGAAATCCAACAAAGTTGTTCACGATGCCAAACTCTATATGCAGCAGCAGGAAGAAGAGAAGTCTGAGTTGATGGAAGAAATTGAGAAACTCAAGTTATCAACACGAGGGAACTCAGAATCGGTTAGTGAGTATAAGATTAAGATTGAAGAACAGAAAAGGGAGATCGATGGCTTGAATATAAAAGTGAAAGATCAAGTCAAGTGCATCGAAGAACCTGATATTCCAATTGACATTGGAAATATTGAAGAAGTCAAATCTAAAGATATCCGGATCAAGGTTTTGGAGATTGAGGTCAACAAGCTAAGAGGCTTAAATCAAAGGCTTATTGACATAGCTACTGACCTAACAGAGAAGAATGATTCTCATGCCAATGAACTACAAAAGATGGCTAAAATGAAAGGAAAACAAAAGGCTGATGATTATGAAGAGAATCAAAAGTCAGATGAAGTACATAATCTGAAAGCTAGAAATGATGATCTAGCAGCACAGTTGTCTGAAGAAGTTCAGAAGAATCGAAGCCTACAACAAGAGAATGAACTTGTCTCTAAATCTGTTTCTGAGGAAAAAATTAAAAGTAGTGAAGCTAAGTGCAATGGTGGAAAAGCTCACACAGGAACTAGAAGATGAGGTGAGTAGCGGGAAGCTTCTCAAGAAAGAACTGGATGTACAACTTGAATCAAGAGAGAAGAAGATTAAAAATTTGGAAGAGGATCTAGAATCAGTAAAGAAGGAGTTATATGGGCTTTAACAAGCACCAAGAGCATGGTACTAAAGGCTATATCAGTATTTGGAGAATCTTGGTTCTCAGGTTACACAAGGAAGGAATGACACATTCATTTCTCAATCCAAATATGCTAAGGAGGTTTGGAAATGATTTGGAATGGAAAATTCCAAGGAGATGAAGACTCCGGTTGCTACCCGGATAAAATTATCAAAAGATGATAATGGAAAGACAGTTAATATCACAGAATACAGGCAGATTATTGGGAGTATACAGTACCTGACAGTAACAAGGCCTGATATTGTTTTTGCCACATGCCAAGCAGCGAGATATCAGAGCAATCCCAAGGAAATCCACATGCTTTGAGTGAAAAGAATACTTCTTTATATCTAGGGCATAGTGGATTTCGGCTTGACATATACTGATAAATCTCAGACAGAGTTATTGGGCTATACTGATGCAGACTAGGCCGGTTCAGCGGATGATAGGAAATCAACGTCAGGTGGTGCTTTCTATCTTGGTGGATTTTGTATTTCTTGGCTTAGAAAGAAGCAAGATTGCATTTCATTGAGCACCGCCGAAGCTGAGTATATTGCGGCCACTCAAGCATGCACACAGTTATTGTGGATGAAGCAGCAACTTAAAGATATAGGAGTTGAAGTGAAGTCTCCGATCAGAATCCAGTGCGACAACTCAAGTGCTATAAATCTTAGAAAAAATCCCGTCCATCATTCAAGGACAAAGCACATTGAGATTAAGTATCATTTTATCAAGGAGAAGGTTGAGCAGGGAATCGTGAAGTTGGAGTACGTGCCTACAGAGCTACAGGTTGCAGACATTCTGACAAAGGCCTTACCCAAGGAAGCTTTTGAGAAGCATCGACTGGCTCTGAGAGTTCAGTCGATTCCCCGCACTTGAAATAGTGTGGATGTGGGACCCCCACCCCCCCTCTCCCCGAGGTATGATGTGTTTTTCCCTAATGTGTTGATATGTGTTCTCTACTATGTTACAGACTACAAAGGCGTGACCTTTGGGTTCGTTGACAAAGGGGGAGAAAATAATGATCGTGCAAGGGTGAGACAGTGTGGCTATTTGATAAATCATGGTTGATACGGGGAGAAGCTGACCAGTAGAGCAGCCAGATAGGGGGAGAAATGAGAAAGGAGGAGAGTATTAAAATCTGACGATGCTAGAAGTGATCGATCAAAGCATAGATATCACGACAGCTGAGGATCGTGATAAAAGAAGAACAGTGGTGTTGGAATGGTGTGAGACGGTGTCCAGCTATTCAACAATTGGTATTAGTGTGGTTCAACAATTGGTATCAATTTAAGAATTGGTATCAGGTTGGAATCGACAATTGGGGTCTGACATGAAGTGATTCATTGATGAACTTTTCATACTACTCTTGTTTCTCACACTGAACATTGCTCATGTGGGCTTAGAGTATGTGTTAAGTGAATCCTTGAACGCTATCAGAATCGCAAGAGGAGAATGGTGGTAGCAACTAGAAGAAGACTCAGTGAGGTATCAAAGTGCAGAAAATCATTCTGAGCAGAGTTGAGCAGAGTTGTCAACAAACCCAAAGGGGGAGATTGTTGGGCAAAAATCCCTCAAGGTAACATTGCAGTATTTTTTTGGGTCGATTGTGTTTGTTGACAAAGATGGTTTCCATGGAGAATTGTCGAGTTCCCAAGAAGTTGTTGACATTCCATGTTGACAAATAACGATGACAAAGGAAAGGACGATCTGGAGGCGGTACAAAAGAGCAGTACAAAGTGGCACCGTTTCTCAGTGTTTGCCAAATTTTTGGGGTCCAAAATTTGGAGTTTGGTGAGAATCGCGAAAAGTGGATTTCCATGAAGATCATAATTTAATATGGCAAAGGCATGAATTTTTCAAAGATAGGATTCATGGTTTGGAAATCGCGAAGACCAGAAGAATGGAGGCGGTGAGTCTTCGCGATTACGTCAAGCTTCGCGAACAGTAGAGGCTGAAGCGCATCGCGGCGGAGATGGGCTTCGTGAGGGAGCTTCGCGGCGAAGTCGTGAAGGTATGTTGACGGTGATTCTTTGCGACTACGTCAAGCTTCGCGAACGGAAAATTGCCGTGGTGCTTCGCGATTTGGACATAATTCCGGTGGAATCTTTGGAGCTTCGCGATTTGAGATGACGTGGCGTTGACTTTGCGCGGAAGGGACGAGGGTCGGTGGAATCGCCTATAAATAAAGGCCGACCCCTTCGAGTGAAGTAGAGAGCATTTTCATATAAGATCATTTGCTCTCGTTTTACGAAGGTAGTTCGCGGAGCCAGTGTGCTTCGCGAAAGAGGAGCTTTGCGGCGGCTATTGTTGCTCCGCGAAAGTTGTGTGCTCCGTGCTGGCTCAGTGAGCTTCGTGAGAGAAGTTTCTTTGCAACGAGTTGAGCTTCGCGAGAGTTCTTCACGAGAGAGCTTCGTGAGAGAGCTTCACGAAAAGGTAGAAGCTTCGCGTAGGCTTGTTTGAGCTTTTCGAAATTGGGAGCTTCGCAAAGTAGGGTGCTTTGCAAAGGTACTTTCCAAAGGTAGTTGCCCAGTGGTCAGAGGCAAAGTGCTATTCATCAGTGGATGAAATTTGGACTTCAATAGAGCATCTATCAATAGTTGAAGATGCATTATTTCATGCAAATGAAGAGACCTACATGTCTATAAACTGTGATTGGATTCCCTTCTGGAGTAGTGAGCTTAGGAAGAGGAAGTAGGTGATCTTCTCCACCGGTAGTGAGCTAGAGAGAGAGAAACAGGGAGTGAACCTTGGGAAAGCAGTGAGCTGACCCTAAACCTTGTAAAGGCAGTGAGCCTGGGCATAGAAGTGATCTAGCCCGAACATTGTAATCCACAGCTAGTGAAGTTTAGCGGAATTGGTACGCATGACAACTTGTCGGCGTATGCTCCTTGGACGTAGCCCAGTGAGGGTGAACCAAGTAAAAATCATTGTGTCTGCCTGCTTACTTCCATGCATTGCATTTGAATCATCATCATCAGACAAAGAAGAAAATAAGTGATCATAATAAACACACAAGTGCAAACAAAGTGACCCATGTAATAAAGAGGTCAAGATCCAGTGGGGCAGGAAGAATTTTGAAAAAGAATATCCATACCCTGATTCACCCCCCCTCTCAGGGTATATAGGCCCCTATTGGTCCTAACAAGCTTGCATACTCTGTGGTGTTTGTTTTATTATATAAAGGCAATGTCTTCCCTTTTATCGAGACTTACGCTTTTGGTGCTAGTCGCCAGCCCTTGTCCTATGGGAGGCGGGCTTGGGGTAGTCACGACACGGGCCCCGAGGACGGGTCGTGACAGATTGGTATCAAAGGAGTTCGGTTCTACCGCAGAACTCAGGACTCTGATCTCTCTTCTATGTGAAACAATAATTTTAAGGATATTGAGTGTGGTTATCAGTCCAGGGAGTCCAGTGTTGGTGCGGCGGCTGACGTATCCATACACCAGGACCCTGACTTCTGATTTCCGACTCAGTGCACGAAAACATTGATTGAATGTGTGTTCCAAAGTTTTCTTTGTGATTACTTTATGTCAGCTCACCAGGTATATTGTATTGACCATGACACACCTATTTCTTTATAGGATTTCCCCACGATGACACCCAGCTAGGGTTCCATGCTTTGTGCGAGATGACAGCCCACTGAGCGACGAGGCCTCGGTGTAGGGCCCCATTACAGCAGAGGCACTGGTGGTACCTCTACCCGCCGAGCCAGCGATGCCACCAGCCCTAGTAGCTGAGAGTGCACGTTGCCTTAGTGCACTGCACAAGTTTTAGCGTCATAGACCGCCCAGGTTCCGCGGGGAGACGGACCCTCAGGCAGTTGAGGATTGGCTGGAGGCTGTTGTTCGAGTCTTCAGATTAGTAGGGACACCAGCTAACCTCATGGTGATCCTTGCGGTGAGTCTCCTGCACGCAGAAGCATGTAGATGGTGGAGCCTGATGCTCCAGGTGCACGATGAGACATCTCTTCTTTGGACAGACTTCGAGAGCCTCTTCCGCTCAGAGTTCGTTCCAGCTACCCTCCGTGCGGTGCGCATTCAGGAGTTGCTACAGCTACGACAGGGCAACATGAAAGTAGCCTAGTACTTGGCAAGATTTACTAATCTCTTGCGCTACTCCACAGACATGGTACGAGACCCATTCTTCCGGGCCCGGACCTTTGAGCAGGGACTGAAGCATGAGATTAGGGCTTCGATGATCTCCCTCAGCATACTGATGCAGGCAGGAGTACTGGAGAGATCCCTTCTTGTAGAGAACTTTCTTATTGATCCCACACCAGCAGCGAGACCTACCGCAGGGCGGCACATAACAGAGTTTTCTACAGCTGGCAGTCGATGGATGTCACAGGGGTCCAAGCGGACCAGACCATCAGGCAGATGACCTCAGGATACTAGCTCGGAGGTGCGGGGCACACGCAGTAGAGCCAGTCATACAAGAGGCAGACAATGCTACACATGCGGCGAGCAGGGACACATGGCTCGTGACTTCCTGACCCGCCATGCAGAGGAGCAGTAGACGGTTGAGGGACCACCCAGGTAGAGGCAGAGGTTCGACCATGGCGGTCCGCAGGGAGAAGGCGGACGAGGCAGAGGAGCTGGCCGAGCGGCAGGTGGTGTATAGCATCCCGCCATTTTATAACATAAACTTTCATTACATTACACAAAACTGAGGATCTTTAAGGTTTAGTGTCTTGGAAACAAGGAACATAAAACATGAAACAAAAAAAAACATTCTTCTTAAACACTTGAAAGGCTTCTCCTCATGTTCACCCTAGGCTCATTACTGCATCCCATAACCTGCGGACATACATCAAAAGGAAGGGTGAGCAGAAGGCCCAACAAGGGAAACAAGTGAAACATTTTACATATGAACTTGAGATACATCAATAAAGTCATGAAAAGAACTTTAAGGCATGAAAATGAAATCATGAGGCATATCATAATAAAAATAAAACTTTTTCATAACTTGAAGATGTGGCTACATCATTTAACATAGAAAATCATGAACATATCACCAAGGTCCATCCCCAAGATGTCATTTTAAAATTACCAAGGTTATTCACCAAGGTATCGTGAAAATTGTAATCTCTAGTGGTTACATCATTACCCAATGCATTGGAGCGCTATCAGGGAGCACCCTTAAATTTGCCTTTATTATCATGTGATCCACATATATCATCATCAAACATTTCATAAATAACCCATATAGCATAAAGGAAATGGGTTTCATTTCATAATCATAACTTTTTTAAAAACTGCTTTAAAGACATGATCTTTATATCACTTTAAAACCCACAGAAAAGGAAGGTGGGTCTCATGTATGTAAATCCCAGAATTTAAAATAGAACATTTTGGTATATATGTGAATACCCCTTTAGAAGAAAGAGCTTTGAGTATTCACTTAATAAAATAAAATAACTTTAGAAAAAAAATAGATAGACATTTTGAGACAGAAATTCTGCAGCATAACGGCAATGTTCGGAGGTTTTAGAAGACATTAAAAGAGAGGTAAAATGGGTCAAACATTCATAAATGACCCATAAAATAGTACATGGACAGAATAAGAAGGATACATGATCATGGTAATGAAATTTCAAGGACATACCATTTTAAATGAAAAACATGGAAGGAAGAAAAAAATTAGATTTCTCTTATGAAAGTTCGGCAGCCTAACGACGTTACTTAAACATCAACAAAAATGATTTGAAAAGATCAAATAGGGTCTCTTATCATGTGAAAATACGAGTTAAGTATGATAGATATAGAGATAATTCCCCAACATAACAAAAAGGAACATGAAAGAATTGACATGAAAGTAGAACTTCAAAACGAGAAGGGTGAAGAACCACTTAAAAATTCGGCAGCCTAAGGGCGCCACTTAAAACATCAAAATACTGAATTGAAGAGATCAAATGGGGTATCTCATAATATGAACATAAGAGTCCAGTATGATATATATAGAGATCATACCCCAATATAACAAAAAGGAACTTGAAATAATTGACATGAAAGTAGAACTTCAAAACGAGAAGGGTGAAGAACCACTTAAAAATTCGGCAGCCTAACGGCGCCACTTAAAACATCAAAATACTGAATTGAAGAGATCAAATGGGGTCTCTCATCATATGATCATAAAAGATCAGTATGATAATTTAGAGATCATACCCCAACATAATAAAAAGGAACATGAAAGACTTGAATGAAAATAGAACTTGAAAACGGGGAAGGTGAAAGAATCCCTTAAAAATTCGGCAGCCTAACGGCGCCACTTAAACATTCTTAAAACGAATTGATGAGAGCAAGGGGGGGTCTCTCATCATATGAAAATGAAATAGGAAGTAGTATGAATATAAAAGAACATCCTCCAACATAAGAACATGGAGTATAAAATAAATGACATAAAAGAGATTACTTGAAAAGAAAGAGAGAGGTCGGATCCCTTACCTTAAAATGTAACTCTTAAACCTCAAAGGTTGGGACCTTGAGGGCTTGGGGGCACCTTGGGAGGACTCCTTGGGAGGTAATGAGACCAAAAATTCGTTGGGAATGAGTGGGGAGTCGAATGGATGAGAGGAGGGCTTGGTATTTATAGGGAAAGTGAGGGGACAAGGCATTAATGGCCAAGGGACACCTCACATGTGCTTTTCTCAAACCCATGTGATCTCCCTTGTCATTTATCATGGAGTTAGGCCACATGGGGCCCCCAAAACAATAATTCATCACCCTTGGCCGGCCAACCCTCAAAAGATCTCATGACATCATCATGACACCGTTATGATGTCATTAAACATACCGAAACCCTAAAACTGTATTTTTACTATTCACTGAAAATTCAACTTTCTCAGAAAAATCCCAAAATTTCACATTAACCAAATATCAATGCTCTGATTTCAAAAATGAAATCCATTTTATAAAAATAATTTTCTAAATATTTTTAATTTAATTTTTAAATAAAAACACTATTCATCGAAAATTCATTTTTTCAGAAAAAAACCCCAAAAATTACCATAACATAATATCGATGCTCTGAGTTCAAAAATAAAGTCATTTTTATAAAAATAATTTTCTAATAATTTTTAATTAAATTTTTAATTAAAAAACACTATTCACCCGAAAAAACTAATACTTGAATAATAATTAATGAAACCATTATTTAACTATTTTATTGAATCACATTACTTAATCAAGGTGCATAGATTATTTTAAAACTTTCTTTAAGTGAGATTACTAATCCATTTGGTCATATTACTAATCCTAATAATAAAATCACTATTCATAATTTACTATTCATCAAAAATCAAGTTGATCTTATTAGACTCTAAATTTAGTACTGAACATAATTGAAGAAGACCATTTTTTGAAAATCATTACACATTTTTAATTATTTAGGGTTTACATAAACATATTTAAAATATCCTTTTTCTAAAATTCATCAAAAATATGCATACTATATTTATCCGGTCATTTCAAAATTCATAAACTTCATCATAAGAAGAAATCCCAATTTTTTTTTAAAACAAGGATTACACAAGGTAGTTACGGTCTCGTTACATAACCCCTTATAATACCAGCATAGGACCTAAGAGTAAGGTGTGCTAGGGTGATAGAAGCTTGGGGCGGCTCAGTCAACATTGCCCGAGTAGTAATTTCTATCATTTTGAACTTCTCACGAAGGCGATTCCGTTCCAGCTTCACATGATGAAGTTCGGCTTGGATTTGATCCAGAGCAAAGCCCAGTGGTGCTACCTCCTTCCCAAGCTCTGTTAGATGGGCTTCGATCGGTCCAAGACTACTAGGTGAGGCCATCAAATCTTATTTCTATAATAATTAACCAAGATTACTTATATTTAGAGACAAAAATCAAAACATTTTGTTCACAGCGGTCATATTGACCGATGGTTATATAATAGTCAAAACCCACTGAAAGTCCCACATCGGAAAAGGAGTCAGTAAAACTATTACTTTAAAATAAAGAAAGGGAAGTACAAAGGTCACCCGAGTTAACCCACACTAGGGTTCCATGTAGGAAAACATGGACATGGAGGAGAAAACAAAGGGTCAAGTTCTGAGGGAGAGTGATAGAGAACATGATTAGGAGAAAGTTAACCATGAGAAAATCCCAAAATTATGATGTGTGTAAACGGTCTTTGATTACCTAGTAGGAAACGTAAACCAACAACATTTTTGTTTTACGTTTCTTTTCATAATTTTGAGGATTTCATTTACTACATATAACAAAAACATAAGAAAATATACCTACCTTCAAGTAGAGTTTCATCCTTTAACAAGTCCCTACCAACACTAATCTTTTCTCCAAATGATGAGAATTCAAAAACACTTGGTCTCATAAAAGCACAAGAATCATCTTCTATAGAATCACATAATCTACAAAAGATTAACTATCTATTTCTTCTATCTTTAAACATTATCCCAAAAACAGAAAGGTTAAGGTAAAACAACTCTTCAAAAAGAAAGAATCCCATAGGAATGGAAACTACTTTTAAATCATCAAAGTTCCATGGTACTACCCAAATTTCATCATAGACCATTCCATAAATAACGGTCCTTAAAATTCCTCAAAACAAACCAAACTAAGATTGAAACCCAAATACAATAAGGATTTGATAACATAGTCTTCCAAAACAACTTCATTGTTCATCTCCAGACAACATCAACCACTCCTAACATCTTATAAAAAAAGTAGCAAACCTAAACATATTTTACCCAAGATAGGTTAGTCATTCCCATAAGTAACCTAAATTACTATCAGTTCACCTTAAATTCATCGATTCTTCAAAATATAAGTCAACCTTACTCCTCAATGAAAATACCGTAGTAATCTATTTACCTCGATCAAATATGGTTTCCAAAATAATGAACGTCTTCCAAAATAATAATCATATTTTAATCCCCTAATCATCCCTGTCATATTAATACGAAAATCGTCGCATTTCCTATCACATTGGTTGTCGGAACATGTTCTTCCATTTCCCACCATTAACTAAGAAGAGAAAGCATAATTAGGGGCTTAAGTACTTAGCTAATAATCATGAAAAGGAACTGAAAGCATATAAGGATAACTTGTATATGAAAGGTATACCCTAACTTGTGATCTCCTAGGTTCCCATCTAGGTTATGAATGATCATATATTCTTATGTGAACCTTTATTTTATTTTATCTTTGTTCCTTTAACAATGGTTCATACCAAGCTTATGAATTTACCAAAGCATATCCCCCGGGAGTGTCGTAACCAAGAGTGCAGCAAGGCCCGTTGTCGTGTACCAGTTTCCGTTCGAGTCTAGCTCAAAGCGGTGTTTTCGGGTTTTACCCCTATGTACATCTGTTCCAGAGCCACCTCTACCTGCTCGTATCCAGACAGGGATGTATTTGCTTGGCAACCCCTTACTCAATACTCACCAAAATACTAGGAAGATTTCCTATATTAAACTTTTCTATAGGGTTCCTCCTAGAGTTTTCATATCCTAATTTCCACAAATAACTAAACCATCCTTTGAGACCAACTATAGCATCCCGCCATTTTATAACATAAACTTTCATTACATTACACAAAACTGAGGATCTTTAAGGTTTAGTGTCTTGGAAACAAGGAACATAAAACATGAAACAAAAAAAAACATTCTTCTTAAACACTTGAAAGGCTTCTCCTCATGTTCACCCTAGGCTCATTACTGCATCCCATAACCTGGGGACATACATCAAAAGGAAGGGTGAGCAGAAGGCCCAGCAAGGGAAACAAGTGAAACATTTTACATATGAACTTGAGATACATCAATAAAGTCATGAAAAGAACTTTAAGGCATGAAAATGAAATCATGAGGCATATCATAATAAAAATAAAACTTTTTCATAACTTGAAGATGTGGCTACATCATTTAACATAGACAATCATGAACATATCACCAAGGTCCATCCCCAAGGTGTCATTTTAAAATTACCAAGGTTATTCACCAAGGTATCGTGAAAATTGTAATCTCTAGTGGTTACATCATTACCCAATGCATTGGAGCGCTATTAGGGCGCACCCTTAAATTTGCCTTTATTATCATGTGAGCCACATATATCATCATCAAACATTTCATAAATAACCCATATAGCATAAAGGAAATGGGTTTCATTTCATAATCATAACTTTTTTAAAAACTGCTTTAAAGACATGATCTTTATATCACATTAAAACCCACAGAAAAGGAAGGTGGGTCTCATGTATGTAAATCACAGAATTTAAAATAGAACATTTTGGTATATATGTGAATACCCCTTTAGAAGAAAGAGCTTTGAGTATTCACTTAATAAAATAAAAGAACTTTAGAAAAAAAAGAGATAGACATTTTGAGACAGAAATTCTGCAGCATAACGACAATGTTCCGAGGTTTTAGAAGACATTAAAAGAGAGGTAAAATGGGTCAAACATTCATAAATGACCCATAAAATATTACATGGACAGAATAAGAAGGATACATGATCATGGTAATGAAATTTCAAGGACATACCATTTGAAATGAAAAACATGGAAGGAAGAAAAAAATTAGATTTCTCTTATGAAAGTTCGGCAGCCTAACGGCGTTACTTAAACATCAACAAAAATGATTTGAAAAGATCAAATAGGGTCTCTCATCATGTGAACATACGAGTTCAGTATGATAGATATAGAGATAATTCCACAACATAACAAAAAGGAACATGAAAGAATTGACATGAAAGTAGAACTTCAAAACGAGAAGGGTGAAGAACCACTTAAAAATTCGGCAGCCTAAGGGCGCCACTTAAAACATCAAAATACTGAATTGAAGAGATCAAATGGGGTATCTCATAATATAAACATAAGAGTCCAGTATGATATATATAGAGATCATACCCCAATATAACAAAAAGGAACTTGAAATAATTGACATGAAAGTAGAACTTCAAAACGAGAAGGGTGAAGAACCACTTAAAAATTCGGCAGCCTAACGGCGCCACTTAAAACATCAAAATACTGAATTGAAGAGATCAAATGGGGTCTCTCATCATATGATCATAAAAGATCAGTATGATAATTTAGAGATCATACCCCAACATAATAAAAAGGAACATGAAAGACTTGAATGAAAATAGAACTTGAAAACGGGGAAGGTGAAAGAATCCCTTAAAAATTCGGCAGCCTAACGGCGCCACTTAAACATTCTTAAAACGAATTGATGAGAGCAAGGGGGGGTCTCTCATCATATGAACATGAAATAGGCAGTAGGATGAATATAAAAGAACATCCTCCAACATAAGAACATGGAGTATAAAAGAAATGACATAAAAGAGATTACTTGAAAAGAAAGAGAGAGGTCGGATCCCTTACCTTAAAATGTAACTCTTAAACCTCAAAGGTTGGGACCTTGAGGGCTTGGGGGCACCTTGGGAGGACTCCTTGGGAGGTAATGAGATCATAAATTCGTTGGTAATGAGTGGGGAGTCGAATGGATGAGAGGAGGGCTTGGTATTTATAGGGAAAGTGAGGGGACAAGGCATTAATGGCCAAGGGACACCTCACATGTGCTTTTCTCAAACCCATGTGCTCTCCCTTGTCATTTATCATGGAGTTAGGCCACATGGGGCCCCCAAAACAATAATTCATCACCCTTGGACGGCCAACCCTCAAAATATCTCATGACATCATCATGACACCATTATGATGTCATTAAACATACCGAAACCCTAAAACTGTATTTTTACTATTCACTGAAAATTCAACTTTCTCAGAAAAATCCCAAAATTTCACATTAACCAAATATCAATGCTCTGATTTCAAAAATGAAATCCATTTTATAAAAATAATTTTCTAAATATTTTTAATTTAATTTTTAAATAAAAACACTATTCATCGAAAATTCATTTTTTCAGAAAAAACCCCAAAAATTACCATAACATAATATCGATGCTCTGAGTTCAAAAATAAAGTCATTTTTATAAAAATAATTTTCTAATAATTTTTAATTAAATTTTTAATTAAAAAACACTATTCACCCGAAAAAACTAATACTTGAATAATAATTAATGAAACTGTTATTTAACTATTTTATTGAATCACATTACTTAATCAAGGTGCCTAGATTATTTTAAAACTTTCTTTAAGTGAGATTACTAATCCATTTGGTCATATTACTAATCCTAATCATAAAATAACTATTCATAATTTACTATTCATCAAAAATCAAGTTGATCTTATTAGACTCTAAATTTAGTACTGAACATAATTGCAGAAGACCATTTTTTGAAAATCATTACACATTTTTAATTATTTAGGGTTTACATAAACATATTTAAAATATCCTTTTTCTAAAATTCATAAAAAATATGCATACTATATTTATCCGGTCATTTCAAAATTCATAAACTTCATCATAAGAAGAAATCCCAATTTTTATTTAAAACAAGGATTACACAAGGTAGTTACGGTCTCGTTACATAACCCCTTATAATACCAGCATAGGACCTAAGAGTAAGGTGTGCTAGGGTGATAGAAGCTTGGGGCGGCTCAGTCAACATTGCCCGAGTAGTAATTTCTATCAGTTTGAACTTCTCACGAAGGCGATTCCATTCCAGCTTCACATGATGAAGTTCGGCTTGGATTTGATCCAGAGCAAAGCCCAGTGGTGCTACCTCCTTCCCAAGCTCTGTTAGATGGGCTTCGATCGGTCCAAGACTACTAGGTGAGGCCATCGAATCTTCTTTCTATAATAATTAACCAAGATTACTTATATTTAGAGACAAAAATCAAAACATTTTGTTCACAGCGGTCATATTGACCGATGGTTATATAATAGTCAAAACCCACTGATCTCATTTTAATTATAATCATGTTTATCAAATAAAACATTTTTGTTGAGTATAACAATAACACATAAAATTGGGAAACAAAATTTATTTAAAAAATTTCGGGTCGTTACAATCTTCCCCCCTTAAGAAATTGCGTCCTCGCAATTTTAAAATTGGGTTTCGAAATTTCATTGAAAGTCCCACATCGGAAAAGGAGTCAGTAAAACTATTACTTTAAAATAAAGAAAGGGAAGTACAAAGGTCACCCGAGTTAACCCACACTAGGGTTCCATGTAGGAAAACATGGACATGGAGGAGAAAACAAAGGGTCAAGTTCTGAGGGAGAGTGATAGAGAACATGATTAGGATAAAGTTAACCATGAGAAAATCCCAAACTTATGATGTGTGTAAACGGTCTTTGATTATCTAGTAGGAAACGTAAACCAACAACATTTTTGTTTTACGCTTCTTTTCATAATTTTGAGGATTTCATTTACTACATAGAACAAAAACATAAGAAAATATACCTACCTTCAAGTAGAGTTTCATCCTTTAACAAGTCCCTACCAACACTAATCTTTTCTCCAAATGATGAGAATTCAAAAACACTTGGTCTCATAAAAGCACAAGAATCATCTTCTATAGAATCACATAATCTACAAAAGATTAACTATCTATTTCTTCTATCTTTAAACATTATCCCAAAAACAGAAAGGTTAAGGTAAAACAACTCTTCAAAAAGAAA
Source organism: Viscum album (assembly GCA_963277665.1). Classification (NCBI taxonomy): domain Eukaryota; kingdom Viridiplantae; phylum Streptophyta; class Magnoliopsida; order Santalales; family Viscaceae; genus Viscum; species Viscum album. The sequence continues at coordinate 1,355,179,212 of OY728160.1, read as the reverse complement.
GAATCCCATAGGAATGGAAACTACTTTTAAATCATCAAAGTTCCATGGTACTACCCAAATTTCATCATAGACCATTCCATAAATAACGGTCCTTAAAATTCCTCAAAACAAACCAAACTAAGATTGAAACCCAAATACAATAAGGATTTGATAACATAGTCTTCCAAAACAACTTCATTGTTCATCTCCAGACAACATCAACCACTCCTAACATCTTATAAAAAAAGTAGCTAACCTAAACATATTTTACCCAAGATAGGTTAGTCATTCCCATAAGTAACCTAAATTACTATAAGTTCACCTTAAATTCATCGATTCTTCAAAATATAAGTCAAACTTACTCCTCAATGAAAATACCGTAGTAATCTATTTACCTTGATCAAATATGGTTTCCAAAATAATGAACGTCTTCCAAAATAATAATCATATTTTAATCCCCTAATCATCCCTGTCATATTAATACGAAAATCGTCGCATTTCCTATCACATTGGTTGTCGGAACATGTTCTTCCATTTCCCACCATTAACTAAGAAGAGAAAGCATAATTAGGGGCTTAAGTACTTAGCTAATAATCATGAAAAGGAACTGAAAGCATATAAGGATAACTTGTATATGAAAGGTATACCCTAACTTGTGATCTCCTAGGTTCCCATCTTGGTTATGAATGATCATATATTCTTATGTGAACCTTTATTTTATTTTATCTTTGTTCCTTTAACAATGGTTCATACCAAGCTTATGAATTTACCAAAGCATATCCCCCGGGAGTGTCATAACCAAGAGTGCAGCAAGGCCCGTTGTCGTGTACCAGTTCCCGTTCGAGTCTAGCTCAAAGCGGTGTTTTCAGGTTTTACCCCTATGTACATCTGTGCCAGAGCCACCTCTACCTGCTCTTATCCAGACAGGGATGTATTTGCTTGGCAACCCCTTACTCAATACTCACCAAAATACTAGGAAGATTTCCTATATTAAACTTTTCTATAGGGTTCCTCCTAGAGTTTTCATATCCTAATTTCCACAAATAACTAAACCATCCTTTGATACCAACTATAGCATCCCGCCATTTTATAACATAAACTTTCATTACATTACACAAAACTGAGGATCTTTAAGGTTTAGTGTCTTGGAAACAAGGAACATAAAACATGAAACAAAAAAAAAACATTCTTCTTAAACACTTGAAAGGCTTCTCCTCATGTTCACCCTAGGCTCATTACTGCATCCCATAACCTGGGGACATACATCAAAAGGAAGGGTGAGCAGAAGGCCCAACAAGGGAAACAAGTGAAACATTTTACATATGAACTTGAGATACATCAATAAAGTCATGAAAAGAACTTTAAGGCATGAAAATGAAATCATGAGGCATATCATAATAAAAATAAAACTTTTTCATAACTTGAAGATGTGGCTACATCATTTAACATAAACAATCATGAACATATCACCAAGGTCCATCCCCAAGGTGTCATTTTAAAATTACCAAGGTTATTCACCAAGGTATCGTGAAAATTGTAATCTCTAGTGGTTACATCATTACCCAATGCATTGGAGCGCTATCAGGGCGCACCCTTAAATTTGCCTTTATTATCATGTGAGCCACATATATAATCATCAAACATTTCATAAATAACCCATATAGCATAAAGGAAATGGGTTTCATTTCATAATCATAACTTTTTTAAAAACTGCTTTAAAGACATGATCTTTATATCACTTTAAAACCCACAGAAAAGGAAGGTGGGTCTCATGTATGTAAATCCCAGAATTTAAAATAGAACATTTTGGTATATATGTGAATACCCCTTTAGAAGAAAGAGCTTTGAGTATTCACTTAATAAAATAAAAGAACATTAGAAAAAAATAGATAGACATTTTGAGACAGAAATTCTGCAGCATAACGGCAATGTTCCGAGGTTTTAGAAGACATTAAAAGAGAGGTAAAATGGGTCAAACATTCATAAATGACCCATAAAATAGTACATGGACAGAATAAGAAGGATACATGATCATGGTAATGAAATTTCAAGGACATACCATTTGAAATGAAAAACATGGAAGGAAGAAAAAAATTAGATTTCTCTTATGAAAGTTCGGCAGCCTAACGGCGTTACTTAAACATCAACAAAAATGATTTGAAAAGATCAAATAGGGTCTCTCATCATGTGAACATACGAGTTCAGTATGATAGATATAGAGATAATTCCCCAACATAACAAAAAGTAACATGAAAGAATTGACATGAAAGTAGAACTTCAAAACGAGAAGGGTGAAGAACCACTTAAAAATTCGGCAGCCTAAGGGCGCCACTTAAAACATCAAAATACTGAATTGAAGAGATCAAATGGGGTCTATCATCATATGAACATAAGAGTCCAGTATGATATATATAGAGATCATACCCCAATATAACAAAAAGGAACTTGAAATAATTTACATGAAAGTAGAACTTCAAAACGAGAAGGGTGAAGAACCACTTAAAAATTCGGCAGCCTAACGGCGCCACTTAAAACATCAAAATACTGAATTGAAGAGATAAAATGGGGTCTCTCATCATATGATCATAAAATATCATAATGATAATTTAGAGATCATACCCCAACATAATAAAAAGGAACATGAAAGACTTGAATGAAAATAGAACTTGAAAACGGGGAAGGTGAAAGAATCCCTTAAAAATTCGGCAGCCTAACGGCGCCACTTAAACATTCTTAAAACGAATTGATGAGAGCAAGGGGGGGTCTCTCATCATATGAACATGAAATAGGCAGTAGGATGAATATAAAAGAACATCCTCCAACATAAGAACATGGATTATAAAAGAAATGACATAAAAGAGATTACTTGAAAAGAAAGAGAGAGGTTGGATCCCTTACCTTAAAATGTAACTCTTAAACCTCAAAGGTTGGGACCTTGAGGGCTTGGGGGAACCTTGGTAGGAATCCTTGGGAGGTAATGAGACCAGAAATTCGTTGGGAATGAGTGGGGAGTCGAATGGATGAGAGGAGGGCTTGGTATTTATAGGGAAAGTGAGGGGACAAGGCATTAATGGCCAAGGGACACCTCACATGTGCTTTTCTCAAACCCATGTGCTCTCCCTTGTCATTTATCATGGAGTTAGGCCACATGGGGCCCCCAAAACAATAATTCATCACCCTTGTCCGGCCAACCCTCAAAATATCTCATGACATCATCATGACACCGTTATGATGTCATTAAACATACCGAAACCCTAAAACTGTATTTTTACTATTCACTGAAAATACAACTTTCTCAGAAAAATACCAAAATTTCACATTAACCAAATATCAATGCTCTGATTTCAAAAATGAAATCCATTTTATAAAAATAATTTTCTAAATATTTTTAATTTAATTTTTAAATAAAAACACTATTCATCGAAAATTCATTTTTTCAGAAAAAACCCCAAAAATTACCATAACATAATATCGATGCTCTGAGTTCAAAAATAAAGTCATTTTTATAAAAATAATTTTCTAATTATTTTTAATTAAATTTTTAATTAAAAAACACTATTCACCCGAAAAAACTAATACTTGAATAATAATTAATGAAACCGTTATTTAACTATTTTATTGAATCACATTACTTAATCAAGGTGCCTAGATTATTTTAAAACTTTCTTTAAGTGAGATTACTAATCCATTTGGTCATATTACTAATCCTAATCATAAAATCACTATTCATAATTTACTATTCATCAAAAATCAAGTTGATCTTATTAGACTCTAAATTTAGTACTGAACATAATTGCAGAAGACCATTTTTTGAAAATCATTACACATTTTTAATTATTTAGGGTTTACATAAACATATTTAAAATATCCTTTTTCTAAAATTCATCAAAAATATGCATACTATATTTATCCGGTCATTTCAAAATTCATAAACTTCATCATAAGAAGAAATACCAATTTTTATTTAAAACAAGGATTACACAAGGTAGTTACGGTCTCGTTACATAACCCCTTATAATACCAGCATAGGACCTAAGAGTAAGGTGTGCTAGGGTGATAGAAGCTTGGGGCGGCTCAGTCAACATTGCCCGAGTAGTAATTTCTATCAGTTTGAACTTCTCACGAAGGCGATTCCGTTCCAGCTTCACATGATGAAGTTCGGCTTGGATTTGATCCAGAGCAAAGCCCAGTGGTGCTACCTCCTTCCCAAGCTCTGTTAGATGGGCTTCGATCGGTCCAAGACTACTAGGTGAGGCCATCGAATCTTCTTTCTATAATAATTAACCAAGATTACTTATATTTAGAGACAAAAATCAAAACATTTTGTTCACAGTGGTCATATTGACCGATAGTTATATAATAGTCAAAACCCACTGATCTCATTTTAATTATAATCATGTTTATCAAATAAAACATTTTTGTTGAGTATAACAATAACACATAAAATTGGGAAACAAAATTTATTTAAAAAATTTCGGGTCGTTACATGGTGGATAACATTTTGAGGCTCTACCACCACCACCACCAGGAGGTCCACCCCGACCACAGGGAGATGGTGGACAAAGGCAGACTCAGCTTCAGGCAGTGGAGGCCTACGACCACGGTGCACCAGAGATGATTCGAGGTACTATCTGTGTCTACTCCACCCTTGCTGCAGTTCTTATAGACACAGGAGCGAGTCATTCTTTCATTGCTGCTGCCCTTGTTCGGAGCTCAGAGATTTCGACGGAGCCGTTGGCTCGATCCTTACGGCTAGAGACTCCTACGGGAGCAGACTCGATGATTATGAACTGGTTCCGGTAGTGTGAGGTTACTCTAGGAGGTGAGAGCTTTGGATGGGATCTTCTTGTAGTGGCGTTGAGGCCTTACAACGTCATCTTGGGGATGAATTGGTTATCTACGGTCCATGCTCAGATCGACTGTATTAGGCGCAAGGTGTGGTGTGTCCGCACCGATGGGAGAAGGTTCACCTTCACCAAAGAGAAGGGAGCCTTTGCAGTGCAGGATGGACTCACTCAGAGGAGAGGATAGCCGATCACTCATCAGTTGGCTAGTCATATCCTAGGAGCAGTTGATGTGAGGAGTCCGAGTTTTCCTATTGTGGTGGATCAGTATGCGGACGTTTTTCCTAACGACGTTCCAGGACTACCTCCTCAAAGAGAGGTAGACTTCTATATTGACCTGTACCCCGGGACAACCCCGATATCTACTCCAGTATATCGGATGGCTCCCGCTGAGCTTCGAGAGTTACGGGTACAGCTGGAGGACTTGCAGGGAAAGGGATTCATCCGACCCAGTGTTTCACCCTGGGCTTCCCCGATATTGTTCGCCAAGAAGGTGGACATGAGCTTGTGACTGTGTGTCGATTACTATCTCCTGAACCAGGTGACCGTAAAGAACAAGTATCTATTACCGAGGATTGAAGACCTCTCCGATCAGATCAAGGGAGCACAGTGGTTCTCGAAGATAGACCTCAGGTCAGGCTATCATTAGCTCAGAGTTCGAGACGAGGATGTGCAAAAGGCGACCTTCAGGTGTCGGTATGGCCACTATGAGTTCTTGGTTATGCCTTTCAGCATAACCAACGCTCCAGTAGTGTTTATGAGTCTCATGAAAAGGATCTTTCATCCTTACCTCAATCGATTTGTCATAGTCTTCATCGACGACATATTGATTTTCTCAACTACTGAGGAGGAGCACGCCTACCACTTACAGGTTGTACTGGACACACTCCGAGAGAACCAGCTTTATGGTAAGCTCTCGAAGTGTCAGTTTTGGATACGTGGGGTCCACTTCTTAGGTCATGTCATCTCTGAGGCGGGAGTTGCGGTGGATCTTGCGAAGATCGAGGCAGTACTAGCTTGGGAGCCACCCAGGAGTGTGACGGAGGTGCGGAGTTTCCTAGGTCTGGATGAGTACTATCAGAGGTTTGTGCTAGAATTCTCCAGAGTTGCAGTACCACTTTCAGCTTTGAAGAAAAAGGGGAAACCCTTTGTGTGGTCAGATAGATGTCAGCAGAGCTTCCAGGAGCTGAGACAGAGATTGACCAGTGCACCCATCTTGAGGCTACCGGAGGAGGGAGTAGGGTATGCAGTCTACTACGATGCATCAGGGACCAGACTCGGGTGTGTCCTGATTCAGGAGCGGGCAATGATCACCTATGGATCACGACAGTTGAGGCAGCATGAGCAGAACTACGCTACCCATGACCTGGAGTTAGCAGTAGTGGTATTCGCTCTGAAGATATGGCGACACTATCTGATGGGCGAGCACTTTACAGTCTACTCTGACCACCAGAGTCTCAGGTAAATCTTCTCGCAAAAGGACCTGAACCTGAGACCACGGTGATGGATCGAGTTCCTCCAGGACTATGACTTTGAGATAGTATATACTCCTGGAAAGGGGAACGTAGTAGCCGATGCTCTTAGCAGGAGGACGAGAATTCAGCTACTTGGAGAGGTGACAGAGTAGTTAGCCACTTTACAAATATCCTTCGTATATAGGGATGGCGAGACATTTCTTCAGTACCTCACATTCACTCCTCCACTACTTCAGCGGATCAGAGAGGCACAGCGTGGGGACGTTGACTGTGAGATGTGGCGTGCACAGATTTCCATAGGACAGACACCTGATGGATTTTCTGTAGGAGGAGAGCACGTCATCCTTTTCAGAGGACGTACTATGGTACCAGATGCTCTACAGGATGAGGTGCTGAGAGAGTTTCACACTTCCCCTTTGGCAGTACATCCAGGGGTAGCGAAGATGTACCAGGATCTCAGACGATAGCACTGGTGGCCGGGTATGAAGAAGGTTATGGCAGAGTTCGTTTCTCGATGCCACACCTGTCAGCAGGTGAAGGCAGAGCACCAGGTACCAGTAGGCTTGGTACAACCCTTGGAGGTCCCGGAGTGGAAGTGGGACGAGATATCTATGGATTTCGTGACTGGACTTCCACTTACTTCCAGAGGAAACGACTCCATTTGGGTGATCGTCGACCGACTCACCAAGTTAGCCCACTTCTTACCCATCAGAGAGAAGGGATCAGTGGAGAGCTTGGGACACCTATACGTTCAGGAAATCATATGACTTCATGGTGTGCCATCATCTATCGTCTCTGATCGAGATGCTCGCTTTACTTCCCGGCTTTGGAAGGGGTTGCAGGAGGCATTTGGGATGCAACTACGCTTGAGCACCGCCTTTCACCCTCAGACGGATGGTTAGACAGAGAGGACCATTCAGACTCTTGAGGAAATGCTCCGTGCATGTTTCCTCGACTTTGGTCGCAGCTGGGAGGATCACCTAACTTTGGTAGAGTTTGCGTACAATAACAGCTATCACTCCACCATCGGGATGACACCATACGAGACATTGTACGACCGACCTTGCAGATCACCTCTATGCTGGACAGACCCTGAGGAGTCAGCACTTGTAGGACTGGAGATGGTCCAGGCCATGAAGGAGAAGGTTCAGGTCATCCAGGAGTGGATGAGGATAACTCAGAGCTGACAGAAGTCTTATGCTGACAGGAGGCGGAGACCACTAGAGTTCGAGGATGGCGACCACGTTTTCTTATGGGTCTCACCTCAACGTGGATTACAGAGATCTGGTCAGGGCGGCAAGTTATCTCTGTGCTTCATCGGACCATTCCAGGTTCTCAGCAGGATAGGCGAGGTGGCTTATCGCCTGACTCTACCACCTCAGTTTCACCGGGTGCACGACGTCTTCCATGTATCTCAGCTGAGAAGATACGTGCACGATCCGACGCATATCATCGACCATGGGGAGCTGGACATTGATGACGGGATGACTTTTGCAGAGGTCCCGGTGGAGATTGAGGATCGACAGGAGCGATTCCTACGTGGGTGGTGGATTCCTCTTGTGCGCATCAGGTGGCAGCACGGGAACCTCCAGGAGAGCACTTGGGAGCAGGAGGCTCAGATGCGTGCACAATACCCTCATTTGTTCCCATAGTTTGTGATGTATCTTTACGGGGACGTAAAGCCCTGAGGTGGGAGTGATGTAAAGACCCGTAAATTTCAAGGAATTTTTTTTCTTAATTTCTTTGGGATTTTACGAGTACGCAGTTTCTGACGGCACCCGATTCCGAGGCCCGGTGTGCCCGGAATCAATTTCCGAAGTTTAGATAGGGTACGTTAAGTGAACGAACGAGCGGGTTTTTCTAACTTTTGAACCGGTGCTCGGAATAGAAATCCAAGGGCACCGATGAAACCGCAGCGTCGGTAATTACTTAAGAATACCTTTACTGGAATTGTGTTTGCTCGGGAGGAGTTGTTTAAAAAAAAGGTGGATTAAGTGTAGAGTGAAATAAAATTGTGTTACAATTTTATTTCTCTTTTCTAGGTGGTTTTAACCTAAGTGTGGGAGTTGGGTGGGACCCACTAAATCCTAACTTCTCTTGTTAGGATATTTGTGAGGTGGGGCCCACATGAGCCCCATCCCTTCAAATTCCCTAACCCCTATAAACCCCCTACATAAGTTATGTTAACCCCCCTTTAATGTGAGACCACTCACCTTCTTCTCTATCTCTCTTAAACACTTGCCAACACAATTAATTTAATGTTTCATTCACTTAAATTAATTTGAATTTTTTGTAATTTTGAAAATCTTGGCATGTGTTAATAAAATAAAGGAAGACATTATTTTATTAGGTTGCTTGGTTGTGTGAGGATATTTAGAGAGAAAACTCTAAGTCTTGGAGAACTCCATCACCTTCGTTGAAGAACGTTAAGACTTCGATGAAGAACGCCGTCACTGCAAGGAGAGATCGACGTGCCGTTCTTTCCCCTCTCCTCAACCAGTGTGAGACGCCATCCCCTCCTTGGATGCGGGAACTCGCCAACGCCGTCATCGAACCCACCCCCGTGATGCCAGCTTTCGCGAACTTCTTTTGAGGTAGGGGTTGTTTCATCGTTCAAGTATATTTAACGTTCTTCTTTAATTATTGGCCGCTTGTTATCAATATAATGGGAGGAGGTCGGACAACACAAACACGACCGATCCTCCTCCCCTTTTATTATTGATCTTCTTCGTGGCTTGAAATGGAGGCGACGCGGTGTCGTTGCACCGCGCGGGAACAAGAGAACCGCGGCCGGAGCGGGCCACGGTGAAGGATCGCGGCGCTGTTGCACCGCACCGGTGAAGCCAAAGGAGGCCGCGGCCAAGAGCGGGCCACGACCGAGGGCCGCAGCACCGTCGTGCCGCGCCGGATAGGCAAGAGACGCAACCTTTTGCCGCGGCGGTTCGGCAAGGGGGCGGCCGGACTTCACCGGCCGCCGGCGCATCAAAAGGCGGGACCCGCGGGGGTCCCGTGGAAGCTCATCGGCCGACCAAAAAGGCCGGTCGTTTCCAAGAAGACTGGGGGTTTGAAACCCCCAGTAGCCAACTAGGGCAGACCCCACGGGTCCGCCGTTTTGGGAAAACAGGGGGGCAGCGCCCCCCCCCTTCCGCGTCCGCTCAGCGCATGGGCGCCCGCACCAGGCCACGCCACCCGGGCCGGGCTGCGTACAAACAGGCCGGACCCAGACTCGGGTTGGGTCGACCCGGTTTGGGCCGACCCAGGGGTATTGGGCCGGGTCTGACCGGGCCCAAACCCCCTATTTTCGGACAGATCCGTTCAACCGCCCATAACTTGGGCTACGGATCTCCGTTCGATGCACCGTCATTTGCGATGGGATACTTGGATTGAGACGGTCATTTCAGTATATTAAACTCTAGGTTTTAGAGAACTTTGGGTATGACCAGGTTGATTCGAACACGAAACCAACCAGGCCCTCGGAGTGGAAACACTTATAACTTGAGCTCTAGACGTCCGATTGACGTTCCATAAGCTTTGTTGGATTCCTCTTAGTGAGACGGTTCTTTTGGCTTACTCTGCTCGAGGTTTGGACGAAGCTGGAGTATGGTCGGGTTGTTTTTAGCTTAAAAACCAACCAGGCCCCTGGGACGAAAAAGCCAATAACTCTCAGACCGGGTGTCTGATTGACGCGCTGTCTGTCGCGTTGAGTTCCTATTGACGAGACAGAACTTTGTGATACATCAACTATGGAATTTGTAATAGTTAATGTATCGACCCCCCTTGGATCATTGAGTGGACCCTCCTAGAATCGAGCGTGCTGTGTACGGGAACCCTAGAGCTGGCTGCGACTGTGACGACGATGACGACTGTACTTGGATCCTACGTGGGTTCGACAGCGAGGATGACTGTACTTGGATCCTCCGTGAGTTCGGCAGCGATGACGACTGTACTTGGATCCTACGTGGGTTCGACAGCGACGGTTACTGTACTTGGATCCTACGTGGGTTCGATAGCGACGACATCTGTACTTGGATCCTATGTGGGTTCGGCAGAGGGGATAATTCAGAGGCTACACCAATCATCTCCACCCCTCTTCGTGAATAATATACCTGTGTGAGCTGAGTCTTGACTTTAAATCATTATCTTCAATATGATTGACTTGCTTTCCTGTGTGGATTGGGAGGTACTTTCCTGTGTGGATTGAGTTATACTTTCTTGTGTGGACTGGGTTGTACTTGAGCTCCTGAGTTGGAGCAGAACTGGAATTGATGACTTAGGTATATGTATTGGAATATACCTAAGTAGTGTTGGTTGATACTTGTATTCATATCTTTCCTTTTTGTATTATCCTTTGTGGATTCTGGGAGACCTTTGGGAGTCTCGGGGTCCCTACTGAGTATCGTATACTCACCCCTGCACGGGCTACGCCCGCACTACGTTGTGTTGGTTGCAGACGACGAACAACGCTGATCGTAGTTGAGGCTTGAGGAGCGGGACGGTACACGAATGTGGACTATCAGGCGGTACATACACAGTGCGAACAGACGAATACAAGGAGCAGAGGATACCATCTGTACCCACCCTTCAGGTGGGGTTTCTAGAGGATGTCTTGGTGGTTGCTGCTTTTTCTTTCAGCTGTTGTACTTTACTTTTCAGTTGTACTGCACTTTCAGTTGGGTTTGTATACTGGCCCATTTACTTTCCAGCACTTACTTTTGTACTCAGTTTACTTAGTGTTTACTTCAGATTGCATACTCTGTGGTGTTTGTTTTCTTATATAAAGGCAATGCCTTCCCTTTTATCGGGACTTACGCCTTTGGTGCTAGTTGCCAGCCCCTGGCCTATGGGAGGTGGGCTTGGGGTAGTCCCGGAACGGGCCCCGAGGATGGGTCGTGATAATAACAATTTGATGCTATGATGAGAACCTAGAGGTTCCATGATAGTATTATTGAACATATATTCTATAGTCGGATGATATCATTTGATGAGACATAGATGATACAGGCTATCAGAGTTGGAGACTCATAGGAATTTGAGACACCCTCTCACGGTGTACCCCTTGGTAATTTCCAATGCAGGGATTATGAGAACAGACCCGCCAAAAGGAAATCCATGTTTTTATGCATCATCGGATGTTCTTATATGTGGATGTATGTATTGATCCTTAGACTTTAAGATTGTTGTTAATGGATATCATGACTCATGCACTTTGATGTATTGATGAAAACCTCGACGACATATGTTTGTCGTGAAATAGGATATGTTGGGTGTGTCATGAGTGATATTTCATTAATGGATAATTTGAGAATGGATTTATCCCTTATGTCCCTTAACAAAATTTGATATCTCATGCCCTTTAATAGGAATGAAACTTCATGCATAAATCCATGGTCATTGTGTTCGGTGAGCAAGTTCATTTTAAGAAAGTCAAAGAGACATCAAGAATATAGGTTCATGACACCAGCATGCAACCTGCTTGATTTGAGACATTGTGATAAAGGGATTATATTAAATGGTAAGCATTCGTAGGAGTTTGGATGTGGTTGCGATGTTAACTTCTTTCTCTGTGGATCTCTTTGCATGTTACTAGATGCTAACCTTCAACTTTAGGTAGTTATTCCTATATCGAGAAAGTGGTCCAGAGGGTCACACGCCAAGTACATCCATAGTCTCAGTTAAATTCAAGTATTGAATATAAAAAATTATAATAAATAATATTTAGTCGAGTTTGATTGATCACCATAATTTAATAACAAGTTATTAAACAGAATAAGTGAGTTAAATAATAATAATAAATATTTTTTTGCATAGTTTAGTCAATATAATATTTATTATAATTATAGACAGATAATGAAGTGATATTTATTTATTAAATAAATAGTCATTATTCACAGATCGGTAAATCTCGGTGAGGTAAAGTGGACCAAGCTTAATGGTCCAATTGGAAATGTAAAGACTTTAAACCTAGTAGCCTAGAGTCAGTGGTTACTTTGTTACATTGACACTAGATAAAAGAGATCGCATACCAAAGGGTCAAATAGTTTAATAGTCTTAGGAAACTAGATACACACTTGAACCTCACATTGCAATAGAAAACATAAAATACAATATAGTATTTTCTTTGAGAACACCATAGCCCCCTTTAGAATATCCCAACATTTTAATCATAAAACACTTCATGGTATCATAGGGAAATGAAACATAAGAAAAGAGTTAGCTTAGATGCTCAGTAAGGGTGTGCATACAACGAAATATAAATAAGTCATAAATAATATGGCAAGAATAAATAATGATGAAATAATGCCATATAAATATTCTCATGGGCTAGAAACTTATCCATGGATATCATAAAAAATAAAATAACTACATGGAAATCAATAAATAATATCATAATGAGGGAATTAATAATGTTAAACATCATAAACATACTGTTGAGGTCTTGTTCCAAAACATCTTACATGAATGGGTAAGGTCTCAGTCACTACCCAAACTAGTTTGTCTCATGAGACCTACAGATGCATCGAGGAGCTATAGTGGGCCCAACCCGTCACTTACTAAGTCCAATGAATTACTCATATGAAAAGGTTGAAACATAATTAATATAATTTTTTTATTGAAATAAGCATACACAATTTTAATAATTACCCCAAATAATAAACATAATCATAAACCATCCAAAGTAATATGGTGAATGATATCAAAACAATAGATCCTCAATCAAACTGATCACAAACCATCTAGAGAAATAATAAGGATGGTATCATTACAACATATCCCTAGCATATCATAATTAAAATAAGGGTTATTGTCTTTGATGAATAAAATTACCATAAAAACATCATTAAAAAATTCTTGAGGAAATACCCTTTTACTTTGAAAATCACTTTTAAAAAACTAAATTTTTCAGAATATTTGGAAAACATTTACTTTGAAAAGAATCATAGAAAATTGTAAATGAATCTTCAAAGTAAAGAGAAGTCGTGATGGAGGGAATTTCATTCATGTCGTATAATCTAAAAAAATTCCTTTCATACTATTGTAAAAAAGTCAAAAAATACCCCATTTAGAAAACAATAAGTAGATTCCTTTCAAACCATTTTGTAAAAAGTCATACATGGGTAAAAATGTCTTTAATAAATAATTTATATAATTTTGTAAAAATTTATGAAAATATTTTTAGAAAACATGGATATATAAGAATAAGGATTTTCGACTAAAGAAATAAATAAAGTCAGCTTTTCTTAAAAACATTTTCTCAATCGTTTTAAGTACCGATGAAAGGAAAATGGTACTACTGCTTAAAAATTTCATGAATGAACATAGGGGAATAAAATATATTAGGTTTGAGAAATAAATATAAAATAATTCCCCCAATATAGACTTAAACATAAACAATCCCTAATAATGATAAGATTGTGAAATAATCTCTTACCTCATGTTTGACTTCCTTCAAATGTGTTTGAACCTCCCATATAATAAATATAGATTTATTAAACATATATTAAAAAACCATAATCATATATATCATACCATATAAAACTTAAACATACTATTTTATCACTTATTTATTTACAATTCTTTTTTAAAATCACTATTTTGGGTAATAACTCCTTCATCTTTCATGTATGTTTTAGTAAGGTAGTTTCAGTCTTTGTACTTTGATCAAGTTTAAATCATATAAAAAAATTTAATAATTATAAAAACATAATATATATTCATTATATATGTTTTTAGAGTAATCTATAAAATTTAGAGATAAAAAAATTAACTACACCATTCATGGAGACGGTAGAGCATACGTACACATGAACGTTGTTTCCATTTTTCAATGGATGGAATTAAAGAAAAATAAACAATAATCCACATTTTTTTGAATTATTATATCATATAAATTATAAATATCCATAAAATCCATCCTCATTACCATCTAACTAAAATATAAATGAAAAACAAATCACATCGCTTTGTGGAAGTGGTAGTCCACACGTACGCACAAACAACGTTATCGTTTCCCAACAGATTGGAAGGTAAGAAGGTAGATATGATATTATCATTACAGATGTATAATTATGTTTTAAATATAATATATAAACATTAAACCCATAATAATTCTCATCCATAAAATATGGTGATGAAAAATGAATTGTATCGCTATGTGGAGACAGTAAGCAGTACATACGCACAAACAATACTTTCACTTCCCATTTAACGAGAAAGTGGGTAGATAATGGTGGTTTCATAAAAATGATAGCATTTAAGTATATTGAGGATATATATGTTACTATTTTATGATAATACTATATATTTGTCGAGCTAGATGGCTTAAAGTGGTGTGAAGAATTAGGGGGTGTCCTTTTATAATTGAGGGAAGGAGAATTCTTAGAATTTCATAAAATATTAAATTAATATAAATTAATTTTAATCCCAAATAGATCCAAATTGATAATATTAAAATATAATATTATTATGAGTCTAAATAATCTCATACAATAAAATTTGGACATTTGTTTCATATATTTTCACCCTTATCTTTTAGTTTTAACCCCCATCAACCCTTTTGATAATTGTCATAATATTAAAGTTTTCTACCCTTTAAGTGTTAATAATGTTACTATAAAATGAAAAAAACACATAAATAGACCATGGTTGATGTTTAAAACCAAATTACATTAATTTTGATGAATATAAGTTTTTTATAATTTTTAAACAATTTAATAAAATATTATTTATTATAAAATATTATTAATGTCATTTTTAACACCATTCAGTTAATTTGACATTAAATATATCAAGACAAAGGGAGAATTAAAATATAATGATTTAACATATCTCTAATATATCATATAGGTGTGTAAAATTAATGGGACATATTAACTCATTAAAATTATATTACTTTTAATATTTTTAAAATCATTTATTAGTTTTTATGTCAATTAAATAAATATCGTATTAACATTGCACAAACATTTAAGGTAACTATATAATTTATAAAAATTAGAAATAAATTTATAGAATGAAAATAATTTCATTAATATCAAATATTATCTTTAGGTTTTTCCATATATTTCTTTTTTCCCTATGTGGACACATAATAGATATTTAAAACTAAGAGAGTGACCTTTTGTTACTTTCTTTACTTTTAATATTATAAGGGTCATTTTCAAGGACAAGTGTCCATTTAAAAACATAATTTCAAGAATAATGTTATTAGGATAGAATTAAATTCATCCAATAAGAATTAGGATGAAAAATTATGTCCTTTTCACTTAGTTTTAACTTAGATTAACCTAATTTACCCTTTATTGAGGTAATAAATTTTACCATATTTACTATTCATAATGCTTATAAAAAAAGGGGTCTATTTAACAAATTTGAAAATTATGATTCCAATTATGGAATAAATTTAATAAAATTCAACACTTATAAGTGGTAGAAATTAATTTTAAAACAAGTTCACAAAATGCGACGAACATCATTTTTTAGAAAAATACAGTTTTTCTTAAAGAAGTCTTTTTGTATAAAAAATATTTTTATGCCAAATTCAATTATAAAATTGATAATTATGAACCTAATTGTATTATTAATATTATAATATAAATTATTTTACTTTTAAACCATTTTAAAATAAAATAAAACTTTGTAAATATTTAAAAACAAAAATAAAGTTTTCAATAAAAATTAGTATTTTTCACTATTCATGGGAAAATCAATTTTTTCAGAAAAATCCAAAAATTTGAACATAATATAATTTTAGTAAGATTATTTCAAAAATGATATTATTTTTATAAAATAAAATTTATATAAGATCCATAAATTTATTATAATATTTTCTCATAAAAGAATAATAAGAATCAATTTTTTGAAGGAAACATATTTCTCAACCATAAAATTACATTACTAAAAATTGAGTACTTATTTACTAAGAATAAATAAATTAATTTTTATTGAGTAGTTAATTTATATATATATATTTCATAATTCATTTAATACTATTAATACCCACTAATTTGATTGATAGGCTATAACAGTCATATTTAAATAATAATATTTCATGGTTCCTTTAAGCTCGGTGTTATGTGTTGTATACGCTATCAAATATAGCATTATTTTAAAATATTAGAGTGATGAATTATACCTCTTAAATCAATTGAATCCTCAAAATTTGAACTTGTGTCAGGTAATCAAGGGTTTGACATTTGGAAATTCTTTTATGGAAAACTCACATCGTAAAATGGGTCATTAAAACTTTCTCTTAAAAATATGGGAAGGAAAGTATGAAGGTCGCCAAAAAACTAGGTTTATCAATAGGATAACACCATTAAGATGTGAAAATATAGACATGGAAGAGAAAAATTATTCCCAAGGATTAATAGAGAGTGATAATGAACATGTTCATGAGAAATTTAACCATCACAAAACTATAAATTTGTGATGAGTTAAAAGAACATTGATTTCTCAGCAAGAAAATTAAACGAATAAAGTTTTTATTTCAAGGCCTTTTTTTAATGACGAGTTATTATTTTACTATCCAAATAAATCACTCGAGAAAATAAACATACTTGATTTATTTTCATGTCATAAGAATAATACCATCCTTTGGTCATGCTTCGATCAATTTCCACTTCATCTCTTACCTCGAGAAATAGATATTCAAGATGATTTTTTTCATGCTTGAAGCAATTTTAAAAATCATAAGATCTATAAGTCATTCATTAGACCTATAAATATTTAACAAAGCCAAAATTATTATCACAATTTATCCAATATGATAAATCATACTTTAACCTCAAATAATAATATCCAAAGTTCAACTCAATCCATTCCATGAGTAGTTAAGCTTAAGACTACTCCAAAATATTACCAAATATATTAAAACCCTAAAAAATTTGATAAAAAATTTATCCCTAGACAAAATAAATCAGTTTATAATGTCACATTCCAAACATGTGAATACCATGATCACATATACTTATAATATGAATCACCAATAATTTATCCTTATTCCGTATATCCCATAAATCAAAAAATGTAGTAAACTCTATCATAAATTACTTTGTTATAAAATAACTAACCATTTTCATGGTAACCAGTACCACCCATTAACTTTTTCAATGTTAATATTATCTTTATCCCAAATAAACATTATTAACTCAACATCAGAATGCATTAAGGGTTATCTTTCCCTTATTCATGCATTCTCCAAAAATATCACCATATCACTAATCACTTTTCTTGGTTATCGATACCATTCAACATATACATTCAAATCCATAAATAAAAACTACTATAGTACAATCTTTATGTGTTTCATTATTCTTATAAACATAATATCATAGATAAAATATTTTTGAAATATAATTCTTGAATCCAAATACACAAGTAATTTAAAAATTCCACTTCAGCTATAGTAATAACATAAGATTGACCATGACCCCATTGCTTCTTCAGAGCTATATTCCCTTAATGATTGGGGAATTCATTTAAATAGCACCTCATCCCCTTATAGTTGAAGCATTTCACATTGATAACATCTTTCTTTTTTATGCAATCATGAGCCTGATGGATTTTCTCTCCACACCTGTAGAAAACTAGCATTCCTTTCAATCAAGTACTGGGATGTTTCATTCCACAACTATCACATGTGGGAAAATCCTTATTTCCCTTCTTCCCATAATATATTTTTTACTCTATTTTCTTTTTCATTGATTACTTTCCTTCAAGTCCATAATACTTGGATAATTCTTTCTCTGTCTTGATAACACATGATATTATATCCTCATATGATGAGAATGTTTGGGAGACTAGTGCCCTTCAAAGGTTTGGCTTAATACCATCAAATAAATGACTAATCTTTCTCTTTGGATTACGTATGTAGTACATGGCATGCCTTGATAACCTTGTAAAGTTATCTTTTATAATTAGTAGCATCTTACTCTTCCTTTTGTCTCAGACTCAAGAACTGTCTCTCCATATCTACTCATTGTTCATGAGGAAAATATTTTTCCAAGAAAATATCCTTAAAATCATACCATTACATACTCTCTATTTACTCCTCATTCTTAGTGTTTTGAATAAACGACCACCATTGATCCATATCCCCTTACAAAATATAAACTACCATAACAACCATCTCCCTTTCATTACTTCCCAAAGTAAGAAATATCTTCTTAAAGGAACTTATCCATTACTTATCTACAAATGGATTTGTAGTCCCATTAAACGAAGGAGGTTACTGACACTGAAGCAGTATAACATTGTTTCATCGCATTGTGGATCAGCATGATGCTTTATATATGCAAATTTATTGCTTATAAACTGATTCAGTTGTCCCAATACAGTTATAATTTGTTCATCTCAAGCTCCATCTCCGACTCCAACTTCATTATCTTGCCTAGGAGGGAAATCCCTTAATGGATTATGTGCATTGATATAGTTTCCATTCCTTATATTAGGAACCATTTCAAGATAATGTCAAATACTATATTAGATCATAGAATTATGAAACATAATGTATAATCCCAAAACTATTGAAACAATCAACAAAAATTGAAAAATTTATGCATGGCTAATATAATAATCATAATCTTGGTTTCTTTGGGATAATTCTCAAAGTTCATCATAGGGTTATGTTCTCTAATCTATGTTATCTTAAATCCAGTTCCCAAGGTTTCTACTAAACTTGTTTTAATACCAAATATAAAGACCCTAACCCCCATAGCCCAGAGCCGATTGTTACTTTATTACATTGACACTAGATATATGAGATCTCATCCTAAAGGATCAAATAGTTTAGAAGACTTAGAAAACTAGATACATACTTGAATCTCACATTAAATTAGAAAACATAAAATAAAACATAGTATTTTCTTTGAGAACACTATAGTCCCTATATATCATTCATAAAACACTTCCTAGTATCCTGGGGAAAGGAAACATAAGAAAGGGGTGAGATAAAATTCTCACTAAGGGTATTCATACAACAAAAGCTAAATAAGGCATAAATAATATGGCAAGAATAAAGGATGATAAAATAATTCCATATAAATATTCTCATGAGCTAGAAACTTATCCATATATATCATATCAAATCAAATAATCACATGGTCATCAATAAAAAATCTCATAACAAGGGAATTCATAATTCTAGACATCATAAACATATTGTCGAGACCTCATGCCAAGACATCTTACATAAATGGGTAAGGCTTTAGCCAATACCCAATTTATTTTGTATCATGAGACCCACCAATGCATTGAGGGACTATAGTGGGACCAACCCATCACTTAATAAGTCTAATGAATTTCTCATATGAAAGGGGTGAAACATAATCAATATAAAACATTCGTATTGAAATTAGCATATGAAATGTTAATAATTATGCCAATAAATAAACATAATCATAAACTATCTAGAGTAATATAGTGAATGGTATCAAAATTGTACATCCCCAGTAAAAATGGTCATAAATAATCTATATAAAATAACGATGTTATCATTACAATATATCCCTAGTGGAGCATAAGTAAAGTAAGGTTTGTTGTCGTTGATGAATAGAAATACCATAAAAATGTCATTAAAAACATTATTGGAGAAAATACCATTTTTTTAAATTTAAAATCACTTTTAAAAAATTAAAAATTTCCAGAATATTTGGAAAAATATTTACTTTGAAAAGAATAATTGAAACTTATAAGGGAATCTTCAAATAAAAGATTGGTCATGATGATAGGAAATTCCGTTCATTTTGAATAAGTTAAAAAACATTTATTTCATGCTATTGTAAAAAGGTCAAAAAGCACCTCATTCAGAAAATGACAAAAAGTTTAATTTCAAACTATTTTTTAAAAAGTCAAACATGGGTAAAAATTTCTTTAATAAATCGTTTGTAGAATTTTGGAAACATTCTTGAAAATATTTTTAGAAAACATGGATATGGAAGTAAAAGGATTTTCGACCCAAAAGATAAATAAAGTAAGCTTTTCTTAAAAACATTTTCTCAATCATTTTAAGTAACTAGGAGAGTAAAATGTTACTATTCACTACAAAATATTTCACTTTTTCCAACGAGGGAATATTTGTTGGTAAAAGTGGATTTTCTGTTGGTAAAACGTTTTACCAACATATATGTCCTTATCACTAAACTGTTGATAAAAACTCTATCGCTAAATGTTTTTGCGATAGATAAAATAGTTCCGTTGTAATTATAATAATACCAACAGATAATAGCTATGTTGGTTAAAGTGTTTAACAATGGGTTCTGGTGAAATTTTTTTATGTTGGTAAAAATACTATCAACATATAATATTTTTTTTATAAATTACATATGAATAAAAATTATAAATATTTATTACTAGTAAAACTTTATATTATATTTATTAATTTATCATATATAATACATTTGTTTTAATTATTAAATCATAGAAAAATTTAACACACGTTCAAACTTATAAAAAAATTAATTATATTAATAATGAAATTCATTACAAAATGAATCAATACAAAATCCAGCCCCCCTATTAATAGGATCCATCACACCCATTAATAAAAAATCCATCCCCCCAAGCCAACATCACCCATCCATGACACATAAGGGACCATCAATCACCAGCAGCCCATCCATGCCCCAGGACCAGTGAGTCAGCTCCAACTCATGCATCCCACACCAGGGACCAGCAAGCACCAATAACTCATCCATGCCCCAAGACCAGTGAGTCAAATCCAACTCAAATCAGTGTAAAATATCTGTATGAATTGAAACTAAAATATGAAGAGGTATAAAAAAATTATTTGCATAGTAAGTATTTTTCATCATCCCAATTGATATTTCATCAGAGGTATGTAAACTCGGATCCATACATAATGTTTACCAAACCAAATAAAACCCCCAAACAAATTTCCGAATTAAAACATTAACAAAGACAGAATTCAAACACCAAAAATGGGTTTCTCCAAACTAAAATGATAGAATGCCTCTCTCCCCACCTTTGGAGTTGTAAAGGACAAAGAAATTCAAGAATTATTAGCAATGGTGACCTCAACCACTACCCCAGGATTGATTGTGATGGACTTGATTTTCTTCACCACATCCGGTGAGCTGTACAGATCTATCACCCGCTTGTGCACATGCAGTTCAAACAATCCCATGTGTTGTTCTCTACGAGTTTTAATACAAAAGAAAATAAATAGATTAGAGAATATCAATCTATCAAACAAACTCCAATATGAGTTATGTTGCAGTATGCATATAAACCCACATATAACCTGTTTGATCATAGAAAATCTCTACTCTTGGATTACAAGGAAGACATAACCTGCTTGAACCATCGCTTATATTCATAGAAATGATATTAAAATAATTCACTAACTTCAAAGTCCAAAACATAATGTTGAATGTCTGATTTCAGACAATGCTATAACTTTTCATGAATTTGAGGTCAAACTGTGAAGTGATCAAGGAAGAAATTATAAACTACCTTCTCCACAAGGGGACTTCCTGGTAGTTATATGAAGGACCTTGGTAGGTATTCTAATAGGTCCCTTGAATTTTAGCTTCTTGGCCATGGCACCATGAACCAGAATAGCACACACTAAAAATAACAAAAAAATAGGGAAAAAAGTTACTTCTGAAATAACAGAAAGAATATACCATTGGGACCAAGGACTAGAAGGATTTTACATATTACTGAATCCATTTATAACATTTCTTTCATGAATGAAGCTAGTCCTCATTTCTGAAACTTTTATTTAAATTTTTTTAATTTCAAATAGAATTTAAAGTGGTTAATGTTCTTTCACTTAAACTCAGTACATGTGGAGAGCCAACATACCGAGACAAAACAAATCATGTTGAGTTGATGTAAAATCAAAACTCATGAAAACTGATTTTTTTAAGTGAAGCAAGATCTAATTATTTAAAAAAACATCCACCCCAAATTATGATAAAGACAAAAATTGGAATGTAAATAAAATATTCTATATTTTATCAAAATATAATTAATAATCAATAGAGAAAATCAAACGATAAATATTTGAAAGGAATTAATAGAAGAACGTTTTTGATGTTCTTGACATTTTTCGAGGAAAGTGTGATCCAGATCTTGTGAATCTTCTCTAGGGGTCCTCCAGACCAGGTTTCGTTGGATTTATAACCACATACGCCATGGACTATTCTGAAACCAATGAAGAACAAAATATATGGGGTACTGCAACTACAGAATGGGGTTCTACAACCCCCTCCTGCCGTAGTGTTCTTTCCATCTCTGACATAAAGTCCACCTGGATAAACCTAAAAAAAATAAATCAGAATCACTAATTTCAATTCAGAGTGACACAAAACCTGTGACAATAAACCATTGAGAATGACACTAATTTCAATTAGGAGTGACACATAAATCAAAATTTTATAATCTTGAACACTATATGAAATTCTATAATCAAGTAAATCTACTTTCAATTTATAATGACACTACTTTCCAATTTATAATGAAACCTAATTCAATAGATAGATAAACATTTAGTGAAATGAAAACCTTAGGCGCTAATTATAGAGTTACAAAGATAGTCTTGAAGGAAATTATTGAATTGTATGCATATAATTGGGATCCTGATTCAATCAAATATGAACATGTTCTAGAATCTCCATCATAAATTGAATTGAGATTCAATTGAATATGAAACATAATGTCTTGAAACATCAAGAGATAAATCTACCAATATCATAAAGACCAAAACTTTCATAAGTTTTAGACATGAAATGTTGGATACCATGTACAAATATGATAAAATTACAAAATTAAAAGCCAAAATTGAAATTTTGGATCATCTTATTTGATTTATAAAATAATATAGACTTGACGTTAGGATTGAAATAATAACTTACAGGATCATATTATTCTCATCAGTGGGACCAACATTGTCAATAACCCTCCTTCCAGTAATTATCTCCAAGAACATGATACTAAAGTTGTACACATTAGATTTGGTAGTCAACTGGACAGTCAGTTCATACTCAGGAGCATAGTATCCAAAGGTCCCCATTGCCATTGTGGAATCATGGAACCTATCCCCAGTTGGACCAATCTTGGGAAGCCTAAAATAAGAGAGATTTAGATTGAATTCATCAACCAAAAATATACTCAATGATTTGAAATCATGGTATATTACTTGGAGGTTTTCCTTCTCATGAAAGTATTCAAGTTAGCTTGTTACCCCATTTGCAATTTTTATCTTGGCATTCTAATCCAAGGGATTCACATTTGGAGGTAAATCTCTAAGGAAAAGTTTCTTCAGTCAGGCGTTGTTGGAAGAATAATTTTTATGTGATTTATGAATGAAAAATGAAGATACATACCCAGTATATGATCCTTTATAGAACCATTTATTCATAGAAAACAATCATCAGATCTTCGTTAACAAAAAAACCTACCAAGATCATGAGGCTGGGATAGTGGAGAAGGTTCACCATGAGGACCTCCACCATGGATTTTCCATTAACTTGTACTCCAATATTGTCAAGTAGCTTAAAATCCAAATACTAAGGAACAATGAACAAAATAATCCTAATCAAAATACAAAAGATAGTAAAATAATTGGGATAAAGTGCACCTTTATACTACTCTTGAGGTACACTTTATAGACCCTTCCAAAGCCCCTTATTCTAATAGGAAATTGGGATCAAAGTTCATTATCGCAACATATATAACCTCGAATTCAAAGACATGGGAAGGGATTTGGACTTTCTAGATTCATGACATTTCATTGGTGAGGAACCTCCTCTTGTCGCTATCAGATTTGATTGAGGCATGGGTGATGGTGGGAGGCATCTCTAGTTTCATGATACTTGGTGAACATCTCTTCAATGCCCTTATATTGATGTCATATATTAACAATAAATAGAAATATCAAACAAAAATTGATGAAATGAAATGAAGTAATCTTATGTCCAATCTATAGATTCCAAGACCTCAATGATTCAAGGAAATGGAGCCATTTTCATTCATGATATAAAATACAGTCACCTGAAAACCCACCCTATGGAAAGTGTAGCCTTTCACATGTATTAATTCTACTATATGAATTTATAAAAGTGAAAGAAAATGATCTATAAAGTACACAAGACATGATGCTTTATTTACCATTTTCTAATTCATAAAAATATATAAATAGTGATCCCTTTAAAAAATCATGCCACAAAGGACACATCAACAAAAACACAGACACACAAAAGACTTGAGATGCCAAGCTACAAATAGAAAATTTGACTCATCAAAACATAAGAGTTCTTCTCAAAATGCGTCAATGGATTTCAACAAAATAAATTGTGGGATATTAAATTGTAACATATTACATATTTTATAAGGAAATAAATGTTTCATTGGGATTAGTTTCATTTTTAGTTTTTAAGTCATACACTTCAGGTATCATATCTTCTTCCATTTCAAATAAATCTCTTGGTATAATAATGACAACAAGATTATTTTTCGCTTTATATTTTGTTATATAAAATGCCTGTATATCTTGAGATGAAATCACAAAGAGATCATTTGTTTTCATAATCCCCTTAAGACTGACAAGAGTGAATCAAAAAATATCTTCTTTGACACATTTAATAGGTTTTACCCAAATCACACTAAAATAAAATAACACTACTTCTAACTAGATAACTCAACTCAATAATTTTAGTCAAAACACCATAATATGATACATTACTAGTATTTGTTGTTGTGTTCACAAGAACACCAGAAATTTGAGCCACAATATTCTTATAATTAGATTTCACACACCATTACAAGCGACATTGGTGCAAGAGTTATATGGGTTAAATATGAACTGATATGGATAAAGGGATATAACAATGAAACTCAGGGGTAGGGGAAGGCATTGAAGAAAATACTAGGTAGTGACGAAATAAATAATAGAATGAAATCATGATCTAGGATTAACCTTGAAAATATCCCATGTAATTAAACCCAGATGGAAATACCCAGAATCTCGAAACTGTCTTCTATGCTACCCAAACTGTGGCCTTCCATCATCAATATCATGCATTCCACTACCATGTTATAATATTGTTGGGTTTTGATATGTAAAATAATAAAATTATAGAAAATATGCTATCAAATTCTATTTGAAGCCAAATTATTCTGTATGAAAATGCCCATACGCCCAGATAAGGATCACCAGCCACAAAACCCCTTACACCTAACACTCAGAATATGACAGAGACAAATTCCAGTAAATAAGCCAATATAAAATTTATATTGAACTGATAATAGGAAACTAAAACCTTTACAGAAACTCTATGGTGAACAAGCAGAGGATTCCCAAAAGCGTATCGACTCCTTGTAATTTGGTACAAAATGGACACCTTTGCAGGTTGGGTGAATACTTGTCGAACGAGAAGAAAGGAAAAAAATAAGAAACAGGGGATTGGTGAAATTTTAGGGTAGGGAGGGTAGTTTGAGAGGAGGAAAAGATGATATAACTGAGGAGTTATATTGAAGGATGCAGATGTTGAGATGAATGATGAGAGCTTCCAATCTATATTTGGCACTTCTATTTTCCCATCAACAGAGGAAGAAACCTTTTCAGTGGAAAAAATTTAAGTGAAACAGTAAGAAACCCAATGAGACTGTGTGTTTAATCTAAGTGGAACACTAAGAAACTCAGATGATAAAGAGGTGAGGGGATAGATTTCACAGATTGCACAGATTCCAGATTTCATAGATTACAGATTTCACACACAATACATAGATTCCAGATTTCACACACAATTCATCAATTCCAGATTTCATATAGTAAGAAACTCATCCCACTTCAATATAGAAACCAACCTAGCTTCTACTTATATTGCACAAACGGATGAGGCATCAATCTATGTTAGTGAGAACACTAAAACAAATTCTAGATTTCAAACCAAATGATGATTAGGCCATATCTCGCATGGGGAAGGCTGGGTGGGGAAGTTTAGGGATGGCGGGGGGTCGAGCAGGGAAGGTCAGGGATGGAGGGGTTCGAGTGAGGAAGGTCGGAGAGGGCGGGGGTCTTCTGGTGGGGATGATATGATGGTCTTTGAAACAATGTGGTGGGTGTGAAGGGTCGCAGTGGAAGAGGTCGGTGGTGTAGGCGAATGGTTGTGGAGGAGGTGGGGGAGGGGGTCGTGAAGGAGGTGGGTGGCATAGATGGAGAGTTTTGGAGGATGTGGTGAAGGGTGCCGAGGGGAGCGGTGGTCACGGAGGAAGCAGGGGATCATAAAGGTGGAGGCGGTGTCAGCATCGACGGAGGGTCGCGGGTCGCAGGAGGAGGCATGGGTGGGGTGGATCGCACATGGGATATAGAGAATTAGGGCTGGGGATTGTTAATGATTTGAAAAAATAAAATAAAATATTATAAAATATCAAATTTCATTTAGTTTTTAAAATTAAAGATATAATAAATATATATATGAATGATATAAAATTTTATAAAAATTATTAATTTTCATTTAATATAAAATAGAATATAAATACCTGAATATAAATTATTATTAAAAAAATATTAATCAATTCATTGTTATGTTCTTTATTTATTAATTTTAAATTATTAATTTTTTGAATTTATTTCGACTATATTTTATTATGTCTATTAAGTCTAAATATGAATATTAAATTACCAAGTATGTAGAGAATATCAAACATATATGTAAATATATCAAATATCATAATGATTTAAATTTCATTTTATAAAAATTATTTAAATGATTATAAAATGAACAACATTAACAAATATAAACACAATTGATATTTAGATAAAATTAAAAATTAAAATATCTTAATGAGATATTTTTAATAAGACCTCAAAAAATGGAAATTGGATTTGGTCGTAAAAATAGTAATATATAAAAAATTGGGTTCTCTTAATTTTTTACTGATAAATTTTTTTGTTGTTATTAAATGGTTAATTGTAACAATTTTTATTGATGGTAAAAGATTTGTTGCTAATAGTTATAATTACTAACAGATTCACATGTTAATAACAAAATGTTGGTATTAGTATGATAAAGTGATAGATTTAACTGATGGTAAAAGAATTGTTGGTATTGAACAATCAATATCAATAGATATATCTGTTGGTAAAAATAAGTGTCGGTATAAAAAATTAATACCAATAAAACTTAATATCTGTTGGAAATGCTCATTTTTACCAACAGATATATTATCTGTCAATAAATTTCAATTTGTATAAGCCTTTTTTTGTAGCGATTTCTTAAAAAATTTATGAATAACTAGAGGGGAATAAAAGAGACTAGGTTTAAGAAAAAAAATCAAATAATTCTCCCAAGGAAGAATTAAATATAAACAATCCTGAATAATGATGAGATTGTGAAAGAAACACTTGCCTTAGGTCTCATTTCCTTTTTACGTGTTCAAACCTCCTATATATTTATTATAATGACATATTTATTATAATTATATATTTATTATATTTATAATTATATATTTATTATAATTATATATTTATTTTAGTAATTATATTTATTATAAATATATAATTATTAATATAATAAATATAATTACTAAAATAAATATAATAAATATTTAATTATAAAGATAATTAATATATAATTTTAAATATAATAACCATAAATATAATAAATATATAATTATAAATATAATAAATATAAATATAATAAATATAATAATGTATTTATTGTATTTATTTTTGTAATTATATTTATTATAATAAATATATTTATTATGTTTATTATATTTATAATTATAATCATATAAATATATATATAATATATTTATATATATATGGTGGGTTGGGGGGTGTGGGATCGGGAAAAAGGAAATCCCAAAACATCAACCCATTTGGCATTGTGTTACCCCATATCCCCAATTAATTTTAATCTACCCCCCATAAATTAAATAAAAAAAAATAAAAAAGCCTATTCTGTTAATTTTTCCACGTGAGCCTACTAAGAATTTGGTTTCAAGCATCCACCACAACCATCCTCACGCATGTTCTAGATCCCGAAACCTTGCTCACTTTCTTTGTATGTCTCTCTCACAACGAACGGTCGAATCGCTAGGGTTTTCTTCTATAGAGAGGACAACGGGAGGATTTCCTGGGGCTAGGGTTTTATTTAAAGGATAAATTAAATTGAAATTTATGTTAATTTAAATTTCACTTCCAAATTTTTTTTCCTAAAATCAAACTAGAAAATTGATGCGAAAAATGATCATTCAAAATAAAAAATGATTATGTGAAGTAATCAATTTTCAAATTTAAATGTTTATTACCATTCATAGTTTTTTTATGATTTTACTATTATAAAACACATAGAAAATTTTAAGTTATTAAACAAACATTTTTTACATTTCAAAAAATGGATTACATAAAAAAACATGGGTATGAGATTGGAAAGTTAAACTAGAAAAATATGAGTACATCAAGAGAGAAAATGGATAATTAAACTAAAAAAGAGAGCCATTGTTGATTATAGTGGTGGAATTACAATACTCCTTTTGAATATTCATCATCCATATCATTTTATCTCATCATACTTATTTCTATATTGATTTATTAAAAACTTTATATGAAAAAACCCTAGTGGATTAAAAATCATATAAGGGGGAAAATGCAATCATGAAATGTTTTTTTACAAATTTTGAAGTTGCTGGACATTTCTTATATAAGCTTAAAAAAATATAGTTGATAATGTTTTCATAAATATATCGATCACATTGTCACTTGATATGACATATTTCAAATCAATCTCTGTTATTCCTAAGTTTTTTATAAATGAGAATAAATTCAAAGGTGTGTGTTTTTCTCTCCCACTTTTGATGAAACCTTACTTTACCTTGGCATGATTCAAAAATAGTGTAACATGTGTCTATTTATGTGAATATCAAGAAATCTTAGCTTCTACAATCATAAATATATATCTAAACTCTTATTTTTCTTTATGTAAAATTGATAAAAAAAACTTCATCTACAACAACAAACACCTCTTGTTTCAATTTTTTAGTGTAACAAACCTAAATAAATAGTTCCAATAAAGATGATAAAAATATTCTTAATTCTATTCCAACATTTATCAGTGGGGGTGAGTTAGATCTTGCCAATATGTTCATAAAAAATGTTATATATGAGTGAATTCAATTAACATGATACACAAAAGCTCTAATTTCACCAGGATATAATGATCTTTGACCAAAAAGATATTCATTTTCCTCGTAAGGTTGAAATTAATCTTTTTCAGGAGTTAGTTTTCTAAGAACTAGTGTAGGAGTTAAATGATTCATTTTTTTAGTGCTCTGTAAAATGTTTGATGATGCATTGATAAAGGGAGTTGAATCAGTGTTGTCTAATCTTTCAATTAATTTAAAATAAATATTTTTCACTTATTAGAGTATAGTTCTACTCATTTTTTAATCTCACCATTTCCCATATGCAATGAAATAAGTCAATCATATTAAGCATACAAAATTTACAAGGACCTCCACCCACTCCACAAGATGGATAACTACATCCTTATTATATTTGGTATCATCAGGGTTACAAATTAATCCACTCATATGATAAAGGATTATAAGAAGTCAGGGAAATATATCATCATTATCCCACTGTGAATCCCTCCCGACAGAATACACAAATCCTTCCTATTTTCAAGGAATTTTTTTAAACATAATTAAAACAGCTCATTTGTTGTTCATGATATCACTACATCAATGATTGATCTTTTTTGACCCATGTTGAGAGTTTGCTATGAAAACTTCAAAGGTCCTACAATTGATGGATTTTTGCACTAAAGGAACCACCATGGGGTGGAGGTTTAGGCAATATTGTGGTCTATTCTTGTGTTCACCACAATATAGTGTAAGACACTATTGTGGTGGTTTTTTCATGGTATTGTCACATCATACAATAATATTCAGGAATTGATCATATTCATCTTCTTTGGATATCACTATAGATTATTAATCATTTTATGATGATTATGAAGAGTTAGAACATCTTCAACAATTGTTTAAACATTAAACAATCAATGATGAATTTTACTAAGCATTTAAAATTGTTGATACATATGGAATGTTTATGAAATGTTCCAATCAATATTGGATTACCGTTTGAGGTTG
Source organism: Viscum album (assembly GCA_963277665.1). Taxonomy (NCBI): domain Eukaryota; kingdom Viridiplantae; phylum Streptophyta; class Magnoliopsida; order Santalales; family Viscaceae; genus Viscum; species Viscum album. Next base: position 1,355,148,791 of record OY728160.1, on the reverse strand, counting down.
TATAAGGCCTATATAAATCGGTTCATTCCTTATGCAAGTCATTCAATTCCATAGTGTTTAGACTCCTGTTAGAATTCATTAAATCGATACAATCATTGAGATCTCTCAACTCTATATTCTTTAAACACAAGGTTTTAGCAGACCATGAATATATAGATATGCTTTCCAAGCATTAGGAGATTCATATGATCCTTGGATACCACTAGAGGAAGGAGGCTTCTATCTTCGTATTGAGGATCTCAATCAAATTCTTATGAAATGCCTCGATGGGATGGACCGACAAGAGTAAGGTATATCATTCTTATTCTTTATTTATATTATTTCCAAATATATTGATCTATTTTGGGTTTAATTAGGTTTTGAATTCATTCTTACACTACGTTTTATATGTCATACATCCCTCTGCAACTCTTCAGTGGAATTAGAGTTAAGGTTAAAGAGTTAACCAATTCATGGGAACTCTTACACATGAACAATAATGAAGTGTGGATCTCCACTAGGGTGATCCATTGTCAATTAAAAGAGTTTCAAAACCCAAATAATTGGGGGAAATGAAGTGTTTTGATAGTTTCATATGCGTTGGAGTGGTACCCTAGAAGTTACCTTCTTGATACTTGATTACATGTTTTCATTTCTAATGAAGCCTTTTTATTAGATCATGATTACTCCTCTACATAAATTTTGTTTGTGATAATCTTATGAGAATATATGTCACACTGATAGGTCATAAGAGTTTTCTTCTATTATGAGAATCATGAGGTTCCACGATAGCATTCTTGAATATATATTCTATAGCTAGATGATATCATTTGATGATACATAGATGATACAAGCTATCAGGGTTGGAGAATCATAGGAATTCGATGCACCCTCTCATGGTGTACCCCTTGGTAATTTCCAATGCAGGGATTATGAGAATAGACCCACAAAAAGGAAATCCAAATTTTTATGTGTCGTTGGATGTTATTATCTATAGATTTATGTATTGATCCTTGGACTTTAAGATTGTCCTTAATGGATATCATGACTCACGTACTTTTTTATATTGACTAAAACCTTGATGATATATGTTTTTTGTGAAGTAGGATATGTTGGGTGAATCACAATTGATATTTCATTAATGGATAATTTGAGAAAGGATTTATCCCCTATATCCCTTAACAAAAATTGACATCTCAAGCCCTTTAATGGGAATGGAATTGCATGCATAAATCCATGGTCATGGTGTTTGATGATCGAGTTTATTTCTAGAAAGTCAAAGAAAGTGACATAAAGAAAATAGGTTGATGACACCAGCATGAAACTTGATTGATTTGAGACATTGCAATAAATGGATTATATTACATGGTAAGCATTTGTAGGAGGTTGTATGTTGTTGCAGCATTAACTTCTTTCTCTATGGATGTCTCTGCGTGTTTCTAGATGCTAACCTTAGACTTCATATCGTTATGACTACATTGAGAAAGAGTTCCAGCGAGTCACACACAAATTATATCCATGGTTTCAGTTAAATTCAAGTATTGAATTTAATATATTAGAATAAATAATATTTAGTCGGGTTTGATTGATCACCATAGTTTAATCACAAGTTATTAAATAGAATAAGTGAGTTAAATAATAATAATAAATACTTGTTTTCATAGTTTGGTGAATATAATATTTATTATAATTATCGATGAATAATGTAGTGATATTTATTTATTAGATAAATTTTAATTATTCAAGGATCAGTAAATCTTAATGAGGGAAAGGAGATCAAGATTAATGGTCTAATTGGAAATGTAAAGACTCTGACCCTAGTAACCCAAATTCAATAGTTACTTTGTTACATTGGAACTAGATACAAGAGATCACATCCCAAAGTAATATGGTGAATGATAACAAAATAATACATCCTCAGTCAAACTGATCACAAACCATTTAGAAAAATAATAAGGATGATATCATTACAACATATACCTAGTATAGAATAGTTAAAATAAGGATTATTTTCTTTGATGAATAAAAATACCATAAAAATATCATTAAAAATTCTTCAGGAAAATACCCTTTTTACTTTGAAAATCACTTTTAAAAAACTAAAATTTTCCAGATTATTTGGGAAAACATTTACTTTGAAAATAATCATGGAAAGTTATAAAGGAAGCTTCAAATTAAATATAATTCATAATGGTGGTGATTATATTCATGCTGTATAAGTTAAAAAATTCCTTTCATACTATTGTAAAAAGGTCAAAAAGTACCTCATTTGGAAAACAATAAAAAGTTTCATTTCAAACCATTTTGTAAAAAGTCAAACATAGGTAAAAATTTATTTAATAAATAATTTATAGAATTTTGGAAACATTTATGAAAATATTTTTAGAAAACATGGATATAAAAGAAAAAGGATTTTCGACATAAGAAATAAATAAAGTTAGGTTAGGTTTTCTTAAAAACATTTTCTCAATAATTTTAAGTACTAAGGAGAGGAAAATGGTAATATTTCTTGAAAATTTCATGAATGAATATAGTGGAATAAAATATATTGGTTTTAAGATATAAATATCAAATAATCACCCTGATCGCATTGTCGAGCGCGTCAAATTAGTTGTTTAATTTTGACTAGAATTTCTGCAGTATAGCAGCAACCCTAGGTCGTCTCTAGAAAGAGCCTTAGACCATTAATTTAAAGAGGGTTTTGATTATAGAAGTATAAGGTGAATTAGGTTTTGTAAAACTTTTGGGTTTTATTATTAATTATGAAAATAGGAAATTAAAGCGATAAAACAAAGTAGAAATGAACAAGATTGATTAAACGTGATCAACCCGGGGAAGTCTCGTGATGATCATCCTTCATCGCTTCAAGGGATGAGGTTATGATCTTTTAATCCCTGGTTTGTAACACCTAGAACCATAATGTTACTTATTTTATACTAGTATACCTCCTAGGGTTCAGTTGAAAACACATAATGATTCACCGGACACCGCCGATGATTGAGTGATTTGTGTTCGACATCATAACCGAAACTCACCAAGGCAACACATGAAGAATTCGATGTGCTGTCCAGGTTTGTATGTTATTTAGTTGTGATACCATGACATAAATGTGCATGACCTTGATAGTTATTATGTGAGTTCAATTCACCAATATGAACCACACAAACACCGCAATTGTAAGGGGGAAAAGGAAATGGTGAATGGTGTGTGAAACATCACATGAATGGGTACCCCCAAACATGATCATATGAGTTGAGCATGACATACCAGTACATAACTCAATAAAATAAGAATAGAGGATGATGAAAAACAACACAACAACCTGGAATTAAAAATATCATTCAAAATAATATAACTTTGAAGCTCGGGATTACATCACATTCCTCCCCGGGTGATCACAGGGGGTTTAGAAACCCATGGGAGGGGAAGAAGAAGAAGATGTTGAATTAGCACCTACCATAGCCCCCAGAACCTCTAGGGATGTTGAGAAGACTCCTTGGGGACTCCAAAATGGCAGCACCTTGCCTCTTGGCCGAACTTACAAATGGGGAGCCCAAGGTGTCATTTTATAGGAAAATTGGAAGGTGGTTTTAGGCACACAGATTTCATCAATCCACTTGTACCACACATTTCGGCCTTCATAAAGTCTTATATCGCTTTGGATAAAATAGAAAAGTTGTATCCCTACCTCTTGAATATCTCCACCGAAAATTTTTCACCCTTTGGACAACTACAACTCAAGATATTGATAAAATACAGAACACCACATTTGACTTGGTCCATATTCGGTGGCTTGGACAGATCAGTTTGGATGGGCCCCATATAATCCGAATCAGGATTGAATTACTTAATATGAAATGTAGAATATTAAGTTTTTGACAGGACCACAAAATTTCAGCCCATTTGGATACACATATTTCGTGTAATATTCAAAACAGTGGACATATGTCCATGGATCCATGCAATTTTGGCCCATTTTTCTTCCACTTCATCAAGGGCCCTCCAAATCACCTCCACCTACATTGAAACAATAAAAAAAAGTAACATTGACCATTATAATATTGATTAAAATTAATTGATTGATTCAAACATAAAGTGAAATTTATTATTATATTTGGAATATTCATTACAAAACTAGTTTAAAACTACGGTGTAAGGGTGGAATAAAACAGTGAATCGTGGTACGATCACACCCCCACACCTAAAAATTTGCACTCCTGGGAAAAGTCACATATCCAAATACAATGATTCACATATATATATTTCCAAAATCCTGAAGATTTATCATTTGAGGAAATTTTATTTAAAGTAAAGTGATCAATGCACGAACCACACCAAGGAGTTCTTCCTAGTGAAAATAGGAAAAGATGTCTCATAAATCATATCATAGAGAAATTCAAAAAGATTCACGATGCCCAATTGATAAAGGAATTAATAAGTAAACCATGAAACAAACTCTCCATGTGTGTGTGTGAAAACCATTCCATGCTATTCTTTCCACTTGATATCCAATAAATATATGTTATTTTAACATTTTTCAGCTTAAATGATTTTGTCACCGAACCTTTCCTACATCCTTTGCAATCATATTTCAAGACCCACTCATTTAAGCATTCCCAGAATTCAAACCATAAGCTCTTGACCTAGATATCCCCATATGTTTCACATTTCATCACTCCCCTCATTTATTATATATTTTTTGAAGTTGCAATTGGAACAAATCTCACACTCATCTCTCAACCCTTGTTTGATCTCCTCACGACACTAATTGAAATAGTTATAACAAGATAAAAGGTTGAGGAGGAGTGGTTTTTGACCCGCCCAAGACACAACACATTTTTTTGAGGGTGTACAACTGTCGGACATTAGGTACACACGCATAGGTCAATCTGGTACAGTAATGAAACATATCAGATAAGGAACAAACATATGGAAATATCATTTAAAGCTGAAAAATATTAACCCAACATATATTTACCTTATATTAAATAAGAAATAATAAAACTTTTTGATTTGGTGCAAAAAATTGTGGAGATATTAGTGACACAATTTTCCAAAAAACTACTCACACAAATGGAATCGATCATCTCAAAGGTTTCACACAGATACAACCATTTATATCATTGACAGAAAACCATTTCACTAAAAATCACTCCTTGATGGTAAACTCATACAAAAATTATTTCTAGCCTTCATTATGGTATTTTTACTTTCCCCACTTTATGGTCGCCAAATCATGAAACTTCAAAATTGTCGATGGGGAAAAATGAAAATACCATAAAGAAGGCCAAAAAGAGAAAACAATGAAAATTCCTAACTAACCCAGGAATGTATCCACCCCCACACCTAGAGTATGCGGTGTCCTCACTAAAATAATTGAGAGTGTGAGAAGGAAGGATAAAACCTGGTGTGTTTTATTGATATGATGCGTCAAGAAGGTGGATTTCCTCCACCGGATTCTTTGGAAAATCCGCATAGAAGTGTTTAAGTCACTTCCCATTGACGGTAAGACTTCGTCCACTCTTCTCATGCAAAACCTGTATTGCACCAAAAGGGTAAACATTAGTAATAGTATAAGGACTGAGCCATCGGTAACGAAGCTTACCTGGGTGGAGCTTAAGCCTGGAATTGTACATGAGGACCTTCTCACCAATATAGAACTTTCGTTGGTGAATCATGCTATCATGAATATCCTTTGTCTTCTCTTTATAGATCTGGGAGTTCTCATATGCATCACATCTAATTTCTTCTAACTCTTGAATCTACATCTTTCTTTGCTCACCTACATCTGAAAGGTTCATATTACATTGTTTAACAACCCAATATGCACGGTGTTCTACCTCCACTGGGAGGTGAAAAGCCTTTCCAAACACAATTCTGTATGGTGACATTCCGATTGGGGTTTTAAAAGCTGTACAGTACGCCCAAAGTGCATCATCCAAGTGCAAACTTCAATCTTTCCTATTGGGTTGTACCCTTTTTTCCAAGATTCGTTTAACTTCCTGATTTGATATTTCTGCTTGTCCATTAGTTTGGGGGTGATATGCAGTGGAGACTTTATGATCAACCCTATACTTACGAAGAAAATTTTTCATGTTGTGATTGAAAAAATGTGAATCCTGATCACTAATGATGAATCTTGGTAGACCAAACCTACTGAAAATCTGGGACCTCACAAAATCAACAACTACTCGAGAGTCATCGGTCCTGGTGGCCTTTGCTTCCACCCATTTAGATACATATTCAATAGCCAATAAGATGTATACAAATCCAAATGAATTCGGGAAAGGCTCCATGAAGTCAATGCCCCATGCATCGAAGATCTCACAAAATAACATGGGCTGTTGGGGCATTTCATTCCTCTTGGAGATATTCCCTGTGAATTGACAATGACTACATGACTTGAAAAATCTATGGGCATCCCTATACAATGTTGGCCAATAAATTCCTGAGTCAAGGACCTTTCGAGATGTACGTTGAGATCCAAAGTGTCCCCCACAGGCCAAAGTGTGGCAGAAGATCAAAACAGAGGTGAACTCATGGCCAGGGACACACCGACGAACTACTTGGTCACTACAAATTCTCCACAAGTATGGGTCATCCCAAATGTACCAACGAGAATCATGCTTAAGTCTCTGGGATTGTGAAGTGATAAAATCAGGGGGGACCCTAGATGTTGAAAGAAAATTCACAATGTCAGCATACCAGGGGGTAAGGTCCACAACATCACAAAGGTTCTCATGAGGGAAGAATTCTCCAATGGGTAGGGGTGAGTCAACATGATGGTCCAATGGTGGGGAAATCCTACTAATGTGGTCACCTACCACATTCTCCACCCACATCTTATCTCTAATCTCAAGGTCAAACTCTTGGAGGAGGAGCATCCACCGTATGAGACGGGGTTTTGCTTCAGGTTTCTTTAAGAGGAAACGAAGGGCAGCATGATCAGAGAAGACGATAATTTTTGACCCGAGAAGATATGAACAAAATTTTTCCAAGGAAAAAACAATAGAAAGGAGTTCTTTTTCAGTGGTTGTGTAGTTTACCTAGGTAGGGTCAAGGGTACGCGAGGCATATGTAATGACATGAGGAGCCTTCTCAACCCTTTGTGATAAAACTGCCCCAACTGTAAAGTTAGAGGCATCACAGATAAGCTCGAAGGGGAGATCCCACCTTGGTGGTTGGATGATGGGAGGTGATGTGAGACTCTTTTTTAGTGAATTGAATGCATCCTCACAATTTTTATCAAACACAAACTCAGAATCTTTTTTGCAATAACCGGGACAATGGAAGTACAATCTTACTAAAGTCTTTAATGAATCGGCGGTAAAAACCATCATGACCCAAGAAAGATCGCACCTCACGAACACATTTTGGATATGGAAGGGTTGAAATTAATTCAATTTTAGATTTATCAACTTGAATTCCATTATTTGAAATGACATGCCCAAGAACTATCCCCCACTCAACCATAAAATGGCATTTCTCATAATTTAAAACAAGATCTTTTTCAATGTAGCGGCGGAGGACAGAACCTAGGTGTTCCAAACAATCATCAAAAGACGATCCATAAACCGTGAAATCATCCATAAATACTTCCATATAACTCTCAAGATACTCATAAAAAATACTCAACATACATCGCTGAAAAGTACCAGGAGCATTAAAAAGACCGAATGGCATCCTTATGTATGCAAATGTGCCAAATGGACAGGTAAATGTTGTTTTTTCTTAATCCTCAGGGGCTACATGGATTTGGAAATAACCCGAATAGCCATCAAGGAAAAAATAATGGGACTTACCAGCCAGTCGTTCTAACATTTGGTCAATGAAAGGTAATGGGAAGTGGTCCTTTCGCGTGGCTTGATTCAGTCGACGGTAGTCAATACAGACTCGCCAACTGTTTTGCACACGTGTTGGAACCAATTCATTCCTTTCATTTGACACAACTGTTATTCCTGTTTTTTTAGGCACAATTTGCACTGGGCTAACCCATTTACTATCAGATATAGGATAAATGATCCCTACAGCAAGTAATTTACTGACTTCCAATTTTACCACTTTAAGGAGAGTGGGATTCAATCAGCGTTGAGATTGTCTTACGAGCTTATCCTCATCATCCAAAAGTATATGGTGCATACAAATATATGGACTAATCCCGGGAATATCATCCAATGTCCATCCTATTTCCTTTTTACACTCTCTCAATAGTTTGAGCAGTTTCGATTCCTGTTGTGGAGAGAGGTTATTGGCAATAATGATGGGCAGTTGGTTAATACCCTCAAGATATGCATATTTTAAATTAGAAGGAAGTTGGTTAAGTTCCAACACCGGTTGTTTTTGGATTGAGGGAGTGGATTTAAGGGGAGTGAGGTCCATTAAACTGTCTAACTGCTCATGTTTATTATCTAAAGATAGAGAATCTATAGAAATGAGATTTGCAGAATCATCGACGATCATGGGTACCTAAAAATGAACACACTCATCAATTAAATCAAAAAATTTACACTTTTCAGAACCCACACAACACTCAAAACATGAATCAAAACTCAAATCATCCAAGGGTGAAGAAAACAAAAATGAATCAGAGTTTGGGTTGAGGAGAGAATTGTGTGTGTGTGCATCATTTGAGATCACTTCCATCGAATAGACAGGAAGAGTGGAGTTCTCTTCAACAGGGTGTTTCATAGCCTCAAGGATAATAAAACTTACCTTTTCTCCTCTGAATTCTATGTACAACGTACCATTGTGAACGTTGATGATCATCTTTGCTGTTTTGAGGAATGGCCTCCCAAGTATGATAGGAGCGTGTCCTTGGGTTTGGGTATCTTCCATCTCAAGAATGTAAAAATCAGCGGGGAAGATGAGATTCTTCACTCTGACAAGGACATCCTCAATCACTCCTTTTGGATGCGTTGTACTCCGGTTGGCAAGTTGCATGACAATGCCTGTTGGTTGAAGCTCTCGAACCTGTAGATAAGTATACACGGAGTGAGGCATCACATTAATGGAAGCACCTAAATCTATCATAGCATCAGAAAATAAGGTCTCCCCTGTGGTACACGGTATCGTGAATGTTCCCGGATCCTTGAATTTGGTTGGCATTGCTGGTTGAATCAAGGCCGAGACATTCCTACCCAAGTTGACTCTCTCATTCCCCTTCAACCTTTGTCTATGGGTGCAAAGTTCTTTACGAAATTTGGCATAACGGGGAATTTTCTTGACTGCATCCAATAATGGGATATTAACTTGAACTTTTTTAAATGTATCCATTATTTCATTTTCAATCTCATTATCAATGTCTTTCTTAGATTTATAGAGTCTTTGAGGGAAAGGAAGAGGAATTTATTGTTCATGGGAATCCTTAATGATAATTTTATTGTCATTTTTATTTTGTTTTTCTTTACATGAAGTTTTTGAGGGTTGGGAAAGAGAGTTTTCATGAGGGGGACATACCTGCTATGCAGAATCAGTAGAAGGAGAAACTTCTTTACCACTACGAAGTGTAACTACACATAAATTACCTTTGTCCTTCGGATTGGAAATGGGTTGGGATGGTAGTTTTCCAGAACCTTGCATCTTAAGCTCACCGATGGTGTTTGCCAATTTTCCCACTTGAGTTCGCAGGTCTTGAATAGATGATTGTGTGGTTTGTTAGAACTGGAGGTTATGGGTTTCCATTTGCTTCACTATATCCTCAAGGCTTGGTTCATACTTGGGAGGAGGAGGATTGTTTTGAGATGTTGAAGGATAAGAAGGTTTCATACCTTGGCCTTGTTGATACCAATTCTGCTTGGGGTAGCTTGAGTTTCCTCATTGTTGGTATTGTGGTTGTGCTTGCCACCCAGGGTTTGGATTTGGCCTGAATGGTTCTTTCTTGAACGGTGGTGCTTATTGGAATGGACGCCCAGGGAACACTGCAACACAAGACTCAGATGAATCCTGAAGTTGTGGGCACTGATCAGAAAAATTAGTATTATCAGAACAAATACCACAATGTAATGGAACGGAAGGAGAGTTTGAGTTACCTTGTGCTTGAGATAATTGACTTAGAATGGTATGCATCTCATCAATTTTATTATCTACCTTTTGTTCTAGGGATGAATGATGTACCTCATGAACTCCTCGGGTTGGTGCAATAACTCGTGTACCAAATTGTTGTGCATTTTGAGCCATGTTGGCTATTAAGTCACGAGTGGCAGAAGGAGTTTTGTCAACTAGGGCACCACCAATTGCAGCATCAATCATTCCAAGATCCATGGGGATAAGTCCCTCATAGAAGTATTTAATTAAAAGTTTTTCACTAATCTAGTGGTGGGGTAAACTTGAACAAAGTCTTTTGAATCTCTCCCAGTATTTATGAGGGGTCTCTCCTTATAACTTCCTAATGCCACAAATTTCTTTCCTAATTGACGCAGTTCGGGAGGCAGGGAAAAACTTATCTAGAAAGAGTCTTTCAAGGTCATTCCATCCCCCAATTGTGGTAGGAAAATAGTATATCCAATCTTTGGCTACACCATCAAGGGAGAAAGGGAAGGCCCTAAACTTAATGAGGTCCTCAGACACATTTTGGGGTTTCATGGTGGATCACACTATGTGAAACTCCTTTAGATGTTTGTGAGGGTCATCTCTGAGAAGACCATGGAATTTTGGAAGGAGGTGGATGAGGCCTGATCTTATCTCAAAATTGTCTGCTTCCTCAGGATATTGGATGTACGCGGGTTGGTACTCCACATCCGGGGTGGTCAGTTCTTTTAATGTTCTGTTATTTACAGCCATGATCTCTGGGGTTTGATTTGGTTCAATTTTTGATTGGTTTTAGAACACTTGAGGTTTCACAAGGGGTTTCTCAATGTTACTTAATTGACCTTATCTAAATTCCTTGATTTGTGTGTGAAGTGACTTTTCAATTTCAGGGTCAAATTCAAGTAGTGTTTCTTTACCAGATCTTGTCATGCAACAATGATGTCCAGTTTGATTGATTGATTTTTTTGTTGTGTTTTTTTTGATTTGAGATGGATAAAAAAAACTTAATAAGGGTGAAAGAAGAATATAATGTTATACTATAGAATTATAGAGGGAGATGGATAAGAAGAGAGAGAGAGAGATAGAGAGAGAGAGAGAGAGAAAGAACACACCAAAAACAACAAAAAATAAAGACAAAACCCAAAACAAAAACAATCAAATGGGGGTGGGGTATTTAGAGGATTACTAATTAAGAAGTAAAATAACTAAATAAAAGTAAATAAAGAAAAAAAATATCTTGTCTCCCCGAAAACGGTGCCAAAATTTTATCGCGCTGTCGAGCGCGTCAAATTAGTTGTTTAATTTTGACTAGAATTTATGCAGTATAGCAGTAAACCTAGGTCGTCTCTCGAAGGAGACTTAGACCATTAATTTAAAAAGAGGGTTTTGATTATGGAAGTAGAAGGTGAATTAGGTTTTGTAAAAATTGGGGGTTTTATGATTAATGATGAAAATAGGAAATGAAAGCGATAAAACAAAGTAGAAATGAACAAGATTGATTAAACATGATCAACCCAGGGAAGTCTCGTGATGCTCATCCTTCATCGCTTCAAGGGATGGGGTTATTATATTTTAATCCCTGGTTTGTAACACCTAGAACCAGAATGTTACTGAGTTTATACTAGGATAACTCCTAGGGTTCAGTCGAAAACACATAACGATTCATCGGACACCGCCGATGATTGAGTGATTTGTGTTCGACATCATAACCGAAACTCACCAAGGCAACACATGAAGAATTCGATGCGCTATCCAGGTTTGTATGTTATTTCATTGTGATACCATGAAATAAATGTGCATGACCTTGATAGTGATTATATGAGTTCAATTGACCAATATGAACCACATAAACACCGCAATTGTAAGGGGGAAAAGGAAATGGTGAACGGTGTGTGAAACATCACATGAATGGGTACCCCCAAACATGATCATATGAGTTGAACATGAAATACCAGTACATAAATCAATAAAATAAGAATATAGGATGATTAAAAACAACACAACAACCTGGAATTAAAAAGATCATTAAAAATAATACAACTTTGAAGCTCGGGATTACATCACATTCCTCCCCGAGTGATCACAAGGGGTTTAGAAACCCATGGGAGGGGAAGAAGAAGAAGATGTTGAATTAGCACCTCCCATAGCCTCCATAACCTCTAGGTATGTTGATAAGACTCCTTGTGGACTTCAAAATGGCAGCACCTTGCCTCTTGGACAAACTTAAAAATGGGGATCCCAAGGTGTCATTTTATAGGAAAATTGGAAGGTGGTTTTAGGCACACAGATTTCATCAATCCACTTGTACCACACGTTTCGGCCTTCATATAGTCTTATCTAGCTTTGGAGAAAATAGAAAAGTTTTATCCCTAACTCTTTAATGTCTCCACCGAAAGTTTGGCACCCTTTGGATAACTACAGCTCAAGATATTGATAAAATACAGAACACCGCATTTGACTTGGTCCATATTCGGTGGCTTGGATAGATCAGTTCGGATGGGCCCCATAGAAGCCGAATAAGGATTGGATTCATTAATATGAAATGTAGCCTATTAATATTTGGACAGTACCACAAAATTTCAGCCCATTTGATGCACATATTTCGTGTAATATGCAAAATAGTGGACAAATGTCCATGGATCCATGCAATTTTGGCCCATTTTTCTTCCACTTCATCAAGGGCCCTCCAAATCACCTCCACCTACATTGAAACAATAAAAACAATTAACATTGACCATTATAATATTGATTAACATTAATTGATTGATTCAAACATAAAGTTCAATTTATTATTATATTTGGAATATTCATTACAAAACTAGTTTAAAACTGCGGTGTAAGGGTGGAATAAAACAGTGAATCGTGGTACAATCACCCCCCAATAGAGACTTAAACATAAACAATCTCTAATAATGGTAAGATTGTGAAATAATCCCTAACCTCAGGTCGAACTTCCTTCATACATGTTCGAACCTCCCGTATAATAAATATAGATTTATTAAACATATATTAAAAAACTATAATAATATATATCATACCTTATATATCTTACTTATAATCTTTTACCACATATTTAATTACAATTATTTATTAAAATCATTGTTTTGGATAATAACTCCTTCATTTTTCATGTATGTTTTAATAAGGTAGTTTCAGTCTTTGTACTTTGATCAAGTTTACATCATATACAAAAAAATAATAATGATATAAACATAATATATGTTCATTATACATGATTTTATAGTAATATATAAAATTTATAGATAAAAAAATTAATTGCACCATTCATGGAGATGGTAGAGCATACGTACGTATAAACGTTGTTTCTATTTTTCGATGGATGGAATTAAATAAAAGTAAATAATAATCCACCTTTACAGAGTTAATATTTATTATATAAATTATATATATCCATAAAATCCATCCTCATTACCATATATGTAAAATGGAAATAAAAAATGAATCGCATCGCTTCATGGAGGTGGTAGTCCACACGTACACACGAGTAGCGCTATCGTTTCCCAACGAATTGGAAGGTAAGATGGTAGATATGATATTATAATTATAGAAGTATAATTATGTTTTAAATATAGTATATGAACATTAAACCCATCATAATTCTTATCCATAAAATATGGTGATGAGAAATGAATTGTATCACTATGTGGAGACAATAAGTCGTACGTACACATAAAATGATACTTTCACTTCCCATTTAATGGGAAAGAGAGTGGATACTGGTGATTTCATAATCATGATAACATTTAAGTATATTCAGGATACTGATGATAATATTTTATGATAATAGCATATATTGGTTGAGCTAGATGGCTCAAAGTTGTGTGAAGAATTGAGGGGGTGTCCTTTTATAATTAAGGAGAGGGGCATTCTTGGAATTTTATAAAATATTAAATTAATATAAATTAATTTTGATTTCCAAATGGATAAAAATTGATAATATTCAAATATAATATGATTATGAGTCTAAATCATCACATAAAATAAAATTTGGACATGTTTTGGGTATATTTTTACCCTTATCTTTTAGTTTTAACCCCCATTAACCCTTTTAACAATTTTCATAATATTAAAGTTTTCTACACTTTAAGTATTAATAATGTTACTATAAAATGAAAAAAACCCATAAATGGACCATTATTGATGTTTAAAACCACATAAAATTCAGTTGTATGAATATAATATTTTTATGATTTTTAAAAAAATTAATAAAATATTATTTATTATAAAATATCATTAATGTCATTTTTAACACTAATCATTTAATTTGACTTTAAATAAATCAATACAAATGGGGAATTAAAATATAATGATTTAAAACCTCTATAATGTGTCATATAGGTCTATAAAATTCATGGGATACATTAAATCATTAAAATTATGTTACTTTTAATATTTTTAAAATCATTTATTAGTTTTTTTCTCAGTTAAATAAATACTGTATTAATGTTGCAAAAAAATTTAAGGTAATTATATAATTTATAAAAATTTAAAATAAATTTCTATCATGAAAATAATTTCATTAAGATCAAAATTGACCTTTATTTTTGTTCATATATTTCTTTTTTCTCTATGTGGACACGTAATAGATAGTTAAAACTAAGAGAGTGGAATTTTGTAACTTTCTTTTCTTTAAATATTATAAGGGTCATTTTCAAGAAAAAATGTCTATTTAAAAACTCAATTTCAAGAATAAGTTGATAAGGGTAGAATTAAATTCATCCAATAAGAATTATTTTGAAAAATTATGGCCTTTTCGCTTAGTTTTAACTTAGATTAACCCAATTTACCCATTGTCGAGGTGATAAATTTTACCATAGTTATTATTCATAATGATTATAAATAAAAGTGACCTATTTACCACATTTAAAAATTATGATTAAAAGTATGGAATCCATTTTATAAAATTCAACACCTATAAGTGGTACAAATTAATTTTAAAACAATTTCACAAAATGCGATGAAAACCATTTTTTTGGAAAAAAATAATTTTTCTTAAAGAAGCCTTTTTATTATAAAAAATGTTTTGTATACCAAATTCAATTATAAAATTGATTATAATGAACCTAATAAGATCATTAATATTATAATAGAACTAATATTAATTTGAAACCATTTTAAAATAAAATAAAACTTTGTAAATATTTAATACAAAAATAAAGTTTTCAATAAAAATTAGTATTTTTCACTATTCACTGGAAAATCAATCTTTTTAGAAAAATCCAAAAAATTTACCCTAATATAATTTTGGTATGATTATTTAAAAAATTATATTATTTTTATAAAATAAAATTTATGTAAGTTGTAGAAATTTATTATAATATTTTCTCAAAAAAATAATAAGAATCATTTTTTTGAAGGAAACATATTTCTCAACTATAAAATAACATTACTAAAAATTGAATACTTATTTCCTAAGAATAAATAAATTAATTTTTATTGAATAAGCACTTTATATATATTTCATAGTTCATTTAATACTATTCATACCTGCCAATTTAATTTTGAGGTTATAAAGGTCATATTTAAATAATAATATTTCATGGTTCCTTTAAGCGCAGTGTTGTGTGTCGTATAAGCTATAGAATATAGTGTTATTTTAAAATATCAGGGTTTTACATTATCCCCCTTCAATAAATTGAATACTCGTAATTTGAACTTGTGTCAGGTAATTTAGGGTTTGACATTTGGAAATTCCTTTATGGAAAACCCACATCGTAAAATGGGCCAATAAAAATTCCTCTTAAAAAGAGGGAAAGGAAAGTATGGAGGTCACCACAAAACTAGGTTTATGAATAGAAGAAAACCATTTATAAGTGAAAATATAGACATGGAAAAGAAAAATTACACCCAAGGATTAATAAATAGTGATAGAAAATATGTTCATGAGAAATTTAACCATCACAAAACTGCAAATTTGTGACGAGATAAAAAACCATTGATTCCTCAGTAATAAAATTAAACGAATAACATTTTTATTTTAAGGACATTTTTTAAAGATGAGGGATTATTTTATTATCCATATAAAGAACTCAAGAAAATAAACATATTTTATTTATTTTCATTTCATAAGAATAATCTCATCATTTGGTCATGCTTTGATCAATTTCCATTTCATCTCTTATGTCGAGAAATGGATAATTGAGATGATTTTTTTTCATGCTTGAAGAAATTTTAACGAATCATAAGATCTATAAGTAATTCATTTGACCTATAAATATTTACCAAAACCAAAATGGTTATTACAAGTTATATAATATGATAAATCATACTTTAACCTCAAACAATAATATCCAAAGTTCAACTCAATCCATTCTATAAGTAGTTAAGCTTAAGAATCCTCCAAAATATTACCAACTATATTCAAACCCCAAAAAATCTAATCAAACATTTATCCCTAGAAAACATAAAGCAGTTTATAATGACACATTCCAAACATATTAATACCATGATCACATATACTAATAACATGAATCACCATTAACTTTATCCTTATTCCATATATCCCATAAATAAAAAAATGCAGTAAACTCTATCATAAATTAATTTTTCATCAAATCACTAACCATTTTCAAGGTAACCAATACCACCCCATTAACTTTTTCAATGTTAATATTTTCTTTATCCCAAATAAACAGTATTAACTCAACATTAGAATGAATTAAGGGTTATCTTTCCCTTAATCTTGAATTCTCCACAAATATCACCATACCACTAATCAATTTTCTTAGTTATCAGTACCATTAAACATATACATTCATATCCCTAAAGAAAAAATACTGTAGTAAAATCCTTATATGTTTCATGATTCTTATAACCAGAATATCATCGATAACATATTTCTATAACATAATTCTTGAATCCAAATACATAAGTAATTTAACAATTCCACTTCAGTTATAGTAAGACCATAATCTTGACCATGATCCCTTTGCTTCTTCTAAGTTAATTCTTGGAGAATTCATTTGTGTAGTTCCCCATCCCCTTATAGTTGAAGCATTGCACATGGAAAACTTCTTTCTTTCTCATGCAATCAGGAGCCTGATGGATTTTCTCTCCGCACCTCTAGCAAACTCTCAATCCTTTCAAGTAAGCATGGGGATGTTTCTTTCCAAAATTATCACATGTGGGAAAATCCTTCTTTCCCTTATCCCCTTTATCTATTTTTTACTCTACCATCCTTTTCTCTACTTACTTTCCTTCGAGTCCATAAGAATTGGATAATTCTTTCTCTATCTTGATAACACAAGATATTATATCCTCATATGATAAGAATGTTTAGGAGACTCGTTCCCTTCAAAGGACTGGCTTAATACCATCAAAGAAATGACCAATATTGCTCTTTCGATTATGTACGTAGTATTTGGCATGCCTTTCTAACCTTATAAAGATATCTTTATTATTTTTAACATTTTCCTCTTCCTTTTTTCTCAGACTCGAGAATTGTCTCTCCTTATCTACTCATTGTTCACAAGGAAAATATTTTCCAAGAAAAGATCCTTAAAATCCTACCATTCAATACTCTCTATTTCCTCCTCATTCTTAGTGTTTTGAATCAAATAACACCATTGATCCATATCCCCTAACATATGATAAACTACCATAACAAATTTATCCCCTTCATTACTTCCCAAAGCATGAAATATATTCTCTAAGGAATTTATCCATTACTTAGCTACAAATGGATTTTTAGTCCCATTAAATGATGAAGGTTACTAAAACTGAAGTGGTCTAACATTGTTACACCACATTGTGAATCAACATGATGCTCTATACATGCAAGGTTATTGTTCATAACCTGATTCAGTTGTCCTAATATAGTTATAATTTGTTCATCTCCAGCTGCAGATCCAATTGCATCTCCAGCTCCAAGTTCATTATCTTTCCTAGTAGGTTAATCCCTTAATGGATTATGTGCATTTATATAGTTTCCATTTCTTCTACTAGGCACTATTTATAGACAATAGAAAACATTAGATTAGATCATGACATTATGAAACATAATGTATACTCCCAAAACTATTGAAAAAATTAACAAAAATTGAAAAATTGATGCATAGCTAATCACATAATCATAATCTTGGTTTCTTTGGGATTATTCTCAAAGTTCATCATATGGTAATGTTTTCCAATCAATGTTTTCCTAAATCCAGTTCCCAATGTTTCTACTAAACTTTCTTTGATACCAACTGTAAAGACCCTAACCCCAATAGCCGAGAGCCGATTTTTACTCTATTACATTGAAACTAGATACAAGTGATCACACCATAAAGGATAAAATAGTTTATAAGTCTTGGAAAACTAGATACATACTTGAATATCACATTACATTAGAAAACATAAAATAAAACATGACATTTTTTTGAGAACACCATAGTCCCCTTTAACATATCCCTATATATCAATCATAAAACACTTCCTAGTATCTTGGGGAAAGGAAACATAAGAAAGGGATGAGATTAAATTCTTAGTAAGGGTATGCATATAATAGAATCTAAATAAGGCATAAATAATATGGAAAATATAAATGATGATAAAATAATTCCATATAAATATTATCATGAGATAGAAACTTATCCATATATATCATATCAAATCAAATAATCACATGTACATTAATAACTAATCTCATAATGAGGGAATTCATAATTATAGACATCATAAACATATCATCGAGACCTCATGTCAATACATCTTACATAAATGGATAAGACCTTAGCCAATACCCAAACTAGTTTGTATCATGAGACTCATAGATGCATTGAGGAGTTATAGCGGGCCCTGCCCATCACTTACTAAGTCAAATTCATTCCTCTTATAAAAGGGGTGAAATATAATCAATATAAAACATTTGTATTGAAATTAGTATATGAAATATTAATAATTACCCCAATCAATAAACATAATCATAAACCATCTAGAGTAATATGGTGAATGGTATCGAAATTATACATCCCCTATCAAAATGATCATAAATAATTCATAGAAATAATAATGATGGTATCATTACAACATATAGCTAGTGAATCATAAGTAAAGTAAGGTTTATTGTCATTGATTAATATAAATACCACAAAATTTAATTAAAGACATTATTGAGAAAAATACCATTTTTACATTGAAAATCACCTTTAAAAAATAAAAAATTTCCATAATATTTGGAAAAATATTCACTTTGAAAAGAATCACACAAACTTATAAAGAAAATTTAAAAGAAAAGAGTGGTCATGATAGAAAGAAATTTTGTTCATGTTGAATAAGTTAAAAAATATTCATTTCAAACTATTGTAAAAAGGTAAAAAAATACCTCGTTCAAAAACTGACAAGAAGATTAATTTCAAAATATTTTGTAAAAAGTAAAAGATGGGTAAAAATTTCTTCAATAAATCATTTGGATAATTTTGGAAAAATTCATGATTTTTTTAGAAAACATGGATATGGACGTAAAAGGATTTTCAACCCAAAAGACAAATAAAGTTAGATTTTCTTAAAAATATTTTCTCAATCA
Organism: Viscum album; assembly: GCA_963277665.1. Lineage (NCBI taxonomy): Eukaryota > Viridiplantae > Streptophyta > Magnoliopsida > Santalales > Viscaceae > Viscum > Viscum album. Next base: position 1,355,129,260 of record OY728160.1, on the reverse strand, counting down.
TTTTATGTAATGAGGAGAGGAAAATGGTACTATTTATCAAAAATTTAATGAATAACTATAGGGTAATAAAATAGAATGGTTTTAAGAAATAAATATCAATTAATTCCTCCAAGGGAGACTCAAAACATAAACAATCTTGAATAATGATGAGATTGTGAAAGAAACACTTACCTTAGGTCTGATTTCCTTCGTACGTGTTCAAAACTCCTTTATATTTATTATAATTACATATTTATTATAATTATATATTTATTATAATTATATATTTATTATAATTATTTTAGTAATTTTATTTATTATAAATATATAATTATGAATATAATAAATTTAATTAATAAAATAAATATATATATTAGGTTCTTGGGGTATAATTACATTCAACCACACACACACACCACACACACAGGCTGAGAAGGCAGACCATAGCCCCCCAAGGGGATGACCCACCCATCAAGCCTTATTTATTTAATACATGGCCCGTATGCCCAGTGGGAATGAAGCCCATTACATGGACCTTATGCTCACTTTTCCACACGAGCCTACCAAGCATGTGGTGGAGAGCATCCACCACAACCACCCTCATGCATAATCTAGATCCCAAAACCATGCTCACTCTCTGTGTATGTCTCTCTCACCACGAATGGCCAAATTGCTAGGGTTTTTTCTATAGAGAGGACAAACAGGGGAATGCTTGGGGCTAGGATTTTATTTAAAGGATAAATTAAATTTAAATTTGTGTAAATTAAAATTGAACTTCTAAAAAAATGTTCCTAAAACTGATCTATAAAATTGATGTGAAAAATTATCATTCAAAATAAAAAATGATTATATGAAGTAATCAATTTTCAAATTTAAATGTTTGTTATCATTCATAGTTTTTTTATGATTTGACTATTAGAAAATGCATAGAATGTTTTAAGTTATTAAAAAATCATACTTTGAATCTTGAAAAATGGATTACATACAAAAAAACATGGGTGTGAGATTCGAAAGTTAAACTATAAAAATAAGAGTACATCAAGAGAGAAAATGGATAATTAAACCTAAAAAGAGAGTCGTCATTGATTATGATGGTGGAATTACAGTACCCCTTTTGAATGTTCTTCATCCATATTGTTTTATCTCATTATACTTATTTTGATATTGATTTATAAACAAATTTATATGAAAAAACCCCAGTGGATTAAAAATCAAATAAGGGGGGAAATGCAATCATGATTTTTTTTACAAATGTCAAAGTTGGTTCACATTTCATATATAAGCTTCAAAAAAATATAGTTTATAATGTTTTCATAAATATATTTATCACATTTTTTCTTAATATAACATATTTCAAATCAATCTCTATTATTCCTAAGTTTTTCCGTAAATGAGAATAAATTCAAAGGTGTGTGTTTTGCTCTCCCACTTTTTGTGAAACCATCCTTTATCTTGACATGATTCAAAAACAGTGTAGCATATGTCTATTTACGTGCCTATCAAGAAATCTCAACATCTCCAATCATAAATATATATATCCAAACTCTAATTTTTCTTTATGCAAAATCAATAACAAAACTTACATCTATAACAACAAACACCTATTGTTTAAATTTGTTAGTGTAATGATCCTAAATAAATAGTACCAATAAGATGATAAAAATATTCTTAATTCCATTCCATCATTTATCCGTGGGGTTGAGTTATATCTTACCAATATGATTGTAACAAATTTTATATATGAGTGAATGCAATTAACATGAAACACAAAATCTCTAATTGCACTAGGATATAATGCTCTTTGACAAAAAAGATATTCATTTTCCTTGAAAGGTTGAAATGAATCTTTTTGAGGAGTTAGTTTTCTAAGAACCACTAGAGGAGTTAAATGATTCATTTTTTAGTGCTCTATAAAATGTTGTATGATGCACTAAGAAGGGGAGTTGAATCAGTGTTATCTGATCTTTTAATTTATTTAAAATCAATCTTTATCCCTGATTAGAGTACAATTGTACTTGTTTTTTAATCCCACCATTTTCCAAATGCAATGAAATAATCCAATAAAATTAAGCATACACAATTTAAAAGATCCCCCACCCACCCCACAAGATGGATAACTACATTCTTATTAGATTTGGCATCATCAGGGTTAAAAATTAATCCAATCATATGAAAAAGTATTACAAGAAGTTAGGGAAAGATATCATCATTATCTCACTATGAATGCCTCTCGACAGAATACATGAATCCTTCCTATTTGCAAGGAATTCTTTTAAACAAAATGGAAACATCTGATTTTTTTTTTCATGATATAACTGCATAAATGGTTGATCTTTTTCGATCCATGTTGAGAGATTACTATGAAAACTTCCAAGGTCCTACAACTGTTGTATTTTTGCACTAAGGAACCAACATGGGGTGGAGGTTTAGACCATGTTGTGGTTTATTCTTGTGTGCACCACAACATAGAGTAAGACACTGTTGTGGTGGTTTTTGCATGGTATTGTCACATCATATGATAATGTGTAGGAATAAATTCTATTCATATTATTTGGATATCACTATCGATTATTCATAATTTGATGATGATTATGAAGAATTAGAACATCTAGTAAATTTTTTTAAACTTTAAAAAATATATGAGGAATTTTACCAAGTATTTCAAAGTGTTGGGAAATATAGAACATTTATGAAATGTTTTAATCAAAATTGGATAACCATTTGAGGTTGTGAAAGGCCTATATAAATCAGTTCATTCCTCATGTAATTCTTTTAATTCCATAGTGTTGAGAACTTCTGTTAGAATTCATTAAACCGATAGAATCATTGAGGTATCTCATCTCTATATTCTTTAAACACAAGGTTTTATCAGACCATGAATAGAGAGATATCCTTTCCAAGAATTAGGATATTTATACAATATTTGGACACCACTAGAGGAAGTAGGCTTTGAGCTTCGTCTCAGTAATCTCGATCAAATGCTTGTGAAAGATTCGATGGGCTGGATCGACTAGCATAAGGTACATCGTTATTATTATTTATTTATATTAATTCCAAATATATATATATATTGGGTTTAATTAGGTTTTGAAGTTATTATTACACTATGTTTTAGATGTTTAACATCCCTCTAAAACTCTTCAGTGACATTATATTAAAGTTTAAATAGTTAACCAATTATCGGGAGCTCTCTCACATGAACAATGATGAAGTGCGTATCTCCACTTGGGAGAATCATTTTCAATGAAAAGTGTTTCATTTTCCAAATAATTGGTGAAATTATGTGTTTTGATAGGTTCATATATGTTGGAGTTAGTACCCTGTAACTGACGTTCTTGACACTTGATTACATGTTTTCATTACTAATGAATATTTTTTTTATCACATCATGATTGTTCCTTTATATGACTTTTGTATGTGATAATATCCTGAGAATATATGTCACACTTATAGGTCATAACAATTTTATAATATGATAAGAACTAGGAGGTTCCACGATAGTATTCTTGAATATATATTCTATAGGTGGATGATATCATTTGATGATACAAAGATGATACAGGATATCAGGGGTGGAGACTAAAAGGACTTTAAGGAACCCTCTCATGGTGTACCCCTTGGTAATTTCTAATGCAGAGATTATGAGAATAAACTCATCAAAAGGAAATCCACATTTTTATATGTCGTTGGATGTTCTTATCAATGGACTTATGTATTGATTATTGGGACTTTAATATTTTCATTAATGGATATCATGACTCACATACTTTTATGTATTGATGAAAACCTTGATGAAATATGTTTTCCATGAATTAGGATATATTGGGTGTATCACGAGTGATATTGCATTAATAGATAATTCGAGAAAGGATTTATCCCTTATGTCCCTTAAAAAAATTTAATATCTCACACCCTTTAATGAGAGCGGAACTACATGCATAAATCCATGACCATGGTGTTCGATGAATGAGTTAATTTTAAAAAAGTTAAAGAAAGAGACATAGAGTATATAGGTTGATGACAATAGCATGCAACCTATTTGATTTGAGACATCGTGATAAAGGGATTATATTACATGGTAAACATTTGTAGGAGATTGGATTTTATTATGTAATTAACTTCTTTCTATATGGATGTCTTTGTGTGTTGGTTGATGCTAAACTTCGACCTTAAGCAGTTATGACTACACCGAGAAAAAGGTATAGAGGGTCACACACTAAGTATATCTATAGTCTGTGTTGAATTCAAGTATTGAATTTAACATATTAGAATAAATAATATTTAGTCGGGTTTGATTGATCGCCATAATTTAATCACAAATTATTAAATAGAATAAGCGAGATAAATAATAATAATAAATATTTTTTCCATAGTTTGGTGAATATAATATTTATTATAATTATAAATTAATAATGCAGTGATATTTATTTATTAAATAAATATTCATTATTAAAGCATTGGTAAATCTCGACGAGGGAAAGAGAACCAACATTAATGGTCCAATTAGAAATATAATGACTCTGAACCTAGTAGACCAGAGTCAGTGGTTACTTTGTTACATTGACAATGGATACAAGAGATCACATCCCAAAGGACTGAATAGTTTAGTAGTCTTGGAAAACTAGATACATACTTTAATCTCACATTACATTAGAAAACATAAAATACAATATAGTATTTTCTTTGAGAACACCATAAACCCCTTTAGAATATTCCTACATATTAATCATAAAACACTTCATGTTATAATAGAGGAATGAAACATAAGAAAAGGGTGATCTTAGATGCTTAGTAAGTGTTTAAATACAAAAAAAGATAAATAAGACATAAATAATACAATAATAATAAATTATGGTGAAATAATGCCATATAAATAATCTCTTGAACAAGAAAATTATCCATGGGTATCATTACAAATCAAATAATTACATGGAAATCAATAAATATTCTCATAATGCAGTAATTAATAATGTTAGGAATCATAAACATACCATTGAGGTCTCGATCAAAAACATCTTACATGAATGGGTAAGGCCTCAATCACTAACCAAACTAGTTTGTCTCATTAGACCCACCGATGCATCGAGGGGATATAACAGGCCCTCCTTATCACTTACTAAGTCCAATTAATTCCTCATATAAAAGGTTTGAAACATAATTAAAAAAAATTTGTATTAAAACTAGTATACATAATGTTAATAATTACCCCAAATAATAAACATAATCATAAACCATCCAGAGTAATATGGTGAATGATATCAAAATGGTACATCCTCTATCAAACTGATCACAAACCATCTGGATAAATAATAATGATGGTATCATTAGAACATATCCCTAGTGGACCATAATTAAAATAAGGGTTATTGTCTTTAATGAATAAAAATACCATAAAATTATCATTAAAAAAAATCTTGAGGAAAATACCCCTTTTACTTTAAAAATCAATTTTATAAAACTAAAAATTTATAGAATATTTGGAAAATAAATTTATTTTGAATAGAATCATAATTTTTTTTAAAGGAAGCTTAAAATAAAAGATAATTCATGATAGTAGGAATTCTTTTCATGCTGTATAAGTTAAAAAAAATCATTTCATACTATTGTAAAAAGGTCAAAAAGTACCTCATTCAGAAAACAACAAGAAGATTCCTTTAAAACCATTTTGTAAAAACCAAACATGGGTAAAATTGTATTTAATAAATCATTTAGATAATTTTGAAAACATTTATGAAAACATTTTTAGAAATCACGGATATGGAAGAAAAATGATTTTCGACCTAAGAAATGAATAAAGTTAGATTTTCATAAAAAAATTCTCAATCATTTTAAGTACTGAGGAGAGAAAAATGGTGCTATTTATTGAAAATTTCATGAATGGATGGAGTATAATAAAATATATTGTGTTAAAAAATAAATATCAAATATTTTCCCCAAGATATACTTAAACATAAACAATCCCTAATAATGATAATATTATGAAATAATCCCTTACCTTAGGTCTGACTTCCTTCATATGTGTTCGAACCCCCATATAATAAATATAGATTTATTAAAAATATATTATAAAACCATAATCATATATATCATATTATACATAACTTACTCATAATATTTTATCACCTGTTATTTATAATTCTTTGTTAAAACCACTATTTTGGGTAATAACTCCTTCGTTTTTCATGTATGTTTTAGTAAGGTAGTTTCAGTATTTGTACTTTGATCAAGTTTACATCATATCTAGAAAATTAATAATGATATAAAAATAATATATATAAATTATATATGTTTTTATAGTAATATATATAATTTAGAGGTAAAAAAATTAATTGCAGAGTTCATGGAGACAGTAGAGCATACATACACATGAACGTTGTTTCCATTTTTAGATGGATGAAATTAAATAAAGGTAAATAATAATACAAATTTCTGGAATTATTATATAATATAAATTATATATATCTATAAAATACATCCTCATTCCCATATAAGTAAAATATAAATTAAAAACGAATCGCATAGCTTCGTGGAGGTGGTAGTCCACACATATGCATGAGCGACACTATCGTTTCCCAACAGATTGGAAGGTAAGAAGGTAGATAATATATAATAATTAAGAAAGTATAATTATGTTTTAAATTTCATATATAAACATTAAACCCATCATAATTCTCATCTATAAAAGACGGTGATGAAAAATGAATTGTATCGCTATGTGGAGATGGTAATACGTACATACACACAAATGATACTTTCACTTCCCATTTAATGGGAAATAGGGTGGATAATTGTGATTTCATAATCATGAATTTTTTTTAGTATATTGAGGATAACAATTTTACTATTTTATGATAATACCATATATTGGCTGATCTAGATGGCTCAAAGCGGTGTGATGAATTGAGGGAGTGTCCTTTTATAATGAGGGTATGAGCATCCTTAGAATTTTATAAAATATTAAATTAATATAAATTAATTTTGATTCCCAAATGGATCAAAATTTATAGGATTAAAATATAAGATAACTATGAGTCTAAATAATCTCATACAATAAAAATTGGACATGTTTTGTGTATATTTTCTCGCTTATCTTTTATTTTTAATCCTCATTAAACCTTTTGACAATTGTCATAATATTAAATTTTTCTACCATTTAAGTGTTAATAATGTTACTATAAAATAAAAAAACCCATAAATGGACCATTTTTGATGTTTAAAACCACATAAAATTAATTTGGATGAATTTAATATTTTTATTATTTTTAAATAATTTAATAAAATATTATTTATTATAAAATTTCATTAATGTCATTTTTAACACCATTCATTTAATTTGACTTTAAATATATCAAGAAAAAGGGGGAATTCAAATATAATGCTTTAAAACCTATATAATATGTCATATAGGTCTATAAAATTCATGGGATACATTAAATCAATCAAATTATATTAATTTTAATATTTTTAAAATTATTAATTAGTTTTTATGTTAATTAAATAAATATTGTATTAACATTTCACACACATTTATGGTAATTATATAATTTATAAAAATTATAAATAAATTTCTATCATGAGAATAATTTCATTAAGATAAAAAATGACCTTTATATTTGTCCATATATTGACTTTTTTCTCTATGCGGATACATAATAGATATTTAAAATTAAGAGAGTGACATTTTGTAACTTTCATTACTTTAAATATTATAAGGGTCATTTTCAAGAACAAGTGTCCATTTAAAACCTAAATTTCAAGAATAAGGTGATTATGGTAGAATTAAATTCATTCAATAAGAATTATGATGAAAAATTGTGGCATTTTCACTAAGTTTTAACTTATATTAACCCAATTTACCCTTTATCGAGGTGATAAATTTTCACAGTCACTATTCATAACGCTTATAATTAAAAGGGACCTATTTACCAAATTTTAACATCATTATTAGAAGTATGAAATATATTTTATCAAATTAAACACCTATAAGTGGCTGAAATTAATTTTAAAACAAGTGCACAAAATGTGATTAAAATTGTTTTCTAAAAAAATACAGTTTTTCTTAAAGAACTCTTTTTTGTATAAAAAATGTTTTTATACCAAATTAAATTATAAAATTGATTCTAATGAATCTAATTGGATTATTAATGTTATAATAGAACTAATTTTACTTTGAAACCATTTTAAAATAAAATAAAACTTTGTAAATGTTTGAAACAAAAATAAAGTTTTCAATAAAAATTAGTATTTTTCACTATTCACTAGAAAATCAATCTTTTCATAAAAATATGAAAATTTCAACCTAAGGTAATTTTGGTATGATGATTTAAAAAATGATATTATTTTTATAAAATTAAATTTATATAATTTCTATAAGTATATTATAATATTTTCTCACAAAAAATAATAAGAATCGTTTTTTGAAGGAAACGTATTTATCAACCATAAAATAACATTACTGAAAATTGAGTACTTATTTCCTAAGAATAAATAAATTAATTTTTATTGAGTAGGTACTTCATATATATTTCATAATTCATTTAATAATATTCATACCCACCAATTTTATTGCGTGGTTATAACAGTCATATTTGAATAATAATATTTCATGGTTCCGTTAAGCTTGGTGTTGTGTGTCGTATATGCTATCAAATATAGTGTTATTTTAAAATGACAAGGTGTTACATTATCCCTATTAAATAAATTTAATCCTAACAATTTTAACTTGTTTAAGGTAATCAAGGGTTTGAAATTTATAAATTCCTTTATGGAAAACCCACATCGTAAAATGGGTCAATAAAACTTCCTCTTAAAAATTGGGAAAGGAAAGTATGAAGGTCAACCCAAAACTAGTTTTCTAAATAGGAAAAAACCTTTGAGAATTGAAAATATATACATGGAAGAGAAAAAATACACCCAAGGATTAATAAAGAGTGATAGAGAACATGTTAATGAGAATTTTAACCATCACAAAACTATAAATTTGTGATGAGTTAAAAACCATTGATTTCTCAGTAAGAAAATTAAATGAATAATGTTTTTATTTCAAGGATCTTTTTTAATGATGAGTTATTATTTTACTACCTATATAAATCACTCAGGAAAATAAATATAATTGATTTATTTCCATGTTATAAGAACAATCTCATCCTTTGGTTGCGCTACGATCAATTTCCACTTCATCTCTTACTTTGAGAAATGGATATTCAAGATGATTTTTTTCATGCTTAAAGAAATTTTAATGACTCAAAAGATATATAAGTCATTAATTTGACCTATAAATATTTACCAAAACCAAAATTTTATCACAAGTTGTTCAATACGATAAATCATATTTTAACCTCAAACAATAATATCCAAAGTTCAACTCAATACACTCCATCAACAATTAATCTTAATACTCCTATAAAATATTACTAACTATATTCAAACCCTAAAAAAATTGATCAAAAATTTATCCCTATACAACATAAAGTAGTTTATAATGTCACATTCTAAACATGTGAATACCATGATCACATATACTAATAACATGAATCACTATTAACTTTATCCTTATTCTATATATCCCATAAATCCAAAAATTCAGTAAACTCTATCATAAATTAATTTGTCATCAAATCACTAACCATTTTCAAGGTAACCAATACCAACCCATTAACTTTTTCAATGTTAATATTCTCTTTTTACTAACTAAACATTATTAACTCAACATTAGAATGCATTAATGGTTATCTTTCCCTTATTTATACATTCTCTAAAAATATCACTATACCACCAATCACTTTTCTTGGTTATAGGTACCATTCAACATATACATTCAAATCCCTAATGAAAAACTACTATAGTACAATCCTTATAAGTTTCATGATTCCTATAACCATAATATCATTGATAAAATATTTATTAAACATAATTCTTGAAGCCAAATACACAAGTAATTCAGTAGATATACTTTGGATATAGTAATAGCATAAGCTTGACCATGATCTCTCTGATTCTTATAAGCTATATTCCCCTGATGCTTGGGGAATTCATTTGCGTAGTGTCCTATCCCCTTACAGTTAAAGAATTTCACATTGACAGCTTCTTTCTTTGTCGTGCAATCATGAGCCTAGTGTATTTTCTCTCCACACCTATAGAAAACTCTAATTTCTTTCAAGAAAGTACTAGGACGTTTCTTTCCAAAATTATCATATATAAGAAAATCCTTCTTTCCCTTCTTCCCTTTATCCTTTTTTTTACTTTTCCATCTCTTTCTTCTCTTACTTTATTTCGATTCCATAAGTCTTGGAGAATTATTTATCTATCTTGATAGCACATGATACTATATCCTCATATTATAAGAATGTTTGGGAGAATAGTTCCCTTCAAAGGATTGGAATAATCCAATCAAAGAAATGAAAAATCTTGCTCTTTGGATCATGTACGTAGTCCATGGTGTGCCTTGATAACCTTATAAAGTTAGATTTATAATTTTAAATGTTTTACTTTTCCTTTTATCTCAAACTAAAAAATTTTCTCTCCATATCTAATCGTTTTTTGTGAGAAAAATATTTTTACAAGAAAATATTCTTAAAATCCTACCATTCCATGCTCTCAATTTCCTCCTTATTCTTAGTGTTTTGAATCAAGAAACACCATTGATCCACATCCCCTGATAGATGATAAACTATCATAACAACCTTATCCTTTTCATTACATCCTAAAGAAAGAAATATATTCTCTATAGAAATTATACATTTCTTAGCTACAAATAGACTTGTAGTCCTATTAAACTATGGTGGTTACTCACACTGAATCGATCTAACATTGTTATATTGTATTGTGGATCAACAAGATACTCTATATAGGCAATGTTATTGCTCATAACCTGATTCAGTTGTCCCAATATAGTTATAATTTGTTCAGCTCCAGCTACATCTCAAACTATATCTCCAGATCCAAATTCATTATCTTATTTAGGAGGTAAATCCATTCATGGATTATATGCATTGATACAGTTTCCATTACTTATACTAGGAACCATTTCTAAAAAAAATGGAAAACACTAGATTAGATCATAACATTATGAAACATAATTTATAATCCCAAAACTATTGAAAAAATTAACAAAATTGAAAAATTGATGCATAACTAATCTCATAATAATAAGCTTCATTTCTTTGGGATTATTCTCAAAGTTCATCATAGGGTTATGTTCTCCAATTTATGTTTTCTTAAATCTAGTTCCCAAGGTTTCTACTGAACTTATTTTGATACCAACTGTAAAGATCCTAACCCCAGTATCCCATAGCCTATTTTTACTTTAATACATTGACACTAGATACAAGATATCGCATCCTAAAAGATTGAATAGTTTAGAAGTCTTAGAAAACTAGATACATAGTTGAATCTCACACTACATTAGAAAACATAAAATAAAACACAATATTTTATTTGAGAACACCATAGTCCCCTTTAGCATATCACTATATATCAATAATAAAAAACTTCCTAGTATCCTAGGGAAAGGAAACATAAAAAAGGGGTGATTTCAAATGCTCAGTAAGGGTATGCATACAATATAATCTAAATAATACATAAATAATATGGCAAGAATAAATGATGATAAAATAATTCCATATAATATTATCACTAGCTAGAAACTTATCCATATATATCATATCAAATCAAATAATCACATTGAAATCAATAACTAATCTCATAATGGGGGAATTAATAATGCTATACATCATAAACATATCGTTGAGACATCATGCCAGGACATCTTACATAAATGGGTAAGGCCTTAGCCAATACCCAAACTAGTTTGTATCATGAGACCCACCGATGCATCGAGGGGCTATAGCAGGACCCACCCATCACTTACTAAGTCCAATGAATTCTTCATATTAAAGGGGTGAAACATAATCAATATAAAACATTTGTATTGGAATCAGCATATGAAATTTTAATAATTACCCCAATCAATAAACATAATCATAAACCATCCAGAGTAATATGGTGAATGGTATCAAAATTGTACATACCTAGTCATAATGATCATAAATAATCCATATAAATAATAATGATGGTAACATTATAACATATCCCTCATGAAGCATAAGTAAAGTAAGGGTTTTTGTTGTTGATGAATAGAAATACCATAAAAATGTCATTAAAAACATTATTGAGGAAAACACCCTTTTTTACATTGAAAGTCACTTTTAAAAGATAAAAAAATTATAGAATACTTGAAAAAAGGTTTACATTGAAAAGAATCATGGAAACTTGTAGAGGAAGATTCAAAGAAAAGAGTGGTCATGATGGTAGGAAATTTTGTTCATGTTGATTAAGTTAAAAAACATTCATTTCATACTATTGTAAAAAGGTCAAAAAGTACCTCATTCAGAAAATGACAGGAATATTAATTTCAAAATACTTTGTAAAAGTCAAACATGGGTAGAAATTTATTTAATTAATCATTTGGAGAATTTTTGTAATATTCTTGAAAATATTTTTAGAAAATATGGATATAGAAGTAAAAGGATTTTCAACCCAAAAGATAAATAAGGTCTCCTTTTTTTTACAACATTTTCTCAATCATTTTAAGTAATGATGAGAGGAAAATGGTACTAGTGATAAAAAATTTCATGAATAATTATAGGGGAACAAAATAGATTGGGTTTAAGAAAGAAATATCAAATAATTCCCCCAAGAGAGACTTAAACATAAACAATCCCAAATAACGATGAGATTGTGAAAGAAACACTTACCTTAGGTTTGATTTCCTTCATACGCGTTCGAACCTCCTGTATATTTATTATAATTACATATTTATTATAATTATATATTGATCATAATTATATATTATTATATTGATAATTATATATTTATTATATTTATTTTTAGTAATTATATTTATTATATATATATAATTATAAGTATAACAAATATAATTACTAAAATAAATATAATAAATATATAATTATGAATATAATAAATATATAATTATAAATATAATTAATATATAATTTTAAATATAATAAACATAAATATAATAAACATATAATTATAAATATAATAAATATAAATACAATAAATATAAAAACAAAAAATTTAATTATATATTTATTTTATGAATTATATTTATTATAATAAATATATTTATTATAAATATATTTATTATATTTATAATTATAATCATATAAATGTATATATAATATATTTATATATATATAGTGGGTTGGGGGGTGGTGTGGGATTGGGAAAAAGGAAATCCCAAAACGCTAACCCATTTTGTAAGATCCTGAATCTACCTTATGGTATGTTTTTCTTTAAGTTCCTTATTTTGGTTAAATAAGTGTTTTCTCAAAGTTCATGTGGAGGCTCAGGGGTTTTTAAGGGGTTTGGGGCACGAAAGAGGGAGAAAAGGGGGTTTCTGGGCATGCTACACGGTTTACGCACGATTAGTGCAAACCGTGCGGAAATCCCAGGTAACCATGCAAGGGGGAGGTTTTTGGACAATAGAATCTTCACGGTTTGTACACGGTTTAGAAAATTATGCAGGTAAACCATGAGACTGAGTATTTTTGAGAAAATTACAAAAAATCCATTATGGAATTTTTATGTTCCACTTGGGATTTTCCCCCTCCTCCCCTCTTACAACCCTAGGAATGAACCAAAGCTCCCAAGATATCCCAAGGGTGATTCTACCACAACTATAAGCCATTAAGAGTTTCATTGGTTGTGAATTGAAGATCTTAGTAAGGATAATCCCACTCTTGCTTCTCTTTTTGGTTTAGGGTTTGCATCTCTTCCTTCTCTCCATCCGAAGCTCTAAAACCTTTTTCAGTGAGTTTTAGGTTGAGGCTTCAAAGGGTGGTTGAATTGGGATCTAAGGCCTTAAATAGAAGTGTGTTCACCAATGGATTCAAGTTAGGTGGTCTACAAGTTATATCCCATAGTTTATTCATAGATTTGTGCATATAGGGTTTCATTCTTGTTCCCTTCTTGACGGATTCTTGATGAATTTAGAAAGATGTGGTGTATTGGGTGTCTAAATTATTAATTTAACCCCTATTGATCCCCATGGGATGCAAGGAGTATGAATTTTCCAAATTAGGGCCACCCATGGGGTGTGTCAGCCCTCCCGATGGGGCTAATAGAAATATAAGGTGTGAATTGACACATGATGATGTAGAGACATAACGAAGAGGTTAATTAGATTATGCAATGAGTTAAAATGTATTGATGTTAGTTGTGTCTAATGTGGTCAAAGTCCAGGGGATTTTTTGGGTTGATATGTAATTGGGTTAAATGGTATTATTGGGAATATGATAAAGAATTATGTTTACACTTGAATATGCTTAGTGAGATAGGCTTGGGAAATGGGAAATGGGCCTAAAGGGTTAAGTGTCATAAATGATGAATATGTTAATAGATTGAGGAAAAATGTTAATTTCCCATTTATTAATATTATTGTGATGATTCAAATGATATTAGTTATGCTTTTTTGTGACGTGGTTAATTTTGGAGATGATAAATAAGCATGTGCACATGGCTTAGTAGAGTGGGGTATAGACTTGAGGTTCTACGCCCACGGGTCGAGTTGTACTGAGGTTCTAGATCCACCACTAAATGCATGGGTTAGGGAAGGGGACAAAGTTCTATTCCCCTAACGGTTGCATTCCACCCAGACTGAGGCTTCGAGGTGAGGATTATGAGGTTATTATAATGTGAGGCCTAGTGAGACAGGACTTGATTTTTATTCCCATATACTTGAGAATATTGAACTTACCTAATACATTGAACACATGAAAATGGTATATTAAACCATGCAATGCCTAAATAGTGAACCTGGATTCAAAGGTAGAATAATTTTAAAGGAACGTAGTCTAGAATGGATTATTGAACTGTTTACCTTTACTTGTCATTATTTATCACTTGCATGCACTATCTACTTTTACTGGATATTTTGTAGACACCTTTGGTGGTGACCTACTAAGTTATACTCACACCCTGCTCAGGCTGTTGTTAGGTACACAAGTAGATTTCATGGTTGCAGGTCAAGAAAAGGGAAAGGGCCCCATGCTTGGGAAGTGAGTTGGGTTCGGTATGTGCACGGATGAGGTCCGAGACTTGGATCCAGGAACATTTTGGGGATTCCATTTTTTTTACTTCTTTTGGGTTTTTTTTTACTTTTCACTATAGAATGGCATGACATGTTTACTGTTGGACATGGTTTGTACCCACTTTGGGAGTGGGTTGTTTATGCATGTTATTGATTATTTACTATTGTTTCTTCTATTTAAATTTTTTTTCTACTATGGATTACTCTGGTAAAGAGGGTATAGTCTCCCCAAATATCTTACTAGACCCTCGATTCTAGTCAGAAACCTCTGGCGTATGGGGATGCGCGCTTGAGTTCATGTGACGACCCAAATCGGGGTACTGGTTCAGTGGCTTCTTGGTTGGGGACCTTAAACATTTGGCATTGTGTTTCCCCATATCCCCAATTATTTTTAACCTAGACACTATAAATTAAATAAAAAAATAAGAAAAACCCTTCTTCTAATTTTTCCACGCGAGCCTACTAAGCATGCAGTGGTGGACGTCCACCATAACCACCCTCCCACATATTCCAGATCTCAAAACCATGATCACTCTCTGTGTATGTCTCTCTAACCATGAACGGTCAAATCTCTAAGTTTTTTTTCTATAGAGAGGTCAGTACAAGGATTGCTTAGGGGTAGGTTTTTATTTAAAGGATAAATTAAATTAAAATTTGTGTTAATTTAAATTTCACTTCAAAAAAAAAAGTTCCTAAAATCAAACTATAAAATTGATACGAAAAATGATCATTTAAAATAAAAAATGATTATGTACAGTAATCAATTTTCAAATTTAAATGTTTATTATAATTCATGGTATTTTTATAATTTTACTACTAGAAAAATCATATAACATTTTAAGTTATTAAAAAAATAATACTTTGAATCTTGAAAAATAGATTACATACAAAAAACATGGGTATGAGATTTGAATGTTAAACTAGAAAAATATAAGTACATCAAGAGATAAAATGGATAATTAAAACTCAAAAGAGAGTCATAATTGATTATGGTGGTGGAATTATAGTACCCATTTTGAATTTTCATCATCCATAATATTTTATCTCATCATACTTATTTTGATATTGATTAATTAACAACTTTATATGAAAAAACCCTAGTGGATTAAAAATAAAATAAGGGGGAAAATACAATCATGAAATGTTTTTTTACAAATTTTGAAGTTGGTGCACATTTCATATATAATATTCAAAAAAATATAACTGATAATTCTTTTTTAAATATATCAATCACATTGTGGATTGATCTAACATATTGTAAATCAATATTTGTTATTCCAAAGTATTTTCATAAATGAGAATAAATTCAAGGGTGTGTTGTGTGTTTTTCTCTCCCACTTTTGATAAAACCTTACTTTATCTTGGTGTGATTCAAAAATGGTGCAACATATGTCTATTTATGTGACTCTCAAGAAATCCTGGTATCTCCAATCATGAATATATTTCCAAACTCTGATTTTTTATGAAAAATCTATAAAAAACTTTCATCTATAAAAACAAAAAACTATTGTTTAAATTTGTTATTATAACAAACCTAAATAAATATTTCCAATAAGATGATAAAAATATGCTTAATTCCATTCCAACATTTATCTGTGGGGGATGAGTTAGATCTTACCAATATGTTTGTAACAAATGTTATATATGAGTGAATTTAATTAACATGATACACAAAAGCTCTAATTACACCAAGATATAATGCTCTTTGACCAAAATGATACTCATTTTCCTCATAAGGTTGAAATGAATTTTTTTCAGGAGTTAGTTTTCTAAGAACTACTAGTGGAGTTAAATGATTCATTTTTTAGTGCTTTATAAAATGTTGGATAATGCACTGAGAAGGGGAGTTCAATCAATGTTGTCCGATCTTTCAATTTATTTAAAATCAATATTTTTCACTTATTAGAGTAAAATTATACTTGTTTTTTTAATCCCACTATTTCCCATAGGCAATGAAATAAGTCAAGCATATTTAGAATACAAAACTTACGAGGTCCCCCACCCACCCTGAAAGATGGATAACTACATCCTTGTTATATTTGGTATCATTAGGGTCACAAATTAATCCACTCATTTGATAAAGGATTAAAAGAAGTCAGGTAAAGATGTCATCATTATCCAACTATGAACACCTCTCAGTAGAATACTTGAATGCTTCCTATTTGCAAGGAATGTTTTTAAATAGAATGAAAATACCTCATTTTTTGTTCATGATGTCACTGTATCAATGATTGATCTTTTTCGAGCCATGTTGAGAGTCTAGTACAACAACTTCCAAGGTCCTAAAAATTATGGATTTGTGTACTAAAGGAACCACCATTGGGTGGAGGTTTAGACCATGCTGTGGTCTATTCTTGTGTGAACCACAACATAGTATAAGACACTATTGTGGTGGTTCTTTCATGGTGTTGTCACATCATATGATAATGTGCAGGAATAGATCCTATTCATCTTCTTTGGATATCACTATCGATTATTCATCATTTGATGATGATTGTAAAGAGTTAGAAAGTATTAGACAATTTTTTAAATGTTAAACAATCAATGAGGAATTTTACTGAGAATTTCAAAGTGTTTAGACATGTTTATGAAATGTTCCAATCTATTGGATAACCATTGAGGTTTTGAAAGGCCTATATAAATCAGTTCATTCCTCATGAAAGTCATTCAATTCCATATCATTGAGACTCATGTTATAATTCATTAAATAAATACAATCATTGAGATATCTCATCTCTATATTATTTAAACATAAGTTTTTATTAGACCATGAATATAGAGAGATCCTTTCTGAGCATCAGGAGATTCATACCATCCTTGGATACTACTAGAGGAAGGATGCTTTTAGTTTTGTCTCGACAATCTCGATTAAATGCTAGTGAAAGGCTTAAATGGGCTGGATTGACTAGATTAAGGTAAATCATTCTTGTTATTAATTTATATTAATTCCAAACACAGATATATTTTGGGTTTAATTAGGTTTTGAAGTTATTATTACACTATGTTTTAGATGTTAGACATCTTTATGAAAATCTTCCATGGAATTAGAGTAAAATTTAAAGAGTTAACCAATACTTGGGAACTCTCACACATGAATAATGATGAAGTGTGGCTCTCCGGTTGGGAGATCCATTTTCAATGAAAAGAGTTTCATAGACCAAAGAATTGGGGAAATTAAGTGTTTTGATATGTTCATATGTGTTGGATTTGGTGCCCTAGAAATGACCTTCTTGATACTTGATTACATGTTTTAATTACTTATAAATCCTTTTTATCACATCATGATTATTCCTCTTTATGAATTTTGTATGAAATAATCTCCTGAGAATATATGTTACAGTGAGAGGTCATAATAGTTTTCTACTATGATAAGAATCAAGAGGTGCCACAATAGTATTCTTGAATATATATATTATATAGCTGGATGATATCATTTGATGATACATAGATGATATAAGATTTTAGGGGTGTAGAATCATAGGACTTTGAAGCACCCTCTCATGGTGTACCCCTTGGTAATTTTCAATGTAGGGATTATGAGAAAAAACCCGCTAAAAGGAAATCCATGTTTTTATGTGTCGTTAGATTTTCTTATCTATGAATGTATGTATTGATCCTTGGAATTTAATATTTTCATTAATAGATATCATGACTCACATAATTTGATGTTTTGAAGAAAACCTTGACGACATATGTTCGCTGTGAAATAGGATACGTTGGGTGAGTCACAAGTGATATTGAATTAATGGATACTCCGAGAAAGGATTTATCCCTTATATCCCTTTAAAAAAGTTGATATCTCATGGCCTTTAATGATAATGGAAATGCATGCATAAATCCATGGTCATGGTGTTCAGTGAGCGAGTTCATTTTTGGAAATTCAAAAAAAGATACATAGAGCATATAGGTTGATTACACCAGCATGCAACCTACTTGATTTCAGACATCGTGATAATGAGGTTATTTTACATGGTAAACATTCACAAGAGGTTGGATATCGTTGCGATGTTATCTTCTTTCTCTTTGGATGTCTTTGCGTGTTTCTATATGCTAACCTTCAACTTTAGGTAGTTATTCCTACACCGAGAAAGAGGTCCAGAGGGTCACACACTAAGTATATCCACAATCTCAGTTAAATTCAAGTATTTATTTTAATAGATTAGAATAAATAATATTTAGTTGGGTTTGATTGATCACCATAATTTAATCACAAGTTATTAAATAGAATAAATGAGTTAAATAATAATAATAAATATTTTTTTTGCATATTTTGGTGAATATAATATTTATTGTAATTATCGATGAATAATGCAGTGATATTTATTTATTAAATAAATAGTCATTATTCAAGTATTAGTAAATCTTGATGAGGGAAAGTGAACCAAGCTTAATGGTCCAATTGGAAATGTAAAGACTCTAACCCTAGTAGCACAAAGTCGGTGGTTTGTTACATTAGCACATGATACAAGAGATCACATCCCAAAGGACCTAATAGTTTAGTAGTCTTGGAAAACCAGATACATACTCGAATCTCACATTACATTAGAAAAAATAAAATACAATATTATATTTTCTTTGAGAACACCATAACCCCCTTTAGAATATCCCTATATATTAATCATAAAACACTTCATGGTATCATGGGGAAAGGAAACATAAGAAAAGGGTGAGCTTAGATGCCCGGTAAGGGTGTTTATACAATGAAATACAAATAAGGCATAAATAACATGGTCAAAATAAATGATGATGAAATAATGCCATATAAATAATCTCATGAGCTAGAAACTTATCCATGGATATCATAACAAATCAAATAATTACATGGAAATCAATAAATAATCTTAGAATGAGGTAATGCATAATATTGGACATCATAAACATACCAACGAGGTTCGAACATTCCTTGTAAATAGTAAGGATTCATGTATTCTTTTGAGAGGAATTCACAGTGGGATAATGATGAATTATTTCCCTAAATTCTTGTAACCCTTAATCATATGAGTAGATTAATTTGTGACCCTAATGATACCAAATATAATGAGGATGTAGTTATCCATCTTGTGGGGTGGGTAGGGAGGACCTTGTAAATTTTTTATGCTTAATATTCTTAACTTATTTCATTATCTATGGGAAATGGTGGGATTGAAAAATGAGTAGAACTATACTATAATAAGTGACAAAGATTAATTTCAAATAAATTGAAAGATCAGACAACATTGATTCAATACCCATTCTCAGTGCATCATCTAAAATTTTATAGAGCACAAAAAAATGAATCATTTAACTCCTACAATGGTTCTTAGAAAACTAACTCCTGAAAAAGATTCATTTCAACCTTACGAGGCAAATGAATATCTTTTTGGTCAAGGAGCATTATATCCTGGTGCAATTAGAGATTCTGTGTATCATGTTAATTGTATTCACTCATATATAACATTTGTTACAAACATATTGGTAAGATCTAACTCACCCACTAGAGATAAATGTTGGAATGAAATTAATCATATTTTTATAATCTTATTAGAACTATATATTTCAGTTTTTTACACTAATAAATTGAAACAAGAGGTGTTTGTTGTTGTAGATGCAAGTTTCTTTTATCGATTTTGTATAAATAAAAATCAAAGTTTGGATATATATATATATATATTCATGATTGGAGATACTAAAATGCCTTGAGAGTCACATAAATAGACACATGTTGCACTATTTTTGAATCACACCAAGATAAAGGAAGGTTTCATCAAAAGTGGGAGAGAAAAACACACACCTTTGAATTTATTCTCATTTATGAAAAAACTTAGGAATAATAGAGATTGATTTGAAATATACCAGATCAAGAGATAATGTGATCGATATATTTATGAAAACATTATAAACTATATTTTTTTTGAATTTTATATATGAAATGTGCACCAACTTCAAAATTTGTTAAAAAAACATTTCACAATTTCATTTTCCCCTTATTTGATTTTTAATTCACAAGGGGTATTTCCATATAAAGTTTTTAATAAATCAATATTAAAATAATTATGATGAGATAAAACATTATGGATGACAAACATTCAAAATGGGTACTGTAATTCCACCACCATAATCAACGATGACTCTCTTTTGAGGTTTAATTATCAATTTTCTCTCTTGATGTGCTCATAATTTTCTAGTTGAACTTTCACATCTCATACCCATGTTTTTTTGTATGTAATATATTTTTCAAGATTCAAAGTATGATTTTTTTAATAAATTAAAATTTTCTATGGGTTTTTTAATAGTAAAATAAAAAAAACTATGAATGATAATAAACATTTAAATTTGAAAATTGATTACTTTGCATAATCATTTTTGATTTTGAATGATCATTTTTTCGCATCAATTTTACAGTTCAATTTTAGGAACTTTTTTTTGGAATTGCAATTTAAATTAACACAGATTTCAATTTAATTTATCTTTTAAATAAAACTCTAACTTTAAGCAATCCCCATGTCGTCATCTCTATAGAAAATAACTCTATCGATTCGGCCATTCACGGTGAGAGAGACATACACAGAGTGTGAGCATGGTTTCAGGACCAGGAATATGCATGAGGGTGGTTATGGTGGACACCCGCCACCACATGCTTGTTAGGATCGCATGGAAAAATTTTCAGAAGGGTTTTTATTTTATTTTTTATTTTTAATTTAAAAGGGCTAGGTTAAAATTAATTGGGGATATGGGGAAACACAACACCAAACCATTTGGCGTTTTGAGATATACTTTTTCCCGATCCCACGCTACCCCCCAACCCACCATATATATATATAAATATTATATATATTTATAATTATAGGATTATAATTATAAATATAATAAATATAATACATATATTTACTATAATAAATATAATTATTAACATAAGTGTAATAAAATTATAATTATATTTATTATATTTATAATTATATATTTATTATATTTAAAATTATGTATTAATTGTCTTTATA
Organism: Viscum album; assembly: GCA_963277665.1. NCBI lineage: Eukaryota > Viridiplantae > Streptophyta > Magnoliopsida > Santalales > Viscaceae > Viscum > Viscum album. The sequence goes on along the minus strand of OY728160.1, from coordinate 1,355,107,192 downwards.
ATTATATATTTATTATATTTATTTTCGTAATTATATTTATTATATTCATATAAAATTTGTAAAGTGAATGTAATAAATATATAATTATCAATATAATAAATATATAATTATAATAAATATATAATTATTATCATTATGTAATTATAAAGAATATATAATTATTATAAATATATTATTATAATAATTGTATAATTATAATTATTATATTTATTATAATAAATGTATAATTATAATAATTATATAATTATAATAATTATATAATTATAATAATTATATAATTATAAATATAATAATTATATAATTATAAATATAATAATTATATAATTATAAATATAATGAATATATAAATATAAAAAATATCTAAGTATAATAAATATTTAATTATTATATTTATAATTATATAATTATTATAATTATATAATTATTATAATAAATATAATTATCATGTAATTATTATAATCATATATTTATTATAATTATATATTTATCATAATTACATATTTATTATAATTATATATTTATTATATTGACAATTATATATTTATTATATATTAGGTACTTGGGGGTATAACTACATTAAACACACACACACCACAGACACAGACTAGAAAGGTAGGCCACATCCCCCCAATGGATATCCCACCCATTAAGCCTTATTTATTTGGTACATGGCTAGAAGGCCCAGTGGGCATAAAGCCCATTACATGGCCCAAAGGCCCCCAAATTAGCCTGAAGGTCTAGTGCAACGTCATGCCTGCGTCACCATCTGCCTGCATCATGCTTGTGTGACCGTCTGCAGGCGTCATGCCCATGTGACCGCATGCATGTGTCAAGGCCGCATGACTGCATGCATGCATCATGCCCGCGTCACCGCCTGACTGCGTCATGCCCGCGTCATCGCATGCCTGTGAAAATTTTCTTCTATCCAGGCTTGAACCCAGATCTGATACAAGATTACCGGGATACTTTATTACTCAGGAAAGCCCTGTACTGCATTATATATTTATTATATTTATTTCAGTAATTGTATAGAAATATAATAAATATAATGAATATAATGAATATAATAAATATATAATTATTTATTATATTTATTTTAGTAATTATATTTATTATAATTATATTTATTATATTTATAATTATAATCATATATATATATATGGCGGGTTGGGGGTGTGGGATTGGGAAAAAGGAAATCCCAAAATGCCAAATGGGTTGGTGTTTTGGGATTGTGTTGCCCCATATCCCCAATTAACTTTAACCTAGCCCCAATAAATTAAATAAAAATAATAAAAAAACCCTTCTACTAGTTTTTCCATGAGAGCCTACCAAACATTTGGTGGTGGGCATCCGCCACAACCACCCTCACAGATATTCCAGATCCTGAAACCATACTCACACTTTGTATATGTTTCTCTCACTGCAAATGATTGAATCACTAGGGTTTTTTTACAGAGAGGACAATATGGGGATTGCTTGGGGATAGGGTTTTATTTAAAGGATAAATTAAATTGAAATTTTTGTTAATTTAAACTACACTTCCATTTTTTTCCCTAAAATTGTACTATGAAATTGATGTAAAAAATTATTATTCAAAATAAAAAATGATTATGCGAAGTAATCAATTTTCAAATTTAAATGTTTATTATCATTCATAGTTTTTTAATGATTTTACTATTAGAAAACAGATAGAACTTTTTACGTTATTAAAAAATCATACTTTGAATCTTGAACAATGGATTACATAAAAAAACACGGGTATGATATTTGAAAGTTTAACTAGAAAACTATGCATACATCAAGAGATAAAATGGATAATTAAACCTCAAAAGAGAGATGTTAATGATTATGATGGTGGAATTACAGTACCCATTTTGAATTCTTGTCATCCATAACATTTTATCTCATCATACTTATTTTGATATTGATTGATTAACAACTTTATATGGAAAACCCCCAGTGGATTAACAATCAAATATAGGGGAGAATGAAATCGTGAAGTGTTTTTTTTAAATTTATGAAGTTGGTGAACATTCCATATACAAGCTTCAAAAAAAAAATAGTTGATAATGTTTTCATAAATATATCCATCACATTGTCGCTTGATCTGAAATATTTCAAATCAATCTCTGTTATTCCAAAGTTTTTGCATAAATGAGAATAATTTCAAAGGTGTGTGTTTTTCTCTCCCACTTTTGATGAAACCTTCCTTTATCTTGGTATGATTCAAAAATGATGCAACATGTTTCTATTTATGTGACTCTCAAGAAATCTTAGAATATCTAATCATGAATATATACCCAAACTCTGATTTTTCTTTATGTAGAATTGATAAAAAAACTTGAATCTACATCAACAGACACCTCTTGTTTCAATTTGTTAGTATAACAAACCTAAATAAATAGTTTCAATAAGATGATAAGAATATGATTAATTCAATTCCAACATTTATCTTTGGGGGTGAGTTAGATCTTACCAATATGTTTGTAACAAATTTTATATATGAGTGAATGCAATTAACATGATACACAAAAGCTCTAATTGCACCAGGAAATAATGCTCTTTGACCAAAAAGATATTAATTTTCCTCATAAGATTGAAATGAATCATTTTCATGAGTTAGTTTTCTAAGAACCACTGGAGGAGTTAATTGATTAATTTTTTAGTGGTCTATATAATGTTGGATGATGCACTAAGAAGGATAGTTGAGTCAGTGTTGTCTGATCTTTCAATTTATTTAAAATAAATATTTATCACTTATTGGAGTATAGTTCTACTAGTTTTTAAATACCACCATTGCCCATATGAAATGAAATAAGTCAAGAATATTAAGCCCAAAAAATTTACAAGTCCCCCACACCCACCCCACAAGATGGATAACTACATCCTTATTATATTTGGTATCATCAGGGTCACAAATTAATCCACTCCTATGATAAAGGATTACAAGAAGTCAGGGAAATATATCATCATTATCCCACTGTGAATGCCTCTTGACAAAATACACGAATCCTTCCTATTTGTAAGGAATTTTTTTAAACAAAATGAAAATATCTCATTTGTTGTTCATGATATCACTACATCAATGATTGATCCTTTTCGAGCCATGTTGATATTCTACTACAAAAATTTCCAAGGTCCTACAACTGATGGATTTTTTCACTAAAGGAACCACCATAGGGTGGTGGTTTAAAAAAATCCGTGGTCTATTATTCTGTGCACCACAACATAGTGTAAGTGATATCATGAACAACAAATGAGAAGTTTTCATTCTGTTTAAAAACATTCTTTACAATTAGGAAGGATTCATGTATTCTGTCAAGAGACATTCAGAGTGGGATACTGATGATATCTTTCCCTGAATTCTTATAATCCTTTATCATATGAGTGGATTAATTTGTGACCATGATGATACCAAATATAACAAGGATGTAGTTATCTATCTTGTGGGCTGGGTGGGGGTGGGGCCTTATAAATTTTGTATGTTTAATATGCATGAATTAATTAATTGCATATAGGTAATGGTGGGTTTAAAAAACGAGTAGCGATATACTTTAATAAGTGAAAAAGATTGATTTTAAATAAATTGAAAGACTAGAAAACACTGATTCAAATCCCCTTCTCAGTGCATTATCCAACATTTTATAGAGAACTAAAAAATGAATAATTTAACTCCTCTAGTGGTTCTTATAAAACTAACACCTGAAAAAGATTCATTTCAACTTTATGAGGCAAATAAATATCATTTTGGTCAAATAGAATTATAACTTCGTCCAATTAGAGATTTTGTGTATCATGTTAATTTAATTCACTCATATATAACATTTTATACAAAGATATTAGTAAGATCTAACTCACCCCCCATAGATAAATGTTGGAATGGAATTAAGCATATTTTTTATCATCTTATTGGAATTATCTATTTAGTGTTTTTACACTAACAAATTGAAACAAGTGGTGTTTGTTATTATATATGCAAGTTTTTTTATTGATTTTTCATAAAGAAAAACTAGAGTTTGAATATATATTAATGATTGGAGATGCTAAGATTTCTTGACAGTCACATAAATAGAGACATGGTTCACCATTTTTGAATCACTCCAAGATAAAGGAAGGTTTCATCAAAAGTGGGAGAGAAAAACACCAACCTTTGAATTTATTCTCATTTATGAAAAAACTTTGGAATAACAGAGATTGATTTGCAATATGTCAGATCAAGTGACAATGTGATCAATATATTTATGAAAACATTATCAACTATATTTTTTTGAATCTTATATATGATATAATTCCCCAGCCTTAAACATTACATAATCTTGAGATAAGTCAAGAATTCACATTGAGAATATTTTCAGGTTTAGAGTTTTAGAGAATTAGGCCGTAACTATTACATTGCATCTCAAAAATTACAAAGCAGACACTTATACTCTATCCAATTTTTTTTCAAAATAAGAAAAATCATTAAATAAAACAAGAGTTATTTTATTGATATAAATATTCTTGAATAATTCCTTTCTCTTACCCTTCCTTATACCTTATGATTTTTTTTCAAAAACTTGGGATGAGCATAAAAATCTTAGTAAGGGTTATAAAATAATGCAAGAAAACATTAGTCCATCAATACATACAAATAAATGAAATCACACTCATCAATCATAAAACATAAGCTCTTTAACATACCTCATGAAATCATAAGATTTATGAATAACACATAGAAATCATAAATCATAAAGGTAACTTGTGGCATCCATATCATACTTACATTGTAGCTTTCACAGCTACATAGGGAGTTACGTTTGGAATACCCATCACATTATATTCCCTAAATATCTTAGAAGAAACATTAATATTTAACTCCATCACATTACCCAATGCATTGGAGAGATATCTTGGGATCACCTTCCCTAGGTTTATCATGGAACCACATGTATACATAAACAATGTCCATGAACCATAACATAATCATAACACATAACACAAGAATAAAGGAAAGATAAAATTTCCACATCGCAATCGAAATATATCATTTCAATATATTTACATAATAAAAAAATTCTCAAAACCATTTTAAATACCAAAATTCATAAAAAGAGTATATGGTATTTATTTTCCTTTTAAAAATATTACATCTTGTTAAGGAATCCAAATATCAAATAATGCTCGCGGTGGCGGAACGGTCATTGTCATCACGTACGTTAAAAAGAAACATTATTTTTGTCATTTAGTAAAACTATTAATAGGAAAAATATTAACTTTGAATGAAATTAAAATTCTAAGGGGGTTTTATACACCATATAAAAGAAAGTCATGGATAAATCAAAATATGCCTCAATGAAAGGAGATTGAGATGAAGTCCCTTACAAAGATCATTTTGTTATTCAAATAGATTGATTATGTGTATTCACTATAAATCCACATAAATCAAGTATAAATAATAGATAATATATCTAAAGTCATTTCTCACATAATCATAGAACGATATAATCAGGAAGTATAAGATCAACCCAAAAAATGGAAATTGGGTTAAGAAGTTCCATTACAAAAATTTGGCAGCCTAACAATGTCATTTAAAAATTCAAAAAATGTGTTGATGAGATAAAAAAGGGTCTCTCATCACATAAAAATAAAATTTATAGAAATAAGGATATATAAGAACATATTCCAACATAAGAAAATGGAAATAAAAATACATAACATAAAAGAAGTCTTTGACTAAAATAGGAGGGTGAAAGGTTCCCTTACCTTGAGTCTAACTCGTCATATATGTTCCTTGTTCTTCCTGAATAATAAACTTAAGTTAATTTATACTTGGTTCAGAACCTTTTTAATTTTTATTATTCCTTTTATATCACTTATTACCTCATTACAAACATTACACAATTATTTAAGTTAATATCAGTCGTTTTGTCGATATTTGGTACTTGAGTTGAAAATGATCTTATTATAATTACAAATTGTCCATGTGGTTAAGAGTAAATTATCTACTGAATAGTATTCATGTTTTAAATATCATATATATATCCAGTATATATGTATTTATAATATTCCATGACATTTTAGATAAGAAATTAAATGCACCGTTCATGGAGATGGTAAGCCGTACGTATGCATGAACGCTACTTTCATTTATTTGTCATATTAAAGAAATGAAAACTAAATGATAAATAGGTATATTATAATTATAGTATAATATAATATGATATATATGTTACATAAGTTCATTAACTCTATCCTTTATACATTCCATGTATGGCATGAACGAGTCATATCACTTTGAGGGGGTGGTAGTCCGCACTTCCTCAAATGAAATTATCATATTTACACATCATGAAAAGCATAAAGGTATGTTTTTAAATAAAAATTACAGTATAATAGAGACAATATAAATATAATAAATATAATATATAAATAAATTTACATCATAATTTCCACCATGATAGGTGGTAGGGAAAAATAGAACAATCATCGTTTTGTGAGGCAATAGTTCGCCGTACACAGAAACAGTATGTTTATATCCATTAGATAGAGGTGTGTGGAAGTTTAGTTAGAATAATTATCATTAATAAAACCTATTATATTAAAGATACTAGTTTTTTTATAAAATAATTTAATAAATAGTGTTTATGGGGTTGGATAAGAAAAATAAATGAAAGAATCTTGAGAGAAAACATTACCTAAAATCAGGCAACTATTTTTGATTTAAGCTAAAAGGATTTATTTAATTGCTTTATGCACAAAGAAAGGATTATATGAGGAATATAGGGATTTTGGGAGCTTATTTGGGAAGATTTTTTATGAGACAATGGGTTCGGGAGGTGTGATTAAGGGTTAGAGGTGATGCCCTTTTATAAGAGGGAGGAGGGGCACTTTAAGAAGGTATTGAAATATTATTTTATTATAAAATGATTTTCGATTTCAAATGGTCCCAAATTAATTTATTTCAAATATAATATTCTTTTGGGTCTAAAAAATCTCAACCAATAGGTTTTAGACAAGTCTAGGTCACAAATTTTACCTTATCTTTTAGCTTTAACCCCTAGTTAACTAATTTAACTCTTACCATGTCTTCTTGTATATTCATACTATATGGTTAATATAGTTACTATAAAATTCCAAGAGAACCACAAGTGGTTCATTAATGAAATTTTAAACATTATCTTATTAATTTGGACAAATATTATATTTTTAGGACTATTATATAATTTAATAAAATAGTATTTGTTTTAAAAACTCATTTATGTCAAATTTTATACTATTCATATCATGATTTTTTTAAAAATCCATAAAAACTTGATTATTTTAAAAAATATTCATTAATTCGAATATAAAAAGTCATAATCATCCATAAAATTCGTGTATGGTATAAAAAGTTTTAAAATAAATTTATTTTAATATTTATAATCTCATTTATTTAAATGATTCATTAATAAGGTAATCACTACATCATCATTGTGTCATAAATAAATTTATTTATTTGATGTCTAAAAATTATAAATAAAATACCATGATGTAGTAAATATTATTATATTTCTAATTACTATTTATAGTAGAAGGGATAACTTATATAACCCCATATAAAAATTGTTTTAGTAAAAGATATATGTTTATGTTATATATTTTTTACTTTAAATTAATTCTTATGAAATGTCATTTTCACATAAAAGTGGCTCCATGGGGTCCCAAAATCGACCCAAGGATACCCATGGTTAGACATATATCATCCAATTGGATTAATACACATGTTATTTTAGTTTAATATTATTATAATATTATTTTTTTACCCTTATTTACCAGATTTACCCTTTAACCATGGTAAATAAAATAATTACTAAAGTTACTATTCATAATGTCTAAAAATAAAAGGTACATATTTACACAATTTTGACCTCCTGATTAAAAATATGGAATCCATTTTTCCAAATTCAAAAGACTGAAGTTTCAGTAATTAATTTAAAATTAATTCCCATTGTCAAAACCAAAAAAGCGGGTTTTTAAGAAGTAATAACTATCAAAAGATTGACATCTGTTTATGTCCAATTTCAAATTGAAATTACTTCCAATGACCAAAATTGGATTACATGATAAAAATATAATCAAATTATACTTTAAAACCAATTTAAATAATAATATATCTATATAAATAAATTATATGAAAATGCAGTTTTGAATTAAAATGCAGTATTTTTCACTATTCATAAAAATATGAATTTTATCAGAAAAATACCAAAAATGAATCAAAAATAAATTTTATGTTATTCTTCTATATAAGAACTTTATTTTTCCAAATAGAACATATAGAAGTGAAAAAAACTAGATTTAAAAAGGTTTCACCATCAAAAGGCGCTAAAACGACCTTTTAAAAATATTAAAGTATTTTATGCTTAAAATTGGATTTATTCTTATTTGAAGCCTCTAATATTCATTAGATAAATTTAAAGAACATTTAATAAATATGTAAAATAATAATATAGTTAGTTATGGTCATTCTAGGAAATACAATGGCTATGCGTTAACTACCATTTAAAATAATAATAATATTATATTATTTTTTGGTATAACTCAATGTTGTGTGCGACGTAAGATTTCATAGAAACCTATTGTTTCATGTCAAGTACGCTATTATAAAAAGTGTACTATTTAAAATAAAATTAATATCTCATTCATAAATATTAATAGATATGAAAATGTATCATTCTATAAATACCTGGGTCGTTACATATGAAATGTGCACCAACTTCAAAATTTGTAAAAAACATTTTATGATTGCATTTTACCCCTTATTTTATTTTTAATCCACTGGGGTTTTTCCATATAAAGTTATTAATAAATCAATATAAAAATAATTATGATGAGATAAAATTTTATGAATGATGAATATTCAAAAGGGGTACTGTAATTCCACCACCATAATCAATGATGACTCTCTTTTGAGGTTTAATTATCTATTTTCTCTCTTGGTGTACTCATATTTTTATTGTCTAACTTTCAAATCTCATACCCATGTTTTTTTGTATGTAATCTATTTTTAAAGATTCAAAATGTTATTTTTTAATAAATTAAAATGTTCTATGAATTTTCTAATAGTAAAATCATAAAAAAAGTATGAATGATATTAAACATTAAAATTTGAAAATTGATTACTTCGCATAATCATTCTTTATTTTGAATGAAAATTTTTGGCATCAGTATTATAGTTCAATTTTAGGAACTTTTTTTTAGAAGTGAAATTTAAATTAACACAAATATAAATTTAATTTATCCTTTAAATAAAACCCAAGTCCCAAGAAATCTCTATATCATCCTCTATATAGTAAAAAACCCTATCAATTCTACTGTTTACAAAGAGAGAGACATACACAGAGAGTGAGCATGGTTTCCGGTTCTGGAATATGCACAAGGGTGGTTGTGATGGACGCTCACCACCACATGCTTGGTAGGACCGTGTGGAAAAATTATCAAGAGTTTTTTTTTTAATTTTTTTAATTTATGGGGGATGGGTTAAAATTAATTGGAGATATGGGGCAACACAATGCCAAATGGATTATCATTTTGGGATATAATCCCAAAATACCAAACCATTTTTCATTTTGGGATTTCTGTTTTCTCAATCCCATGCCACCCCCAACCCACTATATATATATTATATATATTTATATAATTATAATTATAAATATTATAAATATTATAAATATATTTATAAAAAATATATTTATTATAATAAATATAATTTCTAATATAAATACAATAAATACATAATTATATTTATTATATTTATAATTATGTATTTATTATATTTATATTTATTATATTTAAAATTATATATTAATTATCTTTATAATTATATATTTACTATATTTATTTTAGTAATTATATGGCGTGGTATCGAGAAAAAGGAAATTTGAAAACACCAACCCATTTGGCGTTGTGTTTCCCCATATCCCCAATTAATTTTAACCTAGCCCCCATAAATTAAATAGAAAAATAAAAAAATCTTCTGCTAATTTTTCCACATGAGCCTACTAAGAATGTGGTGGCGGGAATCTACCACAACCACCCTCATGCATATTCCAGATCCCAAAACTATACTCTCTCTGTGTATGTCTCTCTCGTCGCGAGCAGTCAAATCGCTATGGTTTTTTCTAAAAAGAGGAAAACACCGGGATTTCTTGAGGCTAAGGTTTTATTTAAAGGATAAATTAAATTTAATTTTTTGTTAATTTAAATCACACTTCCAATTTTTTTTCCTAAAATCGAACTAGAAAAATGATGCGAAAAATGATCATTCAAAATAAAAAAATATTATATGTAGTAATCAATTTTCAAATTTAAATGTTTATTATCATTTATAGTTTTTTATGATTTTACTATTAGAAAACACATAAAATGTTTTATATTATTAAAAAAATCATACTTTGAATCTTGAAAAATGTATTACATACAAAAAAACATGGGTATGAGATTTGAAAGTTAAACTAGAAAAATATGATTATATCAATAGAGAAAATGGATAATTAAACCTCAAAAGAGAGTCGTCATTGATTATGGTGGTGGAATTACAATACCCCTTTTGAATTTTTGTTATCCATAATGTTTCATCTCATCAAAATTATTTTTATAGTGATTGATTAACAAGTTTATATGGAAAAACCCCAGTGGATTAAAAATTAAATAAGGCGGAAAATGCCATCGTAATTGTTTTCTTACAAATTTTTAAGTTGGTGCACATTTCATATATAATCTTAAAAAAAATATAGTTGATAATGTTTTAGTAAATATATTGATCAAATTTTCCATTTATCTGACATATTTCAAGTCAATCTCCATTATTTATAAGTTTTTTCATAAATGCGAATAAATTCAAAGGTGTGTGTTTTGATCTCCCATTTTTATGAAACCTTCCTTTAACTTGGCGTGATTAAAAAATTGTTCAAAATGTCTCTATTTATGTGACTTTTAAGAAATTTTAGTGTCTCCAATCATGAATATATATCCAAACTCTAATTTTTCATTATGAAAAACCGATAAAAAAAACTTGCGTCTACAATAACAATCACCTCTTGTTTCAATTTATTAGTGTACAATCCTAAATAAATAGTTCCAATAAGATGATAAAAATATGATTAATTCCATTACAAAATTTATCTATGGGGGGTGGGGTGAGGTAGATCTTACCAATATGTTTGTAACAAATGTTATATATGACTGAATGCAATTAACATGATAGAAAAAAGTTTTAACTACACCAAGAAATAATACTCTTTAACCAAAAAGATATTCATGTTCCTTGTAAGGTTGAAATGAATATTTTTTAGAAGTTAGTATTCTAAGAACCACTAGAGGAGTTAAATGATTCATTTTTTTAGTTCTCTATAAAATGTTGGATGATACACTGAGAAGGGGAGTTAAATTGGTGTTGTTTGATCTTTTAATTTATTTAAAATCAATATCTATCACTTATTAGAGTACAGTTCTACTCGTTTTTTAATCCCACCTTTTCCCTTATGCAATGAAATAAGTTAAGCATATTAAGTATAAAAAATTAACAAGGTCCACCCACCCACCCCAAAAGATGGATAACTATATCCTTATTATATTTGGTATAATCAGGGTCACAAATTAATCCACTCATATGATAAAGGATTACAAGAAGTCAAGGAAATATATCATCATTATCCCATTGTGAATTCCACTCAACAAAATACAATAATCCACCCTATTTACAAGGAATGTTTTCAAACAGAATGAAAACGTCTCATTTTTTGTTCATGATATCACTTACACTTTGTTTTGGTGAAAACAATAATAGGCCATGGTGTGGTGTAAACCACCACCCCATGGTAGTTCCCTTAGCGCACAAATCCATCAGTTGTAGGACCTTACAAGTTATTGTAGTATACTATCAACATGGATTGAAAAAGTTCAATAATTTATGTAGTGATATCATGAACACCAAATGAGATGTTTTCATTCTTTTAAAAAAAATTCCTTACAAATAGTAAGGACCCATGAATTCTGTCGAGAAGCATTCACAGTGGGATGATGATGATATATTTCCCTAAATTCTTGTAATAATATATCATATGAGTGGATTAATTTGTGACCCTGACGATACCAAATACAACAAGGATGTAGTTATCCATCTTGTGGGGTGGGTGGGGGGACCATTAAAATTTTGTATTCTTAATATGATTGACTTATTTTATTGAATATGAGCCATAGTGGGATTAAAAATGAGTAGAATTATACTCTAATAAGTGATAAAGATTGATATTAAATAAAATGAATGATTAAACGACACTGATTCAACCCCCCTTCTCAGTGCATCACCCAAAATTTTATAGAGCACTAAAAAAATGAACCATTTAACTCCTCCAGTGGTTCTTAGAAAACTAACACCTGAAAAATATTCCTTTCAACCTTACGATGCAGATGAATATCTTTTTGGTCAAAGAGGATCATAAACTGGTGTAATTAGAGCTTTTGTGTATCATGTTAATTGAATTCACTCATATATAAAATTTGTTACAAAGATATTGGTAAGATCTAATTAAGCCCCATAGAAAAATGTTGGAATTTAATTAAGAATATTTTTATCATTTTATTGGAACTATTTATTTATGTTTGTTACACTAAAAAATTGAAACAAGAGGTGTTTTTTGTTGTAAATGCAAGTTTTTTTTATCGATTTTGCATAAAGAAAATTTAGAGTTTGGATATATATTCATGATTGGAGATGCTATGATTTATTTCTAGACACATAAATAGACACATGTTGCACCATTTTTGAATCATGCCAATATAAAGTAAGGTTTCATAAAAAGTGGGAGAGGAAAACACAAACCTTTGAATTTATTCTCATTTATGAAAAAACTTAGGAATAATAGAGATTGATTTGAAATATATAAAACTAGTCGACCATGTGATCAATATATTTATGAAAACATTATCAAGTAATTTTTTTTGAAGCCTATATATGAAATGTGCACCAACTTTAAAATTTGTAAAAAATTATTTCATGATTGCATTTTCCCCCTTATTTGATTTTTAATTCACTAGGGTTTTCCATATAAAGTTGTTAATAAATCAATATCAAAATAATTATGATGAGATAAAACATTATGGAAGATGAACATTCAAAATGGGTACTGTAATTCCATAACCATAATCAACGATGACTCTCTTTTGATGTTTAATTATCAATTTTCTATCTTGATGTACCCATATTTTTCTAGTTTAACTTTCAAATATCATACCCATGTTTTTTTATGAAATCCATTTTTCAAGATTCAAAGTATGATTTTTAGTAACTTAAAATGTTAGATTCATTTTCTAATTGTAAAATCATAAAAAAAACTATGAATGATAAGAAACATTTAAATTTGAAAAATTTATTACTTCACATAATCGTTTTTTATTTTGAATGATCATTTTTCGCATCAGATGTGTAGTTTGATTTTAAGATTTTTTTGGAAGTGTAATTTAAATCAACACAAATTTCAATTTAATTTATCCTTTAAATAAAACCTTAGCCCCAAGCAATCCCCGTGTTGTCCTCTCTGTAGAAAAAACCCTAATGGTTCGACCCTTCATGGTGAGAGAGACATACATAGAGAGTGAGCATGGTTTTGGGATCTGGAATATATGTGACGCCGATTGTGATGGACGCTAGCCACCACATTCTTGGTAGGATCATGTGGAAAAATTAGTTGAAGGGATTTTTTATTTAATTTATGGGGGCTAGGTTAAAATTAATTGGGGATATGTGGCAACACAATGCCAAATGGGTTGGCGTTTTGGGATTTCCTTTTTCTCGATCCCATGCCACCCCAACCCACTATATATAAATAAATAAATAAATAAATATGATTATAATTAAAAATATAATAATTATAATAAATATATTTATTATAATAAATATAATTACTCAAATAAATACAATAAATATTTAATTACATTTATTATATTTATAATTACATATTTATTATATTTATATTTATTATATTTAAAATTATATATGAATTATATTTATAATTATATAATTATTATATTTATTTTAGTAATTATATTTATTATATTCATATATAATTACTAAAATAAATATAATAAATATATAATTATCAATATAATAAATATAAAATTATCAATATAATAAATATATAATTATAATAAATATGTAATTATAATAAATATATAATTTTAATAAATATATGATTATAATTATTATATAATTATAATAATTATATAATTATAAATATAATAATTTGCAGTTGGGGGCTTACTTGAGTGGTAAAGGCTCCTTGTAATCCTACATCAGACACAGGTTCAAATTCGGATGGGAGTGAATTTCTGTAGGCATGACGCAGACAGACGGTGAAGTAGATATGACATAGACCTGGTGACGTAGGCATGACGCTGCATTGGGCCTTCGAGCCAGTTTGTGGGCCTTTGGGCCATGTAATGATATTCTTGCCCGCTCGGCTTTCAGGTCACGTACTAAATAAATAAGCCTTGATGGGTGAGCTATCTCTTGGGGGCATGGCTTGTCTTTCCAGCTTATGTGTGTGGAATGTGTGTGTTTAATGTAATTGTAACCCTAAACACCTAATATATATAAATATGATAATTATATATGTATTATAATTACATATTTATTATAATTATAATTAAATAATTATACAATTATTATAATAAATATAATAATTATATAATTGTTATAATTATATAATTATTATAATCAAATATTTATTATAATTATATATTTATTATAATTACATATTTATTATAATTATATATTTATTATAAATATATTTATTATATTGATAATTATATATTTATTATATTTATTTTAGTAATTATATATGAATATAATAAATATAATTAACAAAAAATATAATAAATATATAATTATAAAGATAATTAATATATAATTTTAAATATAATAAATATAAATATAATAAATATATAATTATAAATATAATAAATATAATAAATATAATAAATATAAATATAATTATATATTTATTGTATTTATTTTAGTAATTATATTTATTATAAATATATTTATTACATTTATTATATTTATAATTATAATCATATATATATATATATATATATGGTGGGTAGGCTTGATGGGTGAGTTATCCCTTAGAGGGGTTATGACCTGTCTTTTCGGCCTCTATTTGTGGTGTGTGAGTTCAATGTAATTGTACCCTCAAACACCTAATATATATATATATATATATATATGGTGGGTTGGGGGTGGTGTGGGATTGAGAAAAAGGAAATCTCAAAAAACCAAATGGTTTGGCGTTTTGGGATTATATCTCAAACCGCTAACCCATTTGGCGTTGTGTTGCCCTATATCCCCAATTAATTTTAACATGTCCCGCATAAATTAAATAAAAAAAAACTTGTTCTACTATTTTTTACACATGATCCAACCAATAATGTGGTGGCGGTCATCAACCATAACCACCCTCACACGTATTCCAGATCCCAAAACCATGCTCACTCTCTGTGTATGTCTCTCGCACCACAAACGACTAAATCACTATGTTTTTTATTCTATATAGAGGACAACATGAGGATTTCTTTGGGCTAGGGTTTTATTTAAAGGATTAATTTAATTTAATTTTTTGTTAATTAAAATTTCAGTTCCAATTTTTTCAGTTAAAATTGAACTATAAAATTGATTCAAAAAATGATCATTCAAAATAAAAAATGATTATGCAAAGTAATCAATTTTCAAATTTAAATGTTGATTATCATTCATAGTTTTTTTATGATTTTACTATTATAAAATTCATATAACATTTTAAGTTATTAAAAATTCATAATTTGAATCTTGAAAAATGGATTACCTACAAAAAATATGGGTATGATATTTGAAAGTTAAACTAGAAAAATATGAGTTCATCAAGAGAGAAAATGGATAATTAAACCTCAAAATAGATTCATCGTTGATTATGGTGGTGGAATTACAGTACCCCTTTTGAATGTTTTCCATCCATAACGTTTTATCCCATCATACTTACTTTTATATTGATTGATTAACAACTTTATATGGAAAAACCCCAGTAGATTAAAAATCAAATAAGGGGGAAAATGCAATCATGAAATGTTTTTTTAAAATTTTTGAAGCTGGTGCACATCTAATATATAATCTTTAAAAAAATATATTTGATAATGTTTTCATAAATATATCGATCACATTGTCACTTGATATGACTTATTTCAAATCAATCTCTATTATTCCTAAGTTTTTTCATAAATGAGAATAAATTCAAATGTGTGCGTTTTGCTCTCCCACTTTTGTTGAAATCTTTCTGTATCTGGGTATAATTAAAAAAATAGTGAAACATGTGTCTATTTATGTGACTATTAAGAAATTATAGTGTCTCCAATCATTAATATATACCCAAACTTTGATTTTTCATTATGCAAAATCGATAAAAAAACTTCATCTACAACAACAAACACCTCTTATTTCAATTTGTTAGCGTAAAAAGCATAAATAAAGATCGAATCTACCACCTTAAACCTAACACTACCCTCTGTCACTAGGATTTTCACTGAGGTAAATATTTTTAAAACCTTTCCTTCATGATTTTGGATTCAAAATGGGGATAATGGTTTCATACAAGATGTGTTTTTTGAGAATGTCCCAACATTCTGCAAAAAATGATCACGTATTGGTCATTCCATGAATGAATGTGAGAATCAATTTAATGATCCTAGGCCTCCCCCTATCTTCAAATATATTTGGGTAGAAAAGGAAGCCTCCAAAGTGACCCATGTTAGTCAGACATATAACCCTACTGACTGCACCAACATCATGAATTCCTCTGGACCCTCTAAGACTCATTCCCCCAACCTCTGTGATGCCGAGACCTTTCACAACCTTGAGCCTTCTAAATAAGAAAAACAAGATATCTAAAATGCTAAATCATCTATTATTGAGGCAATAGAATCTATGAAAATAGATAAAGAAGTTGTGTAATTTGACCATGAAGAATCCTTGCAAGCAGATCATGACAAATCTTGACAATTGGAAGAAGACTTCTTAAATTCGAGTGCTAGAAAATGGAAAAAAGAAATGATCGACTCTGACAGATTCATCACTCTGAGTTCTAGAAACACCCATAAATGTAGGGATACTATCAATGTTGAAAGAAAAATTGTTACACATTCCATAACTTCCAGCATGAAGGAACAAAACATAATACCCCCACAGCCAGCCTCTACTGATAAAGTGTATGCCTCCTCAGATGCTTCAACAAACTCTTCTGATTATTCTAACTCAGAAGCATCATCTAATGAGGATTATGAAAATGACCCCACATACAGGGATTCCTATATAATTATGGAGAAATTGGATTTTCCAAATGACCTTGACTCATGGATGGAAGAGAAAAATAAAACTCTATTTAGACAATACAAAAATGAAGAGATCACAAATGATACCTATCTTGATCTCAGAAAGAGGATGTCCATAAAAGTGGTTGAGTAATTTGAAAAGGATCCAAGCTTCAATTTTAATGATATCCCTTGTAAATGAATCTTTGTAATGGACTCTGCTCACATTAATGTTTCCTGATTTGGTTGTTGGAGGTTCTGCTGTGCCCCCTCTCCAGTGGGTTTCTTTACATTTAGTTTTATGAATTTCTTTCCATCTCTTATACTACTTTGTTTTTGGTTTCATTGGAAGACCCTTTCCTTATTTGTTTGCAGCTCATTATTTGTTTTTTCTTGTTGTTGATGAGATTCTCCCTGCTCTGCTAGCACAGACTGTATATCTCTCAGATGCAGGTTTTTCTTCGTCCAGTTTCGATGAACCCTACTTTATTATTGATTCAGTTTCATGAATCTGGTTCCATATATTATCCCAATGGGTTTTTCCAATAGATGGATTGCAGATCTGCATTTTGGGGATGCCACTGTCGAATTGTAACATCACTGGATGAGGCTGTTTCATACAGCCTTTGTATTTCTTGGAGAAGAGGTGAAGTAGGTTGGAAGCTTTACATTTCTGTTTGAGTCTTAATGTTTCATTTTGTTGTTTTGGTAATTTTCTGATGGTGTAAGTGCATTATCCCGAATGGCCCGAAGGCCTTCTTTTTTATTTTATTATGGATAATCCCCCTTTTAAGGGTTGAAGGGGAACCCGTACATGACCCGTAAGACCAAGGCACAAGGCCCAAAAAACCCACAATACATGACCCGAAGGCCCAGAGGCATACCATTCCCAATACATGACCCGTAGGCCCAACCCACTTGAACTCACCCTCCCCAGCTTTCTGCATCATTGATCAACTAGCTCCACACCTTGAATTACTGATCGACTAGCATTGCCCCGTACAAAGCTGCACGATGCCTGGTCTCGATGGTGGCTGCCATACCCTCTCATTCTTCCAATCCAGTTAGCTTTGCATTTGGTGGCTGCTACTCCTGTTGCTCTGATCCTCTTCTGGGTCCTGTTCTGTGTGAACTGGGCTACTCCATGGTCTACGTGACCTGAAGGTCCTGAGGCCCGAAGACCTTTGATGACCCGAAGCCCCTAGAGACCTGTAGGCCCAAACCGGTGGCCTGAAGGCCCAAATCGAGTGAATAGTTCCGGCTGCTACAGTACTGAGCAGTAATTGTTACAGTAACTGCTACAATAACTACTACAGTACTACTACAGTGCCCCCGGAAATTCTCCACCACCCGGTTTTGAACCCGAGTCTCTTGGATGCCAAGTAGGAGCCCTTACCACTCAGGTACGGGCTCGTTGGTGGTGTAAGTGCATTACACCTCGAGCTTTATATTGTAAATCTTTTGATTTAATAAATTTCTTTGGGCATGAATTGGGTGACCAATTCATTTCATTATTATAAAAAAAACTTATTATAGTATAGTTCTAATTATTTTTTAATCCCACCATTTCCCATATGCAATGAAATAAGTCAAGAATATTAAGCATATAAAATTAACAAGGTCCCCCACCCCACAAGATGGATAACTACATCCTTGTTATATTTTGTATCATCAGGGTCACAAATTAATCCACTCATATGATAAATTATTACAAGAAGTAAAGGAAAGATATCATTATTATCCCACTGTGACTACCTCTCGATAGAGTATGAATGAAAAAAACTCATTTGTTGTTCATGATATCACTACATCAATGATTGATCTTTTTCAAGCCATGTTGAGAGTCTACTACAACAACTTCCAAGGTCCTACAACTAATGGATTTGTGCACTAGAGGAACCACCATGGGGTGGAGGTTTAGACCACGTTGTGGTCTATTATTGTGTGCAACACAACATAGTGTAAGTGATATCATGAAAAAAATGATATGTTTTCATTCTGTTTAAATAAGTTCCTTGAAAATAGGAAGGATTCATGTATTTTGTCAAGAGGCATTTAGAGCGGGATAATGATGATATCTTTTCATGACTTCTTGTAATCCTTTATCATACGAGTGGATTAATTTGTGACCCTAATGATAATAAATATAACAAGGGTTTAGTTATCCATCTTGTGGGGTGGGTGGGGGGGGGGGCTTGTAAATTTTGTATGCTTCATATGCTTGACTAATTTCATTGCATATGGGAAATGGTGGGATTAAAAAATGAGTAGAACTGTACTCTAATAAGTGACAAAAATATATCTTAAATAAATTGAAAGATCATACAACACTAATTCCACTCCCCTTATTAGTGATTTATCCAAAATTTTATAGATAACTAAAAAAATTAATCATTCAACTCCTATGGTGGTTCTTAGAAAACCAACTCTTGAAAAAGATTCCTTTCAACCTTAAGAGGAAAATGAATATCTTTTTGGTCAAAGAGAATTATTTCCTAGTACAATTAGAGCTTTTGTGTATCATGTTAATTTCATTCACTCATATCTAACATTTTTTACAAACATATTGGTAAGATCTAACTCAACTCCCACAAATAAATGTTGGAATGGAATTAAGCATATTTTTATCATCTTATTGGAACTATTTATTTAGGTTTTTTACACTAAAAATTTGAAACAAGAGGCATTTTTTGTTGTAGATGCAAGTTCATTTATTTATTTTTCATAATGAAAACTCAGAGTTTGGATATATATTTATGATTTTAGATGATATAATTTCTTAACAGTCACATAAATAGAGACATATTTCACCATTTTAGAATCATGCCAAGATAAAAGAAAGTTTCATCAAAAGTGGGAGAGCAAAGCATACACCTTTGAATTTATTCTCATTTATGAAAAGACTTAGGTATAATAGAGATTGATTTACAATATGTCAGATCAAACAATAATTTGATCAATATATGTATAAAAACATCATCAACTATATTTTTTTAAGCTTATATATGAAATGTGCACCAACTTCAAAATTTGTAAAAGAACATTTCATGATTGTATTTTCCACCTTATTTTATTTTTAATCCACTGGGGCTTTCCATATAATTTTTTTAATCAATCAATATCAAATTAAGTATGATTAGATAAAACATTATGGATGATGAACATTTAGAAGGGGTACTATAATTACACCACCATAATCAATTATGAATCTCTTTTGAGGTTTAATTATCCATTTTATATCTTGATGTACTCATATTTTTCTAGTTTAACTTTCAAATCTCATACCCATTTTTTATATGTAATCCATTTTTCAAGATTCAAAGTATGATTTTTTAATAACTTAAAATGTTCTATGCTTTTTCTAATAGTAAAAAAAACTATGAATGATAATAAACATTTAAATTTGAATATTGATTTATTTTCATAATCTTTTTTTTTATTTTTAATGATCATTTTTTGCATAAATTTTATATTTCGATTTTAGGAACTTTTTTTGGAAGTAAAATTTAAATTAACCCAAATTTTAATTTAATTTATCCTTTAAATAAAACCCCAGCCCTAAAAAATCCCTCCGTTGTCCTCTCTCTAGAAAAAACCCTAGGGATTCAACCGTTTGCGGTGAGAGAGACAAACACAAAGAGGGAGTATGGTTTCAGTATCTAGAATATGTGTGAGGGTGGTTGTTGTAGATACCCTCCACCACATTCCTGGTAGGCTCGCATGGAAAAATTAAAAGAATGAATTTTTATATATTTTTTATTTAATTTATGGGGGTTAGGTTAAAATTAATTGGGGATACAGGGTAACACAAATCCAAATGGGTTGGCATTTTGGGATTTCCTTTTTCCTGATCCCATGCCACCCCCAACCCACCATATATATATATTATGATTATAATTATGAATATAACAAATATATTTATTATAATAAATATATTTATTATAATAAATATAATTACGAAAATAAATACAATAAATACATTATTATATTATTATATTTATAATTATATATTTATTATATTTAAAATTATATATTAATTATATTTATAATTATATATTTATTTTAGTAATTTTATATGAATATAATAAATATAATTACTGAAATAAATATAATAAATATATAATTATAAACATAATTAATATATAATTTTAAATATAATAAATATAAATATAATAAATATATAATTCTAAATATAATAAATATAAATATAATAAATATAATAAATATAAATATAATAAATATAATAATATAATTATTATATTTATTTTAGTAATTATATTTGTTATAAATATATTTATTATATTTATAATTATAATCATATATATATATATGGTGGGTTTGGGGGGGGGGGGGGTGGTGAGGGATCGGGAAAAAGAAAATCCCAAAGCTCCAACCCATTTGGCGTTATGTTGCCCCATATCCCCAATTAATTTTAACCTAGTCCCCACAAATTAAATAAAAAAATAAAAAAACTCCGTCTGCTAATTTTACCATGTGAGCCTACTAAGATATTGGTGGTGGGAATCCACCACAACCACCATCATGCATATTCCAAATTCCAAAACCATGTTCACCCTCTGTGTATGTCTCACTCCCCGCGAATGACCAAATTGCTATGGTTTTTTCTTACAGAGAGGACAACACGAGGATTTCTTGGGGCTAGGGTTTTTTTAAAGGTTAAATTAATTTGAAATTTTTATTAATTTAAATTGTACTTCTAAAAAAATGTTCCTAAAATTGAACTATAAAATTGATTTGAAAAATGATCATTCAAAATAAAAAATGATTATGCGAAGTAATCGATTTTATAATTTAAATGTTTATTATCATTCATAGTTTTTTTATGATTTTACTATTATAAAATTCATATAAAATTTTGAGTTATTAAAAAAATAATAATTTTAATCTTGAAAAATGGATTACATATAAAAAACATGGGTATGAGATTTGAAAGTTAAACTAGGGAAATCTGAGTACATCAAGAGAGAAAATGGATAATTGAACCTCAAAAGAGATATGCCATTAATTATGGTGGTGGAATTAAATTACCCATTTTGAATTTTCATCATCCACAATTTTTTATATCATCATAATTGTTTTTATATTTATTGATTAACAACTTTATATGGAAAACCTCAATGGATTAAAAATAAAATAAGTCGGAAAATGAAATCATAATTTTTTTTTAAAATTTTGAAGTTGTTGAAAATTTTATATATAAGCTTAAAAAAATATAGTTGATAATGTTTTCATAAATATATTGATCACATTGTTTCTTGACTTGGCATATTGCAAATTAGTCTCTGTTATTCTTAAGTTTTTGCATAAATGAGAATAAATTAAAAGGTTTGTGTTTTTTTCTCACAATTTTGTTGAAATTTTATTTATCTTGGAATGATTAAAAAATAGTGCAACATGTCTCTATTTATGTGGATATTAAGAAATTTTAGCACCTCCAATCATGAATATATATCCAAACTCTGATTTTTCTTTATGTAAAATCGATAAAAAACTTGCATTTACAACAACAAACACCTCTTGTTTCAATTTGTTCATGTAACAAACCTAAATAAATAGTTCCAATAAGATGATATCAATATGCTTAGTTCTATTCGAACATTTATCTGTGGGGGGTGAGTTAGATCTTACCAATATTTTTGTAACAAATGTTATATAGGTGTGAATGCAATTAACATTATACAAAAAATCTCTAATTGCACCAGGATATAATGATCTTTGAAAAAAATGATATTCATTTTCCTCATAAGGTTGAAATGAATATTTTTCAGGATTTAGTTTTCTAAGAACCAATGGAGGAGTTAAATGATTCATTTTTTTAGTTCTCTATAAAATGTTGGATGATGAAATGAGAAGGGGAGTTGAATCAATGTTTTCTAATCTTTCAATTTATTTAAAATCAATATTTGTCACTTATTAGAGTACAGTTCTATGAATTTTTTAATCCCACCATTTCCCACATGCAATGAAATAAGTCAAACATATTAAGTATACAAATTTTACAGGGTCCACCCACCCCATAAGATGGATAACTAAATACTTGTTATATTTGGTAGGATCAGGGTCACAAATTAATCCACTTATATGATAAAGTATTACGAGAAGTTAGAGGAAGATATCATCATTATCCCCTCTATGAATGCCTCTCGATAGAATACATGAACCCTTCCCATTTGCAAGGAATGTTTTTAAATAGAATAAAAATATCTCATTTGTTGTTCATGGTATTACTTACACTATGTTGTGATGCAGACAAGAATAGACCATAGTGTGGTCTAAACCTCCACCCCGTGGTAGTTAATTTAGTGCACAAATCTGTTAGTTGTAGCACCTTGTAAGTTGTTTTAGTAGACTCTCAACATAGCTTGAAAAAACCAGTCATTGATTTAGTGACATCATGAACAACAAATGAACTGTTTTCATTCTGTTTAAAAACATTCCTTACAAATAGGTAGGATTCATATATTATGTCGAGAGGAATTCATAGTGGGATAATGATGATATCTTCCCCTGACTTCTTGTAATCCTTTATCATATGAGTGGATTAATTTGTGACCATGATGTTACCAAATATAATAAGGATGTAGTTATCCATATTGTAGGGTGGGTGGGGGACCTTGTAAATTTTGTATTCTTAATATTCTTGACTTATTTAATTGCATATGGGAAGTGGTGGGATTGAAAAATGAGTAGAACTATACTCTAATAAGTGACAAAGATTAATTTTAAATAAATTAAAAGAGCATACAACACTGATTCAACTCCCCTTCTCAGTGAATTATCCAACATTTTATAGAGCACTAAAAAGATGAATCATTTAACTCTAGTGGTTCTTAGAAAACTAATTCTTTAAAATGATTCATTTCAACCTTACGATCCAAATGAATATCTTTTTGGTCAAAGGGGATTATATCTTGGTGAAATTAAAGCTTTTATGTATCATGTTAATTACATTCACTCATATATAACATTTGTTACAAACATATTGGTAAGATATAACTCACCCCTAGAGATAAATGTTGGAATGGAATTAGGTATATTTTTATCATCTTATTGGAACAATTTATTTATGTTTGTTACACTAACAAATTGAAACAAGAGGTATTTATTATTGTACATGCAAGTTTTTTTTATCGATTTTGCATAAAGACAAATCATATTTTGGATATATATTCATGATTGGAGATGATACGATTTCTCACGAGTCAAATAAATAGCGACATGTTGCACCATTTTTGAATCACACCAATATAAAGGAAGGTTATATCAAAAGCGGGTGAACAAAAGACACACATTTGACTTTATTCTCATTTATGAAAAAACTTAGGAATAATAGTTATTGATTAGAAATATGTCATATCAATTGATAATGTGATTGATATATTTATAAAAACATTATAAACTATATTTTTTGAAATCTTATATATGAAATGTGAACCAACTTCAAAATTTGTAAAAAAAAAATTCATGATTTCATTTCCCCCTTATTTGGTTTTCAATCCACTGGTGTTTTTTCATATAAAGTTTTTAATCAGTCAATATCAAAATAAGTATGTTGAGATAAAATGTTATGGATGAATTACATTCAAAAGGGGCACTATAATTCCACCACCATAATCAACAATGACTATTTTTTGAGGTTTAATTATCCATTTCCTCTCTTGATGTACTCATATTTTTATGCTTTAACTTTCCAATCTCATACCCATGTTTTTTTACAAGCAATCCATTTATAAAGATTCAAATTATGATTTTTATAATAACTTAAAATATTCTATGAATTTTATAATAGTAAAATCATAAAAAATATATGAATGATAATAAGCATTTAAATTTGAAAATTGATTACTTCACACAATTGTTTTTTATTTTGAATGTTCATTTTTCACATCAATTTTATAGTTTGATTTTAGGGATTTTTTGGAAGTACAATTTAAATTAACAAAAATTCAAATTTAATTCATCCTTTAAATAAAAACCTATCCCTAAGAAATCTCCATTTTGTCCTCTCTATAGAAAAAACCATAGTGATTCGGTCATTTGCAGTGAGAGAGACATACACAGAAAGTGAGCATGGTTTCAGGATTTGGAATATGCACGAGGGTGGTTGTGGTGGATTCCCACCACCACATTCTTGGTAGGCTCACATGGAAAAATTAGAAGAAGAAGTTTTTATTTATTTATTTAATTTATGGGGTCTAGGTTAAAATTAATTGAAGATACGGGGCAACACAACGCCAAAAGGGTTGTCTTTTTTGGGATTTCCTTTTTCCTGATCCCACGCCATCCCCAACCCACCACATATATTTATATAAATACATTATATATATTTATATGATTATAATTATAAATATAATAAATATAATAAATATAATTACTAAAATAAATATAATAAATATATAATTATAATTATATTTATTATATTTATTATATTTATAATAATAAATTTATTATATTTGTATTTATTATATTTAAAATTATATATTAATTATCTTTATAGTTATATATTCATTATATTTATTTTAGTAATTATATTTATTATATTCATATGTAATTACTAAAATAAATATAATAAATATATAATTATCAATATAATAAATATATAATTTTAATAAATATCCAATTATAATAAATATGTAATTATAATAAATATATAATTATAATAAACATATGAATATAATAATTATATAATTATAATAATTATATAATAATTATATTTATTATAATAATTATATAATTATAATAATTATATAATTTTAAATATAATAATTATATATTTATTAAAATTGTATATTTATTATAATTAAATATTTATTATATTTATAATTAAATATTTATTATATTTATAATTATAAAATTATTATATTTATACAATTATTATAATAAATATAATAATTATATAATTATTATAATTATATAATTATTATAACCATATATTTGTTATAATTATCTATTTATTATAATTACATATTTATTATAATTGTATATTTATTATAATTGTATATTTATTATATTGATAATTATATATTTATTATATTTATTTTAGTAATTATATATATATATTAGGTGCTTTGGGGTACAATTACAATCAAACACACACACACCACACACAGACCAGAAAGGCTAGCCATAGCCCCCCTAAGGGGATAACCCACCCATCAATCCCTATTTATTTTGTAATTATATATAAATATAATAAATATAATTACTATAATAAATATAATAAATATATAATTATAAAGATATTTAATTTATAATTTTAAATATAATAAATATAAATATAATAAATATAAATATAATAAATATATTTATTATATTTATAATTATAATCATATATATATATATATATAATATTTATATATATATATGGTGTGTTGGGGGGGGGGGCGTGGGATCAGAAAAAAGGAAATCCTAAAACGCCAACCCATTTGGTGCTATGTTGCCCCATATCCCCAATTAATTTTAACCTATCCCCCATAAATTAAATAAAAAAAATAAAAAAACCCATTCTGTTAATATTTCCACGCAAGCCTACCAAGCATGTGGTGGCGAGCATCCACCACAACCACCCTCGTGCATATTCCAGACCCCGAAACCATGCGCACTCTCTATGTATGTATCTCTCACCATGAAAAGATGAATCACTAGGGTTTTTTCTATAGAGAGGACAACACGGGGATTTCTTGGGGCTAGGGTTTTATCTAAAGGATAAATTAAATTAAATTTTTTGTTAATTTAAACTACTCTTCAAATAAAATGTTCCTAAAATCAAACCATAAAATTGATGCGAAAAATGATCATTCAAAATAATAAATGATTATGTGAAGTAATCAATTTTCAAATTAAAATATTTATTATCATTCATAGTTTTTTTTTATGATTTTACTTTTAGAAAACATATAGAATGTTTTAACTTATTAAAAAAATATACTTTGAATCTTGAAAAATGGATTACATACAAAAAAACATGGGTATAAGGTCTAAAAGTCAAACTAAAAAAATATGAGTACATAAAGAGAGAAAATGGATAATTAAACCTAAAAAATAGAGTCATTGTTGATTATGGTGGTGGAATTAAAGTACCCCTTTTTAATTTTCATCATCCATAATGTTTTATCTCATCATAATTATTTTTATATTGATTGATTAACAACTTTATATGAAAAAACCCCAGTGGATTAAAAATCAAATAAGGGGGAAAATGCAATCATGAAATGTTTTTCTATAAAATTTTAAGCCAGTGCACATTTCATATATAAGATTCAAAAAAATATAGTTGATAATGTTTTCATAAATATATCAATCACATTGTCGCTTGATCTGAAATATTGAAAATCAATCTCTATTATTCCTAAGTTTTTGCATAAATGAGAACAAATTCAAAGGTGTGTGTTTTGGTTTCCAACTTTTGATGAAACCTTCCTTTATCTTGGAGTGATTTTAAAATGGTGCAACATGTGTCTATTTATGTGACTGTGAAGAAATCATAGAATCTCTAATCATGAATATATATCCAAACTCTTATTTTTATTTATGCAAAATTGATAAAAAAACATGCTTCTACAATAATAAACACCTCTTATTTCAATTTTTTAGTGTAAAAAACCTAAATAAATAGTTCCAATAAGATGATAAAAATATGCTTAATTACATTATAACATTTATCTTTTTGGGGTGAGTTATATCTTACCAATATGTTTGTAATAAATGTTATATGTGTGTGAATGCAATTAACATGACACACAAAATCTATAATTGCACCAGTATATAATGCTCCTTGACAAAAAAGATATGAATTTTCCTCATAAGGTTGAAATAAATATTTTTCAAGTGTTAGTTTTCTAAGAACCACTAGAGGAGTTAAATGATTCATTTTTTAGTGCTCTATAAAATGTTGGATAATGCACTGAGAATGGGAGTTGAATTAGTGTTGTCTAATCTTTTAATTTATTTAAAATCAATCTTTTTCACTTATTAGAGTATATTTATACTCATTTTCAATCCCACCATTTCCCATATGTAGTAAAATAAGTCAAGAATATTAAGTATACAAAATTTACAAGGCTCCAAAACAACCCAACAATATGGATAACTACATCCTTGTTATATTTGGTGTCATCAGGGTCAAAAATTAATCCACTTATATGATAAAGTATTTCAAGTAGCCAAGGTAAGATATCATCATTATCCCACTATGACTGCCTCTCAATAGAATACATGAATCTTTCCTATTTGCAAGGAATGTTTTTAAAGAGAATGAAAACATATCATTTATTTTTCACGATATCACTACATCAATGATTGATCTTTCTTGAGCCATGTTGTGAGTCTACTACAATAAATTCCATGGTCCTACAACTGATGTATTTTTGCACTAAAGGAACCACCATGGGGTGGAGGTTTATACCACAGCGTGGTCTATTCTTGTGTGCACCACAATATAGTATAAGACACTGTTGTGGTGGTTTTTTCATGGTATTTCCACATCATACAATAATGTGCATTAATCGATCGTATTATTCTTGTTTGGCTATCACTATCGATTATTCATCATTTGATGATGATTATTAAGATTTATAATGTCTTGCATAATTGGTTAAATGTTAAACAATCAATGAATAATTTTAATGATCATTTCAAAGTGTTGAGATATATAGAATGTTTATGAAATGTTCCAATCAATATTGGATAACCATTTGAGGTTGTATAAGGTCTATATAAATCAGTTCATTCCTTATGAAAGTCATTCAATTCCATATCATTGAGACTCCTGTTAGAATTTATTAAACTGATAAAATCATTGATATCTATAATCTTTATATTCTTTAAACACTAGGTTTTGGAAGACCATGAATAGAGAGAGATCCTTTTAGAGCATTAGGAGATTCATACAGTCCTTGGATACCACTAGAGGAAGGAGGCTTCCAGCTTCGTCTTGGAGATCTCGATCAAATGCTTGTGAAAGTCTTCGATGGCCAGAATCAACTGGAGTAAGTTACCTCATTCTTATTCTTCATTTATATTAATTCCAAATGTATAGATTTATTTTGGGTTTAAATAGGTTTTGAAGTTATTCTAACACTATGTTTTAGATGCGAGACATCCCTCTAAAAATCTGAAGTGGCATTAGAGTAAAGGTTAAATATTCAACTAATTCTTGGGACCTCTTACACATGAGAAATTATAAAGTGTGGCTCTCTACTAGGGAGATTCATTATCAATGAAAATAGTTTTATAGCCCAATTTTTTTTTCAAAATGAAGTGTTTGGATAGGTTCATATGTGTTGGAGTTGGTACCCTAGAACAAACCTTCTTGATACTTGATTATATGTTTTAATTTATAATGAATATTTTTTATCACATCATGATTGTTCCTCTATAGGAAATTTTTATGTGATAATATCCTAAGAATATATGTCGCACTGAGAGGTCATAACATTTTTCTACTATGATGAGAACCTGGAGGTGCCATGATAGTATTCATGAATATATATTCTATAGCTAAATGATATCATTTTATGAGACATAAATGATATAGGATATCGGGGGAGGAGACTCATAAGACTTTGAGGCACCCTCTCATGGTGCACCTCTTGGTAATTTCCAATGTAGAGATTATGAGAATAGACTTGCCAAAAGGAAATCCATGTTTTTATGTATCATTGGATGTTCTTATTTGTGGACATATGTATTGATCCCTGGACTTTAAGATTTTCATTAATGGATATCATGACTCACACACTTTGATGTGTTGATAAAAACCTTGACGACATATGTTCACCGTGAAGTAGGATACATTGGGTGCGTCATGAGTGATATTTCATTAATGGGTAATTTGAGAAAGGATTTACCCCTTATGTACCTTAACAATTTTTTTTATCTCACACCTTTTAGTGGTAATGGAAATGAATTCCTAAATCCATGGTTATGGTGTTTGGTGAGTGATTTCAGTTTAAAAAAGTTAAAGAAAGAGATATCGAACATATAGGTTGATGAAACCAGCATGCAACCTTCTTGATTTGAGACATCATGATAAAGGGGTTATATTACATGGTAAGCATTCCCATGAGGTTGTATGTTGTTTCAATGTTAACTTCTTTCTTTATGGATGTATTTTCATGTTGGTAGATGCTAAGCTTTGACTTTAGGTAGTTATGTCTACACTGAGAAAGAGGTCTAGTGGGTCACACAAAAAATATATCCAGAGTCTCAGTTAAATTCAAGTATTAAATTTAACAGATTATAATAAATAATATTTTTTTAGGTTTGAATAATCACCATAATTTAATCACAATTTATTTAACTGAATAAGTGAGTTAAATAATAATAATAAATATTTTTTTCATATTTTGGTGAATATAATATTTATTATAATTATCGATGAATAATGCAGTGATATTTATTTATTAAATAAATAGTCATTATTCAAGGATCAGTAAATCTTGACAAGGGAAAGCAGACCAAGCTTAATGGTCCAATTATAAATGTAATGACTCTGAATCTAGTAGCCTATAGTCGGTGGTTACTTTGTTACATTGTCACTGGATACAATATATCACATCCAAAAGAACTAAATAGTTTAGTAGTCTTGGAAAACTGGATACATACTTGAATCTCACATTATATTAGAAAACATAAAATACAATATAGTATTTTCTTTGAGAAAACCACAACCCCCTTTAGAATATACCTACATAGTAATCATAACATACTTAATGGTATCATGGGGAAAGGAAACATAAAAATAGGGTGAGCTTAGATGCTTAGTAAGGGTGTGTATACAATGAAAGATAAATAAGGCATAAATAATATGGCAAGAATAAATGATGATGAAATAATTCCATATAAATAATATCATGAGATAGAAACTTATCCATGGATATCATTAAAAATAAAATAATTACATGGAAATCAATAAATAATCCTATAATGAGGGAATGTATAAAGTTAGACATCATGAACAAACCATTTAGGTCTCATGCCAAAACATCTTACATGAATGGGTAAGGCCTCAGTCACTACCCAAACTAATTTGTCTCATGAGACCTACCAAAGAATTGAGGGACTATAGGCCCCCCTGCTTGTCACTTACAAATTCTAATTCATTCCTCATATGAAAGGGGTGAAACATAATCAATATAAAAATTTATATTGAAACTAGGATACACAATGTTAATAATTACCCCAAACAATAAACATAATCATAAACCATCTAGAATAATATGGTGAATGATATCAAAACAGTACATCCCCAGTCAAACTGATCACAGACCATATAAATAAATAATAATGATGGAATAATTACAAAATATCCCTAGGGAAGCATAATTAAAACAAGGTTTATTTCCTTTGATGAATTAAAATACCAAAAAAATATCATTAAAAAAATTCTTGAGGAAAATACCCTTTTTTTACTTTGAAAATCAATTTTAAAATACTAAAAATTTCTAGAATATTTGGAAAAACATTTAATTTCAAAAGAATCATTGAAACTTGTAAATTAATTTTCAAATAAAATATAATTCATTATGGTGGTAATTCCATTCACGCCATATAAGTTAAAAAAAACTCCATTCATACTATTGTAAAAAGGTCAAAAATACTTCATTCAGAAAACTATAAGAAGATTCCTTTCAATTTTTTTGAAACTCAATCATGGGTAAAAATTTATTTAATAAATAATTTAAAGAATTTTGGAAACATTTATTATTTTTTTTAAAACAAAGATATAGAATAAAAATTATTTTCGACCGAAGAAATAAATAAAGACAGCTTTTCTTAAAAAAAATTTCTCAATCATTTTAAGTAATAAGGAGAAAAAATTGGTAATATTGCTTGAAAATTTCATTAATGAATAGAGGGTAATAAAATATATTGGGTTTAGGAAATAAATATCCAATAATTCACCTAAGATATACTTAAATATAAAAAATACCTAATAATGATAATATTGTGAAATAATCCCTTCTCTCAGGTCTGACTTCCTTCATACGTGTTTGAACCTCCCTTATAATAAATATATATTTATTAATAATATATTAAAAAAATATAATCATATATATCATACTATATATAACCTACTCATAATATTTTATCACATGTTTATTTACAATTATTTGTTAAAATAACTATTTTGGATAATAAATCCTTCGTAATTCATGTATGTTTTAGTAAGGTAGTTTCATTATTTACAATTTTTTAAAGTTCACATCATATCCATAAAATTAATAATTATATAAAAATAATATTTATTCATTATATATGTTTTTAGAGTAATATATAAAGTTTAGAGATAAAAAAATTAACTGCACCATTCATGGTGACGGTAGGGCATACGTAAGCATGAACACTGTTTCCATTTTTCGATGGATGGAATTAAAGAAAGGTAGATAATAATCCAAATTTAAAGAATTATTATATAATATAAATTATATATATCCACAAAATCCATCCTCATTACCATATAAGTAAAATATAAATGAAAAACTAATCACATTGCTTCATGTGGGCGGTATTCCACACGTACGTACGAGCGACGTTATTGTTTCTCAACAGATTGGAAGGTAAGAAGGTAGATATGATATTATCATTACAAAATTATAATTATGTTTTAAATATCATATATAAACATTATACCCATAATAATTCTCATCTATAAAATATGGTGTTAAAAAATGAATTATATCTCTATGTGGAGACGGTAAGCCGTACGTACACACGAACAATACTTTCACTTCCCATTTAATAAGAAAGAGGGTGGATAATTGTCGTTTCATAATCATGATAACATTTCTATATATTGAGGATAATAATGTTACTATTTTATGATAATACCATATATATTTTTCAATCAATATGGTTCAAAGTGGTGTGGAGAATTGAGGGGGGTGTCCTTTTATAATTGAGGGGAGGGGCATTCTTGGAATTTCATAATATATCAAATTTATATAAATTAATTTTAATTTCCAAATGGATAAAAATTTATAATATTCAAATATAAGATTATTATGAGTCTAAATAATCTCATATAATAAAATTTGGACTTGTTTTGGGTATATTTTTACCCTTGTCTTTTAGTTTTAACCCACATTAACCATTTTGATAATTGTCATAATATTAAAGTTTTAGACCCTTTAAGTGATAATAATGTTACTATAAAATTACAAAAAAACTATAAATGTACTATGGTTAAGGTTTAAAACCATCTACCATTCATTTATATGAATACAATATTTTTATTTTTTTAAAACAATTTAATAAATTATTATTTATTATTAAATATCATTAATGTCATTTTTAACACTACTCATTTAATTTGACTTTAAATATATAAAAAAAATGTGGAATTAAAATATAATGCTTTAAAACCTCTCTAATATTTCATATAGGTCTATAAAATTCATGGTATACATAAATCATTCAAATTATATCACTTTTAATATTTT
This sequence comes from Viscum album, assembly GCA_963277665.1. Taxonomy (NCBI): domain Eukaryota; kingdom Viridiplantae; phylum Streptophyta; class Magnoliopsida; order Santalales; family Viscaceae; genus Viscum; species Viscum album. The sequence goes on along the minus strand of OY728160.1, from coordinate 1,355,073,374 downwards.
TAAAATCATTTATTTGTTTTTTATGTTAATTAAATAAATATTGTATTAACATTGTACAAACATTTAAGATAATTACATAATTTATAAAAATTATAAATAAATTTATATAATGAAAATAATTTCACTAAGATCAAAATTTACATTTAGTCTTGTTCATATATTTCTTTTTTTCCCTATGTGGATACATAATAGATATTTAAAACTAAGAGAGTGACATTTTGTAACTTTCTTTTCTTTAAATATTATAAGGGTCATTTTCAAGGACAAGCATCCATTAGACAAATCAATTTCAATAATAAGTTGATTATTGTATAATTAAATTCATACACTAAGAATTAGTATGAAAAATTATGGCCTTTTCATTTAGTTTTAACTTAGATTAACCCAATTTACCCTTTATCGAGGTGATAAATTTTACCACAATTACTATTCATAATGCTTATAAATAAAAGGGACTGATTTAATAGATTTGAAAATTCTGATTCCAAGTATGGAATCAATTTTATAAAATTCAACACCTATAAGTGGCAGAAATTAATTTTAAAAGAAGTGCACAAAATGCGATGAAAACTGTTTTTTAGAAAAATATATTTTTTCTTAGAAAATCCTTTTTTGTAAAAAAATGTTTTTATACCAAATTAAATTATAAAATTAATTCGAATAAACCTAATTGAATTATTAATAAAATAAAACATCTAATTTTACTTTTAAACTATTTTAAAATAAAATAAAACTATGTAAATATTTGAAATAAAAATAACATTTTCAATAAAAATTAATATTTTCACTATTCACAGGAAAGTCAATCTTTTTAGAGAAATCCAAAAAAATTTACCCTAATATAATTTTGGTATGATGATTTTAAAAATGATATTTTTTTATAAAATACAATTTATATAAGTACCATAAATTGATTATAATATTTTCTCACAAAAAATAATAAGTATCATTTTTTTGAAGGAAACAAGTTTCTTAACCATAAAATAACATTCCTAACAATTGAGTACTTATTTAATAAGAATAAATATATTCATTTTTATTGAGTAGGTACTTTATATATATATTTAATAATTCATTTAATACTATTCATACTCACCAATTTAATTGCTAGGTTATAACAGTCATATCTAAATAATAATATTTCATGGTTCCTTTAAGCTTAGTGTTGTGTGTCGTATATGCTATCAAATATAGTGTTCTTTTAAAATATCAAGGTGTTAAATTATCCCAATTTAATAAATTACATCCTCACAATTTGAACTTGTGTTAGGTAATCAAGGGTTTGATATTTGGATATTCCTTTATGGAAAACCCACTTCGTAAAATGGGTCAATAAAACTTCATCTTAAAAAAAGGAAAGGGAAGTATAAAGGTTACCACAAAAATAGGTTCCTTAATAGAAGAAGACCTTTGAGAAGTGAAAATATAGACATGTAAGCGAAAAATTATCCCCAAAGTATTAATAAATAGTGATAGAGAACATGTTCATGTGAAATATAACCATCACAAAACCGTACATTTGTGATGGGTTAAAAGACTATTGATTTCATAGTAAGAAAATTAAACGAATAATGTTTTAATTTCAAGGATATTTTTTAAATATGAGAGATTATTTTAATATCTATTTAAATCACTTGAGAAAATAAAAATACTTGATTTCTTTCCATTTCATAAGAACAATCTCATCCTTTGGTTGTGCTTTGATCAATTTCCACTCATCTCTTAAATTAAGAAATGGATATTTGAGATGATTTTTTTCATTCTTGAAGTAATTTTAATGAATCATAAGATATATAAGTTATTCATTAGACCTATAAATATTTACCAAAATAAAAATGGATATCCCAAGTTTTCCAATATGATAAATCGCACTTTAACCTCAAATAATAATATCTAAAGTTCAACTAAATCCATTCCATTAGTAGTTAAGATTAAGACTCCTCCAAAATATTACCAACTATATTCAAACCCCAAAAAAATTTGATCAAACATTTATCCCTAGACAACATAAAGTAGTTTATAATGTCACATTCAAAAATGTGAATACCATGATCACATATACTAATACCATGAATCACCATTAACTTATATCCTTATTCCATATATCCCATAAATCCAAAAAATGTAGTAAAATCTATCATAAATTACTTTTTCATCAAATCACTAACCATTTTCAAGGTAACTCATACCACCCCATTAAATTTTTCAATGATAATATTCTCTTTATACCAACTAAACATTATTAACTCAACATTATAATGCATTAAGGGTTATCTTTCCCTTATTCATGCATTCTCCAAAAATATCACCATACCACTAATCAATTTTATTGGTTTTTTAGTTCCATTAAATATATACATTAAAATACCTAAAGAAAAACTAATGCAGTATAATCCTTATACATTTCATGATTCTTATAACGAGAATATCATTGATAAAATATTTCTACAACACAATTCTTAAATCCAAATACAAAATTAATTTAATAATTCCACTTCGAATGTAGTAATAGCATAAGCTTGACCATGATCCCTTTGCTTATTCGGAGCTATATTCCCTTGATGATTGGGGGATTTTTTTGCATAGTTCCCCATCCCCTTACAATTGAAGGATTGCACATTGACAACCTCTTTCTTTATCATGCAACAATGAGCTTAATTCCTTTTCTCTCCACACCTATAGCAAACTCCAATTCCTTTCAAGCAAGTACTGAGATATTTCTTTCTATAATTATCACATGTGGGAAAATCCTTCTTTCCCTCATTACCTTTATCAAATTTTTACTATGTTGTCCTTTTCTTCTCCTACTTTACTTCGTGGCCATAAGACTTAGATAATTATTTCTCTATCTTGAGAGTACATGATATTATATCCTCATATGATTAGAATGTTTGGGAGACTAGATCCCTACAAATTATTGGATTAATCCCATCAAATAAATTACCAATCTTGGTCTTTGGATTATGTACACAGTCCGTGACATGCCTTTCTAACCTTGTAAAGTTAGCTATATAATTAGCAACATTTTCCTCTTCCTTTTGTCTCACACTCAAGAATTTTCTCTCCATATTTACTCATTGTTCACGAGAAAAATATTTTTCCAAGAAAATATCCTTAAAATTATACAATTTCGTACTCTCTATTTCCTCCTCATTATTAGTTTTATGAATGAAGGAACACTATTTATCCATATCCCCTGATAGATGATAAACTATAATAACAAACCTCTCAATTTCATTACTTTCCAAAAAAACAAATGTCTTCTCTAAGGAACTTATCCATTTCTTAGCTACAAATGGATTTCTTGTCCCATTAAACAATGGAGGTTATTAACATTGAAGATTTATAACATTATTACACCACATTATGGATCATAATGATACTCTATACATGCTAGGATATTACTCATAACATAATTCAGTTGTCCCAATATAGTTATAATTTGTTCAACTCCAGTAGCATCTCCAACTGCATCTCCAGTTCCAACTTCATTATCTTGCCTAGGAGGGAAATCTCTTAATGGATTATGTTCATTGATACTATTTACATTCATTATACTAGGTAACATTTCTAGATAATGTTAATCACTATATTAGATCATAACATTATGAAAAATAATATATAATCCCAAAACTATTGAAAAAATTATCAAAAATTGAATAATTCATGCATAGCTAATCTCATAATCATAATCTTGGTTTCTTTATGATTATTCTTGTAACATCCCAGTTCCGAGAGCCGCCTAAAGGCGCCCTGTACCTGGTTGGTCACATGGACTCAAGAACATTTCCCCAAACACCAGAGGCTGCCGACTACCAGCGAGGGCCTTGAGTGTGATAGTGGGAAAACTATGCCCTCATTGGTAGAGTAATACAACAGAAGTAAACAGATTGCAATAGCGGAAGCAGTATAATACCATACAATAGTAAACAGTGGAAGACTGAGGTAATAAACAATTGGAGCATATATATATAAATAATTCATGATAAAAATGTCTAGAAAAGTATCCAAACAAGTCACAATTATGGAATACAGAAATAACCAATGTACAAAAGAAAACAGATAAACTCCAACAGCATCGCAATCCTTAGCTTGGTCCCAAGCTCTCCAGCTCCTCAACAATCAAGTACCTAAAGTATAAAGGCAATTTCCCTTGTTTATACCTACAACAATATAATCTATTTGGGCCCAAAAGCATGACCCAAACAGGGTGTGAGACTAATCCTAGTAGGAGACCACCCAAAGATCTGTGCCTAACAGTCAGTGAATATATATGACAGAAAATAAGCAAAGAGAAGCAGTAAACAGGGAAGTAATAAAAAGTAAAAAAATCCTACAGTTTCAATCCATTCAATTTCATATATCAAGTAATAATATAACCACAAACAGGTAAACCTCTAGGAAGTACTCACAACCTAACCCCTCTGGTTCAGCCAAAAAAGTACAAGTAACCCTCTGGGAAGTACACACAGTCTAACCCCTATGGTTCATCTTAGCACAAACTCTCTGCGGAAGCACTCACCGTTAATTCCCCCTATAGTCTCGCATCAGTAACTAAAAGGTACTCTAGGGTAGCACTCAAAATCCAATTCCCCTTGTGGCCCGCATAGAGGAACTACATACACTCTGAGGAAGCACTTACGTCCATTCCCCCAATGGTCTCACGTCGTAATAGTAAAACAAACACTCTGGGGAAGCCCTAAACATCCATTCACCCTATGGTCTACTATACTAGGTTCCCACAGCCCTGTGTAAGTCAATTGAGCACAACGATATATAACGGCCAAAGTATACCTCAAGAACTACTTGGATAAATAGTCTAGAACATAACAACATGTTAGATAAAAAGATCACTCCATCCTATCAGCAGTGGGAATGGAAAGCACAGTATCCTAACATGCTAAGTGAGACTAAATGGTCATAAATAAAACATGCATGGGAAACCACTTCTAAATCATAGTAATTAACCCTATTCAACTTCAATTAATCTCTACTCTAGCATCTAGACATATCTAGAAATTAACAGGTCTAAAACCATAAACACGCAATACCCCAAACAAGGGAATTGGGTAATTTTGCACATATAACTCAAATACTATCTATAGAAAGGCACAAACCACCTACCTCAGCATTCTGAGATCTCTATACTTGAATCTCAATCCTTTATTCTCCTTAGAACATCTTAGATCTACAAAAACGTCTAAAATGTTTAACCGAAGATAACTCTTGAAAGAGGAGGAATCAGGAAATGAAGATCTAGAAGAAGGAAGATCTTACCATGGTGATCCTAACACAATTTATGGCGGTCGAATCAGAGAACAGATGCTCGATCGGGGGCTCAGGAAAAGATCAGCATCGTATGGATGCTCTCAGTTGAAGAAGGTGAAGAAAAAGATACTTCTGCCAATTAGATGTGACCCCGGTCTGTTTAATGAAATAAAAAGAAAGTACACGACATGTACTTTATAAGTACAGGGCGTCTACTTGCCTTAACCGGGCCCCGCATTAAGCGGTCTCCAGGTCACCACACACGGCTGTGTGCACGGCCGTTACACGGTCACCACACGACTACCCATGGTAACCGAGTACACGACACGTACTTATAAAGTACATGGTGTGTACTTAAGAAATTTTTACAAAACTCCTCTTTTACTAAAAAGAACCAAAAAAAGGAAAACATACCTGAAAAAAGATCCGGGTTCTTACAAACTTCCCCCCTTAAAGAAATTTGTCCCCGAATTTACCTAGCAAGGCGGCGTGGGAGAAGAATCCTCGAACAGCTCCGGCCACTATGATCATACATCGACCTCCCTCTCCCAAGCCTTGTCCTATACTCGCATGTGCTGCCATAGCACTCATACCAGAGGAACAGTTCGACAACGGAGTACCTTCGTACTTCGGTCAAAAATCTGGATAGGATGCTCCTCGAATGAGGCATCCACCTCTAACTGAACCTCCTTGGGTTGAAAAACATGATATGGGTCTGAGAAGTAATACTGAAGTTGAGAAACGTGGAAGACAACGTGCATAGCTTGATACCTCTGAGGTAATTGAAACCAATAGGAAACCGGTCCAACTCTCTCTAACACCTCAAATGGCCTGACGTACCTCGACAAAATCTTACCCTATCTCCTAACCCTCCTGTGTCCCAACCACAGTGTGACATGTAGAAAAACTTGATCTCCGACCTTGAACTCTAGAGGTCGTCTCTTTAGATCAACATAAGAATTATATCAAGACTGTGTAGTAGCCATCCTCTTCTGAATCAACTCTATCTGCTCTGTGGTCTCTTGGAAAAGATGAGGTCCCATCATAGGTGCCTTTCCTACCTCTAGACAACATAAAGGTGATCGTCATGGCTTACCGTACAAAGCCTCATAAGGTGCCATCTGAATAGTTTCTTGAAAACTATTATTGTAGGAAAAATCCAAAAGAGGTATGTGATTCTCCCATGAAACTCTAAAATCTAGGATACATGCTCGAAGAATGTCCTCTAGCACCTAAATCATACGCTCAGATTGGACATCTGTATGGGGATGGTAAGCTGTACTCAAAAGTACCTATGATACCACTTTGTAACATCCCGATTCCAGGAGCCGCCCAAATGCGCCCCGTACCCAGTTGGTCACATGGACTCAAGCGCATTTCCCCAAATGTCAGAGGCTGCCGAATACCAGTGAGGGCCTTGGGTATGATAGTGGGGAAACTATTCCCTTATTGGTAGTGTAATATAGCAGAAGTAAACAGATAGAAATATCGGAAGCAGTATAATACCATACAACAGTAAACAATGTAAGACTGAGGTAATAAACAATTAGATCACATATATATAAATAATACATGATAAAAATGTCTAGGAAAGTATCTAAACAAGTCATAATTCTAGAATACAGAAATAACCAATGTATAAAAGAAAACAAATAAACTCCAACAACATCGCAAGCCTCAGCTTGGTCCAATTCTCTCCAGCTCCTCAGTAATCAAGTAACTGAAGTAGAAAATCACTTTACCTTGTCTATACCTACAGTAATATAATCTTTTTGGGCCCAAAAGCATGAACCAAATAGGGTGTGAGACTAATCCCAGTAGGCAACCACCCAAAGATCTGTGCCTAAAAGTCAGTGAATATACATGGCAGACAATAAGCAAAGAGAAGCAGTAAACAAGGAAGTACTCAAAAGTAAACAATCCTACAGTTTCAATGCATTAAATTTCATATATCAAGTAAGTAGATAATCACAAATAGGTAACCCTCTGGGAATTACTCACAAACTAACCCCTCTGGTTCAACCAAACAAGTATAAGAAACCCTCTGGGAAGTAAACACGATATAACCCCTCTGGTTCATCTTAGCACATACTCTCTGAGGAAGCACTCACCGTCAATTACCATTATAGTCTTGTATCGGTAACTAAAAGGAACTCTAGGGAAGCAATCAAAGTCCAATTACCCATGTAACCCACATCGAGGAACTACAGACACTCTGAGGAAGCACTTATGTCCATTCCCCCTATGGTCTCACATCGTAACAGTAAAACAGACACTCTGGAGAAGCCCTCAGTGTCCATTCCCCCTATGGTCTAATACACCAGGTTCCCACAGCCATGTGTAATTCAATCAAGCACAACGATATATAATGGCCAAAGTATACCTCAAGAACTACTTGGCTAAATAGTATACAACATAACAACATTTTAGATAAAAAGATCACTCCATCATATCAACACTAGGAATAGAAAGCACAGTAGCCTAATAGGATAAGCGAGACCAAATGGTCATAAATAAAAAATTCATGGGAAACCACCTCCAAAGAATAGAAATTAACTCTATTCACCTTCAATTAACCTCTACTCAAGAATCCAGGCATAACAGGCAATTAACAGGGCTAAAACCGTAAACATGCAATACCCTGAACAAGGGTATTGGGCACTTTTTCACATATAACTCAAAGACCATCTACGGAAAGGAAGAAACCACCTACCTAGACATTTTGAGATTTCTATACGTGAATCTCAAGCCTTGATTCTCCTTAGAACACCTTAGATCTACAAAAACATATAAAAAATTTAACCAAAGATAACTCTTGAAAGAGGAGAAATCAGGAAACTAAGCTCTAGAAGAAGGAAGAGCTTACCATGACAATCCCAATGAAATTGACGGCGATTGAATCGGAGAACAGATGCTCGATCGGGGGCTCGAGAAAAGATCGGTTCCATATGAACGCTCTCGGTCGAAGAAGGCGAAGAAAAAGATACTTCTGCCAATTAGACGCAACCCCGGTCCGTTTAATGAAATAAAAAGAAAGTACAAGACATGTAATTTATAAGTATATGGCGTGTACTTGCCTTAACCGGCCCCCAGATTAGGTAGTCTCCATGTCACCACACATGACCATGTGCATGACCGTTACACGACCAACACACGACTACCCATGGTAACCGAGTACACGGTGTGTACTTATAAAGTACACGATGTGTACTTAATAAATTTCCAAAAAACTCCTATTTTCCTCAAAAACACTATAAAAATGAAAACATACTTGAAAAGAAGATCCATGTTCTTACAATTATCAAAGTTCTTCATACGATTATGTTCTCCAATCTATGTTTTCTTAAATCCAGTTCTCAAGGTTTCTACTAAACTTTCTTTGATACCAACTATAAAGACCCTAACCCCAATAGCCCATAGCTAGTTTTTACTTTATTACATTGACACTAGATACAAAAGATCACATACTAAAGGATTGAATATCTTATAAGTCTTTAAAAACTAGATACATAATTGAATCTCACATTACATTAGAAAACATAAAATAAAACACAGTATTTTCTTTGAGAAAACCATAGCCCCCTTTAGCATATCCCTATATATAAATAATATAAAACTTCCTAGTATACTAGGGAAAGGAAACATAAGAAAGGGGTGAGCTTAAATTCTTAGTAAGGGTATGCATACAACAGAAGCTAAATAATTCATAAATAATATGAAAAAAATAAATGATGATAAAATAATTCCATAAAAATATTCTCATGAGCTAGAAACTTATCCATATATATCACATAAAATCAAATAAATACATGGAAATTAATAACTAATCTCATAATGAGAGAATTCATAATTATAGATATCATAAACATATCATAGAGTCCTCATACCAAGACATCTTACATAAATGGGTAAGGCCTTGGCCAATAGCCAAACTAGTCTGTATCATGAGACCCACCGATGCATGAGGGGATATAGAGGGCCCCACCCATCACTTACTAAGTCTAATTAATTACTCATATGAATTGTATGAAACTTAATCAATATAAAACATTCATATTTAAATTAGCATACAAAATGTTAATAATTACCCAAATCAATAAACATAATCATAAACCATCCAGAGTAATATGGTGAATGTTATCAAAATTTTACATCCCTAGTAAAAATGATCATAAATAATCCATAGAATTAACAATGATGGCATCATTAAAACATATCCCTTGTGAATAATATGTAAATTAAGGGTTTTTTCATTGATTAATAGTAATACCATAAAAATGTCATTAAAAACATTATTGAGAAAAATACCCTTTTTACATTGAAAATCACTTTTAAAAATTAAAAAATTATAGAATATTTGGAAAAACATTTACTTTGAAAAGAATCATGAAAAATTGTAAAGTAATAATAAAATAAAAGAGTGGTGATTATGGTAAGAAATTTCTTTCATGTTGAATAAGTTAAAAAACATTCATTTCATACTATTGTAGAAAGGTCAAAAAGTACCTCGTTCAGAAAATGATAAGAAGATTAATTTAAAACTATTTTGTAGAAATTAAAACATGGGTAAAAAATTCTTTAATAAATCATTTGGATAATTTTTGAAACATTCTTGAAAATATTTATATAAAACATGGATATGGAAGTAAAAAGGATTTTCGACCAAAAAGATAAATAAATTCAGCTTTTCTTAAAAACATTTTCTCAATCATTTTAAGTAACAAGGAGAGGAAAATGGTAATATTTCTAAAAACTTTCATTAATAACTAGAGGGTAATAAAACATATTAGGTTTAATAAAGAAATATCAAATAATTCCCCCAAGGGATACTTAAACATAAACAATCTGGAATAATGATGAGATTGTGAAAGAAACACTTACCTTAGGTCTGATTTCCATCATACGTGTTTGAACCTCCTGTATAATAAATATTGATTTATTATATATTTATTATATAACAATATTTATATATATCATACTATATATTACTTACTTATAATCCTTTATCACCAGTTTATTAAAAATTCTTTGTTAAAATCACTATTTTAGGTAATAACTACTTCGTTTTTCATGTATGTTTTAGTAAGACAATTTTGGTATTTGTACTTTGATAAAGTTTAAATAATCTATATAAAATTAATAATGATATAAACATAATATATATTCATTATATATGTATTTAGAGTAATAAATAAAAGTTATAAATAGAAAAATGAACTACACCGTTCATGGAGACGTTATGCCGAATGTATGCATGAATGTTGCTTCCATTCTTAGATGTATGAAATAAAATAAAGGTAAATAATAATTCAAAATTATAGGATTATTATTTAATATTAATAATATGTATTCATCATATACATCCTCATTACCATACATGTAAAATATACATGAAAAAATAATCACATCACTTCATGGAGGTGGTAGTCCACACGTACACACAAGTGATGCTATCATTTCCCAACAGATTGAAATGTAAAAATTTAGATATGATATTATCCTTAGTAAAGTATAATTATGTTTTAAATATCATATATAAACATTAAAACCATCATAATTCCCATCCATAAAATATGGTTATGAAAAATGAATTGTATCGCCATGTGGAGACAATAAGCCGCGCGCACACACCAACGATACTTTCACTTCCCATTTGATGGGAATGAGGGTGGATAATAATGGTTTCATAATCATGATAACATTTATGTATATTTAGGAAATCATGTTACCATTTTATGATATATACAATGTATTTAGAGGAGTGAAATTAATAAGTAAAAAGAAAGTTATCGGTTAAGGCGATTACCTCTTCTTTGGAAGAACTCCTTTGGATATCCTCTTAAGGGTACTAGGTTTGGTATTTTGAGGATAAAAAAACCTAAAAAACTTGTATAAGGATATTGATAATAGAAATAGGTATGGTATTTTTGATATATATGACTCAAAGTGGTGTGAATAATTGATAGAAGGAGTGTCCTTTTATAATTGAGGGGGGGATTCTTGGAATTTCATAAAATATTTAATTAATATGAATTAATTTTGATGAAAAAATAGAAAAAATTGATAATATTAGAATATAATATGAGTATGAGTCTAAATAATATCATAAGATAAAATTTGGACAATTTTTGGGTATGTTTTCACCCCTATATTTTAGTTTTAACCTGCTATTAATGTTTTTGATAATTACCATAATATTAAAGTTTTCTACCCTTTACATGTTAATAATATTACTATAAAATGAAAAAAACCTATACATAGACCATGATTTATGTTTAAAACCATATAAAATTAATTTTGATAAATATAATGTTTTTTTATTTTTACATCATTTAATTAAATATTATTTATTATAAAATATCATTAATGTCATATTTAATAGTATTCATTTAATTTGACTTTAAATATATCAAGAAAAAGGGGAAATTTGGATATAATCATTTTAAACCTCTATAATAGGTCATATAGGTCTATAAAATTCATGTAACACATTAAATAATTCAATTTATATTACTTTAAATATTTTTAAAATAATTTATTTTATTTTTTTGTTAATTAAGTAAATATTGTATTAACATTATACAAGCATTTAAGGTAATTATATAGTTTATAAAAATTATAAATAAATTCCTATAATTAAAATAACTTCATTAAGATCAAAATTGACATTTATTTTCATTGATATCTTTCTTTTGTTTCTATGCAGACACAAAATAGATATTTAAAATAATAAGAGTGACATTTTGTAACTTTCTTTGATTTATGTATTATAAGGGTTTTTTTCATGGACAAGTGTCAATTAAACAATTAAATTTAGAGAATAAGGTGATTATGGTTAAATTAAATTTATTCAATAATAATTAGGATGAAAAATTATGGCCTGATCACTTAGTGTTAACCTATATTAACCCAGTTGACCCTTTACCGAGGTGATAAATTTTACCATAGTTACTATTCATAATGTTTGTAAATAAAAGAGACCTATTTACTAAATTTGAATATCCTAATTCCAAATATGGAATAAATTTTATGAAATTAAATTCCTATAATTTTTATAAATTAATTTTAAAATAAGTACACAAAATATGATGAACACCACTTTTTAGAAAAATACATTTTTTCTTAAAAATGCCTTTTTTGTATAAAAAACGTTTTTATACCAAATTAAATTATAAAATTGATTCTAATGAAAATAATTGGATTATTTATAATATAATATAAAAAATTTCACTTTGAAACTATTTTAAATTTTTTTTTTTCAAATCGTTGAAACAAAAATATAGTTTTCAATAAAATCGTTATTTTCACTATTCACTGAAAAATCAATCTTTTTAGAAAAATTCAAAAAAAATTAACCTAAGATAATTTTGGAATGATGATTTAAAAAATTATATTTGTTTTATGAAATAAAATTTATATAAGTTCCAAAAATTGATTGTAATAATTTCTCACAAAAAGTAATAAAAATAATTTTTTTTTCTGGAAATATATTTCTAAAGCATAAAATAACACTACTGAAAATTGAGTACTTATTTCCTAATATTCAATAAATTAATCTGTATTGAGTAGATACTTTATATAAATTTAATAATTTATTTAATACTATTCATACCTACCAATTTAATGGCTAGGTTATAATGATCATATTTAAATAATAATATTTCATGGTTTGTTTAAGCTCGATGTTGTATGTCGTATACACCATCAAACATAGTGTTCTTTTAAAATCTCAGGGTGTTACAAGAAATGGGATAAATGATATTTATTTATATTCTTAAAGTGTTACACATGTAAATTAATTAATTATATTATTATTATTATTAATGTACATGGAGAAAATTAAGAATTATAAAGATGAAAAGGGGCTTGTGTGCGTTTTGCCAACCCTAAACCTGGAACAATAAATATATAATTAAATCACTTTCCATAATCACTATTGGTGTGAAAAAATGAATAGATAAAGAATCTCTCAATACCTAGAGAGATATATAGAGATCTAGATATCTATAACATGTTATCTCTTCCTCCTTTCTCAATTCATCGAGAGAACATTAAGAGTTATTCATCTTTAAGAAGAATTCTGTTGCGATTAACCGTGAACAATTCAAGCGATCAAGATCAGTTGTGCTATCACTCAATGATTCTATAATGAAATTCAGATATTTTTGGTGCACATGTGGATCACTTCTAGAGGGAATCTATACTTTGATCATATAACACAATGATGATACAATGGTATCTAGTCAATCAGATCATCAAAAAAGATATAATTATAAGCTAAGGTAATTCTAAATCTGCTCATAAATTAATTATAAATTACATGTGAAGGTCCTCCTCTTTTGGTTCCAGAATTTTCTTTAGATAAGATATATATATATATTTCATTTTACATGAAATTATTTTTCATGTGCGACAATGATTATTCATAAATTAATAATAAAATCCAAGTTGGAAATTCCATCCAAGGAGCTTCTACTACGCTCAAAACCTACAAGTGATATCAGAGGGGTCACATGTTTAATTTATAATTATTTATTATTCATTGATATTTTTAATATGTTTTTGTTTTATTTTAATTAGATCAATTTGTTTTTAATAGACAATGACATCATCACTTTCTTAATTCATTCTCTCTAACATAATCAGTAAACAGTTAAGATTAAAAAATAAAGAAACATCCAAAATTTTTTATTTGGAGGTGCCAAAGGTTCTACTCGGACAAAACTAGAGTAAAAAATGTGTACTACCTACATAAATATAACATATTTGAGTTTTCAAATCCACATCACATGATAAAGTTGAATAGATCCATGGTAATCATATCTAAGATCTGACAAAAGCATACCAACGTGTAGATTCGTACAGAACGACACACAACTTGAAGAACTACACACTGTGTAACCATTGTACATGATGTGTAGTCCCCATTTTGATGTGGCTAGGAAAAAAAGGTGTCCATTAATTCCATGTATCAGATACATGAAATGGGGAATGACATGCCATTAAAATCTGGGGTCACACACCTTGTAAGACAGACCACACACTGCGTACCTCAAACTCATATGTAACAGGAAACACACCCAGTCCCCAATGTTTGTGATGTAGACATGGATAGAAGATAGTACACACCATGTAAATTAGTACACACCATGTAATCATCTACAAAAAATGTACTCAGTTTTACCTGGAGAGAAGAATTAAATATATAATTAAACTTATTCACATGTGTTATGTATTTCATTCATTTGACAAAACATGACACATTTTAGGATTGATAATTATATATTAAATTTATTTTTGTGTTAAAATTTTGGATGAGTATGCACCGTTACCTCTAAGTAAAATTGTTTGATTCATTAATTTTAAATGAAATTAATTTTGTTTATAATTGTGAATGATGGTGAGTTAAGGACGTTTGGATAAAATTAAGATAAGTTGAATTAATTAGAATAATTCCTTATGAATTATCTTAATTAATAAAATTAATTGAAGTAATTTATAAAAAATATTGAAAATTCATGCTCATTTCATGTTATATGGATGATCATGAGATTAGACCATCCCTGTGTATGCAATTGGTTTCTTTTAATTTATTATTATTAAATTAGAATTGGTGGTGTGTGTTTCATCCCCTCTTCATTATTATGTAAGGGTCTGTTTACTCGAGGTTTATTTTTTGTAAACCCCCTATTATATAATCCACTATACCCCCTCACCTATATGTGAGTAAAAATTATGTAAGTATGGAGCTCCCATGTGATAGTAGGTGGTCCAAGTCTAGAAGATGAGGTGAAACCAATCAAGGCGATACAAAGAAGCACAGATGGAATGCCGCAACACGAACCAAGCTACGGTTCAAGGTGTTTTCCCCCTAGAGTCGAGGGTTATTTTATCACCCACTAGATGAAATAACAATTAGATAATATCATTATCATATCTATTATATTTTATTTTATTCAATTTCATGGTTAATTATTTATGTTTGTGGATGTTTTGCGATCACCTAATAAATGAATTAATAATCATGCAAGATGGAGTAAAATATCACCAGATTATGCATAAATATTTTATCAGACATGGTTAATCACTTAATTAATATCCACTTAATATTAATAAGACATGTGAAAATATAAAATGTGATTTTATATATAAGTATAAAAATACATCATAGTTAGGGTGGTTTCAATTATCGTGGAACTTTTAGCTTAAAGTTTTGAGTTGACTTAACTTGGTTAGCATCAAGAGTTGACTGCCCAATTCAGAATTGGGGTAACTAAGTGTAAAGGGTTTAGGAAATATTTGACCAATATTTTAGGATTGGGCAGTCCACTCAATGGATCAAGAAATTGTGAGTTAATGTAGTTGGAAAGTTGCACCTACCTATAACCCTTCAAATAACTTGTCAGACCCAAGTTTAGGTTATTAGAAGCGGAATATGGATACTTATCCATATAATATATAAGAAAAAATATATTTGGAAACTAATGGTGAAGGTTATTTGGCTTCGAAAAAATAGTGGGAGATTAATTGAATTGAATTAAATTTAAATTTATTAATATGTTTTTATAATCAAACAAGTGCTAATCATCTGCTCCTAATTTTTAGAAATGTCAAATCAAACCACTTAAATAATATCAAAATGATCCATAATAGAGAAGGATAAACTTATCACTAATGTGAATTTCTAGGAATGGTATAGGTTCTTATGTGTTATACTATTGCACAAACAGAAATTATACATGTTGGAAACCCCACTTCCTGAGTCAATTTCCAAAAGGTTAGTGAGGAAGATGTATATCTCTATATAAGGCATGTGGATGATGCCATTGACATCCAATGATTCATGATATCCTCCATGTATAATGATAATATAAATCAATATGAGGATATGGAAGTGTATAGAATCATTTACCACCTTCAAGATCTCTATCAAAATAAGGAGAGATCAGAGAGATATGAGATCTCTATTGAAATGTTCATGTGAAATCTTGGAGAGTTAGCACTATCTGGGCCGCATGTAGTCAAGATGATTGGCTACATAGGGTTCCTATACATCTTGGGGTTTAAGATCCCAGATGAGTTGTTCATAGATCTCATTATGTCTTCACTTCCTAAAAACTTCTTCAGTTTTATTGTGAATTATAATATGAGCAATAACGAGGAGAAACTATTAGAACTTATTACTCTTATTCAATAAGTTGATAAAGACATGTGGAATGGAGAAACAATGGTCCTTATGGTAAATAAGAAGAGTATGAACAAGGAAAATGGGATAAATTCTCATTCCAAATATATTTCTCTAGAGCACTGTCCATATAAGAAGAATACAATCCAGAAGCACAGAAATGAACATGATGTGGTATGTTATGCATGTGGAAAGCAGAGCCACTAGAAGAGGAATTTAACCTAGTTAAATAAGAAATTGTAAGATTAAGGTGAATTCACTATCAAGGGTTATCTTTCTATATCTACAAGTTGGTTATTAGATACTGTATGCAGTTCTCACATTTGTATCCATATATAGAAAACAAGTATATTTTAGAAGGTTTATAGTGGAGAGGTGGATATATGGGATTCCAATGGAGTGATTCTGGATACTCTAGCCATTGGAGACTACCATCTCACATTTCCAATGGGATTTATTTTGGTTTTAATGATTTTTTATGTGCCTAGTGTTACCAAGAACATTATTTCAGTTCTTACTTAGATATGGATGGATTTTTTTTTTCAGTTTTAGAAATAAGAGTTGCTACTTTTATAAAGATAACATATGTTATGGTATAAAAAAATTGAATAATAGTCTTATGTATTTAATTATTAAAACCAAATATTGGAAATTAATAATGAAACAGACATGTGTGACTCATATAACACCCAATTATGGAATCATTGTCTTAGTCATGTAAATGAGAAGCATTGGAAAAATCTCTATCATGATGGTTTTCAGAATATTTTGAGCTTAAGATACTTAAAATATCTTAGGATTTTTTACATGGGAAGATGAAAAAACCACCATTCATTGGTCAAGGTGAAAGTTTCATAGAGCTTCTATAATTAATACACACTAATGCATGCATACCTTTTCAATTAGAAGATATAGGTGAATTCTAATAATTTATTACTTTCACCAATTACTTGAGTAGGTATTATTATATCTATTTGATGAGGTATAAGTCTGAATCCTTTGAAAAATTTAAGGATTCCAAGAACAAATTTGAGAATAATCTTGGTAAAAAGATAAAGAAAAATGGATTAGATCAAGGTGGTGAATATATCAACCAAGATTTTATTGACTTTCCATGATAGTATTATATTTAATCTCAACTCACTCCCCATTACACACCATAGTGGAATAATGTTAGTGAAAGGAGGAACCATACATTATTATAAATGTTAAGGTCTATGATGAGTCATGAAAACCTTCCAATATCCTTTGGGGGATATGAATTATATAAGATATCATACTTTCTAAACTGAGTACCAACAAAAGTGGAAAACAGTATTCCCTTCGAGTTATAGAGTAGAAAGTAACATGTTTTGTCACATGTTCATGCATGAGGTTATGAGTTATTTTTTAATTCTAGCTCAAGAAAAAAATAACACCCTAAGGCATGAAGTATATCTTTATTGGGTATCCCAAGGAAACAAGGGGATACTATCTATACAACCCCTCTTATAAGAAAGTAATCATCACAAGACATGTTGTATTTATTGAGTGGGAGCACATCCTCAAGGAGGGTAGTGGGAAAAAGATCGACTTCAATGAAGTTGATGATCAAGACACAAAAGAGTTAGTACAGGAAAATATTCCATAGGATTCTAAGGAAGAAGTCATTCCTAAAACACAAGTACTATGTAAAAGTGTAATAGAGGTCAAAGAACTAGAGAGATACGGTTTTATAATCCCTGATGATGGTGATTCATTATTGGTTGACAATAATGATCCTCTCACCTATAAATATGTATTAGAGATCTTAAAATCTGCAAGGTGGAAATAAGACATTAATTATAAGATATATTACATGTATCAAAACTATGTTTGGGTTCTGATCGATCCCCCAGTTGATGTAAATCATGTTATGTGAAAATGGATATTCAAGAGAAAGCTGAACATTAAAGGTAAAGTAAATGCCTATAAAGCATAGCTAGTAGCTAAAGGGGTTAGAAAATGTTAAATCATTGACTATGAATAAACTTTTTCTCTAGTTACCATGTTTAAATCCATCATAATTGTTCTTTCCATAGTATCTTAATATGACTATAAGATTTGGAAAATGGATGTCAAAATTGATTTCCTTAACAGGAAACTTCATGAGGATGTGTATATGACACAACTAAAAGGGTTTTCAACTTAATGAAATGTAAAAAAGGTATTAAAGTTTTTGAGATCCATTTATTGATTAAATCATGCATCTAGTTCATGGAAAATTTGGTTCGATGAAGCCATAAAATAATTTGGTTTCATTAAGAATGAATGTGAACCATGTGTTTACAAGTGGTTTAGTAGGAGTACAGTTGTTTTCATAGTAGTATATGTTAATAACATATTACCAATTGGAAATGATATACCATCCTTAAAAGAGGTTAAGGCATGGTTGAGCAAGTTATTCTCCATGAAGGACTTAGGCAAGGTAACCTATATTCTAGGGATTAAGATCATGAATGATAGATATAAGAGGCTTCTTGGACTAAGTCAAGGTATATATATTAACTAAAAATTAAAGAGGTTTAGTATGGAATAATACAATATAGGATTGGTTCCAATTTCACATGGTATACATCTTTCCAAGAAAATGTGTCCTCAAACATAAGAGGAAAGATATGGGATGAGTAAGATCTCATACGCTTCTATGGTATGATCCATCATGCATGCCATGTTATGTACGAGGCTTGATGCTACTTATGCTTTGATCATGGTTGGAAAATATCAAGTAGATCTAGGTGAACAACATCTGACTACTTTTAAATCTATCCTTAAATTTTTTCTTTGATTTCACCAAGATAATTTACAACACTCTAGGGTGATTTCAAAACTGGCACCATTATCAAGGAATGTTGACCAAAATTTCTATTAATTTTTAGGACTTTTCTATTTTATTCTTTTCCTTTATCCCCATTTATGCTTGGTCTTACTTTGCAATTATTTTAGGAACAGATTCAATGCATGAATAATCTACCAGGGGGTAGTGGGAGGAATGATATCCTCCTTTAGATCTCAATATCAAAAGGACTATAAGATGGTAGAATAATAATACACAAGAAGAGAACATGGTTAGAAGGGACCAAGGCTAAGGTGCACATCAAGGAGTAGTGCAAGAATTTGTACATGGAACAGTGTAAGGACTTTGATGAAAGAACCCAAGGGTTTAAGAAATAACCAATTATGGAAGAACATAAAATTTGGGAGTTAAATCATTTTAGTACCCCCTATTACTACTCAATGCTTCAAAATCAAGCTTGAAATTTTTCAAATGATCAACCATTCCATACAATTTTTCGGGCAGCCATATGAAGACCCTAATTCTCACATTGTGAGTTTTTTTTAGAATTTTATGACACATTATAAATCAAAAAATTAAAAAGTGATGTAGAGAGGTTATGCTTATTAAGATTATAATTAAAGGAAAAGGAATAATAATGTATTTAGAGTCTACCTCTACACTTGATAATGACATGGGAAGATCTGATAAGAATTTTTTTGATAAGGTTTTTCCCATAATCAAAGTCAATGGATTTGTGGGTAAGTATTTTTAATTTTTATTAATTATATTAAGATACTTTATATAGTGAATGGTAAAGTTTTGAGAGTTTTATAAGAAGATTTCCTTATCATGGAATCAAAACTTGGTTATTAATTTAGACCTTTTATAAAGGATTATCACAAGGAAATTGTTTAATTATTGATTCATCCACTGGAGGTTTTCTCATGAAAATTTCTCTAGAGTAGGGTTATGAATTTTCATAAAAAAATTACAGTGATATTTT
This sequence comes from Viscum album, assembly GCA_963277665.1. NCBI lineage: Eukaryota > Viridiplantae > Streptophyta > Magnoliopsida > Santalales > Viscaceae > Viscum > Viscum album. The sequence goes on along the minus strand of OY728160.1, from coordinate 1,355,053,121 downwards.
TCAGTAGTAGTCAGATCATGGAAAAGTAGTACAAGGAGTGAACATGGTGGAAAATAGCTGGTTTTCTACCCAAATGAATGTCATGTCAAAGAAACTTGACATGATGATGGCCAATCAAAATCCTCAAGGTATATTTTGTGAAGATATCAATTATTTGGATTGTAATTAACAAAATTATGTGCAAGTATGGAGGCCACAACAACCACCACAATAATAACAACAAAATCAAGAATAGGGCTAAGGATTCCAACCAAGATAATAATGTTTTTAACCTCAGCACCAAGGGCCATTATTGATGATTCAAGTTCACTTATTGGAAGAGACCCTAGAAAGTTTCATGAACACTATAATAGACGCACTAAAGGATTTGATAGCCTATTATAAATACCAAGGAACCTATATCTAGAAATTTAAAGATGAATAAAAAAAAATAGTAACAATGAGGAACTTGGAAATACAAGTTGGAAATATTGCCAACCAATTAAAGAAAAGTCTAAGAGGAGTCCTACCAGGTGAAACTGAAGTACTAGGACATGGAGAGATGAATTACATTAGCTTTAGAATCATAAAAACAACCCAAGAAGGTGTTCTTATAGTTAAAATATTGTATAAACAACAATAATTAGAAGTAAGAAAACCAGTTTAGGAGAACAAGGAAAAAATGGTAAGAATATAATAAGTATGTTCAAGAAGAAGCTCTACTATTGTAATGACCATAACAAAATTTTTTAGAGCGATTAAGGAAAGTAAATTTCAATGAAAAGAGGGAAAATTTTCTATAAATGTTCAAAAAACTACATATCATCATACCATTCACTGATTTGATTGTGAATATGCCCACATATTTGAATTTAAGGAGGAATAATTGGTCACCATACCATTGACAGGGGAGTGTTCATCCATAGTATCAAGGAGACTTCTAAAGAAACAAAGTGATCTAAGTAGTTTTTATATCCTGATTAACATAAGCTCTAATGAGTTTGGTAGTGATTTGTTTTATTTAGGTTAAAGTGTAAACATTATATCATATTCAACATTTAAGATCTTGGTATTGAGAGAGATGAATCCAAATTGAGTTATGTTTCAACTAGAAGACACAACAGTGAGACATCCCCGAGGACTACTTGAGGATTTCATTTTCAAGGTGGAAAAGTTATAATTTCCAACAGATTTCCATATAATAGACATGGATGAGGAGAAGACCCCAATCATCTCGGGAAGACCCTTATTAGTAATAGGAAGGAAAATGATTATTGTAAAAAGTGAATAATTTTATTTAATATTTGGTGGATAAGAAGTGAAATTAAAAATTAACTAGGTGATAAAATATCTGGATGAGAAAAGTGATGGGTTAAAAGTGGATATTTTTTCTTAAGTTGAGGACACTGATATCTATGAAAGAAGAGTTGATGTAACTGCTATAAAAATGAAAGAAGAAGCTGAAAAATTGGATAAGAAGGGTAATAAGTTACTGTAAAAAACTAGAGACATTGGAGGGGTCGTTGTGAAAGAATAATTCGAGGGAAAACATGTTTAGGTAGTTAGTGAGCTGCCATTAAATTTTTCAAGAAGGGCCAGAAACCACTGGATTGGGCCCATGAAAATAGATAAGGTACTCTTTATATGAATAGTGAATTTAGTTTTGAAAAAATAGAGAGGTTCCATCTACATGGATGAATCAAAGCTTCGACATTTTGTAGATTCGAACTAGGTAACCTCCTTCCTACCCTCAATAAATTGACTTCGAGAGGTAAGGTCGAGCTCAACAACAATAACCAAAATGATTTTGGGAGGCAACCTATAATTTATTATTATTATTTTTAATTAATTTCAATTCTTTTTAGGAACTAGTATGGTGTGCATTCCCTTTTTTATTTTTTAACTTTCATGAAAATGTTCTTTCACATTCATTTTTTGTCTTATATTTTTAGTTCTATGAAGATTTAAGGTACAAGGACTATTGCAGCAAGAAAAGGGACTAAAAAAATAGCTTCATGAAGAGGGTAGTAAGCTTTAAAATTTAGTATTTACTTATAATCCCTTGTATTTTTCGTTATATGTTTTGGAGATTTAAAAAACTCATGTCTGCGTTTAGATATTTTCTTTACATTTGATCAATGATACATAGTATTTCTAGGAACCCCATGATTACATGTTTTAATTTTCAAGTTGATGGAATTGAATGAATAAGATAGGGAGAGTGGATTATTAGATTGAATAATAGGAACTTGAATTCAACGAATCATGTTTTTTAGTCACATGTAGATGAGAATTCCCTTTTATCTTCCTATGCTTTAAATTTTTGAAGTTCATATTGATTAATTTTTTGTTATGAAACATGCCATGAGTGATTGGATTATGTTACATTATATTATTCCTGAGAGGTTTCTAGACTATTTTTTCAATATTTATTAGTAAATTTATTAAGATAACTTGAGACATGTTACCTACTAGGATTTTAATTTGAAATTTTCAAAATTATGATTGTAAAATTTCTCTTAAAAAATGATTGAGGTATTTTTTTGATTTAGCCACTATAATTGAGACCTACCTAACATTAATCCTCCTTTTATCCCTTAGATACCATTAATTTCCTTTGATAGGTTTATCCAAATTTCATTCTAATTTATCCATTTCTACCCATACTCTAGTGTTTTTCATGATTTTAAAAGTTCAATTGTGAGGTAGATGGATTTCATGGAAAAAGGGATATGCTTTATTGAGAATATTTTTTTGGGTATCTCACTAGTTTTTGGGAATAAGTTTCATTTTTCCTTCACTGTTTTTATTTTTTACCCCTCTTAAAAAGGAGAAAAATATTTTTTTTTGAAAAATATGGGTTAATTTATGGAGGCTCAAAAGTCAACATCACATGACAAATGATTTTTATCATTTGAGATTGGGTGATGGATATGAGACTTTTCCTAGATCAATTTTCAAAAATTTAAAAAATTGAAAAAGAAAAAATAGGGGTAACTCGTTCATTTTTCTTTTATTGATCACGGACTTACTTTGAGATTGGGGATGTGGGGAAGATTTAATTTATAAGAGGATAATTTCATTGTGTTTACTTTTTTTATCATGATTAATACCTCTAGATAAACCTCCTTTTTAATCTTAATGTTTTATTTATCAATTTACTACCACACCTCAACCTCATAATCATTTTATCCATATTCCAAATTCCTCTTGATTTCTAGTGATATTTTTCTCTATTGAGTGGATAAATAATATCATTCTCAAATTCATAAGTTTGTTTCATGTACTCATGGTATGAGGAAAAATTCACATTTAAATTTTACCTTGAGTGATGAGAGAAGTAAAAAATGGTGAGGCATATAAGAAATTGGCATGATAATAAGGATGAATTAAAAAACTTGAATGGAATATATGAGAATTCCCATCATTTTTCATTGGGAAAATAAAATATATTGTGTCTAGTGAGGATTTTGAATCACTTCCTTTATGTGACATTTAGAAATTCATTTCCCCTAATTGATAATTTTTTGTTTATATTAATTTTGAATTTTGAATATTGGTAGAATGGGTGGGTATTTTTTAATTATTAGTATAGATTTATGCTTGACGACTAGCATGGTTTAAGTGCGAGGGATTTGATGAGCTTGTTTTTGTACCTAAATTTTGAATTTTGAATGCATAAATATCTTATGTTTTTTAAGAATAATCATATTTTAATTAAGAATAATAATTTTTTGGTATTTAAATTTTAGAATGACTATTGTGAAAAATAACTAAGAAAATAAAAATTAATGTATTACAACATCTTATATTTTTAAGTGTGTTGTGTGTGTTGTGTAGGAGAAATGATAAGGGGGAGGACTTAGTAAAAAATGACCTTCTTTGAAAAACAATAAAATTAATTTTATAAAATCTTAGAAACTAAATTATATAAATTAAAATTCATTTTTGAGTTCATAATTTTAAAATTATCATAGAGTGAATTTTTAGGATATTTCTAAGAAACTTAATTTTTAGATGAATAATGAAAAATACTGAACTTTAATTCAAATCATCTTTTTAGTCTAATTTATTTATATAGTTAAATTATATTTTAAGTTGGTTTTAAAGTCAAAATAGACAAATTATACATATATTAATCCAGTTTAGGTCATTGAAATAATTTTTATATTTAATTTAGATATAAAAGATTAATGAACTTTTCGAACATTCTCACTTTAAAAACCCACTTTCTCACCACATCTACAAGATTAGCATTAAAATTAATTTTACCACTTTTGTGAATTGAATTTCAAAAAACAGATATACATGGTTTTAATCATTATTATATTTATAGTCTAATAAGATGAACTTATTTTTTTGACCAAAAATATTAGTGAAAGTGATTAAGATTAATTACAACGATTAAGATAAAATTAATCTTAACAAGGGAACAAACCTTAAACTTAAGGGACCAAATGACCTATAAACTTTTACAAAACCCATTGGATGGACATATTTCGTCCATAATCCTTCCATTATTGAGGTTTTTTGGTTTTTGATGACTTTTTAGGTAAAAACATGGGTACACCTAACTTGTTTTAAAAAATGCCAAGCGTGTCCATTCTCTCCCTTATAAAAGGACTCAACATCTCCCCATTATACAAACCTCTAAAACCTATTAAGTTAGGAAAATATCAACCCAATCCACTTAAAAACCCTACCTTACTCTTTGAAGCCTCCCTTTGGGCATAAATCTAACCAAGGAAGCTCTTTGGTGAAAACCAAGTGGAGTTACCCAAAGAAGAGGTAACATCCTTTCTCAAGCTCCTTCATTTTATTTTAATTCTCTAACCACTCAAATATCATTATTAAATGATTATATAATAACAAAAGTATCATAAATATACCAATATGTTGTTATATTAATGGATTTATCTACACTTAGACACACTTCCATCTAATGAGTAACGAACATACTGTTTATGTGTATGGAGAACTACCACCTCACGAAACGATGATTGTTCATTTTTTCCTTTACCCCATTTCATGGTTGGGAATTATTATGGACACAATATTTATATATTATATATATTATATATATTATTTATGCATTATTTTTTAATTATTTTATAACACATACCTTTATACTTTTCATCTCATGTAAATACGATAATTTCATTTAGTGAAGTGTGGACTACCACCTCCTCAAAGTGATGTGATTCATTAACATACTACATGGAATGTATTAATAATTTGTTTAGTGAAATTATATTATATATATTAAATATTAATTCTATTATAATTATATATATATATATACCATTTACTTTCTTTCTTTTAATATTACATAAAAAAACAGAAATATCGTTCATGCGTACGTACGACCTACCGTCTCCATGAACGATGTATTCCATTTCATATTACTATATTATATAGATTATTATAAATAAATTTATAATGAAAATAAATTATATTTATATCATGGTTTACAATCTAGAAATCATGATATAATCATAAGGACAAAAAATATAACAAATTAAGACACATGCAAAAAACAAAGTAGATATTACCCAAAGCGAGACCTTAACTTGGAATTATTAACAAGAAGGTAATATAAAGTAATAATAAAATTTTATATGGTATTATATATAATAATATGGTTCAATAAAATATTTATAATAAACTTATATTTATTCAATAGTAGTTTTGTTTGAGTACAAAGATATTCAAGACATAAGGTAAGGGAATTTCATCTCACTTTTTATTTTTTGTGAGATTTATGCCTTATTCACCACTAATTTATTTTGTGTGGTGTGTATAATTCCCATGTATTTATTCTATGATTATTTTAGTTAAATTTATGGGTATTTAAATATCCATTTTATGATCTTAATTTCATGGGTTTTATGTTTTAAAAGTTAGCAAATCAGTAAAATAATTTTTTTCTCAATTTTCCTTCTTTGAGACACATGCCATATTATGCACCTATATTTTTCCATGAGATGTATATACGAACTTTCATATGTTATGTCATTAACATCATTATTTTCATGATATTTTATTCTTAATTTAATGTTATTATTTTCATTTTATTATGATTCAATGTTACCAAATTGGTAACCATTTATAGCTGTAGTCTCCCTGTTTATCAAGATTGTTAATGATCATGTTCCCATTAATAAAATATTATGATCCATATATCTATAAATTTCATGATTTTTCTTAAATTATGTTTATTCATGTTATATCCAAGTAATGGTACCATTTTTACACTATTTGGTATATAATATGATCAATAAAATGTTTTTAATAAAGTCCAACTTTACCTCTCTCTTCAGTCGAAAATCTATGTTCCTTCAAAACCATGTTTTATAAAAGGTTTAAAAGAATATTATACTATTCTCATATTAAATTTAAAATACATTTTATTCCATGTTTTAAATTTTAAATAAAAGGGGTTTTTAAAAAGGAATCTTCTTGTCATTTTCTGGTTGAGGCGCTTTTCTAAACTTTTTACAGTGAAAAAGGAATGTTTGACATGTACGGATTTACCTGCTGTCATGACCATAATTACCTTAAAGATTCCTTTTCAATAATAAAAGTTACTTTTTTATTTAAAATATTTTTTTTTCTAATATTCTATAAATTCTTTTTTTTCTAATTTTTTTAAAGAAAAAGGTTTTCAAAAAATGTTTTATGTTTAAAAAGTGTTTTAAATGATTTTCATAGCAACCTTTATATGTTTTTAAAAAGTTTTTTTAAAAGAAAGGGATTTCAAGGATATAAAACATTATTTTATATGTTTTCAAACTATTTTCAAAGAAAATTGTTTTCAAAAGTTTTTATGTTTTAAAAATCATTTTTAATGAAGAAAGGATATTTTCCTGAAGAAATGTTTTTAAAGGATATATCAAAATTATTTTCCATCTAAGATGACATTCGTTGATGCTACTCATGCCTTTATGGGACATGATATAAAGGTTCCATTCATATTATTTCTCTGAATGGTCTTTGTTTTTATGGAATGATTTTTATGAAAACCCATTTATCTTTCATGGTTTATATGTTTATGAAATCCATTTCTCTTGCATGGTTTATATGTTTATGAAACCCATTCCTCTTCCATAGGTTATATGCATATGAAACACATTTCTATTCAATGAGATATACCATGATAAATGATTACAAAACCCTCTTCCTTTCACAGGTTATTCTAGGATGAAATGATTATGAAACTTATATATTTTCTATAGGTCATGATATGATTAAATGTTTATGATACCCATTTCATTTCATGGGTTATGATATGATATCTTTTTATGGGTCATGATATGATGCAAGTTTTATTATCTTGTGGCACATATATGTGTGAGTTATTATGTGACAGATGAGACCTATATATCAATCCAATGCATTGGGTAATGATGTATGAATCATGAGTATAAATGTTATGTGTGAACCAGATTACATGTTCACAATGTTATGCATGGACCTAGTTTCACGTCCATAAGTTTATGCATGAACCTAATTACATGTTCATATTTTTATGAGTGAACCTTTTATGTTTTCATAAGTTATAAGTGAACCTAATTTCATGTTCACAATGTTATACATGGACATGGTTTCATGTCTATAAGTTATGCATGAACTTGATTACATGTTCACAATGTTATTCATAAACCTGATTACATGTTCACAACATTATTAGTGGACCTGGTTGCATGTACATAAGTTTATGTGAGGGCCTAATTTTATATCCTTAACTTAATGAGTGAACATGTTTCTACTTATACATGATCATGATGTTATATGTTGATGTTTATGCCATAATTCCATGTCATAATCATATGTTATGATTTCATGGATTATGTTCCTGATTGTCTTATGATTCAAGTCTAATGAACTGCTAATATTTATTCCATGATTCATGTTTACGATCTTTGATATGAAGGGTATGATCTTTTAATGATATGATTATGTTCTAGTACCCTTATGTTCATGTTATGCTTAAGTATTTTCTTTATTTACCCTTACTGAGCATTAGAGATCACTCTTTTCTTATGTTTTATTTTCTTAGGTTATGAAGAAAGGTTTTTAAGTATAATTACTAATGGGAAGATCTTTATGGGACACAATGAATATATTTCACCAAGTTTGAAGATTTTTGTTCCTTGTTTCAAAAGTCACTAAACTTATACGGTCTTTGGTCATCTATTTGTGTAATGTATTAAGTATTCCACAAAAACTTTGTAATGACTATGTATGTAAATACTGGGTGTTTATAGTTAGTATCATAGAAAAATTTTAGTCAACCTTTAAAAAAATAGACGAGAAAACTTTAGTGTGACCCCTAGGAATATTTCTAAGGATATGTCTAGGGATATCTATAAGGATAAGTATAAGTATGAGTTAATGTTTAGGAAAATGTCTTGGAATTTTGGTAAAGGATAAAGTGAGTGGTTTTCTACCAATACATCTATGTCTAGATACTTCAAGTGGATGTAGATTTGTCACAAATATACCTAGGGGTAACAAATCTTACAAGGTGTGTTGGGCCTGACTCAGTGTAACCTGGTACATGACAACGATCCTTTCTAAAAACCTGGTTTGACACTCCTGGGGGATATGCTTTGAGAATTCACAAAATCTTCACGAACCATAATGAAGTATTTAAATAGAATATGTTTATGAATAACCTAGGATAAACCTATGGTGTCATAGATCAGGGAAAGTTTCATAATTTAGACATCCTATAAGTGGTTCTTCATAATTATGCGGTTCCTAACTATGAAAATTGTTTCTTAATATATGATTTTGGATTTAGTAAATGGATAGAACCCAAAGAAACTATGTTAATAGTGATAGTGCTGGAAAATTAAATGATTGTCTTCCTGATCATCTGAGTGCTACAATAGATGGAATGGAAAACCTCATTTTTATGCTAACACAACTTTCTCAAGCTATAAATCATACTTATCTTCCAAATGAGAAAAGTAGGGAATAATGTTCTGTTGATTCCTTCATGAGGAAATGTACACCTTTTTTCAGTGGGTCTTCTGATCCACTTGTTGCTGAACACTAGATGAGCACCATTGAAAGTATATTCTCCATTATCTAGTGTTCGGATCCCGAGAAAGTCATTCTGGTTATTTATCAGTTAGAAGGTTACACAGACAAGTAGTGGACTCTAATCAAGAATACGAGGAAACAAAATGAAATTGAATCCATGTATTGGGATGAGTTCAAGAACTTATTCTTTAATAAGTAATTTCCTTGTGTACTTATTACAAAGATGGAAAATGAGTTATTTGAGTTTAAGAAAAAAGATGATGAATCTGTTGGTACCCATGAGGCTAATTTCACAAGACTTGTGAAGTATGCTTCTGGTATTATAAACCAACCCAAAATTAAAGTTGATAGGTTATTTAGTGGCTTAAAGCCAAGTCTCAGAATGGAATTGGCCATAATATACTTTAGTATCTATGAATAGATTTTGTGTTGCGTAATCAAAGTTGAAATAGAGGTTGGAGTTACGTATCAATATCATGGTTTTAACAAGAAAATAAAGATGGAGTTTAAAGGAAAATATAAAAACCGTGAAGAGAAGAAAAAGTTTCAAACTCTTATGTGAAAAAACTATGGGAAAGAGAACTTTGGAGAGTTCTTGAAAGGAACAAGAATGTGTTTCAAGTGTAGGAATCCTGGCCACTAAGAAAAAGAATGTAGATGTTATGTGAATCAGAAATTCAATGAAATAAATGGAGAGAAATATCAATAGAATGAACCACCCACACTTTAGTGTTTCAAGTGAATGGATTTTGGGAATTATGCGAATCAATTCCCCAATCCAAGGCCTAATATGGATGATAAGACACAAAAACTTATGAGGAAAATAGACAAAGGGAATGATTATTAAACCATAATGGATGAAGTGAATGATGAATATTAGGGGAAAAATTATCTTTCCCCCCATTAATTGGTAAGTTAAAGTTTTATTTTTTATGAATAATCCCTATAATAATCTTATTATTCATCCTTTAGTGAAGTTTAATGTGATTATATCACTTTACATGGATTTTGGAATAATAAAATCACATTTGATGTTTTATTAGTGCATGGATGAACCCAAGTATCCAATAAAAGTGTTTTTGGTATAATATAAGATCATATTTAAGGAAGAAAGGGTGAATTATATTTTGGAAGGGTTATAAGGTTATATATTTATGGAATTTTTAAGTAAAACTTCTGATGAAGTACTCATGTATTGAGGTTTCACTGAAAACCTTAGTTATGAGGTTATTTTGTGATTAAAATTATTTCAAGGATGTCAATAATATTTATTTTATAAATTATATTAATATAGTTTTATAAAAGTATAACTTGTAAACTGGGTGAAAACCAATAAAATCTTACAAGGCCACGATACATGAACCCATGACCAAGATATGATAAAGGTTTCACACATACCACTGGCCTATGTGATGTCTTGGTTAATGTGTAATTATTTTTTATGAATAAATATTAATTATGGACCAATATTGTTACTTTTTAAGTATAAATATTAAAGTATTAACCATATTGATTTTGAATAATAGTTAGAGAAAATATTTATACTTTTCATTATTTTATGGGCCTTAAGATCTACTAAAAGTCTATTTTAGTTCTTTAGGCATCAAATTTAATTTCTATACATCCATTTCTTAAAGTAATGGATGAATTAGAAATAGATAAAAGCACAAAAAAAGAATGATTTTTTATATAAATATATAAAGTGAGTACATTTACTCATATTTTTGGTCAATAAAATAATTACTCAACATTAGAAAAATGATAAAAAAATGGTGTCACAATACCTTGATTTTTGTTGAAATGATGACATTTTAAATCATTATAGATTTATGAATTTGAGGCCCTAAACTTTACATTTAGAATTAACTTGTTTTTGATTTATGACCTCAATAAATCCCTATAAATATTTATGCTTTCCCTCCCTATCTAATCTTCACTCCTAACCTATGTTCTCCTATGTGGAAACCTAGTTATTTGTTACTTTGGGTTACTATTAAGTTTCCAAATTTCCTTTTTTAAAGGAAGTTTAAGTATTAATTTTTATGATGTGGGTTTTTTATGAAAGCAACTTTCAATTATTAAACTTTTAATAACCTAGATTAATTTTGAGGGTGAAATTCATTTTAAGGGGGTAGAATATAACACCATGAGTTTTTATGAACTTTTTTTGAATAAATTTTCATTGATGTCTTGCATTGCACTATGTAAAACATTACTTACACATGAAACCAAACTGTCTCTCACTACACACAACAATGACTTGGCTTGCGCTACATGCAACACTAACTTGGATTTCACTACATGTAACACTAACTTGGCGTGTGTTACATGCAACAACGAGCTTCTATGAAACATCATTTTACTATTATAATTATTTAAATGAGATAATTATAACCTAGCCATTGAACTTAGAAATATGAATAATAATATCTAATTTTAAAATATTATTTATAATGTCCTTATATAAACAAACCATAATGATAATAAAAAAAATAATTTTTTGTAAAGTATTTATATGTTTAAAAATACCATTTTCTCAAATGAGCTGCTTTTCCTGTCCTTCTATGAAAAAAAATAAAATTAATTTTATAAATTTTAAGAAATTTAATTTTATAAAATAAAAATATTTTTTGAATTCATAATGTTGAAATTATATTAGAGTGAATTTTTGGGATTTTTCTGAGAAACTTCATTTTTGAATGAATAGTGAATAATATAGAATTTTAATTCAAAACAAATTTTTTGTCTAATTTATTTATATAGTTAAATTATATTTTAAGCTAGTTTAAAAGTAAAAATAGATCAATTATACATATAATAATACAATTTAGTTCATTGGACTCATTTTTATATCGAATTTAGATATAAAAGATTAATAAACTTTTTGAACATTCTCACTTTAAAAACTTGCTTTTTCACTACAACTATGGGATTAACATTAAACTTAATTTTGCTGATTCTATGAATTGAATTTATAAAAATGGAAATAAATGGTTTTAATAAGTATGATATTTATATTCTAATAAGATCAAATTATTTTTTTATCAAAAATATTATTGAAAGTGATTAAATTAATTACAATGATTAAGGTAAAATTAAGTTTAACTAGGGAATAAACCTTAAACTTAAGGCCCCAAATGACCTATTAACTTGTAAAAAACCCATTTTATGGACATATTTATTCCATAAACCTTAAATTATTGTGTTTTGTTTGTTTTTATGACTTTTGTTATGTAAAAATATGGGTACACCTAACTTGTTTTCAAAGATGCCAAGTGTGTCCTTTCCCTCCCTTATAAAAGGCATTCAACTCTCCCCCTTATTCACACATCTCAAAGATCTTAGGTTAGGAAAATATCTAACCAATAAAATTACAAAAATATCTCCCTTACTCCTTTAATCCTAAATTTGGTAAAACATTCAACCAAGGATTCTCTTTGGTGCAACCCAAGTGGAGTTACCCAAAGAAGTGGTAACATCCTTTCTCAACCTCCTTCATTTTATTTTCATTATCCACTCCTAAAATATCCTTGTTACATTATTATATAATAAAATAATTATACTAAATATATTGATATGTTTTTATATTAATTTTTTTATCTAAACTTACACACACTTCCATCTAATGGGTAACGAACATACTGTTTATGTGTATGGTGAACTACAACCTCATAAAATGATGATTGTTCATTTTTCCTTTACCCCCTTTCATGGTTGGGAGTTATGGTGGACACAATATTTATATATGATATATATTATATTTATTATTTATTAATTCTTCTTTAATTTTTTTTACAAAACATACCTTTATACTTTCCATCTTGTGTAAATACAATAATTTCGTTTGGGTAAGTGTGGACTACCGCCTCCTCAAAGCGATGTGATTCATTTACATACTACATGAAATGTATTAAGGATAGATTTAGTGAAATTATATTATACATATGAAATATTAATTATAATTTAATTATATATATATATATATTAATATATGTCATTTACTTTATTTAAATCAATATTACAAAGAAAAATGGAAATATCATTCATACATACGTACGACCTACCGTCTCCATGAACAGTGTATTTCATTTCATATTACTATATTATATATATTATTATAAATAAATTTATAATTAATATAAATTATATTTACATCATGGTTTACATTCTGGAAATCATGATATATGTATGAGGACAATAAATATAACAAATTAAGACACATGCAAAAAACAAAGCAGATATTACCCGAAGTGAGACCTTAACTTGGAATTGTTAATAAGTGGGTAATATAAAGTCATAATCAAACCATATATGGTATTATATATAATAATATGTTTCTTTAAAATATTTATAACAAATTATATTTATTATACATGAGGTTTGTATGAGTACGAAGAGAGTCAATACATAAGGTAAGGGAATTTCATCTCAATTTTTATTTTCGTAAGATTCATGCCTTATTCACCACTCATTTATTTTTGTGTGGTTTGTATAATTACCATGGATGAATTATATGATTATTGTAATTAAATTTATGAGTATTTACATATCCATTTTATGATATTCCTTTCACAGGGTTTATGTTTTAAAAGTTACTAAATCGATAAAGTAATTTTGTTTCAATTTTCCTTCTTTGAGACACATTCCATGTTATGCAAATATATTTTTACATGAGGTGTATATAATACCTTTTAAATGTTATATCATGAATATACTTATTTTATTGATATTTTAATCTGCATGTAATGTTATTCTTTCCATTTTATTACGATTCAATGTTACCAAATTGGTAATGGTTTATAGCCACAATCTCATTGTTTATCGAGATTATTAATGATTATGTTCCCATTGATGAAATATTATGATCCAAATCTTGAGAACTCTCATGAGTTTTCTTAAATTATTGTTATTCATGCTATATCCAAGTAATGGTACCATTTTTCCACTCTTTGGTACATAATATGATCAATAAAGTGTTTTTAAGAAAATCCAACTTTACCTCTCTCTTCGATCAAAAATCTATGTTCCTAAAAACCATGTTTTCTAAAAGGTTTACAAGAATATTATAATATTATCCTATGATACTTAAAATAAATTTTACCCATGTTTTACCTTTTAAACAAATGGGTTTTTAAAATGGAATATTCATTTTGTTTTCCGAATGAGGCACTTTTATAAACTTTTTATACTGCAAAAGGAATGTTTTACATGTACGGATTTACCCATTGTCATGAAAATCATTCCATTAATGATTTATTTACAATTATAAAAGCTATTTTTTTATTTAAAAGAGAATTTTTTCCTAATATTATGAAAATATTTTTTTAAAGTGGTTTTCAAAGAAAAAGGTTTTTTAAAAAGGTTTTATGTTTAAAAAGTGTTTTAAATTATTTTCAAAATATTCTTTATATTTTTTTAATTTTTTTTTTCAAATAAAAGGATTTTAATGATTTAAATTTTTTTTTATGTTTTCAAATTATTTTCAAATAAAATGGTTTTCAAAAGGTTTTATGTTTCAAAAATACTTTTTCAAATAAGAAAGGATATTTTCCTTAAGAAGAGTTTTTAAATTATATATCAAAATTATTTTCCATATAAGAAGACATTTTTTGTTGTTACTTATGCCTTTCTAAGAAATTATCCAGAGGTTCTATTCAAATTCTTTCATTGAATGACCTTTTTTTAAGGAATGCTATTTATGAAAACCTGTTTCTCTTTTACAGGTTATATGTTCATGAAACCCATTCCTCTACCACATGTTATATATTTATGAAACTTGTTCCTCTTACATGGGTTATATTTTTATGAAACTCATTTCTATTCAATGGGATATACCATGATAAATGATTATGAAACCCGCTTCCTTTCATGGTTTGTTCTAGGATGAAATTATTATGAAACTTATATATTTTCCATAGGTTATGATATGATAAAATTTTTATGATATGAATTTCATTTCATGGGTTATGATATGATCAATTTTTATGGGTCATGATATGATGAAAGTTTTACTATCTTATAACACATGTGTTTATGAGTTATTATATGATGGGTGGGACTTATGTCTCTACCCAATGCATTGGGTAAGTATGGATGAATCATGAGTATAAATGTTATGTGTGAATCTGATTACATGTTCACAATGTTATGCATGGACCTGGTTGAATGTCTATAAGTTTATGTGTGAACCTGATTACATGTTCACAATGTTTTCAGTGAACCTTATTATGTGTTCATAAGTAATGTGTGAAACTGATTATATGTTCACAATGTTATGCATGGACTTGGTTTCATGTGCATAAGTTATGTATGAACATGATTACACGTTCAAAATGTTATGAGTGAAATTGATTGCATGTTCAAAACATTATGGGTGGAACTGGTTGCATGCCTATAAGTTTATGTAAGGGACTGATTTCATGTACTTAACTTAATAATTGAACCTATTTATACTAATACATGTTCATGATGTTATATGTTGATGTGTATGCCACAACTCCACATCTTATTCATATTTTATGCTTTCATGGATTATGTTCCTGATTATATTATGATTCATGTATTATGAAATACTACTCTTTATGCCATGATTCATGTTTATGATCTTTGATATGAAGGATATGATCTCCTAATGATATGATCATGTCATCATACCCTTATGTTCATGTTATGATTACTTATTTCCTCTATTTACCCTTACTGAGCATTCGATCTCAATCTTTTCTTATGTTTCCTTTCCCTAGGTTATAAAGAAAGGTTTTTATATAGAATTACTAATGGGGAAGATCTTTTTGGAACACATTTAAGATCTTTTACTAAGTTAGAATATTTTTTTCCAAGTTTCCAAAGGAACTAAACTAATACGGTCTTTGGGATTCTGTTTGTGTAACATATTAAGTATTCTACAAAAATTATGTAATGTATATGTATGTTAAGATTATGTTGTTATAATTATGGAATAATGAAATCATAAAAACTATAGTGTCATAGTCCCCATTATTGAAATGTGTAAGAAGATAGTTTCAATGTAAGTTTTTGGTTCCACCATGGTGGGTGTGAAAATGGAATAACCAAGGGTTTTGAGAAAGAAGGTGGTTGCATAATGGACAAGAGAATACGCCAAAACCATGAAAATTGAGGGAAGTGAAGGGGAAAATCTCCATATCATAGGATTTTTATTCTAAAAATTAAATTACAAATTTTTTTTGGGCAATCCATGACTTTAAGCTGATCTTTGAGGAAGAAATAAATATAAATCAACACATAGAATGTGTTTTCCTTGAATAAGTTTAAACACTACCATAAAAAAGGAATACCCATCCAACCTTCTAGAATTTTAAGGAAACCCTCATGAATATTATATAAGGGACTGAGTCAATCATTGAGATAAAAATTATAAGTGGAAGAAGAGGAATTTCAAAAATTCAGAAAAAGAGAGAAAATATCCACAAAATAAAAATAGGAGGAGGCTTATATGCAAGGGGACTTAAACTTGAACTAGAATCAGAAAAATAGAGATACTAGACGAGAGTGTTTTGTTATAGTGTAATACTACTGTAGGTCTTTCCTTTTTATTTTTCCTATCCCCACATGACTAGAATGATTGGGTAAATATTCTATGTACCAAGTGATATAATGAAAGAGGATTGTTATTAGTTTTGGAAAGTGCGTGTGATTCATTTTTATGATGAGTTGTGTATTTCCATTAATTATCATCTCAATATTACCCCTTTCTCATACGTGAACAATGCTATGAGAGAAGGGTATCCTGCTTATAATACATAAACTAGTTATCCATTTCATGGAACAAAAAATTCACGAGTTAAGGATAACTATGTTTAAATGATGTTTTGAACACCTAAAAATAAAATAAACCATGCATCCAAGAGGGGAAAGGGGAATTTATAAATTGGAGAGTGAGTAATATGAGAGGAGGATTTAGAAGTTTCAACTATGACAACATCTAATATAAATCACATCACCGTTTAAACTAAGCATATAAACCTCGATTTATATTTTATTAGTATGTTCATCACTTGTCTACGAAACTGAAACCAATTCAATATTATATTTTTATTTATTTAAAGTTTTCCTAAACATTCTAAAACAATTTATACACCTTTATTTGTGGATATAACTCAATCAACACTCTATTATGTTTTAAAATTATTTAGTTTAGTTCAATCATATTCATCGATAGGGATGCTCTCCTACCACCATCATGCAGAACTAAACCCCACACGTCATTGCTCACTCCCTCATATACACATGATTTTGTGCCTACACTAACCCATGTAGGGGATTGCTCAAACCCCATGGAATTCCTGAGGATGGGCCTGGTTGGAGGGACCTCCTTTGCCCTACTATGCGAATTTCCCTCCTTGTATGAGGGTTGTACAGTTGTGGTCCATTTTTTACTAAGTCTTATCCCTTTTCATTTCTCCTACACAACACACACAACACACTTAGAAAATATAAGACACTGTATAACATTTATTTTTATTCCTTTTATTTATTTTTCCAAATTTTCATTCTAAAATGTAAATACCCAATTTTTTTTATTAATTAAAATATGGGTATTATTAATTAAAAAATATATGACATTTATGAATTAAAAATTAAAAATTTATGCACAAAAATGAGCTCGTCACTGAACACTACCATGACCTCCATTATAACCTAGCCTTTTGCATGGTGTTCTTGACATAAATAGCCCAAAACAGTTGGTGTTATGACATGGATCTAAAGGAGAATCAATTTTCTCCCACCACGACCTATAAAATGTTCATAGTGAAGTCTCCCAGGCTATGGTCAACAACATCCTCCTCTGAGCACTATGGCTTGGCCAAGATATTCCCTATTTCCCATTTTATACCATAGCACACCACGTACACCATGACTTTCACCAAGTCATGGAGTTTCCCATTTTGGGTAGAAAAACAATAAAACGCAAAATTAAGAATTAAAAAACTACCACAAGTCCTGAAAAAACAAGTCAACTATATGTCTTACTCTGATAATATTAATTTAATATTCCAAATTATTTAACTGTAAAAGGGAGTCATTACATTTTATGTGTATGTTGAATATGAAATTTTGATTTTTAGTGAGATTCCACCTAGTCATCCACTATTACAGCATAAGTAGGGTGGAGACATGGTTCCGCTAAGTTATTCAAAAGATGAAACCCCTGAGTGTGGAGGTGATTAAGAGTAATGATTAGAGGTTCCAAGGAAATAATTTTATCCATAGTAGCAAAAGGAGTTTGGGAAGTGGCTGGATGAGCAGACCAGGGTGAGCTTAGTGCATATTATTCTGATTTTTGATCAGGGAGCTTAGGTAGTTGATTCTTCAATGACACATGTGAAATGGAAGTTTCAATCACAAAAAAATAATCTCTTTTAGAGAGAGGGTGGACCTTAAGAAGTGGAGTACTAGATAGAGTCAATTCATACTATTTTTTATTTGATCAAGACATCACTACAGTGGAGGGTAAAATTGTCTATGATATCCCATATCATACATTATTATACAATCACATATTAAAATATCATATATCATATAACTATCAATAGTTAAATTTCTAGATAATTTTTCATAATAGACAATACGTTATAAAAATGATATATGGTTTCTTCATTTTTAACCATGATTTTAAGAATTAAACAACATAGTGAAGCATTGATACTATTAAAGGGGTTATAAGGATTAAAAGACACTTATTAAATGCATTAGAATACATTAAAACCCAAAAATTATCAAATAACCATGCATGGATCCAAAATAATGTATGTACATAAAATGAAGAACTTGTGTGCCTTTCAATGAAGAGTTGCTGTTATAATATTCAATCAAAGTGGATTGATAAAGATACCTTAGAGGCATCCAATATAATCCCTCCTTTTTGGTGTATCCATAGATTAAAATAAATAACTCAATTCTTGAGTGGGATTTTCATTCCTTCCAAGGTATGCTAGTATCTCATGAGAGTTAAGGAAGGAGGATAAAATATTTATGGGAGATATGACAGAAGGAATTAGTAAACCTCTTTAAATAGATATTTGGACACTCCTAATCCTTCCAAAAAATTTAATTGAATGTTACAAAACATTCATGTAAATCCTTTGATTATAAATAGTTTATAATATTTTTTCAAAAACACTCATACATTTCATCACATGAAATGTTTCAATTGATAATGGAAAACATAGAAGATTCCTGATTAATATTGATTATAATTGTTCTTCCCCAAAAAATAAAAAAATGACAAGTAAATTTCATGAAACGATTAATACAAAATGATATAGTCAAGTCATACAATAAAACTGGAATAGATAATTGTATATTATCACTATAACATTCCTTATTAATTTCCATTTAACTTAGTAATAAATATTCCTTAGATCCATGTATGTTGTAAAATAAAATATGTACATATCGTATACTAAAATAGAAGGTCTCTATTACTTACCTTCATCACTAAATCCAATAGAAAAACCATAAATTAATGAATCTAAAAAATCATACTCAGAACGAATCAAATAGCTAAATGTAACAACAATTAAAAGAAAAACAATCCTAACCCCCTGGTAACTTAGACTTCTACTCATGCAGGTACTAAAAAAACACAAGCACAACTTCCATCCCAAGTTCTGACCAGTGTTATCTATGTATATCACATCCCAAATAGTAATAAAAATAAAACAATATCTAATTCCACTTTGTAACATCTCTGACCAAATCACTAACCTTTGACCCGATTTGAAGTGTCACATGACCTTAGGAATGCCTCATTATATGCCAGAGGTTGTCGACTAGAAATGGGGGTATCATAATACCATATGGGGAGGGTATACCCTTAGTATAAAAATAAGAAATAATTGGTAAATAATTGAGCATCTATACAATATATAAACATTAGAGTATATCCAATGGTTTTACTATGGAATTCTAACCATGAATGACTTCACCATGCTATAAAAAATGTAACTCATGTAGATATACCACCATTCAATAAAGAAAACTCTCCAAATGGAATAACCATATATAGTACAAAATTAAAACGAATAATGAAAAGGATGATGTAATCTTGGTCCTTGAAATTACCTCAGACTTGTCTCCACACCCCCACCAAGATTCCTATTTCATCAACCAATACTATAGTCATCACCAAAATATTAATGTCAACCATGAGATATGCATGTACACCAAAGTTCCCATGGAGGGTGTGAGCATAAAAATCAGTAAGACACCACTAAAGATGCCCTTAATAAAAACCATTATATATGTCCATGCATGTATTGAGTGAAAAGGATGTTGTAACTTATCATATGCAAACATTTTTCTAATCGTGGGTACTTATGAAACCACTATAGTGGTTTACTCATACCTACTTTGGTTAGTGTTGGAGTAAGTTTAAATATATCAGTATAACATATTAAGTTCAATGGGGTAGTGTGTTTATAGTGACCCAAGCTAAACATAACTTAAATAATATATTAATTTTTTTGATTAAAATAATACACCTCAGAAATAATCACACAACCCAAGGACTGAAAGGTTTGGTGTCTTTAAGATTAGCTAAAAATACATCTTATTTAAAAATTCTTGAGAACATTACTCTATAATCATGCTCCTTTAGACCCTTTTTTATAAATATCATATGATATAACCATCTTCATAACCTTGGGGTGGAAACATAAGAAATGGGTGACCTTAAACACTTAGTAATGGAAAAACACATCATAATATATCAGATCATAAACATGAAGGAGACATGAAGAAGAGGATAAATATATTATTAAAAGATCATAAGACTACATATGATAATCATAAAATATGATTAAGTAATATAAGATCATAAAAGATCATTAAGTAAGCATAAAAGTTATGAAATTTCATAATATAGACCTCAATAATCATAAAATACGTGAGCACACTATAAAAGTGTAGAATACTTTAAAAATAAAATGTAACATGAAAACATGGAATATCATGAAAATGAAATGAATATTATAAATGTTTCATAACTTGATAAACAACTTGGGCATGTGAAAAAGGTATAATTATATGAAAAAATTGTGAGAAAACTCATTTTTTTCCATGCCTCTGTGAACAAACTCATTATGTCCACGCCTAGAAATGCGAGCAAACTCATTATGACTGTGTCTGTGTGAACAAAATTATTATTTATTTTACAAAATATATCATGAGATATAAACTTAAACCATTTAATTAGAGGGAAACATAATACCCCACACATCATCATCCCAATATATGTGTTCCAGTTAAAATCAATCATCATCGTATCTCAAAGAACCCATGAAAAAAGAATGGGTTTCTTCAACTTTTCAAAAACATCACATAACATGAACTTAAGAAATCATAGTATATAATATATCTCATTTTACAAAAGGAATCATATCATAATAAAATATATATGTTTATAAAAATAACACTTCATGAGATATAAAACTTATAGGAAAAATAGAAGTGAAAATAAAAAAAATCACAAAACCTTTTAAATAATGTTATAAAATCTGAAGTGAAAGTTACATTAAAAAAATTGATAAGGTAAATAGAAAAATTTTAAAAACATTATTATAAATAAATCCAAATAAATAATCCTTGAAAATAAACAAAAAATAAATATAATTAATAGAGCGTGGTAAATAATAAAAATAAATGCCTTTATTAATCATTTTAGTTCATTTAAAAAAATCACATTTGAGAAATGTTGAAATACTTTAATTTCATAAAATATATAAAGTAAAATATTAAGAATATAAAATATAAAACAAACTTGGATTTCATTAAATAAAAAACTTTCTGTGGGAAAAACATAGATATGGAAGAGAAGATTCATTGGCACGAATGTTAGTTATTCTTACCAATGTTATAATTTTATTTTGGAATTTTTTAATCAAATAAGTGGTTATTGATGAAGAGAAGTAGTTTATATATAGAACCAGAGTAAATTACATAAAAAATATGAAAATTTAATGATTAAATAAATCTTGAAAATTATATTCAAGTAAGAAAGATAATGACCTTGTAAATCAGAAATTGAGTTGATGAAACCCTTAGCTTGAATCCTCACTTAGTTAATCACACTATAATCTAATATATAAGAAAAATAACTATATTAATCACCTATTTCATAACCTTATTCATATCTATAACCTTTTATAAAATTTATTTATAATTATTCTCTATATTTATATTAGTTAGTTACTATATATTTTCAATATCGAGTGTGCATAATCTTGATTATTTTAAAATAATTTTTTAATAGCAGTATTTTTCTTCATTTTTCTCCCAAATTTAATAATTATCATATAATATAAGGTAATTTAATTAATTATTTATAATTATTTATAATGTTATAATTTCATTCTATGAGAGTCTTGGTTATGGTCTTTAAAGATAAATTTAGCGATGAACATGTTTCAGTGATTTTTAACGAAAAGATAGTGGAAACTTAACTAATGTGTTTATTTATTTATTTATTTACATCATATATAATCATTAGTTAGTTATTATAGTCATCCTTGTTATGATTTTATATCGTTGTACAAGTTGGTGGTTAGACCGGCCCAAACACGAGCATTCCATAATTAATGGATGATTATTATTATAAAATTGGTTTATCATAGAATAATATCACTATTATAAAAGCATAATGATATTATTTAGATAGTTTTAATTATTTTAATTATATTTAAAAAACAAATAAATAATAAAGAAACTATATAAAAAACGAGATACGTTACTTTATGGAGGCGGTAGTTCGCACAACTCATCGTTAATGTTTTCATTTCTCATAGAATGAGAGGGAAAGATAGATTACAATTTGTATATTATTAATAATAATTATATTATATTTATCACACTTATACCTTAATTTTTCTCCCATAATCATCAAATAGAGGTGGTGGTGAAAAAATAGAAGTCGTCGCTTCATGGTGGTGGTAGTTCATACAACGTACGAATGAAAATTTCGTTTTTCTTAATAGAAAAGGGAAAACATTATTAATAGTTATTTTAATAGCATAATAAAATTAATTATAAAAAAAAATTTAATTATATAATAATTATAAAATTAGATTTATTAAAGTTAGATATAAAGGAAATGAAGTTAGGGGAAAAGGAGTACTCACGTTGAAATCTTTGTGTTTTCCTCGGAGGATTCCTCAAAAATATAAATCATATGAAGATATCTTGTGACTAGAGTCTCAAGGAAAACGAAAATTATTATAAATGGATAATAATGGTTATATTTTTAGGTAGAAAACCAATTCTTTTAGTGGTCTTGAAGGGGTGGTGAGAGGTCCCTTTTATAAATGGTGAGGATGGAATTTTTTATAAATATTTCAACTTAATATAAAGAGAGTTCATGTTTCCCATCTCAATGAGACTCAAAAATATATAATAATATATTTTAGGTGATATAAGGTCTATAATTCATCAACCATAAATTTTAACATAGGTTTTAAACAAGTTTTTAAGTCCTTTAGTCTTAGAATTTATTCTTTTACCATTTTTGTTCTTATGACAACCAACTTTTTCATAAATAATTTACTTTTAATACATAAAAAAATAGTAGTTATTAAATAATTTAGACCTAATGATTCAAAATATAAAATATATTTTATCACATAAAATTTATATATGTAAGAAAAATTAATTTTAACATTAGCGCATGTAATGCTTAAAAATCTATTTTTTAGAAAAAGTGTATTTTTAACCTAAAAATTTATGTGTTTTTTAAAATTATCCATGTATCTTATTATAATGATGTAAATTTGTTTATTTTAAAATAAATAAAATTTATTTGTCTTTAAAATCAATCTAAAACAAAATTTTACTTAAATAAAATTTTCTCAAAAGGAAGGACCAAAAACAGTTTCTTTTATTGAAAAATATTACTTATGTTTATTAAATGTTAAACATATGTTTTATAAATTAAGAATAGTATTTTAAAAATATATTGTTTTAATCCTTAAACACACATTTCATCAATTTAAAGGTTTTATAAACTTCTATTTCTTTCATATATAATTATAAAGTCATAAAATTTATAGTTTTGGTAAAAACTGTATTTTTCACTATTTACCAAAAAAAATTATTTTAGAAAAATTATAAAAATTAATACTAAGATATTTTTTATATTATAAATTCATAAATTAATTTTTTTTATCTAATTAAAATTCTAAAATTTATAAATTTATTTTTTTAAATGAAAATAAATATATAAAAAAAATTACTTTTATTGAAAAATGAATTGTTTAAACTTTTATTGTTCTTAATCCTATTTTGTATGAATTTTTAATTGGTTATTATCTTTTATATACTATAGGTTTTATTATTGTTATAATTTTCTTATCTAATTTTCCATGGATTATTTTATTTTTATTCTTCATACAAGACAAGCTACTCACATGATATTTAATTAAAGAAGATTATTTACTAAAATCATGTGTCTTTGTAATGTTCTCATGCCGACAATGATCCGAGTGTGTAGTCCATCTCAACATATGCTTAAAATAACATAAATACAAATGGTAATTTATTCTCATGTCTTTACTTTTAAAGACCTAGAAAATTCCATATAATTGTTTTAAATTATTTGGGATTATTACGGGTCTGCGAAAATTGACGGCGTGTGATTCTGAGGCCCTGTGTGCCCGGAATGAAATTTTGAACTTTTTTTAAAGGTACGTTCAGTAAACATATGAGCAGAGTTTTCTATCTTTTGAATCAGCGCTCGGATAAAAAATACGAGGGCACCGTTGAATCCGCAACACTGGGATTTGCTTAAGGGAGGCTTAACTTCGACCGTAGTTGGTCGGGTGAAAAAGTTAGTTTTTGCAACTTTTAAAGGAATAATAAAATAACATGGAGGTTGTTATTTTATTATTTTTTTCCTACAACCTGTTGATCAGTGGTGGTGGGGACCACAGAGGTAGTTAGAAATTTAATATTGGATATTAAATGCTCGGTTACACTTTGGCTGCGTAACCACCCCCGGTGTAATAAATCCGGCACATTAATTACATCAACTAATGAACCTCATTAATTCCTCATGCATTACTCACCCTTTTACCCACTCTATTTAAGTGAGGCTCGGGATGGATTTTTGACACGGCTTCACCAAGCGAGGAACCGCTGGTGAAGTGATGCAATACCTTCCACCGACGGAGATGGAAGCTTGGGCGACAACAAACCGGTATTGATGAACGCCAACATCTTCATCAAAGTGTGGATTCTCCTTCCACCACTACGATGAATACAATGATTCTTGAGGTAGGGGTTGTCATTTAATTCACAAAATTCCCATGATTCTTCACCTCATTCTTGAATTTGTGGGTGGTTTTTGTGGGGGGGGGGGGTATTTGAATGGGGTTTATCATTATTTTTAATGTGACATATAAATTACTCTCATTTGTTATAATGCTAACGGGGAGGGCACAAGCCAAACAAACAAAGCCCAAACCCTCCGCCGCTTGATTTTTCTTTACGTTCTTCAGAGGTGGGTTGTTCTAACTTGACGAAACCTTGAAACCAAGAGGTGCGCAATGACGACGACATCATGGGAGGACTGTAGGAACATACGGAAGGAAGAAAGAACCATTGGAGCTCACCCGGTGGCCCGCAGAAGATTCTATGGTGTGGAACTGGGGACCGACGCTAGCGGTGAAGGCAGTGGCCAACACTTGCCAGCTACGGAAGAGGGCGGCACCGCTCGGTGCGGTGGAAGAACGAAGGGGAGACCAATATGGGCCAGCCGTGGTGACGGCGAGGTGGAACCCCGTCACGCGCTGTGGTGAGCAGGATGCGGCTATGAAGCTGCGATAAAGGAGGGAACTAGTCCCAACAGGTCTCGTGGGTGATGAGGCGACGCCACTTAGCGCCGCCCTTTAATAAACCGAATGACTCTTTGAACCCTTCGGGAGGTAGACCGTGTGACCTCCGCACGGGTCACGCAAGCCAGCGGGCCGGACCACCCAGCGGGCTGAGCCTGCCGCGGCCCAGACCAACCGGGTTAGACCTGGACCAGGTCGAACTTGACCCGGACCCCTCTTGGGCTCAGAAATGCTTAAAAGGCCATATCTTACGAACCGGGCGCCCGTTTGACGAACCGTCTACGGTGATAGGATCCTTGGAGAGAGACAGTTCTTATGAAATAATCAACTTGGGTTTTGGAGAAATTTGGAGTATGGATGGGTTGGATCGTACCTGAATCCAACCGGGCCCTTAGCACTAAAATGCCCATGACTTACAGACTGGACGTCCGGTTGACGCCCCGTCTATTGCGTTATAACCCTTATGACGTGAAGGATCATCAGGTTACTTATCCATGGAAATTTGTGCTGTTTGAAATAAAACTGATTTCTTGAGGAGTGGTTCTCCTAGAATCAATCTTACTATGAGTGGGAATCCAGTGACTGGTAGTGAGGATGAGGTTGGAGACAGATCACACGAAGGTTAGTATCGAGTAATCCTCTGTGGGTCAGTATCTAGCGATCCTATGTGGATCAGCACCGAGCGATCCTCTTTGGATCATCACCGAGCGATCCTGTGTGGATCAGTAGTACGTGACCCGAAGAGGACCAGCCTTAGAGCGCCCCCTCGTGGATCAACGACATACCGATCTTGTGTGGGTCAGATCCTGTGTGGGTCAGTGCTCAGCGATCCTGCGTGGGTCAGTGCATACTGATACTTTGTGGGTTAGATACTGTGTGGGTCTTGTGGGGGTTATTACCTATCGACTACGGGCAGGTTGGATCCTATGTGGGTTTTACAGGGGTTAGTACCTACTGATCCTATGTGGGACAGACTCCGTATGTTCAGCAGTAGTGCCTCATGATAGAATAAGATGATCTAGATTCTCGACTAATCATCTATAATTCTGTGATTTACTTATACCTAGTTTGATCAGTGTCTATTTATTTGTGATTTTTGATTGACTTCATGCTTGTGTTATTCCTATGTGGAATTAAGAGAGACCTTCAGGGGTCTCGGGGTCCCTACTGAGTATTGTTATACTCACCCCTGCACTGGCTTCACCCGTACCTTGTTGTGTCTTGTGCATACGACGAGAAGCTCAGCTAAACTGTAGGAGCTAGGACCAGGTGGTACAGGGAGGTGACTGGTTAGCATGGGGAGTAGTGGAGACGAGCTGTACCTACCCTTCAGGTAGGATCCTTGGTGGATGATCGCAGGAGTTGTTTTCTGTTTCAGTTGTAGTTGTACCTTTTTAGTTGGGCTTGTATTCCGCCCCCTTTACTTTTAGTACACACTTTTACTACTACATTTTTACTTATTGGTTGAATATTATTGTGTTCTTGGTATGTGTTTTTGTACATGTTTAAAGGAAATTCCTTCCTGTTTTAGGGATACACCTTCCGGTGCTAGTCTCCAATCCCTAGCCTATGGAAGGCGGGCTTGGGGAAGTCACAACACAGGCCCCGGGGGATGGGTCGTGACATAACTGATCTCATCCTAAAGGCATCTTGACCCTTAGTTATACTAATATAAATATAAATAGGAAATCCACCCCGTGTTTATAATAATTTCATCCCTAAGGTATCTCGACCCTGGTCATATTAATATAATGAAAAATAGGAAAGGTATATCATGTTTATAATGATCTCATCCCTAAGGCATCCTAATCCCTGCTCACATAAATATAAAGACAAATGGGGAAGGAAACCTCTTTATATGAAAATCACATCCCTAAGGCATCTTGATCTCTACTCATATACATGTAAAGAAAAATAGGTTAGGTGATCCATGTTTATAATGATATTATCCCTAAGTAATCTCAATCCATGATCATATATATAAAGGCAAATGATAAATTTGAACCTTGTCACTAACAAACTCAATCATAAAGAATTTTAATCCCTACTCATATTAATATGAAGAAAAATTTAAAAGGAATCTCATGTCTATAACAATCTCATCGATTAAGCATCTCAATCCCTTATGATATAAATATAGAGACAAATGGGAAAGGTGCCCCATGACTATACCAAACTTTATCCCTAAGGCATCTTGATCTATACTCATATCAATATAAAGACAAAAGGAAAATGTGTCCCATTTCTACATCAATCATAACTCTAAGAAATATTGTTCCTTACTCATATCGATATAAAAAAATGGGAAAGGTATCATATGTCTATACATATCTTATCCCAAAGGAATATTGATCATTACTCATATAAGGATAAAGAAAAATGATAAAGGAATATAATGTATATCCTAATATCATCGATTAGGAATCCTGATCCACATCATATCAATATCAATACACTAGGGTTTGACTTATCACAACAATAAATATATCATGGTATAATAAACAACTCAAATAATACAACATGAAAAATTTATAATAAGGTCAAAATAATTTATAAAACCTTCTTAATTAAATATAAGGTTGGTTCTCACACTCACATCCCCTTTTTCAACATCCCATAACTAATAAACTTCCATCTAGAACCGTAAATATCAAAGGTGCTCAACCTACACCTCTCAAGCACATAAATCAAGCCAATCAACTATAAAGTAAACCAATTATCCCATTACTAGAAAATACTCAAGATACCTCACAATTAAATCACACCCCATAATTAAATAAGGATATAAGACACCTTCTAGGGTCTACTACAACAAGATATAACTCAAAGAGCACCACATTAAGATCTGAGTACAAGGTATCTTACACTTACTTCAAGCACACAATTTTCAGAGTATATGGAGAATAATTACAACACACGAGTGACAACTCATAGAATTAACCTTCACTAATATATCTGTTAAATATTAGTAAACTAAAGTTGTTTTCACTCCAGGACATTTGTGAATGCTCAAAATTTTCACATACCATGCATCCTTACTTCAAAAATTCATAGGATCACCCTTAACAATCACTCCAAGTGAGCATCACATATCAAAAGGACATCTCTAGGTCATTAGATCCATTTATCAATAATGGATACCCTCTTTGGGTTATAGTCCCACTTTATTTAGGTCTATTTTATAGGAAACATAGTCATAAAGGATACAAAATAAATATATAACACCTAATAACTCACTTAAGAGCTAACCAAATTAACTATTCATGCCTTACATAATGGAAATCACCCATTATTCTATCACAGGTCACTCATACTTTGTTACCCACACTTAAAATACACCTAATATATGAACAAACATATAAGGTGTTGATATTATGGACCACCTACCTCAACAATAGATTTAACCCCTAAATTCAAGTCCACTCCATCCTTAACCAAATAATTAACAAGTTTGGTCATCATCCATGATCTCTAACTCATCCAAGAGGATCCATAATCAATTAAAAACAAATAAAAAATTTATAAGATTAATTCCACGTTTTCTATTTAAGTATAATTGAGTTATAACACACCAAGTGATGTATCCTCACTAAAACCTCAAGCAGTGGGGTGAAATCTACTCCTAGAATTCCCATGAGTCCACTACCGAAAAATTCACTTCAACAGACACTGATCTATTATCAAATTTCATCCCTATTTGAAAAAATTATAAAACAAATCAATGTAGTTAATTGTCTCCAATGGAACATCATCACAAAAATTAAAAAAAGGAGAAATATCCCCTATTTATAAGGTCTCACCCCTTGGGCATCTTGATCATGGAATGATAATACCAAACAAAGGGTAAGTGTATCCCCTATCACTATGGTATCACACCATTACATCTTGACCATAACCCAATGATATTAGAAAAAGGGGAGAAGAAACCCCAGTCATTAAGGTCTCACCCCATGAGCATCTTTAGCATGGAATAGTGGTAGTGAACAATGGGGTGGTGGATTAGGTCCACATAAGTGTCACATCCATGAATTATTTTAAAGGTATTTTTAATTTAATTTCTATTCTTTATTTGTTCGTGGGGGTTTCCCATGTATTTTTGGAGAAAGGGGGGGTTTCATCATGATTTGGGCCAAATTGTGAGCCCATTTAGAGATTTAAAAACAAAATTTGTTTCTTTTATAACTCCTTCATTTTTTAACATTTTTCACCTATTTCACTTACCACTTGTCCTCACCTGACCTATTCAAACCACCATGTTCATTTGGACCCCTTAGGAACTCATTATCATTTTGGATTTGGGTGATTTAGTTAGGCATTGGGCCAACCCATGAGCCCATTTCCTACTTAGAAAAAATTAATTATTTAATATCTCATTCAGTTTTTAATTTTTTTCAATGATTACACCACCCAATCGAAGAAAAAAACCCTAGTCTCTCTCCATTATCGATTTTTCCTCTTTGGAGGTCATTTGCATCGCAGATTAGGGTGAAATTTATTAGGGTTTTTTCAAATCATCCAAATTTGAGAAGGTAATTTGTTTCATCCATAAATCATTCAATTTTCACTCTTTCCCCCCATTTCAGTCCCCACTTTACCTACTCATCCTCATTTGATACTCCCTATCATTTTTTGTTACTTGGAGATTCAAATTTTGGTGTATTTGTGGCGATTTCTTCACGATCTCTCAAGTAAGTGGGTTTATTTCTTTCATCCTCCCATTTTATTAAGGTTTCTTCCATTTCTTCTTGAAGTTACTATTGTGTATAAAGTAGTTATTTGAACCTAGGGTTTTATCTTAGGTTTATTGGTCTAATATAGTGGTTTTAGGTTTGATTTAACTCCCTTGTGGTGCGGCGGTGGTGCGGGTGAACTTTTGCACAAGGATTTGGCGTTTTGACACTTGTGGTAGGTGATTCCATGTGTAAGAACTCTTGGATGATTTATAATTTTTGGATTTATAATTTTTTCATGTTAATAATCCTTGTTCATTGGTGAAAAAACTATTTTTTGTGGCATTTGTTAAGTGAATGGTGCTAAAATTTCATTTTTGTGTGAAAATTGGTGTTTTTCATGGATATCCCATGTTGGATCATTTGGAGTTGTTTTATAATTGATGAAATGGTTTTATTAAAATGATTTAGTGCTATAAATTCAATTTCAGTGAAATATGGGTATGCACATGGTGTTCAAAGTGGTATTTTCAATGGATTTTATGTGAAAAACATATTTATATTTTGTGATGTTGTTTTATGGAAATTATAAATGTTTTATTGAGTGATATGAGTGGTGCAAAGAATGTGTAGCTACTGTTTTGAATGTGGGTGACCAGAACTAATGATTTTATGTGAAATTGGATTTTGGTAACTTGTGGAATTATTTTGAGCACAAAGGGGGAAACCCAGGTATCTAGGTGGGAGGACGTGAACGAGTACGCTAGTGATCCAGAGTGGTTTTGTCCTTGTTTCACTTAGCAAGTTGGACATTTAAAATAGTAAAAAAACTATATTGATGATATTTGGGGACCACTAGGTTATAGGTATATTCCATACTAGTAGCTTGTTCATGAGAACAGATATTACTATGGTTAATTTACACCGAGATATGAGGTACATCGGGCCCGAAACTAAGTAGTGCCTAGGGGTGTTCCTGAGATTAGTGCTCGTTGGAAATTCTGTATTTATCATTGTATTAGGGTGTGTTTGGATGAAAAAATGTAATAGATTACATGTTTTAATTAAATGTGTTCACTCTTTGAAATTTACCATTTAAAATTGTTTACCTTTAAAAGTTTCATTCCTTTGAATTTATTGCCATTCCTGTTTATCAAAAACTTGCATGCATTTCATCTTGTATTGCTTACTATATGGAATCCTTCGGGTGGTATCCTATTGGGATTTGTATCACACCCTACTTACACCCCTTGGGTGTAAGTGTAACGCCCCGACCCTAGTTACCTAGAGTTGGTGCATTATTTTAATACATTGTCATGATTAAAAGGAATCAAGTCCCGAAAGACCGATCAGTTTAGCAGTCTTGGAAAATAGATTACATACATGAACGTTACATTACACTTTCTAACATACAACAAAAAAAATAATCCTTTGAGAACGCCATTGTTCCCTTAGCTTAACCCTTCATCTCAAACATAAAACACTTCTTGGGATCCTGGGAAAATAAAACATAAGAAAGGGGTGAGCTCAGATGCTCAGTAAGGGTAGATAATTTAGCGGAAGATAATATAAACAATATGCATGATGAATAATTGAAAACACATGCCCTTACAAATAATAAATATGAACACTTTATTGAAAAAATATGAGCTGAGTAAATAATTCCATAATAAAACATAGTCATGGTTATTCTACTAGTCGAATAAGCACATAAACCATCAATATTATTTTCATAATGAGGGAATGTATAATGCCAGACATTCTGAAACATTTTGTCAAGGCCTTGACCAAGATGTCTAAAAATGATTAAGGCCTCGGCCAAAACCATATATCAAATTGGGAAAGGCCTCGAACAATTCCACATCTAGTTGTCTCATGAGACCTACCGATGCATCGAGGAGCTATAGCGGGCTCCACCCATCACTTACTATGTCCAATTCATTCCTCATATGAAAAGGTTGAAACATATCATAAACATTCATATTAGAACTAGAATACGAAATGTCAATACTTTAACCATAAACCATGAATGGTATAAAAATAGAACATCCATATTCAAACATATCATAACTCATTCAATACAATATGGAATATTATATTATAATAAATCAACCTGAATTAAAAATAATATCCAGTAAAGGATGCTGACATATTTGACAAGTAAAACTGTTTGAGAGAAATAAACTTCTTGTAAAATCATTTAAAAGTCACACATTTATAAAGGAAGTAATTTAAAAAAATTTTTTCAATAAAAATGTCCCATACCACTTTGAAACATTTGAAAATAATTATCATTTCAAAACATTCATGTCCATATAAATAAATCCTTAAAATAGTTTTGAAAGCATGGACATTAATTAAAAATATTTAAAAAGATAAATATTTAAAACATTTAAAATTATGATCTTGATAAATAGTACCTTTCAAAAATCCTTAAAATATTCATTTTGAAATCATTTTTATGAAAAATGGACATGGATGATAAAAATGTCCCAGTAAATACTTACACATAAACAATCTCGGATAATAATGAGATTGAGGAATTGACCCTTACCAATTTGGTAGCTTACAAAACAGACACCCCATGAAAGAAGTATCATACAATGAATATGTAAATACACATAAATTAAAGTTTATTACACAAAGAATACAATTATGGGTAGTACATACACCACACAAAAGGTAATAGTGGCAATATAGCATGAATCACACGGGGAATAAAGAGTGAGAAGAAAACCCCTTACCTTGCACTTTCCTTTAGTCGAGGGTACGTTTAAAATCCTGTATGAAGACCATAGTATGTTATTAAATTATAGTAGAACCATATTAATATTTATGATATCATACATTATTCATTTATGACTTTTTACTACCCATTTAAAAATAATTTCCATGTTAAATTAACATTTTGGGTAATAATCGCTTTCTTTATCGTACGTGTTTTAACTTGTTAATCTTGATTGTATCACTTAGATCATGATTTAAATACTTCCAGAATATAAAAAATTATTTATATATCATATATATTTAGAATATATATATTTATAATATACATATATATTAAATGGAAAACACCGTTTATGGAGACGGTAGTCCGTACGTACGCATAAACGCTGTTTCCGTTTACATAACGTATTGAACGGAACTATGTGAATAAAATATATGTAAGTACATATATATATATATATATCCAGTAGAATTATTATGTCATATATTACAAACATATTAGTAATATATATTTTTATAATCGTCGATGAATGGTGAATGTGGGAATGAATCTCATCGCATCGTGGAGATGGTAATCCGTACGTACGCACGAGCGACGATATAATTTCCTTAAAGGTATGGAATTGGATGGTATATTAGTTTTACAGAGACATTATCATGTTATTTTAATTATTTATATACATATTACTCATCATTATATCCATCCAAATAGCATAGTGTTGAATAAAAAATTACACCATGACGTGGAGATGGTAAGCCATACGTACGCACATATGGTGACATTATAATTCATAAGATTGATAGAATAATGATTATAGTTGTGAAATATTTATAATAACATCACATTATATAGAATATACTGGAGTTATTATTTTAGAATGGAAATAAAAAAGAAAGAATAAGTGGAAGAAGAAAGGAACTTGAAAGAGGGTGGTGAAATCATTACCTCTTCTTCGGGGTCTTCCTTTTGATTTGATCAAAAGGGATTTTTAGGTTGGCTTTATGATCAAACTAAGGCCTCTAGGTTGAAGTGAAGGAAGTTTTTAGGATATTTTGGGTAGGGGTTGGCCGAGCCAAATGGATTTGGAGGTGTGATTTTGAGAGAAGGGGAAGTGCCCTTTTATAAGAGGGGTGAGGGTCACTTTAGGAAAAGATTAAAGTATTAATTTATTATACAATCATATTCGGTTTATAATGGTTCCAAATGAATTTTTTTCAATCCTTAGGTGGTTATGGGTCTAAATCCTCTCAACCAATAGGTTTTCAACAAGTTTTGGTTACCATTTTAACCTTATCATTTAGATTTAACTCTTAGTTAAATAGTTTAACTTTTACCGTGTCTTCTTGTATTCTTACTATATATGGTTAATAAAATTACTCTAAACTTCCAAGAGAACCTCAAGTGGTTAATTAATTACATATATAATATTATTTAATCCCTTTGGAAAAACCTTACATTTTTAGGAATATTATATCAACCAATAATATAGTATTTGTTTTAAATATTAATTTATGTCAATTTTGACACTATTTGGTATTTTGTGTGTGTGAAAGTCATAACAACTTGATTACTTTGAAAACTATACATTTAATCAGACCTAACATGTCATAGTCACCTAGAAAATTCGTGGAAATCATAAAAAATTTGAAATTATATTTATTTTAATATTTATAATACCATTTATTTGATTCTTTCATTAATAAGGTAATTACTGCATCATCATTGTGTCATAAATAAATTTAATTATTTAATGTCTAAAAATTATAAATAAAATACCATAATGTAGGAAATACTTTTATCTTTCTAATGAATATTTATAGTCGAATTCATCTTATGTATAACCCTATATTAAAAATGGTTTAGTTAATAAACTTTTAATTTTACACTTTTAACTCTTCTTTAAATTAAATAATAATAAATGTCCTAATCTAATCCAAGTGGAACTAAAGGGTAATATTTTATTAATAAGGTTTTTTTTGGTCGAATTAAACTTATCCAATAGAATTAGGACATGTGTTAGGGTAATAATAATTTCATTTTTACCCTTAATTATCCTATTCACTTTTAATCGTGGTAAATAAAAGTAAAAAGTTACTATTCACCAAAAATTATTTTTATCTTATTGAACCACATTTTACTCCTTGATATTTATCGCATATCTTGTATTTTCAAAATTCAACCCACAGAAGCGGTAAAATTAAGTTTTATGTGAGTTTACAAATTCTCCTAGGAGGTGGGTAAAAGACGGTGAAAAGTTCAATAAAATTTATATATATATAAAATTATTATAAACTGAATCTAATGAATTACATTGAACTTATACAGGTATTATGTATCTATTTTGACCTAAAATAAATTTAAATAAAATAAATAATTATTTAAATAAAAATTCGGTTTTAAACTATAACTCAATGTTTTTCACAATTCATCAAAAATTAAAAGTTTTTAGAAAAATACCAAAAATTTACCCTAAGCTAATTTTGATATTCAAAATTAAATAATGAAGTCTATTTTACCAAATTAAAAACATATAAGTTTCATTTATTAATTTAAAATTAATTCCCACTGTCAAAACCAGAAGGCATATTTTTAAGAAATAATAACTATCAAAAGTTTGACACTTGTTTATGTCCAATTTCAAAGTGAAATTACTTAAAATAACCACCATTGGATTAAATGGTAAAAATATAATCTATTTATACTTCCAAACCATTAAAATTTATAAGTTAACACTATTAATTATTTTGATTAAAAAAGTTGTTTTCAGTTAAAATATAGTATTTTTCACTATTCACCCAAATATGAAAGTTATCATAAAAACACCAAAAATTTATTGAAACTAAATTCTTATGTCCCTATTCTAAATAAGAAGTTTATTTTGTCAAATTGAATATATAAAAGTTTCAAATATTGGATTTTAAATAGGCTTCGCCATTAAAAGGCGGTAAAATTGCATTTTTTGAAAAATATTTCTTTTATCTGAAAAAAATGTATTTGTTCTTACATTATGTCTAAGAAACTCATAATATGGATTCTAAAATTATAAGGATTATATAAGATTCAAAATTCAGTTAATACTATTCATAACCGTTTTTGAACGGCTAGTTTGGTAAGTCTTGGTGTGCTAGAACTCGGTGTTGCGTGTAGTGAAAGTTATTGAATCACTTTGAAGAAATAATGTACTATTAAATCTTGGGTGTTACAGTAAGTGTACTTGATCATGTTTGATGCAAGTAAAGGTAAGGCCTTGGTTTATGGCGGTTCAGGTTGCTACTTTCTTCCCTTGGTATGGTGTTGTAAAGACGACTTGTGGGTGATAAACCCTTGTCATGTGGAGTCCCTTGGACTATTTTGATGCTAATTTTATGTATATTTTTACCTATTATGTCATTTTTAAACCTATGTGTTTAGTTCTGGAATCTATTTAAAGAATGTTTGGCATAAATTTTCAAATTTGGTTTATTGATTGTTTTTGATTGTTAAATGATTCTAAAGTCAGGTAAATCATTCCCAAACCATAATATATGATACCCAGGAACATGTGCCAACCCATGGGGATAGAGAATTCCCTTAGGGACTTTCCATGGGCTGGGTTTGGTTCCCATAATGATGGCGACCGGATTCTGTTTGTGACAAAATGGTATTACAGTGGCCAATGTTTTTGGGTTGTATTATTATTTCGGGATGAGTCAGTCTAGATTGGAGCTAGGACTTTCAGGGCTCAGAGTTTTGGTCATGAGTAGGGTGCCTATCCCACACCTCTTATGGCATACCTTGAGTCACCATGGAACATTGTAATTTCTTGTTTGACTTCACTTCCATGTGAGATATGTGGGGTGCAGACTACACGTAGACATCAGGTGGGGGTGGAGTAGCTGTTTCTTTTATTGTTGTAATGTGTTTGGATTATTTATATTTGATGTTATTGATGAATTTTTAAGAATTATTGTACTGATTTTTTTTCTTGTGACTATTTTCCTTTGTAGTAACATTCCTCCCAGAAAGCTCCCATGCACCCGCGGGAGGAAGATGGAGAGAGTTCTCCCTCCCCGCTTGATCAGAGGCTAGTAGAGGATATGGTTCAGGCTATGCAAGATTTGGGGCAGGGACCAGATCCTATTCCATCTCTGGTTAGGGAAGATGATACTGGTCCTATTAAGGGAATATCCTTGGATTTTTTGAAAAACAAGCCTCCTACTTTCAGAGGTAGCACAGAACCCCAGGAAGAATAGGAGTGACTCGAAAAGATAGAGCACATTTTTGAGTTCATAGACACACCCGAGGAGGTCAGGGTGAAGTGCGACTCTTTTCTGTTAGAGGGTCCCAACCATAGGTGGTGGGAATTAGTGCTTCAAGCTAGGAATCATGAGCAAATGAGCTGGAAGGGCTTCAAGGTTATATTCAAAGTCCAGTACTGCCCTGAAATTTTGGTTTATGCTCGATCTTGAGAGTTTATGGATCTTGTTTAGGTGGATATTTTTGTGATAGAGTATGCCAATTGTTTTGATAATCTAGTCCGGTATACTCCAAAAATGGTCTCTAATGAGCAGATGAAGGCCCAAAAGTTCGAGAGGGTTCTGTGGCCAGAGATCTATTCCCAGGTCTTCTTGTTCAACCTGAAAACCAATACAGAGGTGGTTGACTGGGCGTGCATGGTGAAGATCGACCGCAAGGGGAGGGGTGGTTTTTCTGGGATGATATTAGTTCTAGGTAATGGAAACTCTTCTAAGAAGAAAATGAAGTGGGAGGAGTAGGGAAAGAAGTGGGGTGGCAGCTTAGGCCAACCTTCCAATCAGTTTTCTTCAGTGGATTCTGATGCAAGGTCCATAGTGTGCCACCAATGTGGGAGTCTAGGGAACATAAAACTAGAAAGAACTTTTCTTTCAAATCCTTATTATCAGTATGGTGGTATGGGACCATTTTAGTGCTTTTGCAGGATGGCATGTCCACTACAAAGCGGGATAAGATCAGTGGCTTCCAGGGGAGTGACAACTCATTCAGAGCTGTCGAGGATAGGGGATCTCAGTTTGGTGGATGTGGTGGTAGGGCCGGATCATCTTCTAGGCAGATCCAGTTCAGTTTAGAGCCATAGGAGAGCGACCATTATCAGGTAGAGACTAGGCCTCTTCATGTGGTGGATCAGGCACCAACAGGATCAGAGGTAGGACCATCGACTATTCAAGGTACTGTTCTGATATTCTCTTATATAGATACTTCTCTTTTTGATACCAGTGCTTCTGTTTCATTCATCTCTACCTTCACTATGAACATGCTTAATTTTCCAACTGAGTTTTTTTCTTTTGCGATGGAGTTGGTGACGCCACTGGGAAAAAAAGAAGGAACATGGTCTCAGGTGCTCATCGTGTGCACTTTCTGTGTTAGGGGTTGAGATGGAGTGGAACCTATTGGAATTAGATATGGATATTTTTGATGTGATACTTGAAATTTATTGGCTGATACACTTTCAAGTTCACATATATTTCTATAGACGGAGGGCAAGTTTCACAGCACCTAATGGGATTCATCAGGTTTTTCTTGGGGAATGGGATCCTCAGTCGGGTCGCGCATGACCTCCACTCCCAGAGTTTGGGAATATTATCTTCTAGTTATCATCGCTCATTCTAGAGGATGATGGTCATGCTCTTGAAGGTGGACTACCTCATGTAGTGGATGAGTTTCCAGAGGCATTCTCAGATGATTTTTT
This sequence comes from Viscum album, assembly GCA_963277665.1. NCBI lineage: Eukaryota > Viridiplantae > Streptophyta > Magnoliopsida > Santalales > Viscaceae > Viscum > Viscum album. The sequence continues at coordinate 1,355,014,124 of OY728160.1, read as the reverse complement.
AGGCTTGCCTCCGGAGTGGGATGTAGAGTTCTCGATCGATTTGGTGTTGAGAAAATAGCCAATATCTATTGCCTCATATCGTATGCCCCCCACCAAATTGAGGGAATTAAATATTCACCTAGAAGACTTATAATCCATAGGATTCATTCGATCTAGCATCTCTCCTTGGGCCACTCTTGTTCTCTTTACAAAGAAGGCCGACGGGTCCCTTCGGTTGTGCATTGACTACTAGGAGATGAATAAAGAAACCATAAAGAACAAATATCCTTTATCATGAATAGATGATTTGTTTTACCAGATGAAGGGGGAAAAGAGGTTATTGAAGATATACTTCATTCGGGATACCATCAACTCAAGGTGAATGAGGCAGAGAGTATCTGGTCATGCTCTTTGGATCGACCAATGCTCCAGTAATCTTTATGGAACTCATGAAGAGGGTGTTCCATTGGTATCTCGATTCCTTCATCATGGTGTTTGTGGACGACATAAATTTTTACTCTATAGTTGAGAAGGAACATGAGCATACTCTTTGGATTGTTTTGGGCACTTTGCGGGATCACCACCTCTATGGAAAGTTTTCCAAGTGCACTTTCTGGATCAGGGAGGTGAAGTTTCTAGGGAATGTGATCTCAAAGCAGGGGGTTTCAATGGACCCCGATAGGATTAGTGTGGTTATTTCATGGGAGAATCCAAATAATGTGTTCGAGATCAGGAGTTTCCCTAGCCTGGATGGTTAATACATGCGGTTTGTTCGGGATTTCTCTCAGCTTGCTTCACCCATGACCGCGCTCACCCAGAAAGGGGTGAAGTTTTTATGGGGCCTAGAGTGTCATTAATCCTTTGAGGAGATGAAGTAGCAGTTTACTACCACCCCCGTGATGATTTTTTAGGATTTTGGAAAGGGGTATGTAGTGTATTGTGACACTTTAGGTATAGGTCTTGGGTGTGTGCTTATACAGGGTGATCACGTGGTGCAATATGGTTCTCTCCAACTACGACCACATGGAAAGAATTATCTGACCCATGACTTGGAGTTAGTAGCTGTGATGCATGATTTGAAGACTTGACATCACTACCTCTTTTGGGAGAAGTTTATAGTTTATTCTGATCATAAAATCTTGGCCTACATCTTCTTGCATAAGGACCTCAATATGAGGCAGTGTCGTTGGATAGAGTACTTATAGGGGTTCGACTTTGACATTTTCTATACCCTATGAAAGGGTAATGTGGTGGAAAATGATTTGAGTAGAAAATTACCAACTCAAGCCTTGAGTAAGTCTAGTGATGAGTGGACTATGATGGGGATCCTTTCTCAGATGCATGTGGAGACCAAGCAGCACAATGAAAGTGTGTTCTTAGTGAGAATTTAGCCGACTCCTTCTCTCTTGGACTTGATTCAGCAAGAGCAGCCCAGTGATGAGATTTTTCAGTGGTTTAGGATGTTTCTTCATGGTGGGGAGACGTCTTCTAATTAGTCATCATCTCCCAAGGGAATCTTGTGCTTCAAGGACCGTTCAGTAGTGTAATCGTCTCTGCAGAAGGTGGTGATGTAGGATAGCCACCAGTCTCAATGGGCTGTCAATTCGGGTGACACCAAGATGTATTATGATGTGCAATGACAGTTCTGGTGGCTAGGTATTAGATGAGACATATCTGAATTTGTGTCAAGACACTACACATGTCATCAGGTGAAAGAGGAGCACCAAAGGCCCTTCGGTTTGCTCCATCCATTACCCATTCCTACCTGGAAGTGGTATGAAGTCGCCATGGACTTCATTGTTAGATTTCCTCATACACCTCGGGGTAATAATTCCATTTGGGTGGTGATTGATCATCTGACCAAATCAGCCCACTTCATTCAATTCAAAGATACTACTAAAGTGGATGAGTTGGGCTGTTTCTATCCCCAGGAGGTGGTAAGGCTTCATAGTGTGCTGTTATCATTTGTCTCATATAGAGACCCCCATTTCACTTCTCAGTTTTTGGAAGGCCTTAAAAAGTCCTTGGGGTCGTAGATTAAGATGAGCACAACATACTATCATCAAATGGATGGTCAGACAATGTAACACCCCAAGCTTCTATGGTAGGCTTCTCTTTGAATAATATAGCAGCGTGTGTAGTACGCAACCTCGAGTTCTAACACACCGCGACCAATCAAAATAGCCGTTATGAATAGTAATACCCAATTTTTAAAATTATATAAATTTTATATTTCAAAATGGACTTCATTTTTGGATTCGGAATATCGAAATTATCCTATGTTGAATTTTTGGTATTTTTCCGAGAACTTCCAATTTTCGATGAATAGTGAAAAATACTTAAAAACAACTTTTTTAATAAAAATAATTTATACTGATAAATTATACTATTGAGTGGTTTTAAAGTATAATTATAATATAATTTTACCATTTTATCCAATGGTGGTCATTAGAATTAATTTCACTTTGAAATTGGACACAAACAATTGTCAATCTTTTGATTAATATTGTTTCTTAAAAACACGCTATTTGTTTTGACAACGAGAATTAATTATAAAATTAATTAATGAAACATATATGTTTGGAATTTTGTAAAATAGAAATCATTTTTGAATTCAGAATATCAATTATAGCTTAGGGTGAATTTTTGGTATTTTTCTGAAAAACTTCAATTTTTGATGAATAGTGAAACCACTAAGTGGTAGTTTAAAAACTAATTTTTCGTGTAAATGAAACATTACCACTTATGTGTATTGAATTTCAAAAATACGACATACATGGTTGTAATTAGGAAGAAAAATGTGGTTCAATGAGATGAAAATAATTTTTGGGTGAATAGTAACTTTTAAGTTTTATTAATCGCGATTAAAGGTAATTAGTGAAATTTAAGGTAAAAATGATATTATAAAAATATAAAAATATCTTGACACTTGTCCTACCCTTATTGGATGAGTCATGGAAGACCAATAAAATACATGGGTCAACTTGGGGACCCCATGTAGCCACTTGGGTAAGAAAATGGCATCAATAACTTTTTATTTAAAGTAAAAATAAAATTGTCCCAAACATGTGTTGTTTTACTAAAACAATTATTACATGGGGTTATATAAGTTAACTTTTCGAATATAAATATTCATTAGAAAGACAAAAATATTTCCTACATCATGATATATGTTTTTATAATTTTTAGACATTAAATAAATTAAATTTTTTATGACAACATGATGATGCAAAGATTACCTCATTAATTAACGATTTAAATAAAATGAAAATATAATGTAAAATATAAGACTTAAACTTGTCAAAAACCTATTGGATGAGTATATTTAGAACCCTTATAACCTTATCCTAGAAATATATAATTTTGGGACCTTTTAAATCCGAAAAACACTTCATAATTATGTAACATTTCATGAATTTCCAAGAGTGCCCCTCCTCTCCTCTTATAAAAGGCCCCCACCTCTACCACCTTATTCAAACCTTCAAGCCATTTGGCTCGGCCAAAATCTTCCAAAATACTCTCTCAACTTCCCTATATTACTCATAGAAGCCTCACTTTGGACATAAGTCTTCCCAAGGAAGCCTTGGCTCAAATCAAAAAGAGTTACTCGATTTTAAAGGTAATGTCTTCACTTGTGTTCTTTTGTTTTATTTTGCTTCTCCAACCCCTTAAACTATTTTTATTACTTATTTTGTAACAAAACCAGTATATTAAATATACTAAGATGTTGTTATGATAAGGATTTTATTTACACTTACACACACCTTCGTCTAATGGTTAAAGAACATATTTTTTCTGTGGGTGGCGAATTACTGCCTCACGAAACGATGATTATTCAATCTTATTTTAACACCTCTCATGGTGGCCATTAAGATGTCACTATATTTATATATGATATATATTATGTTTATGTTTTCATTATTATTCTGTATTTTTCATTTATGGCGTACCTTTATGGTTTCCATTATGGGTAAACGCGATATTTTCATTTTAGGAAGTGCGGACTACCGCCCCCTCATAGTGATTTGAATCATTAATGCCATATGTGGGATGTATAAAGGATGGTTTAAATGATATTATATATGATATTATACTATAATTATAATATACCTTTATATCATTATGATTTCATTCCATTAAATATGAAATAGAAATGAAAGTAGCGTTCATGCGTACATACGGATTACCGTCTCCATGAACGGTGCATTTCATTTCTTACCTCTAAATGTTATGTAATATTATAAATGCATATATATACTGGATATATATGATATATATGATATCTAAATCATGAATATACTTCTGGATATAATGTATATATTACCACATGAACAACTTATAATTATAAGAAGTTTATTTTTGACTCAAGTACCAAAGATCGACAAAACGACTGTTATTAACTTAAATAATTACATAATGTTCATAACATGGTAATAAGTGATATAAAAGGAATAATGAAGTTGAAAAAGGTTATTAATAAAGTATAAATTAACTCTAGTTTATTATTCAGGAGGTTAAATAACGATCGAGTCAAGTCGAACACGAGGTAAGGGACTTCGTCTCAATCTATTTTCATTGAGGCATATTTTGTGTTATACAAAACTTTCTTTTATACGGTGTATAAACCCCTTTGACTTTTACTTTTATTCAAAAGGAATATTTTTATATGAAGCGTTTTTACTAAATGACAAAAGGAATGCTTTGTCTTACGTATGTAGCCACAACGACTTCTCCGTCGCCGTGACCATTATTTGAGTTTCAGCTTCCTCTACAAGCCATAACTTTTTTTAAATGAAAAATAAATACCATGTTTTACTCTTCTTTTATTTTGGTATTGAAAATGATTTTGATAATGTTTTTATTATATCAATGCATTGTATTGATATCTTGTGATTGAAATGTGGAAATGTTATGTTTCCTTTATGCATGTTTTATGTGATGCGATTATGTTATGGTTTATGATATGTTTAAAACTTTTCATATAAGGAATGAATTGGAATTAATAAGTGACAGGTGGAGCCCGCTATAGCTCCTCGATGCATTGGTAGGTCTCATGAGACAAACTAGTGTCTTGGCACAAGGCCTTGACAAAATCTTATTTTTAGTATTGGCACGAGGCCTTGGCTACATGGTTATGATAGTTTGGAATTATGCATTCCATCATTATGAAAGTGGTTACTGATATTGCTTGTGATTATTAGACTAGTAGAATATCCATGTGAATAAGTAAATGGCATTATTTCATTTTACTTTTACCATATTATTCTGAAGTTCAAGTTTAAAAGTCTTTTGTTTTAGTTATACATTTCCTTTAATGTTTTTTTATTTATGAAAGATTCCGCAATATTTTTATCCTTATTGATCTTCTGAGCTCACCCCTTTCAATGTTTTAATTTTTCCAGGATGTGAAGAAGTATTTTATGAATGAACTGCAGGGATAGTCTGAAGGGGATATGAGTATGGAATATGGAGACCATGTTATTGTATTATTTCACTTTATGATGTAATGTAAAATTTATAAATGTATCTAGTGTTTCCAAGGCTACTAAACTAATCGGTCTTTCAAGACTTGATCTTTTGTGATCATGAAAATGTTACGTAATAACGCACCGACTCTGGGTAACTAGGGTCGGGGCGTTATAGTTGGTATCAGAGGCAGTTTAGTACTAACCTTGGAATCTATATTTAGATAAACTCTGATCAGAGAACATATCCCTAAGACATACTTTGAGGATTAGTATAGAAGAACTTCCTAGAAATATTGGTATTATAGAGATTTTGTGAGTTTTCCAAGCAATACATCCCTGTCTGGATACTAGCAGGTTGAGGCGGCTCTGTCACAGATGTACCTAGGGGTAAAACCCGAAAACACCGCTTTGAGATAGACTCGAACGGGAACTGGTGCATGACAACGGGCCTTGCTGTACTCTTGATTACGACACTCCCGGGTGATATGCTTAGGATAATTCTCATTTTCTTTACAAACCATTATGAAGGGTTTATGAGTATATAATTTCTTAAAGAAAACATTTTTATGATTATGGATTATATCAATAAATAGTTCAATTTATGTTAAGTGTTTTACAAGTATGGAATTACGTATTTTGATTCATAAACTAATCTAGTTTATGCCATTGTTTAGAAATGGCGCCTAGTGGAAGGAATGGAAACCGTATCAATGCACACACTCCATATAGGGATTTCCCTCCTACTCAAGATAATTATAGTGGAGCTGGTGATACAACTGGTGATGATCAACTTATCACCATACTGGGACAACTCACTCAGGTTATGAATAATAACCTTACTCGTATGGAGAACCCTGATCCGCAATGTGGATGATCAATGTTATACCGCTTCATGAGGAAAAAACCGCCAATATTTAATGGGGGTAAAAATCCATTAGTAGCTGAGCAATAGATAAACTCATTAGAGAAAATATTCCATGCCTTGGGGAGTAGCGAAAGGGAGAAGTTTGTCATGGTAGTTTACCGCCTCACTGGAGATGCTGATCAATGGTGGTCATTGATTCAAAACACAAAGGAAGATGATGAAGTATCAAATATGGAATGGAGACTGTTCAAAGATATTTTCTTAGAAAAATACTTTCCTCATGACCATCGAGCAGATATGGAAAGGAAATTTATGAGTCTGAGATAAAAGGAGGATGATAAAGTCGAAAAGTATGAGGCTAACTTTACAAGGTTAGCGAGGTATGCTGCAGATTATATACGTAACCCAAGAAGTAAGATTGATCATTTCTTTTATGGGTTAAAACCATTTCTCCATCGAGCTTTAGTATCACAATATTTCTCATCGTACGAAGATATTGTCTCATGTGCTATCAAGACAGAAAAAGAATTCTCTAAATCTTATGACAATAAAGTAAACCAAGAGAATAAGAGAATGGTGGAACAAGAGACAGATAAAGGGAAAAAGGGAAAGAAGGATTTTCCATTATGCAATAATTGTGGGAAGAAACACCCCAGTACTTGCCTAAAAGGAATGAGAGTTTGTTATAAATGTGGAGAAAAAGGTCACCAGGCTCGCGATTGCAAGGTAAAGAAAGAGACTATCAATATTGAATGATATTATTGTAGGGAAATGGGGAATTATGAAAATGAATGTCCTAAGCATCAGGGAAACTTACCTCAGAAAAGTCCAAGGGTTCAATGCCAATATTATGCTGTTACAACAGTTAAATTGGAATAATTAATGTATTGGTACTTTTGGACTCAAGGATTATATTCTGGTTATAATAATAATGTGATATATATAAGGATTGTACTGTAGTACTTTTTGTTCTCATTAAGGTTTTAATATGATGAAGGTAATCATATTTTTAGTATGTGACAATAAGAGAAACTTTACTTTGTTTGGGGAATCTGATGTTACAATTGATTTTGGAATTTAGAGACCTTTTGGAGAAAGTTTGGACAGAGGTATTTTGGATAACTATAAAGGTTGGAATGAATTAAGTTAAACTTTGGATATTATTGTTTAAGGTTAAAACATTTCTGAAGATTATTTTTGGAATGTTATAATACTATAGTTTTAGGAAAAGGACAACCTGCAGGTTGAGGGATAACCCTTCGTGTCGGACAAAGCTGCCGGAATCGAACCCACAACCATAGTGCGACAGGCCTTTATTACCTACCACTAGCCTACAAGAAGTCCCTGGTTATTACAAAATAGTTTTCCTAATCTAAATGGTATATGTTAATATTTTGAACCTTGTACGATTAGGATAAATATAATATTTTTGAGTTCTATTATCTTTTTGAGTGAAAGATGAGTTTGTGGTAGAAATTAGTTGAAGGTTGAAACTCTACTTATCAAGTATATATATATATATAACTCCATCATATTCTATGAATAAATTAATTCTTAAACTTTAGGAAAGGGATATTAAAAAAATCATGTTATCCTAATACCTTATGTTTTGTTGAACTGATGATATTTTAAATCACCATAGATTGAAGGCTTTGAAGCCCTCAATTTTACACTTATTTGTGATTGATGAACTCAATCAATCCCTAAAAATATTTACGTTTCCCCACAAATTATTTGTCTCTAATTTCCACTAATGTTCTCCTAATCGAGATCATAATTTAATGGTGACTTTTTCATTTCAATTTCCCTCTTATTAAGACTAAATTTTATTAACCCTATTTCCGATGTGGGTTTTCCACAAAAGTATTTTATACTTTCAACCTTTTATTTTTGAAGAATAATTTCAAATTGCGAGGATGCAATTTATTGAAGGAGGGGAGAATGTAACACCCCGAGCTTCCATGGTACGCTTCTCTTTGAATAATAGAGCAGCGTGTGTAGTACGCAACCTCAAGTTCTAACACACCGCGACCAATCAAAGTAGCCGTTATGAATAGTAATACCCAATTTTTGAAATTATATAAATTTTATATTTCAAAATGAAATTCATTTTTGGATTCGGAATATCGAAATTATCCTATGTTGAATTTTTGGTATTTTTCCGAGAACTTCCAATTTTCGATGAATAGTGAAAAATACTTAAAAACAACTTTTTTAATAAAAATAATTTATACTGATAAATTATACTATTGAGTGGTTTTAAAGTATAATTATAATATAATTTTACCATTTTATCCAATGGTGGTCATTATAATTAATTTCACTTTGAAATTGGACACAAACAATTGCCAATCTTTTGATTAATATTGTTTCTTAAAAACACGCTATTTGTTTTGACAACGAGAATTAATTATAAAATTAATTAATGAAACTTATATGTTTGGAATTTTGTAAAATAGACATCATTTTTTAATTCAGAATATAAATTATAGCTTAGGGTGAATGTTTGGTATTTTTCTGAAAAACTTTAATTTTTGATGAATACTGAAACCACTAAGTGGTAGTTTAAAAACTAATTTTTTGTGTAAATGAAAAATTACCACTTTTGTGTATTGAATTTCAAAAATCTGACATACATGGTTGTAATTAGGAAGAAAAATGTGGTTCAATGAGATGAAAATAATTTTTGGGTGAATAATAACTTTTAAGTTTTATTAATCGCGATTAAAGGTAATTAGTGAAATTTAAGGTAAAAATGATATTATAAAAATATGAAAATATCTTGAAACTTGTCCTTACCTTATTGGATAAGTCATGGCCGACCAAGAAAATCCATGGGTCAACTTGGGGACCCCATGGAGCCACTTGGGTATGAAAATGACATTAATAACGTTTTATTTAAAGTAAAAATAAAATTGTCACAAATATGTGTTGTTTTACTAAAACAATTATTACATGGGGTTATATAAGTTAACTTTTCGACTATAAATATTAATTGGAAAGATAAAAATATTTCCTACATCATGATATTTTTTTTATAATTTTTATACATTAAATAGATTAAATATTTTATGACAACATGATTATGCAGTGATTACCTCATTAATTAACGATTTAAATAAAATGAAAAGATAATGTAACATCTAAGACTTAAAATTGTCAAAAACCTATTGGATGAGTATATTTAGAACCATTATCACCTTATCCTCTAAATATATAATTGTGGGACCTTTGAAATCCGAAAAGCACTTCATAATTATGTAACATTTCATGACTTTCCAAGAGTGCCCCTCCTCTCCTCTTATAAAAGGCCCCCACCTCTACCACCTTATTCACACCTTCAAGCCATTTGGCTCGGGTAAACTCTACCAAAATACTCTCTAAACTTTACTCTATTACTCATATAAGCATAAATTTGGTCATAAGTCTTACCAAGGAAGCCTTTGGCTCAAATAAAGAAGAGTTACCCGATTTTAAAGGTAATGTCTTCACTTGTGTTATTTTGTTTTATTTTGCTTCTCCAACACCTTAAACTATCTTTATTACTTCTTTTGTAACAACAAAAGTATATTAAATATACTAGGATGTTTTTATGATAAGGATTTGATTTAAACTTACACACACCTTCGTCTAATCATTAAAGAACATACTGTTTCTGTGGGTGGCGAATTACTGCCTCACGAAACGATGATTGTTCAATATTCTTTTAACACCTCTCATGGTGGACATTAAGATGTCACTCTATTTATATATGATATATATTGTATTTATGTTTTCATTATTATTCTGTATTTTTCATTTATTTCATACCTTTATGGTTTCTATAATGGGTAAACACGATATTTTCATTTTAGGAAGTGCAGACTACTGCCCCCTCAAAGTGATTTGATTCGTTAAATCCATATGTGGGATGTATAAAGGATGGAGTAAATGATATTATATATGATATTATACTTTAATTATAATATAACTTTATATCATTATGATTTCATTCCATTAAATACGAAATTGAAATGAAAGTAGCATTCATGGGTACGTACGACTTACCGTCTCCATGAACGGTGCATTTCATTTCTTACCTCTAAATGTTATGTAATATTATAAATGCATATATATACTGGATATATATGATATATATGATATCTAAATCATGAATATACTTTTGGATATGATGGATATTTTACCACACGAACAACTTGTAATTATAAGAAGTTTATTTTTGACTCAAGTACCAAAGATTGAAAAAACGACTGTTATTAACTTAAATAATTACATAATGTTCATAACATGGTAATAAGTGATATAAAAGGAATAAAGAACTTGAAAAAGGTTCTTAAGCAAGTAGAAATTAACTCTAGTTTATTATTCAGGAGGTTAAATAATGATCGAGTCAAGTTGAACACGAGGTAAGGGACTTCGTCTCAATCTCTTTTCATTGAGGCATATTTTGTGTTATACACAACTTTCTTTTATACGGTGTATAAACCCATTTGACTTTTACTTTTATTCAAAATGAATATTTTTATACGAAGTGTTTTTACTAAACAACAAAAGGAATTCTTTGTCTTACGTATGAGGCGACAACGACTTCTCCGTCGCCGTGACCATTATTTGAGTTTCGGCTTCCTCTACAAGCCATAACTTTTTTTTAAATGAAAAATAAATACCATGTTTTACTCTTATTTTATTTTGGAATTGAAAATGGTTTTGATAATGTTTTTATTATATCAATTTGTTTTATTTATATCTTGTGATTGAAAGGTAGAAATGTTATGTTTCCTTTATGCATGTTTTATGTGATACGATTATGTTATGGTTTATGATATGTTTAAACCTTTTCATATGAGGAATGAATTGGACTTAATAAGTGACTGGTGGAGCCCGATATAGCTCCTTGATGCATTAGTAGGTATCCTGAGACAAACTAGTATCTTGGAACGAGGCCTTGAAAAAATATTATTTGTAGTCTTGGCACGAGGCCTTGGATACATGGTTATGATAGTCTGACATTATGCATTACATCATTATGAAAGTAGTTATTGATATTTCATGTGATTATTCGACTAGTAGAATATCCATGTGAATAACTAAATGGAATTATTTCATTTTACTTTTTCCATATTATGCTGAAGTTCAAGTTTAAAAGGCTTTTGTTTTAGTTATACATTACCTTAAATGTTTATGTTTATTTATAAAAGCTTCCGCAATATTGTTATCCTTACTGAGCATCTGAGCTCACCCCTTTCAATGTTTTAATTTTTCCAGGATGTGAAGAAGTATTTTATGAATCGCCTGTAGGGATAGTCTGAAGGGGATATGAGTGTGGACTATGGAGACCATGTTATAGTATTTTTTCACTTTATGATGTAATGTAACATTTATGAATGTATCTAGTGTTTCCAAGGCTACTAAACTAATAGGTCTTTCTAGACTTGATCTTTTGTGATCATGCCAATGTTACGTAATAACGCACCGACTCTGGGTAACTGGGGTTGGGGCGTTACAGACAAAGATGGTGATTCAGATCCTGGAGGACATGCTCCGTGCATGTGGTTAAGACTATGGAGGTTCATGTACATCCATTTTTGTATTGGTTTAATTTTACTATAATAATAGTTACTAATTCTCAATTCGAATAGATCCTTTTAAGGCGCTCTATGGTTGGTCTTTTCGGTCTCCACTATGTTGGACTGAGTTAAGTGGGACTTCACTATTGGGGCCAATCCTTATGAAGGATACGTCTGAGAAGGTCAAGTTGATCAGGTAACACTTATTGATAGCTCAAAGTAATCATAAATCTTATGATGACCTGAGGTGTCTAGACCTAGAGTTTTCTACAGGTGATAGAGTATTCTTGAAAGTGGCCCCTCATCTGGGCCATCGTGGATTGGGAAAGAAAGGGAAGCTGACACCATGATATTTCAGTTATTTTGAGACAACTGAGCATATAGGCAGGGTGCAATATAGGTTGGCCTTTCAATCTTAGTTGACTTCCATTCATGACGTTTTCCATGTCTTCTAGTTAAAAAAGTACAACCTGGATCCGTCCCATGTGCTGAATTAGGAAGAACTGGAGATAGAGCCCGATTTATTGGTGTTTGAGAGGCCGATGAGAATTTTGGACTCCTGAGAAAAAGTTATATGAGGGAATTCTATCCCTCTGGAAGCATGGGACTAATGAGCATAGGACATGGGAGCAGAAGTCTTGGGTTGAAGAGCAGTTTCCACTTCTCTTATCTGATCTAGATTCAAGATGACTTTCTGATGGAGGAATGTTTATATGGTGGGTAGAATTGTTACATCCATGAATTTTTTAATGTTATTTTTCATTTAATTTCTATTTTTTTGGGGTTTCCCATGTATTTTTGGAGAAAGGGGGGTTTCATCACGATTTGGGCCAAACCATGAGCACAATTCCAGATTTAAAAACAAAATTTGTTTCTTTTACAACTCCTCAATTTTTAAATTTTTTTACCTATTACACTCCCCACTAAGCCTAAAATGAAATATTAAAACCACCATGTCCATTTGGATCCCTTAGGAACTCGTTATCATTTTGGATCTAGGTGATTTAGTTAGGCATTGGGCCAACCTGTGTGCCTATTTCCTGCTTTAAAAAAATAATTCTTTAATATCTCATTAATTTTTTAATTTTTTTCAGTGATTCCACCTCATAATAGAATCCAAAAACCCTAGGATCTCCCCAATTATTTATTTTTCCTCTTTTGAGCTCATTTGAATTGTAGATTAGGGCGAAAGTTCTCAGGGTTTCTCAAATCTTCCAGACTTGAGAAGGTAATTTTTTTCATCCACAAATCATTCAATTTTCACTCTTTTCCCCAATTTTTGTCCCCACTTTACCTAATAATCCTCATTCAAGTCTCCCTATCAGTTTTGTTTTCTTCGTGATTCAAATTTTGGTATATTTGGGGAGATTTCTTCAAGATCTCTCAAGTAAATGGGTTTCCTTCCTTCCTCCTATTTTCTTAGGGTTTCTTCCATTTATTCTTGAAGATCCTATTGTCCAGATAGTAGGGATTAGAACCTAGGGTTTGATATTTTGTTTCTTGGTCCAGTATTGTGGTTTTTGGTTTGATTTAACTCCCTTGTAGTGCATCAGTGGTGCAGGTGAACTTTCACATAAGGATTTGGTGTTTTGATACTTGCGATAAGTGATTCCATGTGTAAACACTCTTGGATGATTTATCATTTTTGTATTTATAATCATTTCATGTTAATATTCCTTGTTAATTGGTGTGAAAACTATTTTTGGTGGTGTTTGTTAAGCGAATGATGCTAAAATGTCATTTTTTTGTGAAAATGGGTGTTTTTCATGGATATCCCATGTTGGATCATTTGAGGTTGTTTTCTAATTGATGAAATGGTTTTATTAAAATTTTTTAGTGCTATAAATTCTGTTTTGGTGAAATATGGGTATGAACATGGTGTTCAAAGTGTGGTTTTGAATGGATTTTATGTGCAAAATATTTTTATATTTTGTGATGTTGTTTTATGGAAATTCTAAATGTTTTATTGAGTGATATAAGTGGTGTAAAGAATGTGTAGCTACTATTTTTAATGTGGGTGACCAGAACTGATGATTTTATGTGCAATTGTATTTTGGTAATATGTGGAATTTGTTTTAGAATAAAGGGGGAACCTAGGTATCTAGGTGGGCGAACATGTACTAGTACACTAGTGATCCGGAGTGGTTTTGTCCCTATTTCACATAGCAAGTTGGACATTGACAACAGTAAAAAAACTATATTGATGATTTTTAGGGACCACTAGGTTATGGGTATGTTTCATACTAGTGGGTCATGCATGATAAATTTTTTTACAATGGTTACTTTACACCGAGATACGAGGTACATGGGGCCCTAAACTAACTTGTGCCTAGGGGTGTTCCTAAGATTAGTGCTCATTGGATATTTTGTATTTATCATTGGATTAGGGTTCATTTGGATAGAAAAATGAAGTATCTTACATGTTTTAATTAAATGTTTCCACTCTTTGAAATTTACCTTTTAAAATTGTTTACCTTTAAAAGTTTTATTCTTTAGAATTTATTGCCACCATTTCTTGTTTATCAAAAACTTGCATGCTTTTCATCTTGTATTGCTTACTATATTTAATAATTTGGGTGGTATCCTATTCCTCTTAGGATCAAACCATAATTGAAAACCTTGGGTGTAAGTATACTTGATCATGTTTGATGTAGGTAAAGACAGGGCCTTGGGTGATAGTGGTTCAGGTTGCTAGTTTCTTCCCTTGGTGCGGTGTTGTGGAGACAAATTGTAGGTGATAACCCCTTGTCATGTGGAGTCCCTTGGGCTCTTTTTATTCTAATTTTATGTATATTTGGACCTCTTGTGTCATGTTTAAACCTATGTGTTCAGTTCTGGATTTTATTTAAGGCATGTTTGGCATAAATTTTTAGATTTGGTTTATTGATTGTTTTTGGTTGTTAAACAATTCAAAACTTAGGTAAATTGCTCCCAAACAATAATACATGATACCCAAGCACTTGTTCCAGACCATCAGGATAGGTAAAGCTTTTCGGGACTTTCCATGGGTTGGGTTTGGTGCTGGTAATGATGGAGACCAGATTCAGTTTGTGATAATCAGTCTCAGCCTTTGGCTTATTAATGCAAATCTATCTCAAATAAAGGATTTCAAGGAAATGAGGCCCTGACCTATAATGATAGTATCACAAAAGAATATTGATCTAGATCATGATAGTGGTAAGACTATAAAAAAGGAAACATGTGTCTACATCAGCCTCAAACATTATGTTTCTTGACCCCACATATAAATCATCAAGTGCATATAACCTAATGAAAATTTACAATTTAAATAAGGTCGATTAAAAACATTTAAAACCTCTATAAATTTCCTAGTATAGTTTACACACATCAAACCACTTTTAAACAACCCTAAGGTTTAACTCCTATTATTTAATTAATTCAAAGGATTAGGTACTCCACTCATGACCCAGGTCACCCAAGTCAAAAGTGGTTATACAACATAATTCCATATGCACTAAGTGTCAACACTAACTTCTCACTCGGATAGGTATACTTTCCCCCACTCAAGGAAGGTTAATTGACACCTAAAAAAGTCTATCCTACTAAAATATCACTCAAGGAAACCATCATTAGGCCACAATTATATTCTCACCCCACTTTAAATCAAGTGCATGACATCAGTGACCACAACTTCAAAGAATAATAATTAGAGATCTTTCATGTCCCTAGATAGCCTCACCTACTCATACGTGTTCAAGAAGGAAAATTGAAATTAACTTGGGGTCAACCTCTCAAAGGTGGTGAGATAAATTATCACACAATGTAAGGAAATATGTATAAACCTTAGGGAAAGGTTGGTGACCACCTATCTCAACCTAAGGGAATCCTTCTTATTGAAAAAATTTAGATGAATTGAATCGAATCTATAGATATCAAGGAATCTAAAAAATTCTAAAATTAGGCATCACTAGTTAAGAATTATATAATAGAAATGAAATGTTTATTAGAGGGAAGATGAGCTATAGACTTATAATTGGAAACTCATCAAGACCAACGACACCTGAATTCAAAAATAATAGAGAGATATTTAGCACTTGGGAGTAAAGAGGGAGAGAGGAATGGGAGTGGGGGTGTTGTGGTTGTGGATTTTTAAAATAAGAGTATAATTCTCATTTAATAAAAAATTTAATTAAATAATTAATTAATTTTAAAATTAAAAATTTTTTGTTAGTGGATACTAGGTACCTAGACCATAGTCACTGAGTACCCAGTCCCCTACTGGGTACCCACTCTAGGTCCACTGGGAACTTGGTGGCCCAAGCAAAGAAACCCCCTCCCTGGTGAGCCCACTAGGTACCTAGAACCAAGGAACTGAGTACACTTAGTGTATGGTGCCTCCCATGACAGTAGTCTCGACACTAGAAGCAGACTCAAAAAATGACCCTTGATCCTCTGTTAACACCTTAAACACTCAATAAAACCCAAAATATATGTATATGGTGAAAATTTAAAGGAATTCATACCTCATACAGTTGAAAAGTGTTACAACCTCCCGACAATAGGGCAACTCATCTCCAAGATGCATCACTAATCCTCATCAGTGAAAAACTTTGACCACTATGTCCATATGCCAAACTCCAACTCTAAAGTATCCTCTTGGATATTCTTATGCCACCACTATACTCATACTAGATGAAACTTGTTCCCACAAAAAGTTTTCTCACTATGATCCATGATTTGAGTTGGTTGGTCCTCAAACAACATGTCTAGATCCAAATTAACATTATCAACAATGATCACATGGGAAGAATCAACATGCCAAGTCCTAAGTTGAGATACATGTAACAAATAGTGAATAAAATTATACTGTTTAGTATGTGATAACTAATAAGGCACATTATAGATCCTCTTAACAACCTTGAATATCCTCATATACCTGGACATCAGCTTCCCTTACCTTTGAATACAATAGTTCCATGAACATGGAAAAACCTTCAAGAAAACATGGTTTCCTACCTCAAAATCAAGAGCACAACATCTTTAGTCATCATATGAATGTTTCCTACTATGTGAAATAGATAATATCTTCTGGATCAACTATATATTATCTAACATCTCCCACATGATAATTTCCCTAATAACCACTAACTCCTCAACCTCCAACCAATATAGAGATGGTTGGGATGACCCACCATAAAAATCCTCAAAAGGAACCATTTTAATAGAAGTATGGTAACTAGTTTTATAGGAAAACTTGAATAAATAAAGATGAATCTACTGTTAATCACTAAAATTTAAGATACATGTTTGCAACATTTCCTCCAAGATCCTGATAGTATGCTCATACTACCCATTAGTCCGAGGATGGTAAGCTGTACTCAAATGCACCTGCGTATCCAATTATTTCTATAGAACCTACCAAAAGTGAAATTTAAAATGAGCATTTTGGTTTGGAATGATACTCCAAGGAATTATATAAAGATGAAAAATCTCATAGGTATACAACATTTCCAACTTGTTAGTGGAAACGACTCTCAGATAGGTATGAATTGTGTGACCTTATTCAACCAATCCACAATAAACCATAACGCATAACTTCCTTGGAGAGTATTTATAAACCTTATTAAAAAATCCATGATAAAATGATCCCATTTTCACTTAGAAATGGGTAGTCATGGGAGAAATCATGTAGGTCACTGGTGCCTAGACTTTACCCATTGATAGGTAAAGCATCGTAATAAAAACCCTGTTATGTATTTATTTATCTAGATCCACTAATACTGCCTATGAATATCACGGTACATATTTGTGATCCCTAGGTGAACAACCCATCTCAAGGAATGTTCATCCCGCATCAGCTTCTCACACTTGCTCATAGGGAACACAACCCGAACTTGGATACAAATATCCTCATCGGTATCAAGAGACCAATCAAGTGGAGGCTCCCAACCATACATATTATCCATTATCACTAGGAAAAAAAATTCAAACAAATGAATTTCCTTCACTCTCTCAATGAAGGATGATATAATACTCAAATATTCCAAGGTCTCTTTTCCTTGATACTCTTGGACATCAAGGAATATCTTAGCAAAAAACTCACCATCTTCAACTCATTACTAGACACCCACACCACTAGTAACTAAGTCTTCTTACTTATCACACCAACAATAATGTTCCCCTTCCCAGGGGGATGCGTCATCTCAAAGTTGAATGAGTAAAGATACTCAAACAACCTCATCTAATGAAGGTTGAAGTCCTAGTACAAGGACATATACATGAGGCTCTTATATTTTGTGTATAAGAAGAACCTATTTCCTAGAATATAGTGATACCGACATTTTAAAGTGTGCACTACTACTACCAGCTCTAAATCACGAGTCAGATAATTCCACTCATGAAACCTTATCTTTTTGGATTTATAATAAACAAAACACTCATTATATATCCTAATGGATCACAAATCAACCCTTAATGCATCATAATATAAGGTGTACTTCTTTCCAGGATATAGTAAGGTCAAAAATGGCACAGATTTCAACTTTCCATTAATAACTTGGAAGGATATCTCCCAAGAATCATACTATAGAAAATTTATCCCCTTTTTAGTTAAGGTCATCATCATCACTTTAAATATAAAGAAGTCCTAAATGTATCTTATGTAATAGTCTTCTAATCACCAGAAGCTATGAATCTCAAAAACATTATTCATATTATCTTAAGAAACTGTCACTTAAACCTTCTTAGGATACAATGATAAGAAAGTATCTGATATTATTTTCCCTAATAATCACACCCCATTGATATAAAACTAACACTTTATAATATTTTTATATATTCAATTTTCTCTTAGTGTGCTCAAAATGATCTCCAAATGTCAAGCATAGTCCTCCCACGATCGAGAGTATACTAATATATCATTGATTAATACCATAAAAAAGAAGTACAAATATAGATGGAAGACCCTATTGATCAGGGTCGTAAACAATAATGGAATATTAATCAAACCAAAAAACATCACAAGATACTCGTATTGGTTGTACCTTCTCTTAAAGCTAGTAAGGAAAACATCAAATGACCTCTGAAGTATCTAATGGTAGCCTAAACTCAAGTCAAACTTGGATAACTACTTTTCTCCACTCAACTAGTAAAAAATATCATCAATATAAAGAAAATGATACTATTTCTTGATCATCTCATGGTT
Organism: Viscum album; assembly: GCA_963277665.1. Lineage (NCBI taxonomy): Eukaryota > Viridiplantae > Streptophyta > Magnoliopsida > Santalales > Viscaceae > Viscum > Viscum album. The sequence continues at coordinate 1,354,995,080 of OY728160.1, read as the reverse complement.
CTACATGTAAAATTTTATTTCTGCTTTCAGGAACTTAACCCTTGTGTTGATTTCCATTTTTTGTTTGGGTGTATTTCAAGCCTTTATAGGGTGTTTGGAGCTTTATAGAAAATGAAGTAGTAAGTTTCATCATGGAAACCTTGGGATATGATGTGGCTGGTTTAGGGGCTGCACAATTTTGGTGCGGGGTTTGAACCTATGACATAGCTAGTTTTTAGAGCCACTTCCATTTTAGGAAGGGATATAGTGTGGTGAAGACTATTGTGGAATAAGGGTCTGAGGGTTGGAATTGTTCAGTTCTTCCAATTTGGACACCTTTACGGTATGGTGTATCAACTTTGGTGTAGAAGTATACCATGTGATTTGGATCTACATTGTATTTTTTAGAGTCCAGTTGGTAGAGGGTGGTTTCAGTGTGGTTTGGGGTAGATACGTCATGGTCTGGCTATTTTCAGTAGGACTACACCATGGACATGGGGGGGGGGGGGTTAGTGTGGTGTTCTATTTACCAATCTTAAATTCTCTAAGTTTCTTTAAATACAATCTTCTCCCTCTTGAACATCATTCAATATTTTTTATCTTGAATTCCCCTAATAGTAATAATGGCTCCTCCAAACTCCATTCTTCTCGAATTAAAGCTTCGATGGATGCGTTTGATTCCTCTCCAATAAGTGATCTTCCTATTGTTTGATTTTCCCTATTTCTTATCATATATATTTTGAGATTAATGAATCATCATATTAAATATGGATTGTATCCATGTTTGATGTATGATATTTCTAAGGATTCCTTCTAAATATTCCTCACCTTCATTGTCCGTTGGCGTTTCCTATGATGGGTGATTCTTGATCATTGATAAAGGTATGTGGTTACATAATGTTGCTTCCCTACAATTGAAACCTTAATTGCTTGATTAATTAAAAACTTATTTAAAACCGATTTAAATATTGATTTCAAGGGAATAGATTTGTTAAATAAAACTCCATTTTGGGTACTATTGATATATTGAATGATTTTTGAGAAAAAGGGGCTTTTGATGGAAATAGTTTTGATAAAATGATTTTCCTTGATTCTAATAAAATGTATTTAAATGAAAATTGATTTAAAAGGAATGAACTTAGTAAAAACCACTATTTTGGTTTTTCAAATGAAAAAATGGCATATTGAATCTGAAATTGGTCATTTGGATTATGAATGATGAATTTATTTGAACTGATTAATTTTACCATGATTGATTGATTTATTGATTGATTTAAGAACATGTAAGTCTGGGTAGTTGGTGGGTATTTAGGACAAGCACGCTAGGAATATGAATCTCTATTAATGGATTAAAAATGACAACTCTAACAAAAACTTATTTCAGAATGATTTTCCACTGATGGGGTTTTTGTCTCATTGGCATAGAATAAGGGATGCGTGTAAACTTAATCTGTGATCATTGATTGAGTTGTGTGAGGATCCTATATCCTGGAACTAACTAACTTTAGGGCTTATGAACCATTTTTCTTGGTTTTGACTTGGTTATTTCATGTCATCGATTATTGATTTATTTTGTTCCTGTTAATTGTTTTATTTAAATTTTTTATATAAAATATTCATTTAATCATGTTTTTATTTATCTACCATATTTTGATTTAAAATAATGTTTTGTTTTAAAACATGTAAATGTGAATCCATGGATTTTTTTACTTAAATTGAATGCATAAATGGTTTATTATTATGGAATTTATTATGGAATAGTCAGTGAGACCCTACTGGGCTGCTTAGCTCACACCCTATCTTTTCCTTTGGGATTTTTTAAAATTTCTTATGACAAGTCCAAGAAAAGGGAAAGAAACTCTTAGAGGAGGCAGGTGTACTTGATTCATGGGACCTTGAGTGATGGAGTTAACCTATGGAGATGTGATCCACCTGTTACATGGGTTTATCTTTGATATTTATCTTGGAAGATGTTGTGGATTTTTTATGATGTATCATTTGGGTATTGTTTTTCTTCTTTGTTTCTGGTAATTTCTCCTCGAGGAGTGTTGGAATACCGACTTGTAATCTTTATATTCCAGAATTATGTGGTGAAAATCATTCCCTTTTTATGTATTTCATGATGTCATGTTCTAGTTTACAACCCACAGGAAACGAAAACACACTTTGGGCTATGTCAGTACTAGATTGGGTATTAATGTACTAGGGTATGGGGGCTGATTTTTGAAAAATTGGTATCAATGACCATAGGTTGGGCATCTTTAATTGATGTTGGTATATACTCTGAGTTGTCTTGGTATATAGGAGGTGGGATTTTGGGGACTTAGGAGGTAGTTATGAGTGAGTTTCTATCCATCTCTCATAGTAGTGATCCTTAAGTCACCATAGGCGTTTAGGAAGAACATTTTTGAGGAATAAATTGATCTAATCCTAGTCTTTTCCCGAACTTTGATCTAAGTATGTTGAAACCCTAATCTTTAATTCTATCTAATGGAATTGATATTCATGTATCTATTGTTTGAGTTGTTGATCTACGTATCCTTGCTGATGCTTTCAAGTGTTTTTTAATACTATGTAGAATCATTCCTCTAGGAATAAATTTGAATAGGGAATAGGTGGGGATTATTGTAAAACATATTAGGTGAATCCTCCAATAGACCATATTTATTTTGAGATAGTGGTGTGTGTTTTCCAAGCTATGGGATAGGTACTCGTACCTATTCCTATTTAGGCCCCGTTAGCAGAACCTCAAAGGGATGAATCTTAGAATCATTCTCAAGAGTTTATTTTCCATAAAATACCATATTTCCAAGGATATAATGATCCTAAATTTTTTTAGGATTGGATAAAAAATATATATCTTATTTTTTATTTCTTTTAAAAACCTAATTTGATTAAAGTGGAGTGTGTTACATTCAAGATGGAAGGACCTAGCAGGTGATTGTGGGATTCAATGGTGATGGAAAAGAAACAAGAGGGATAAGATTGGAAAGACTTTAAAGTTATTTTAATTTATTAGTTTTATCTAAATATATTGGTCTTGGTGAAATCCAAGGAGTTTCTTAGCCTTCAGCAGGGTGACAGGACCATGACATATTATGCGAACCATTTTGTTGAGCTTAGTCAATTTTTATCCTGAGGTGGTGAAAAATGAGAAGATGAGGGATCAAAGGTATGATATGGGTCTTAAAGTTGAAATTTGGTATCTAGTATTCATATTTAAGTGAACATCTTATGATGACATGTTATATAGAGTATTGATGGATGAGTTTAACCTAACTGGTAAATCAGGTTTGATAGGAGTTCCTTTTTCTTCCAATGGTGGTTTTGTGAGTTCCTTTAAAGGAAAATGGAAGAGTAATTATTTACACGGTGCTTTTAGATAACATTCATAATCAATAACTTCTGAATTTCATAGAAGAGGCCATTTTACTTACTTTTAGTGTGCAAGGTTGGAAATTCAAAGAGGGTTTGTACTAAGGCAAAGAAGATCTATAGTTCTTGTGGTCATTCCAGAAACCTGTATAAGTTATATGATCTATTTTATAATCCATGTAATAGAATGAGATCATCAACACCTAAATTCACTCTGATGTAATCATATTCTTCAAGAGCTAAGGGGTTCCAGCCATAGGCATCCGGAACGAAGCTTCTTTATGAAGTGGAAGAGACTCCAGAGGAAGACGATGCAGGTCCAGTGACTATGAGAGGTACCATAACTATAGATTCATATTTAGTGACTACTTTATTTGATACCAATTCCTCATAATCATTAATATATACTCATATTGTGAACTTTATAAACCTTACTAATGAGATATTGTCTTATGTGATGGATATTACTATGCCCCTCAGAACAAAGAGAGAGCAGAGTCTTCAGTGTCATAATTGTGTTTTCTCTTTATAAGAGTTTGAGATCACCTGGGATTTTCATTTTCTTGATATGAAACCTATTTATTTCATCTTTGGTATGGATTGAATGATTTCTCATAAGGCTGAGATTGACTTTTGTCTTCTACGGGTCTCCTATACTACACCTGATGGGGTTTGCTGTGTCTTGTAGGGAGAATGAGACCTGAGGTCTAGTAGATTTGGACCTCCTTTTCTAGATTTGGTTGGGGTAATATTTTTTTACTTGGATAAAGAATATTTGAGTAATGATCTCCCTCTAATTTTCATATATTTTCCTGACATTTTTCCTTTGGATTTCTCTAACTTTCTGCCAGTAATAGATATTTCATTTTCTATTTTTTTTTTACTTGGTACTCAACCAGTGTCTATTCCTTCTTATAGAACCAGATGAAATAAAAGAGTTTAAATCTCAATTGGATGAATTTCTAGAGAAAGTTATTATATGTCTAAGTGTGTCACCTTGGGTGGAACCTATTCTCTTTGTGAATAAATCTAATGTGACCCTTCTTTTTTGTGTTTATCATAAAAAAATCAATCAAGTTATGGTAAAGAAAAAATATATGTTTCTATAGATTGATGAGATATTTGACTAATTTAAAGGGGTGAAGTGGTTCTTAAAGATCAATATTCGATCTGGTTATCAACAGTTGATAATTAAAGAGTCTATAATTTAGAAGACTTCCTTTAGGAGTGAGTATGACCATTATAATTATTTTGCTATACCTTTTGGTCTGACCAATGATCATGTAATTTTTATATCACTGATGAACATGATATTCCATGAGTACCTTGAATTGTTCATGGTGATATTTGTGGTCAACATACTTTTTTTCTCCAAAACAGAGGAGGATCATGCACATAATCAGATAATAGTTTTTGAAATTTTTAGAGATCACCGAATTTACACATAGATTTTGAAATGTAATTTTTGGATTCAAGAAGTGAAGTTATTGGTACACTTGGTCTCAGAACATGTTATTTCAGTTAATCCTGATAAGTTGAAAGCTATTATGACCGGGGAGAAACTATGTAATGTTTTTGGGATTCATAGCTTCTTGGGAATGTCAAGTTATTATCATAGTTTTGTCAAATATTTCTTGTAGATGGATTCTCCAATGATCGTTCTCACTTAGAAGGTAGTGAAATTATTACGGGGTGTGAAATGTTGGAGTTATTTCGATGAATTGAATCCTATTTTGAGTTATGCACTAGTGTTTACTCTTCTGGAGGCTGGACCAAGCTATGTGGTCTTCTTTTAAGAATTAGGTTTGGGTTTGGGATGTGTTCTTATATAGGGTGATGATGTGGTAACCTATGGTTTTAGAGAGCTTAGGACACACAAGAAGAACTATCTGACCCATGATCTCGAAGTCATGGATGTGATGTATGAAATTAAGAGTTGGATGCATTAACTTTTCAAATAAATGTTTACCATTTATTCATACAACAAAATCTTGATATGTATCTTTTATCAGAAGTATCTAAATCTCCATTAGAGGAGTTTAGTGGAGTACTAGAAGAACTTTTATTTCATCATTGCCTACACCCCAGAAAAAGAGATTGGCATTGTTGATTATTTGAGGTTGGGTTTCCAACTACCCCGTGAGGGAACAATGTGATATGGAATTTGATTGATAGGATGACCAGATCACATCACTTTATACCCATTTGAGATATAAACAATGTTGAGGATATAATAAGTCTCTACATGAAGGAGATTGTCCAGTTTCACAAATTTCCTTTTACTATAGTCTCTCATCGAAATCCTTATTGTACTTATTTCTTTTAGAGAGGACTCTAGGAGGATATAGGATCCCATGTAAATTGGATCATGGAATATCATACTTAGATGGATGGATAGACGGAATGATTTGTATAGATCTAGGAGGAAATGCTATGTGCTTGTGTTCTGAAGATTGGAAGAGCTTGGAATGACTATTTCAGACTAGTTGAGTTTTCTTACACCAACAGTTACCATTACACTATCATAATGGATCTATTTTAGGAATTGTATAGTAGGATATGAAAATATCTATTGTGTTGGTCAAATATTGATGAGGATTCCTTGATTAGACTAAGTTTAGTCTAAGAGAAAATGATGAATATTTATTTGATTCGTTAGAGAATGGTGATGACATAGAGCCAATATAAATATTATGTTGATCTTTATAGATAACTGTTGGAGTTTTATATTGGTACCCAGGTGTTCTTGAGAGTTAAACCTTGTGTGGGTCACTGACATCTTAGAAAATAGTTAAAGATTTTTCTAATGTTTGTGGGTCATTTTGGGGTTATTGAGAGGGTTGGTAATATGGATTACTAGAGGGACTTACCACTATAGTTTACATTTATCCACAATGTGTTTCATGTATCATAGCTTAGGAAGTATCTTTCTAAACCTACTCATGTCCTAAGATAGGAAGATATCTATGTTGAACCCTATTTATCTGTGAATGAGCATCTAGTTAGGATTTTTAATTTTGAGAAAAAGATTCTTCATGGGAAGACTATACCTTTGGTTTGTGTCCTATGGCGGGATGGTTTTTATTTACATGAGATCTATGAGTGTGAGGAACTAATGAGAGGGTAGTGGCCTCATCTCTTTGTCATATAATCTTCTTGGTAGGATTTCTGGGGATAAAAAGTGTTTATGGTGGGGAGGTTGTAACATTATGTTACCTATTTTGGGTACTTTTCCCTTCCTTGTGTTGATTTTCTTTTTTTGTGGTGCATTTTGGACCTTTTGAGGGAATTGAAGGGGAAAATCTCTATATCAAAGGATTTTTTTATTCTAAAAATTAAATTACATATTTTTTTTGGGCTATCCATGATTTTAGGTTGATATTTGAGGAATAAATAAATATAAATCAACACATAGAAGGTGTTTTTCTTGAATAAGTTTAAAAACTACTGTAAATAAGGAATACCCCTACAACCTTCTATAATTTGACGGAAACCCTCATGAATACGATATAAGGGACTGGGTCAATCATTGAGATAAAAATTTTAAGTGGAAGAAGTGGTATTTCAAAATTTCAGAAATAGAGAGAAAATATCCAAAGAATAAAAATAGTAGGAGGCTTATACGAAAGGGGACTTCAACTTGAACTGGAATCAGACAACTAGAGATACTATACCAAAGCATTTTGTTATAGTGTACTACTACTGTAGGTATTTAATTTTTATTTTTCCTATCCCCACATGACTAGAATTATTGGGTAAATATTCTATGTACCAAGTGATATAATGAAAGAGGATTCTTCTTAGTTTTGGAAAGTGTGTGTGATTCATTTTTATGATGAGTTGTGTATTTCCATTAATTATCATCTCAATATTACCCCCTTTCTCATGCGTGACCAATGCTGTGAGAGAAGGGTATCCTGCTTAAAATACATCAACTAGTTATCCATTTCATGAAACAACAAATTCACAAGTTAGGGATAACTATGTTTAAATGATTTTTTGAACACCTAACAATAAATTATACTAGGTATCCAAGAGGGGAAAGGGGAATTTATAAAGTGGAGAGTGAGTAATATGAGAGGAGGATTTATAAGTTTCAACTATGACAACATATAATATAAATCACATCACCATTTAAACTAAGCACATGAACCTTAATTTATATTTTATTGGTATGTTCATTACTTGTCTAAGAAATTGAAACCAATTCAATATTATAATTTTCTTCATTTAGATTTTTCCTAAACATTCTAAAACAATTTATATAGCTTTATTTGTGGATATAACTCAATCAACACTCTATTATGTTTTAAAATTAGTTAGTTTAGTTCAATAATATTCATCGATAGTGATGCTCTCCTTCCACCACCATGCAGAACTAAACCCCACACATCATTGCTCACTCCCTCATATACACATGATTTTGTGCCTACACTGACCCATGTAGGGGCTTGCTCGAACCCCATGGAATTCCTAAGGATGGGCTTGGATGGAGGGACCTTCTTAGGCCTACTATGCGGATTTCCCTCCTTGGATGAGGGTTGTACAGTTGTGGTCCATTTTTTACTAAGTCCTATCCCTTTTCATTTCTCCTACACAACACACACAACACACTTAGAAAATATAAGACATTTTAAAACATTTATTTTTATTAATTTTTATTTCTTTTTCCAAATTTTCATTCTAAAATGTAAATACCCCAAAACAATTTTTCTTAATTAAAATATGGGTATTATTTATTAAAAAGTATATGAAATTAATGAATTAAAAATTAAAAATTTATGCACAAAAATGAGCTCGTCACTGAACACTACCATGAACTCCATTATAACCTAGCCTTTTCCATGGTGTTCTCGACACAAATATCCCAAAATAGTTGGCGTTAAGACATGGATCCAAAGGAGAAGTAGTTTTCTCTCACCACGACCTATAAAATGTTCGTAGCGAAGTCTCCCAGGATGTGGTCAACAACATCCTCCTCTGAGCACTGTGTCTTGGCCAAGTTATTTCCCCATTTCCCATTTTATACCATAGTACACCACATACACCATGACATTCACCAAGTTATTGTATTTCCCGTTTTGGGTAGAAAAACAATAAAACCGAAAATTAAGAATTAAAAAACTGTCACAGGTCCTGAAAAAACAAGTCAACTCTATGTCTTACTCTCATAATATTAATTTAATATTCCAAATTATTTAACTGTAAAAGGGAGTCAATACATTTTATGTGTATTTTGAATATGAAATTTGGATTTTCAGTGAGATTCCACCTAGTCATCCACTATTACAACATAAGTAGGGTGGAGACATGGTTCCACTGAGGTATTCAAAAGATTAAACCCCTGAGTGTGGAGGTGATTATGAGAAATAGTTAGAGGTTACAAGGCAAGAATTTTATCCATAGTAGCTAAAGGAGTTTGGGAAGTGGCTTGATGAGCAGATCATGGTGAGCTTAGTGCATATTATTCTGAGTTTTGATCAGGGAGCTTAGGTAGTTGATTCTTCAATGACACATGTGAAATGGAAGTTTCAATCACAAAAAATTCATTTCTTTTAGAGAGATGATGGACCTTAAGAAGTGGAGTACTAGATAGAGTCAATTCATACTATTTTTTATTTGATCGAGACATCACCAAGATGGAGGGTAAAATTGGCTATGATATCCCATATCATAAATGATTATACAATCACATATTACAATATCATATATCATATAACTATCAATAGTTAAATTTCTAGATCATTTTTCATAATTTCCAATATGTTGTAAAAATGATATCTGATTTCTTCATTTTTAACCATGATTTCAAGAATTAAATAACATAGTGAAGCATTGATACTATTAAAGGGGTTATAAGGATTAAAAGAAACTTATTAAATTCATTAGAATACATTAAAACCCAGAAATTATCAAATAACCATGCATGGAGACAAAATAATGTATATACATAAAATGAAGAACTTGTGTGCCTTTCAATGAAGAGTTTTTGTTATAATATTCAATCAAAGTGGATTGATAAAGATCCTTTGGAGGCATCCAATATAATCTCTCATTTTTGGTGTATTTGTAGATTAAAAAAAATCACTCAATTCTTGAGTGGGATTTTCATTCCTTCCCTGGTATGCTAGTATCTCATGAGAGTTAAGGAATGAGGATAAAATATTTATGGGAGATATGACAGAAGGAATCAGTAAACCTATTTAAATAGATATTGGGACACTCCTAATCCTTCTAAAACATTTAATTGAATGTTATAAAACATTCAGGTAAATCCTTTGATTATAAATAGTTCATAATCTTTTTTCAAAACAACTCTCGTGTATTTCATCACATGAAATGTTTCAATTGATAATGGACAACATAGAAAATTCCTGACTAATATAATTTTTCTTCCCCCAAAAAATAAAAAAATGATAAGTAAATTTTATGAAACGACTAATACAAAATGATATAGTCAAGTTATACAATAAAACTAGAATAGATAGTGGTATATTATCACTATAACATTCTTTATGATATTCCATTTAACTAAGTAATAAATATGCCTTAGATCTATATATTTTGTAAAATAAAATATGCACATATCGTATACTAAAATAGAAGGTCTTTATTACTTACCTCCATCACTCGATCCAATAGAAAAACTATAAATTAATGAATTTAAAAAATCATACTCGGAACAAATCAAATAGCTCAAATGTAACAACAATTAAAAGAAAAACAATCCCAACTCCCTGGTAACTTGGACTTCTACTTATGCAGGTACTAAAAAAACACAAGCACAACTTCCATCCCAAGTTATGACCGGTGTTATCTATGTATATCACATCCCAAATAGTAATAAAAAGAAAACAATCTCTAATTCCACTTTGTAACATCTCTGACCCAATAACTAACCTTTGACCCGATTTGGAGTGTCACAAGACCTTAGGCATGCCTCATTATATTCCAGAGGTTGTCAACTAGAAATGGGGGTATGATAATACCACTTGGGGAGGTTATACCCTTAGTATCAAAATAAGAAATAATAGGTAAATAATTGAGCATCTATATAATAGATAAACATTAGAGTATATCCAATGGGTTTACCATGAAATTCTAACAATGAATGACATCACCATGCTATAAAAAATGTAACTCATGTTAGTAGACCACCATCCAATAAAGAAAACTCTCCTAATTTAATAACCATATATAGTACAAAATTAAAATGAATAATGAAAAGGATGACCTAATATTGGTCCTTTAAATTACCTCAGACTTGTCTCCACACCCCCACCAATATTTATATTTCATCAACCAATACTAGGGTCATCACCCAAATATGAATGTCAACCATGATATATGCATGTTCACAAAAGTTCCCATGGAGGCTGTGAGCATAAAAATCAGTAAGAAACCACTAATAGTGCCCCTAATAAAAACCATTATATATGTCCATGCATGTATCGAATGAAAAGGATGTTGTAACATATCATATGCATACATTTTTCTAATCATGGGTACTTAGGAAACCAATATAGTGGTTTACTCATACCTACTTTGGTTAGTGTTGGAGTAAGTTTAAATATATCACTATAACATCTTAAGTTCAATGGGGTAGTATTTTTATAGAAACCCAAGATAAATATAACTTAAATAATATATTAATTTTATGATTTAAATAATACATCTCACAAACAATCATACAACCCAAGGACTGAAAGGTTTAGTGTCTTGAATATTATCTACAAATACATCTTATATTAAAATGATTTAGAAAAAAACTCCATAATCATGCTCCTTTATACCCTCATTTATACATATTATATGATATAACCATCTTCCTAACCTGGGGGTGGAAACATAAGAAACGGGTGACCTCAAACACTTAGTAATGTAAAAACTCATCATAATGTATCAGATTATAAACATGAAGGAGACATGAAGAAGAGGATAAATATATTACTAAAAGATCATAAGACTATATATGATAATTATAAAATATGATGAAGTAATATAATATCATAAAAATATAATTAATTAAGCATAAAAGTTATGAAATTTCCTAATATAGACCTCAATAATCATAAAATATGTGAGCACACCATAAAAGTTTAGAATACTTTAAAAATAAAATGTAACATGAAAACATGGAATATCATGAAAATGAAATGAATATTGTAAATGTTTCATAAATTGATAAACAACTTGGGAATGTGAAAAAGGTATAAGTATATGAAAAAAATTGTGAGAAAACTCATTTTTTCCATGCCTCTATGAACAAACTCATTATGTCCAGGCCTAGAAATGCGAGCAAACTCATTATGACTGTGTCTGTGTGAACAAAATTATTAAGTATTTTACAAAATATATCATGAGATATAAACTTAAACCATTTAATTGGAGGAAAATATAATACCCCACACATAATCATCCAAATATATGTGTTCTACTTAAAATCAATCATCATCGTATCTTAAAGAACCCATGAAAAAAGAATGGTTTTATTCAACTTTTCAAAAACATCACATAACTTGAACTTAAGAAATCATAGGATATAATATATCTCATTTTCCAAAAGGAATCATATCATAATAAAATATATATGTTTATCAAAATAACACTTCATGAGATATAAAACTTATAGGAAAAATAGAAGTGAAAATAAAAAAAAATCACAAAACCTTTTAAATAATGTTATAAAAGCTAAAGTGAAAGTTACATTAAAAAAATTGATAAGTTAAATAGAATAATTTTAAAAACCTTATTATAAATAAATCCAAATAAATAATCCTTGAAAAGAAAAAAAACAAAGATAATAAATAGAGTGTGGTAAATAATAAAAATAAATGCCTTTTTTAATTATTTTAGTTCGTTTAAAAAAATCACATTGGAGAAATGTTGAAATAATTTAATTTCATAAAATATATAAAATAAAATATTAAGAATAAAAAATATAAAAAAAACTTGGATTTCATTAAAGAAAAAACTTTCTATGGGAAAAACATAGATATGGAAGAGAAGATTCATTAGTAAGAATGTTAGTTATTCTTACCAATGTTATAATTTTATTTTGGAAAATTTTTAATCAAATAAGTGGTTATTGATGAAAATAAGTAGTTTATATAGAGAACTAGAGTAAATTACATAAAAAATATGAAACTTTCATGATTAAATAAAGCTTGAAAAGTATATTCAAGTAAGAAAGATAATGACTTTGTGAATCAGAAATTGAGTCGATGAAACCCTTAGCTTGAATTATCACTTAGTTAATAAAACTCTAATCTACTATATAAGAAACATAACTATATTAATCACCTATTTCATAACCTTATTCATATCTATAACCTTTTATAAAATTTATTTATAATTATTCTCTATATTTATATTAGTTAGTTACTATATATTTTCAATATCGAGTGTGAATAATCTTGATTATTTTTAAAATATTTTTTTAATAGAAGTATTTTTCTTCATTATTCTCCCAAATTTAATAATTCTCATATAATATAAGTTACTTTAATTTATTATTTATAATTATTTATAATGTTATAATTTCATTCTATGGGAGTGTTGGTTATGATCCTTAAAGATAAATTTAGCGATAAGCATGTTTCAGTGATTTTTAATGAACAGATAGTGGAATCTTAACTAATGATTTTATTTATTTATATCATATATAATCATTAGTTAGTTATTATAGTCATCCTTGTTATTATTTTATATCATTGTTCAAGTAGGTGGTTAGACCGGCCCAAACACGAGCATTCCATAATTAATGGATGATTATTATTATAAAAGTGGTTTATCATGGAATAATATCATTATTAAAGAATCATAATGATATTATTTAGATAGTTTTAATTATTTTAATTATATTTAAAAAAACAAATTAATAATAAATAAACTATATGAAAAATGAGATACGTTACTTCATGGAGGTAGTAGTTCGCACAACACATCGTTAATGTTTTCATTTCTCATAGAATGAATGGGAAATATGGATTAAAATTTGTATATTATTAATAATAATTATATTATATTTATCACACTTATACCTTAATTTTACTCCCATAATCATAAAATAGATTTGGTGGTTAAAAAATGGAAGTCGTCGCTTCATGGTGGTGGTTGTTCATACAACGTATGAATGAAAATTTCATTTTTCTTAATAGAAAAGGGAAAACATAATTAATATATATTTTAGTAGAATAATAACATTAATTATAAAAACAATAATAATTTAATTATATAATAATTATAAAATTACATTTATTAAAGTAAGATATAAAGGAAAGGAAGTTAGGGGAAAAGGAGTACTCACGTTGAAATCTTTGTGTTTTCCTTGGAGGATTCCTCAAAAATATAAATCTTATGAAGATATCTTGTGACCATAGTCTCAAGGAAAAAGAAAATGATTATAAACGGATAATAATGGTTATAGTTTTATGTATAAAACCAATTCTTTTAGTGGTCTTGAAGGGGTGGTGAGAGGTCCCTTTTATAAATGGCGAGGATGGAATTTTTTGTAAATATTTCAACTTAATATAAAGAGAGTTCATGTTTCGCATCTCAATAAGACTCCAAAATTTATAATAATATATTTTAGGTGATATAATGTCTATAATTCATCAACCATAAATTTTAACATTGGTTTTAAACAAGTTTTTAAGTCCTTTAGTCTTAGAATTTATTCTTTTACCATTTTTGTTCTTATGGTAACCAACTTTTTCCTAAATAATTTACTTTTAATACATAAAAAAATAGTAGCTATTAAATAATTTATACCTAATGATTCCAAATATAAAATATATTTTATCATATAAAATTTATATATATAAGAAAAATTAATTTTAACATTAGCGCATGTAATGCTTAAAAATCTATTTTTTAGAAAAAGTGTATTTTTAACCTAAAAATTTATGTGTTGGTTAAAATTATCCATGTATTTGATTATAATGATGTAAATTTTTTTATTTTAACATAAATAAGATTTATTTGGATTTAAAATCAATCTAAAACAAAATTTTACTTAAATAAAATTTTATCAAAAGGAAGGACCAAAAACAGTTTCTTTTATTGAAAAATATTACTTATGTTTATAAAATGTTAAACATATGTTTTATAAATTAAGAATAGTATTTTAAAAATATATTATTTTAATCCTTAAATACATATTTTATCAATTGAAAGGTTTTATAAAATTCTATTTCTTTCTTATATAATGATAAGGTCATAAAATTTATAGTTTTGGTAAAAACTATATTTTTCACTATTTACCTAAAAAAAATTATTTTAGAAAAATTATAAAAATTAATTCTAAGATATTTTTTATATTATAAATTCATAAATTAAAACTTTTTTGTCTAATTCAAATTCTAGTATTTATAAATTTATTTTTTAAATGAAAATAAATATATAAAGAAAATTGATTTTATTGAAAAATGAATTGTTTAAACTTTAATTACTCTTAATCCTATTTTGTATGCATTTCTAATTGGTTACTATATTTTATATACTATATGTTTTATTATTTTTATAATTTTCTTATCTAATTTTCCATGGTTGATTTTATTTTTGTGCTTCGTACGAGACAAGCTACTCGCATGATATTTAATTAAAGAAGATTATTTACAAAAATCATGTGTCTTTGTAACGTTCTCACGCCAATAATGATCCGAGTGTGTAGTTCATGTCTTAACTTTTAAAGACCTGGAAAATTCCATATAATTTTTTTAAAATTATTTGGGATTATTACGGGTCTGTGAAAATTGACGGTGCATGATTCTGAGGCCCGGTGTGCCCAGAATAAAATTTTGAATTTTTTTTAAAGGTACGTTCAGTAAATGTATGAGCAGCATTTTCTATCTTTTGAACTGGTGCTCAGATTAAAAATATGAGGGCACCATTGAATCCACATCCTCAGGATTCGCTTAAGGGAGGCTTAACTTCGACCGCAGTTGGTCGGGTTAAAAAGTTAGTATTTTTCAACTTTTAAAGGAAAAATAAAATAACATAGAGGTTATTTTTTTCCTACAACCTATTGAGCGGTGGTGGAAGGGACCACAGAGGTAGTCATAAATTTAATATAGGATATTAAATTCTTGGTTACACTTTGGTTGCATAACCACCCCCGGTGTAATTAATGATGCACATTAATTACGTCAATTAATGAACCTCATTAATTCCTCATGCGTTACTCACCCTTTTCCCCACTCTATTTAAGTGAGGCTCAGGATGGAGTTTTGACACGGCTTCACCAATCGGGGAACCACTGGCGAAGTGATGCGACACCTTCCACCGATGGATACAGAAGCTTGGGCGACAACGAACCAAGATTGATGAACACCAACGTCTTCATCAAAGCGCAAATTCTCCTTCCACCACCGCAATGAATCCAATGATTCTCAAGGTAGGGGTTGTCATTTAATTCAAGAAATTCCCATGATTCTTCTCTTTGTTCTTGAATTTGTGGGTGGTCATTGCGAGGGGGATTTGAATGGGTTTTATCATTATTTTTAATATGATGTATAAATTACTCCCACTTTTTATAATGCTAATGCGGAGGTCACAAGATAAACGAACAAAGAACAGACCCTTCGCCGCTTTATTTTTCTTTGTGTTCTTCAGAGGTGGGTTGTTCCAACTTGACAGAATCTTGAAATCGAGAGGTGCACAACGACGACGACATCCCGGGAGGACTATAGTTGCATCCGAAAGGAATAAAGGACCACCGGATCTCACCCGGTGGACCGTGGAAGATTCTTCAGTGCGGCATCGGTGACCGACACTGGCAGCGAAGGTGACAGCTGACACTCGCCAGCTGTGGAAGAGTGCGGAACCACTCGGTGTTGTGGCACACCAAAGGGGCGACCGATATGGGCCGGCTGCGGTGACGGTGAGGCGGTGCACCGTCGCGCACTGTGGTGAGTAGGTAGTGGCTATGGAGCTGTGGTAAAGGAGGGACCCACTCCCTATGGGTCCCATGGGTGAAGAGGTGGTGCTACTTGGCACCGCCCTTTAATAAACTGAACGGATATTTGTGCCATTCGGGAGGCGGACCGCATGACCCCCGCGCGGGTTGCGCCAGCCAGTGGGCTGGACCACCCAGCGGGCCGAGCCCACTGCAGGCCAGACCAACCGGGTTGGACTAGTTAGGTTCAGGCTGGGCCGAGTCAGACTTGGACCGGGTCGGACAAGACCTGGACCGCTCTCGGGCTTATAAATGCTTAAAAGGGCACATCTTGCGAACTGGGTGTCTGTTTGTCGAACCGTCTGTGGTGCTGGGATCCTTTAAGAGAGAAATTCCTTTTTACATACTCCACTTGGGTTTTGTAGAAATTTTGAGTATGGATGGGTTGGTTAATACCCAAAATCCAACTGGGCCCTCAGCACTAAAATTCCTATAACTTACAGACCAGGCGTCCGGTTGAAGCGCTGTCTATTGAGTTGGAACCCTTTTGACATGAAAGATCATCAGGTTACTTCTTCATGGAACTTTGTGCCGGTTGAAAGACGAACAATGTCTTGAGGGGCGGTTCTCCCATAATCAAGCGTACTATGAGTGGGAATCCAGTGGCTGGCTGTGAGTTTGAGGTTGGAGACAAATCATACGGAGGTTAGTACCAAGCAATCCTGTGTGGGTCAGCATCTAACAATCCTGTGTGGATCAGAAGTACGTGACCCGATGAGGACCATCCTTAGAGTTTCCTTTCATGGATCAGTGACATACCAATCATGTGTGGGTCAGATCCTGTGTGGGTCAGCGCTCAGTGATCCTGTGTGGGTCAGTGCATACTGATCCTGTGTGGGTCAGATCCTATGTGGGTCTTGCAGGGGTTAGTACCTATCAACTACGAGTGGGTTGAATCTTGTGTGTATCTTGTGGGGGTTAGTACCAACTGATCCTGTGTGGGTCAGACTCCGTATGGTCAGCATTAGTTCCTCTCAATAGAATAAGACGATCTAGCTTCTCGCGTAATCATCTATACTTCTGTGATTTACTTATACCTAGTTTGAGCTGTGTCTATTTCTTTGTTCTTTATGACTGATATCATGCTTGTGTTATTCCTCTGTGGAATTCTGAGAGACCTTTGGGGGTCTTGGGGTCCCTACTAAGTATTGTTATACTCACCCCTGCATGAGCTTCACCCACACCTTGTTTTGTGTTGTGTAGATGACAAGTGGCTCAGCTGAACTGTAGGATCCAGGACCAGGTGGTACAAGGAGGTGACTAGTCGGCGTGTAGAGTAGTGGAGACGAGTTGTACCTACCATTCAGGTAGGATCCTTAGTGGAAGATCGTAGGAGTTGTTTTCTGTTTCAGTTGTAGTTGTACCTTTTTAGTTGGGCTTGTATTTCGGCCCCCTTTACTTTCAGTACACACCTTTACTACTAAAGTTTTACTTCTTGGTTGAATCTTATTGTGTTCTTGGTCTGTGTTTTTGTACAAGTTTAAAGGAAATGCCTTCCTGTTTTAGGGATACGCCTTCCGGTGCTAGTCTCCAATCCCTATCCTATGGAAGGCGGGCTTGGGGTAGTCACTGTATGGGCCCTAAGGGATGGGTCGTGACATAACTGATCTCATTCTAAAGGAATCTTGACCCTTAATTAGACTAATATAAATATAAATAGGAAATCCACCCCGTGTTTATAATAATTTCATCACTAAGGTATCTCAACCCTGGTCAAATTAATATAATGAAAAATGGGAAAGGCAGATCATGTTTATAATGATCTCATCCCTAAGTCATCTTAATCCCTACCCACATCAATATAAAGACAAATGGGGAAGGAAACCTCTTTATATGAAAATCACATCCCTAAGGCATCTTGATCCCTACTCATATACATGTAAAGAAAAATAGGAAAGGTGATCCATGTTTATAATGATATTATCCCTAATTAATCTCAATCCATGCTCATATATATATAAAGGCAAATGTTAAATTTTAACCATGTCACTAACAAACTCAATCATAAGGAATCTTAATCTCTACTCTTATTAATATAAAGAAAAATGTAAAAGGAAGCTCATTTCTATACCAATATCATCGATTAAGCATCTCAATCCATTCTGATATAAATATAGAGACAAATGGGAAAGGTTCCCCATGACTATACCAAACTTTATCCCTAAGGAATATTGATCTATACTCATATCAATATAAAGACAAACGTAAAATGTGTCCCATTTCTACATCAATCATAACTCTAAGAAATCTTGATCTTTACTCATATTGATATAAAAAAAATGGGAAAGGCATCATATGTCTATACATATCTTATCCCAAAGGAATATTGATCCTTACTTATATAAGGTTAAAGAAAAATGATAAAGGAATATCATGTCTATACTAATATCATCGATTAGGAATCCTGATCCACATCATATCAATATCAATACACTAGGGTTTGACTTATCACAACAATAAATATATCATGGTATAATAAACAACTCAAATAATACAACATGAAAAATTTATAATAAGGTAAAAATAATTTATAAAACCTTCTTAATTAAATATAAGGTTGGTTCTCACAATCACATCCCCTTTGTCAACATCCCATAACTAAGAAACTTCCACCTAGAACCATAAATATCAAAGGTGCTCAACCCACACCTCTCATGCACATAAATCAAGCCAATCAACTATAAAGTAAACCTATTAGCCCATTACTAGGAAATACTCAAGCTACCTCACATTTAAATCACATCCCATAATTAAATAAGGATATAAGACACCTTCCAGGGTCTACTACAACAAGATATAACTCAAAGATCACCACATTAAGTTCTGAGTACAAGGTATCTTACACTTACTTCAAGCACACAATTTTCAGAGTACATGGAGAACAATTACAACACACGAGTGACAACTCATAGAATTAACCTTCACTAATATATCCATTAAATATTAGTAAAATAAAGTTGGTTTCACTCCAGGACATTTTTGCACGCTCAAAATTATCACATACCATGCATCCTTACTTCAATAATTCATAGGATCACCCTTAACAATCACTCCAAGTGAGCATCACATATCAAAAGGACATCTCTAGGTCATTAGATCCATTTATCAATAATGGATACCCTCTTTGGGTTATAGTCCCACTTTATTTAGGTCTCTTGTATAGGAAACATAGTCATCAAGGATAAAAAATAAATATATAACACCTAATAACTCACTTAAGAGCTAACCAAATTAACTATTCATGCCTTACATAATGGAACTCACCCATTCTTCTATCTTAGGTCACTCATACTATGTTACCCACACTTAAAATATACCTATTATATGAACAACCATATAAGTAGTTGATATTATGGACCACCTACCTCAACAATAGAGTTAACCCCTAAAGACAAGTCTAATTCATCCTTAACCAAAAAATTAACAAGTTTGGTCATCATCTATGATCTCTAACTCATCCAAGAGGATCCATAATCAATTAAAAACTTATAAAAAATTTATAAGATTAATTCCACATTTTTTATTTAAGAATAATTGAGTTAAAACTCACCAAGTGATGTATCCTCACTAAAACCTCAAGCAATGGGGTGAAATCTACTCCTAGAATGCCCATGAGTCCACTACCGACAATATCCCCATCAACAGACACTAATCTGTTATCAAATTTCATCCTTATTTGAAAAAATTCTAAAACAAATCAATGTAGTTAAATGTCTCCAATGGAACATCATCACAATAATTGAAAAAAGGGAGAAATAACCCCTGTTTATAAGGTCTCACCCCATGGGAATCTTGATCATGGCATGTAAATATCAAACAAAGGGTAAGTGTATCCCCCATCACTATGGGATCACCCCATATCATCTTGACCATAACCCAATGACATTAGAAAAAGGGGAGAAGAAACCCTAGTCTTTAAGGTCTCACCCCATGAGCATCTTTACCATGGAATAGTGGTAGTGAGCAATGGTGTGGTAGATTAGGTCCACATAAGTGTCACATACATGAATTATTTTAATGGTATTTTTAATTTAATTTCTAATCTTTCTTTGTTCATGGGGGTTTCCCATTTATTTTTGGTGAAAGGTGGGTTTTATCATGATTTGGGCCAAATTGTGATACCATTTTGAGATTTAAAAATAAAATTTGTTTCTTTTATAACTACTTCATGTTTTTAACATTTTTCACCCATTTCACTTCCCACTTGTCCTCCCCAGACCTATTCAAACCACCATGTTCATTGGTATCCCTTAGGAACTCATTATCATTTCGGATTTGGGTGATTTAGTTAGGAATTGGTCCAACCCATGAGCCCATTTTCTTCTTAAAAAAAATTAACTATTTAATATCTCATTCAGTTTTTAATGTTTTTCGGTGATTACACCACCCAATAGAATCCAAAAACCCTAGTCTCACCCCATTATCTATTTTGCCTCTTTGTAGCTCATTTGCATCACAGATTAGGGTGAAATTTCTCAGGGTTTTTCAAATCATACAAATTTGAGAAGGTAATTTGGTTCATCCATAAATCATTAAATTTTATCTATTTTCCCCCATTTCAGTCCCCAATTTACCTCATCATCCTCATTAGATCTTCCCTATCATTCTTGGTTGCTCGGAGATTCGAATTTTGGTGGATTTGGGGCGATTTCTTCAAGATCTATCAAGTAAGTGGGTTTCCTTCCTTCCTCCTCCCATTTTCTTAGGGTTTCTTCCATTTCATCTTGAAGTTACTATTGTCTAGAAGGTAGGTATTTTAACCAAGGGTTTGATATTAGGTTTATTAGTCTAATATTGTGGTTCTAGGTTTGATTTAAATCCCTTGTGGTGTGACGGTGGTGCAGGTGAACTTTTGCACAAGGATTTGGTGTTTTGAAACTTGTGCTAGGTGATTCCATGTGTAATCACTCTTGGATGATTTAAACTTTTTGGATTTATAATTTCTTCATGTTCATATTCCTAGTTCATTGGTGCAAAAACTAGTTTTGGTAGCATTTGTTAAGTGAACGGTGCTAAAATGGCATTTTTGTGTGAAAATTGGTGTTTTTCATGGATATCCCATGTTGGATCATTTGGGATTATTTTATAATTGATTAAATGGTTTTATTAAATTGATTTAGTGCTGTAAATTCTATTTTAGTGAAATATGTGTATGCACATGGTTTTGAAAGTGGTCTTTTCAATGGATTTTATGTGCAAAACATTGTTATATTTTGTGATGTTGTTTTATGGAAATTCTAAATGTTTTATTGAGTGATATAAGTGGTGAAAAGAATATGTAGATACTGTTTTGAATGAGGGTGACCAGAATGATGATTTTATGTGAAATTGGATTTTGGTAACATTTGGAATTCTTTTGAGCACAAAGGGGGAAACCCCGGTATCTAGGTGGGAGGACGTGTACGAGTACGCTAGTGATCAAGAGTGGTTTTGTCCCTGTTTCACTTAGCAAGTTGGACATTGAAAATAGTAAAAAAACTATATTGATGATGTTTGGGGACTACTAGTTTATGGGTATATTCCATACTAGTGGCTTGTGCATGAGAAAAAATATTACTATGGTTACTTTACACCGAGATACGAGGTACATGAGTCCCAAAACTAAGTAGTGCCTATGGGTGTTCCTGAGATTAATGCTCATTGGAAATTTTGTATTTATCATTGGATTAGGGTGTGTTTGGATGAAACAATGCAGTAGATTACATGTTTTAATTAAATGTGTTAACTCTTTGAAATTTCCCTTTGAAAATTGTTTACATTGAAAAGTTTCATTCCTTTGAATTTATTGACACAATTTATTGTTTATCAAAAACTTTCATGATTTTAATCTTGTATTTCTTACTATATGGAATCATTTGGTTGGTATACTATTGGGATTAGTATCAAACCCTACTTACACCCCCTGGGTGTAAGTATACTTGATCGTGTTTGACGCAAGTAAAGGTAAGGCCTTGGTTTATGGCAGTTCGGGTTACTACTTTCCTCCCTTGGTATGGTGTTGTGAAGATGGATTATGGGTGATAAAACCTTGTCATGTGGAGTCCCTTGGACTATTTTGATGCTAGTTTTATTTATATTTTTACCTCTTGTGTCATGTTTAAACCTATGTGTTCTGTTCTGGATTCTATTTAAAGCATGTTTGGCACAAATTTTCAGATTTGGATTATTGATTGTTTTTCGTTGTTAAATGATTCTAAACTCAGGTAAATCATTCCAAAACCATAATACATGATACCTGGGAACTTAGTACAACCCTTGGGGATAGGGAATGCCATTAGGGACTTTCCTTGGGCTGGGTTTGGTGCCAGTAATGATGGTGACCAGATTCTGTTTGTGACAAAACGATATTAGACTGGCCTATGTTTTTGGGTTGTATTATTATTTTGGGATGTGTCGGTCTAGATAGGAGCTAGGAATCTCGTGGCTCAGGGTTTTGGTCGCAAGTAGGGTTCCTAGCCCACACATCTTGTTGAATACCTTGAGTCACCATGGAACATTTTAATTTCTTTATTGACTTCACTTCCATTTGAGACGTGTGGGGTGCAGACTACACATGGGCATCAGGTGGGGGTGGAGTAATTATTTCTTTAATTATTGTAATGTGTTTGAATTATTTATATTTAATGTTATTGATGAAATTTTTAGAATTTTTGTACTGATTTTTTTTTGTGACTATTTTTTTTATAGTAACATTCCTTCCCAGAAAACTACCATGAAACTATGGGAGGAAGCTGGAGAGAGTTCTCCCTCCCCGCTTGATTAGAGGCTAGTAGAGGCTATGGTTCGGGCTGTCCAAGATCTAGGGTAGGGACCGTATCCTGTTCTAGATCTGGTTAGGGAAGACAATTTTGGTCCTAGTAAGTAAAAATCCTAGGAGTTTTTGAAAAACAAGCCTCCTACTTTCTGAGGTAGCACAGAACCCCATGAAGCAGAGGGGTGACTCGAAAAGATCAGGCACATGTTTGAGTTCCTAGAAACACCTGAGGAGGTCAGGGTGAAGTGTGACTCTTTCCTATTAGAGTGTCCCAACTTTATGTGGTGGGAATCAGTGCTTTAAGCTAGGAATCATGAATAAATGAGTTAGAAGGGCTTCAAGGTTATATTCAACGTCCAGTACTGCCATGAAGTTTTGGTTTATGATCGATCTTGAGAGTTTATAGAGCTTGTTCAGGTGGATATTTTTGGGATGGAGTATGCCAACCATTTTGATGATATGGTCTGGTATACTCCAAAAATGGTCTCCAATGACCAGATGAAGGCCCAAAAGTTTGAGAGGGGTCTGCGGCCAGAGATCTATTCCCAGGTCTTCTTGTTCAAGATGAAAACCAATACAGAGGTGGTTGACTGGGCATGCATGGTGGAGATTGACCTCAAGGGGAGGGGTGTTTTTTTTCTGGGATGATATTAGTTCTATGTAGTATAAGCTCTTCTGAGAAGAAAAGAAAGTGGGAGGAGTAGGGAAACAAGTGGGGTGGCAGTTTAGGCTAACCTTCCAAGAAGTTTTCTTCAGTGGATTCTGATGCAAGGTCCATCGTGTGACACTGGTGTGGGAGGCCAGGGAACATCCAACCCGAATGAACATTTCCTTTGAATCCTTGTTATCAGTGTGGTGGTATGGGAAACTTGTAGTTCTTTTGCAGGATGGCATGCCCACTACAAAGCGGGGTAGGATTAGTGGCTTCCAGGGGAGTGTCAGAACATTCAGAGCTATCGAGGATAAGAGATCTCAGTTTGATGGATGTGGCGGCAGGGCCAAATCATCTTCTAGGAAGATCCAGTTCAGGTCAGAGCCACAGGAGAGTGACCATTATCAGGTAAAGACTAGGTATATTCATGCAGTGGATCAGGCACTAGCAGGATCAGAGGTAGGACTGTCGATTGTTCAAGGTATCGTTATGATTTTCACTTATATAGCTACTTCTCTTTTTGATACCAATTATTCTATTTCATTCATCTCTACCTGGAATGTGAAAATTCTTAATTTTCCAACTGATTTGTTGTCCTTTGTGATGGAGTTGGTGACGCCACTGGGAAAGAAGAAGGAACAAGGTCTCAGGTGCTCATTGTGTGCACTTTATGTGTTATGGGTTGAAATGGAGTGGATCCTCCTGGTATTAGATATGTATCTTTTTGATGTGATACATGACATTTATTGGCTGATGCACTTTCAAGTGCACATAGATTTCTATAGGCGGAGGGTGAGTTTCACAACACATAATGGGATTCGTCAGGTTTTTCTTGGGGAATGGGATCCTCAGTCGGGTCGAACAGGACCTCCACTCCCAGAGTTTGGGAATTTTATCTTCTAGTTATCATCGCTCATTCTAGAGGACGATGGTCATGATCTTGAAGGTGGAATACCTCATGTAGTGGATGAGTTTTCAGAGGTATTCTCAGATGATTTTTCAGGCTTGCCTCCAGAGTGGGATGTGGAGTTCTCATTCGATTTGGTACCGAGAACATAGCCGATCTATCTTCCCTCATATCGTATTCCCCCACCGAATTGATGGAATTAAAGATTCATCTAGACAACTTATAATAGAAAGGATTCATTCACTCGAGAATCTCTCCTTGGGTCGCTCTTGTTCTCTTTGCGAAGAAGGCCGACGGGTCCCTTCGGTTGTGCATTGACTACCAGAAGATGAATAAAGTAACCATAAAGAACAAATATCATTTGCCACAAATAGAGGATTTTTTACCAATTGAATGGGGAAAAGTGGTTATTGAAGATAGAATTTCATTCGGGCTACCATCAACTCAAGGTGAATGAGGCAGAGAGTATCTGGTCCTGCTCTTCAGATTGACCAATTCTCCAACAATATTTATGGTACTCATGAAGAGGGTGTTCCATTGGTATCTCAATTCCCTTATCATGGTGTTAGTGGACGACATCATTTTTTACTCTAGATCTGAGAAGGAACATAAGCATCCTTTGTGGATCATGTTGGGCACTTTGTGGGATCACCGCCTCCATGGAAAGTTTTCCAAGTGCACTTTCTGGATCAGGGAGGTGAAGTTTTTGGGGCATGTGATCTCAGAGTAGGGGGTTTCAATGGACCCTGAGAGGATCGGTGTGGTTATTTCATGGGAGAAGATAAAGAACATGTTCAAGATCAGGAGTTTCCTTAGCCTGGATGGTTACTACATGTGGTTTTTTCTGGATTTCTCTCGGCTTGCTTCACCCATGACCATGCTCACCTGGAAAGGAGTGAAGTTTGTATGGGGATCACAGTGTTTGGAATTCTTCGAGGATCTGAAGTAGTGTTTGAGTACCGCCCCCGTGCTGATTTTTCTGGATGTTGGAAAGGGGTATGTAGTGTATTGTTACACTTCAGGTACAGGTCTTGGGTGTGTGATTATGTAGGGTGATCACGTGGTGGCATATGGTTCTCTCCAACTCTGACCACATGAAAAGAATTATCCGACCCATGACTTGGAGTTAGTAGATGTGATGCATGATTTGAAGACTTGGCATCACTACCTCTTTGGGGAGAAGTTTATTATCTATTCTGATAATAGAATCTTGGCCTACATCTTCTTGCAGAAGGACCTCAATATGAGGCAATGTCGTTGGATAAAGTACTTATAGGGTTCGACTTTGACATTGTCTATACCCCAGGAAAGGGTAATGTGGTGGAAAATGCTTTGAGTAGAAAAGTACCAGTGCAAGCCTTGAGTAAGTCCAGTGATGAGTGGACTCTGATGGGGCTCTTTTCTCAGATGAATGTGGCGACCAAGGAGCCCAATGAATGTGTGTTCTTGGTGAGCATTCAGTTGACACCTTCTCTCTTGGAATTGATTCAGTAAGAGAGGCATAGTGATGATATTTTTCAGTGGTTGAGGCTGTTTCTTCATTGTGGGGAGATGTCTTCTGATTGGTCATCATCTCCTGAGGGCATCTTGTTCTTCAAGGACCATTCAGTAGTTTCAATGTCTCCGTGGAAGGTGGTGATGGAGGATAGTCACCAGTCTCAATGGGCTATCAATTCGGGTGCCACCAAGATGTATTATGATGTGTGATGACAGTTCTGGTGGCAATGTATTAGACGAGACATAACTGACTTTGTGTCGAGATTCTACGCATGTTAGCAGGTGAAAGCGGAGCACCAAAGGCCCTCAAGTTTGCTCCAGGAATTACCCCTTCCTACCTGAAAGTGGGATGAGGTCGCCATGGACTTCATTGTTGGATTTCCTCATACACCTCAGGGTAATAATTCCATTTGGGTGGTGATTGATCATCTGACCAAATCAGCCCACTTCATTCCGATCAAAGATACTGCTAAAGTGGACGAGTTAGGCCGTTTCTATCTCGAGAAGGTGGTAAGGCTTCATGGTGTTCTGTTAGCATTTGTCTCATATAGATACCCCCATTTCACTTCTCAGTTTTTGGAATGCCTTCAAAAGGCCTTGTGGTCACAAATTAAGATGAGCACGACATACAATTCTCAAACGGATGGTCAAATAGAGCAGGTGATTCAGATCCTAGAGGACATTCTCCGTGCATGTGTTTTAGAGTATAGAGGTTCATGGAAAATCCATTTGGCATTGGTTTAATTTTCCTATAATAATAGTTACCGATCCTCAATTCAAATGGATCCTTTTTAGGAACTCTATGGTCGGGCTTGTCGGTCCCCCCTATATTGGGCTGAGGTAGGTGGGACTCCACTATTGGGTCCAAGACATATGAAGGATATGTCTGAGAAGTTCAAGTTGATCAGGTAACACTTATTGATAGCTCAAAGTCATTATAAATCTTATGCTCACTTGAGGTGTCTATACCTAGATTTTTCTACAGGTGATAGGGTATTCTTGAAAGTGACCCCTTATCTAGGCCATCATCGATTGGGAAAGAAAGGGAAGCTGACACCACGATATGTCAGTTCTTTTGAGACAACTGAGCATATTGGTAGGGTGGAATATAGTTTGGCCTTGAAATCTTAGTTGACTTCCATTCATGATGTTTTCTATGTCTCATAGTTGAAAAAGTACAACCTAGATCCGTCCCATGTGCTGAATTGGAAAGAATTGGAGATAGAGCCCGATTTATCGATGTTTGAGCGACCGATGAGAATTTTGGACTCTTTGAGAAAAATTTCTCTGAGGTAAGACTATCCCTCTGGAAGCATGGGACTGATGAGCATGAGACATGGGAGCAGAAGTCTTGGGTTGAAGAGCAGTTTCCGTTTCTCTTATCTGATCAGGCTTCAAGATGACTTTCTGATGGAGGAAAGTTTTTATGGTGGTGAGAATTGTTACATACATGAATTATATTAAAGTTATTTTTCATTTAATTTAGATTATTTCATTTTTTGGGGGTTTTACCATGTATTTTTGGAGAAACGGGGGTTTCATCATGATTTGGGCCAAACAGTGAGCCCATTTCCAGATTTAACAACAAAATTTGTTTCTTTTATAACTCCTTAATTTTTAATGTTTGTCAACTATTCCACTCCCCACTTGGCCTAAAATGAACTATTAAAACCACCATGTCCATTTGGATCCCTTAGGAACTCATTATCATTTTGGATCTAGCTGATTTAGTTAGGCATTGGGCGAACCTGTGAGCCCATTTCCTGCTTTAAAAAAATTAATTCTTTAATATCTCATTCAATTTTTAATTTTTTTTTCAGTGATTCCACCTCCTAATCAAATCCAAAAATCCTAGTCTCACCCCAATTATCTATTTTTCCTCTTTGGAGCTCATTTGAATTGTGGATTATGGTGAAAGTTCTCAGGGTTTCTAAAATATTCCAAATTTGAGAAGGTAATTTGTTTCATCCATAAATCATTCAATTTTCACTCTTTTTCCCCAATTTCGGTCCCCACTTTACCTCCTAAGACTCATTCAAGTCTCCATATAAGTTTTTATTTCTTGGAGATTCAAATGTTGGTGGATTTGGGGATATTTCTTCAAGATCTCTCAAGTAAATGGGTTTCCTTCCTTCCTCCTCCCATTTTCTTAGAGTTTCTTCCATTTCTTCTTGAAGCTCCTATTTTCCAGAAAGTAGGGATTAGAACCTATGGTTTGATATTTTGTTTCTTGGTCTAATATTGTGGTTTTCAGTTTGATTTAACTCCCTTGTGGTGCATCGGTGAGGCAAGTGAACTTTCACACAAGGATTTGGTGTTTTGAAACTTCCGGTAGGTGATTCCATGTGTAAACACTCTTGGATGATTTATCATTGTTGGATTTATAATTTTTTCATGTTAATAATCCTTTTTCATTGGTGTGAAAACTATTTTTGGTGGCGTTTGTTAAGAAAATGGTGCTAATTTGGCATTTTTTTTTGTGAAAATGGGTGTTTTTCATTGATGTCCCATGTTGGATCATTTAAGGTTGTTTTCTAATTGATGAAATGGTTTTATTAAAATGCTTTAGTGCTGTAAATTCCATTTTGGTGAAATATGGGTTTCCACATGGTGTTCAAAGTGCGGTTTTCAATGGATTTTATGTGCAAAACGTTGTTATATTTTGTGATGTTGTTTTATGGAAATTCTAAAAGTTTTATTGAGTGATATAAGTGGTGTAAAGTATGTGTAGCTACTGTTTTGAATGTGGGTGACCAGAACTAATGATTTTTTGTGAAATTGGATTTTGGTAACATATGGAATTCTTTTGATCACAAATGGGGAAACCTGGGTATCTAGGTGGGTGGACATGTACTAGTACGCTAGTGATCCAGAGTGGTTTTATCCCTATTTCACTTAGCAAGTTGGACATTGAAAATAGTAAAAAAACTATATTGATGATTTTTGGGGACCACTGGGTTATGGGTATGTTCCATACTAGTGGATCATGCATGAGAAAAAATATTACTATAGTTACTTTACACCGAGATACGAGGTACATAAGGCCCAAAACTAACTAGTTCCTAGGGGTGTTCTTGAGATTAGTGCTCATTGGATATTTTTTTTATCATTGGATTAGGGTTCATTTGGATAGAAAAAATGAAGTATCTAACATGTTTTAATTAAATGTGTCCACTCTTCGAAATTTACCTTTGAAAATTGTTTACCTTTAAAGTTTTATTCTTTAGAATTTATCGCCACCATTTCTTGTTTATCAGAAACTTGAATGCTTTTCGTCTTGTATTGATTACTATATGGAATCATTTTGGTGGTATACTATTGGTATTTGGATCAAACCATACTTACACCCCTTGGGTGTAAGTAGTCTTGATCATGTTTGACATAGGTAAAGTCAAGGCCTTGGGTGATGGTGGTTCGAGTTTCTAGTTTCTTCCCTTGGTGCGGTGTTGTGGAGATGACTTGTAGGTGATAAACCCTTGTCATGGGGAGTCCCTTGGGCTGTTTTTATTCTACTTTTATGTATCTTTGGACCTCTTGTGTCATGTTTAAACCTATGTGTTCAGTTCTGGATTTTATTTAAGGCATTTTTGGCATAAATTTTTAGATTTGGTTTATTGATTGTTTTTGGTTGTTAAATGATTCAAAACTTAGGTAAATTGTTCCCAAACCATAATACATGATACCCAGGCACTTGTTCTAGGCCATCGAGATAGGGAACACCCTTCAGGACTTTCCAGGGGTCGGGTTTGGTGCTGGTAATGATGGTGACCAGATTCAGTTTGTGATAATCAGTATCAGCCCTTGGCTTATTGATGCAAATCTATCTAAAATAAAGGATATCAAGGAAAAAAGGCCCTGACCTAGACTGATTGTATCACCAAAGAATATCAATCTAGATCATGATAGTTGGAAGACTATAAAAAAGGAAACCCGGGTCTACATCATCCTCAAAGCTTATGTTTCCTAACCCCACATATAAATCATCAAGTGCGTATAATCTAATGACTATTTATAGTTTAAATAAGGCTGATTAAAAACATTTAAAACCTCTATAAATTTCCTATTATAGTCTACACACATCAAACCCCTTTTAAACAACCCTAAGTTTTAACTCGTCTTGTTCAATTAATTCAAAGGATTAGGTACTCTACTCTTGACCCAGGTCACCCAAGTCAAAAGTGGTTATACGACATAATTCCATATCCAATAAGTGTCAACACTAACTCCCCACTCGGATAGGCATACTTTTTCCCACTAAAGGAAGGTTAATTGACACCTAAAAAAGTCTATCCTACTAAAATATCACTCAAGGAAACCATCATTAGGGATAAATTATATTCTCACCCCACTTTAAATGAAGAGCATGACATCAGTGACCACAAATTCAAAGAATAATAATTAGAGGATATTTCATGTCCCTAAATAGCCTCACCTACTCATACGTGTTCAAGAAGGAAAATTGAAATTAACTTAGGGTCAACCTCTCAAATGTGGTGAGAGAAAATATAACACAATGTAAAGAAATATGTATAAACCTTAGGGAAATGTTCACTACCATAGAACTGGGCAAGGCCAGCGCCACCCCTTTATCAGTGCTAATGAAAAAGCGCTGATAAAGGGGGGTACCATTATCTGCGCTAAAAAAGCACTGATAAACGTACCCCTTTATCAGCGATTTTTTTATTGCTGATAAAGGCACCCCCTTTTACAATGCTTTTTTTAGCGCTGTTAAAGGGTACCTCTTTATCAGCTCTTTTTTAGTAGCGCTGATAAAGGGGGGGCCTTTATCGGCGCTTTTTTTAAAAGCGCTGATAAATGGTTCGACTTCAAAAAAAAAATAAGAAATTAAAATTAAAATTAATATATAAATATATCAATATAGTTATATTGATATAAATATAATATATAATTTTTAAATATATTTTAGATAAGTATAAATATACATTTACACTTAAAATACTTAATATATAATATATTTAGTGAAAATGGCTTATAAAAAAATTAAAAAAATATTTTTAATTAATAATTTGCTAATTATTATGGAGTAATAGTCATTTAATAACAATTTGAAGACTAAAAAAATAAAAAAAAATTAAAAAAAGATCCAAAATATGTTGAAAACGCAACTCGAACTTCAAACGGCCATAACTTTTGATCTGGGTGTCCGTTTGAGCTCTACTTCATTGTGACCGGGGGGGGGTCAAGGGTTTTTTGAGGCCAAAAGAGTCCCAGAAGGCCTCCAAAACTGAGTTTTTAGTCGGGGTACCCAGATTTTTTAACATTTTGTGGATTTTCAGCCTCATTTAAGGGGGTATTGTTGGATTTTTTTTGGTGGGGACTGAATTTATTCCAAGGTATTACATTCATATTGATATTATGTCTTTTAAATTTTATCATTTTTTATAATGTACTGATATTTATAATCAAATATATAACTATATGTACATATTTTTTATATATTCACACCTAAAAATTAATTTTTTTTAAATAAAAAATTAAACATATTTACATATAAAATATATTAGCTTTATCTAAATAATAACTAATATCCATTTTATTTAAAATACCAATATATGAATATTTAAATAACTACTATATATTAATATAACTATATATATATATATTAATATAACTATATATATTAATATAAATATATATTACTATACGAATAAATATAACTAAATATATATATAAATAAATAGATATATCCTGAAGAAGAGAAAAAATAAATATAGGAGAGTGGCAAAGGCTTTAGGTGTGCATGGGGGAGGTCTTGAGATCAAATTCGGGTAGAGGTAGGGGCGTGCGTGCAAGGGTGATTTAGAGGGCTTGCGCTGATAAAGGGTGTAGGCGGTGCGGGAGGGCACTGGAGGTACGGGAAAGCACTGATAAAGGGGGGATTAAGTGCTGTAAAAATCCCCCCTGAGATTGGCAGTATTTTTTTTAATTTTTTTTTAAATTTTTATGAGCGCTAAAAAAAGTGCTGATAAAAGGGGTCTTTATCAGTGCTTTTTGGAGCACAGATAAAGGGGACCCCCCTTTATCTTTGCCGACATTAATAGCACTTTTTTTAGCACTATTAAAGGCCTTTTTTAGCGCTGATAAAAGCCATATTTGTAGTAGTGGTTGGTGACCACCTATCTCAACCTAATGGAATCCTTCTTATTGAAAAATTTGTATGAATTGAATCCAATCTGTAGATATCGAGGAATCTAAAAAAATCCTAAAATTATGCATCATTAGTTAACAATTCTATAATATAAATGAAATGTTTATTAAAGGGAATATGAGTTATAGACTTACAATAGGCACCTCATCAAGATCAATGACACGTGAATTCAAAAAGAATAGAGAGATATTCAGCACTTGGGAGTGAAGAGGGGGAGAGGAATGGGAGTGGGGGTTTTGTGGTTGTGGATTTTTAAAATAAGATAAGAATTCTCATTTAATAAAAAATTTAATTAAATAATTAATTAATTTTAAAATTAAAAAAAAATTAGTGGATACTAGGTACCTAGACAATAGTCATTGAGTACCTAGTCCCCCACTGGGTACCCACTCTAGGGCCACTAGAAACTTGGTGGCCCAAGCAGAGAAACCCCTTCCCTGGTAAGCCCAATAGGTTCCCAGTACCAAGGAACTGAGTACACTAAGTTTATGGTGCCTCCCATGACAGTAGTCTCAACACTAGAAGCAGACTCAAAAAATGACCCTTGATCCCCCGTCAACACCTTAGACACTCAGTAATACCCAAAATATATGTAGATGGTAAAAATTTAAAGGAATTAATACCTCATATTGTTTCAAAGTGTTACAACCTCCCCACCATAGGGAAACTCATCCCTGAGATGCATCACTAATCCTCATCAGTGAAAAACTTTGACCATTATGTCCATATGAAAAAAATCCAACTCTAAAGTCTCATCTTGGATATTCTTATGCCACCACTACACTCATACTAGATAAACCTTGTTCCCACAAAGAGTTTTCTCACTGTGATCCATGATTTGAGTTGGTTGGTCCTCAAACAACATGTCTGGATCGAAATTAACATTATCGACATTGATCACATGGGAAGAATCAACATGCCATGTCCTAAGTTGAGATACATGAAACAAATAGTGAATAACATTATACTGTTAAGTATGCTCTAACTGATAAGACACAACATATATCCTCTTAATAACCTTTAACATCCCCATATACTTGTACATCAGCTTCCCTTACCTATGAATACAATAGTGCCCTAAACATGGAAAAAATTTCAAGAAAACATGGTTTCCAACCTCAAAATAAAGAGCACAACATCTATAGTCATCATATGAATTTTTCCTACTATGAGAAATATATAATATCTTCTGGATCAACTAGATATTATCTAACATCCCCCATATGAGAATTTACCTAATAACCACTAACTCCTCGTCCTCCAACCAATATAGAGATGTTTGGTATGAACCACCATAAAAATCCTCAAAAGGAACCATTTGAATAGAAGTATGGCAACTAGTGTTATAGGAAAACTTGACTAAATAAATATGAATCTCTTGTGAATAACTAAAATTTAAGATACATGTTTGCAACATTTCCTTCAGGATCCGGATAGTATGCTCAGACTACCCATTAGTCTGAGGATGGTAAGCTGTACTCAAATGCACCTACGTATCCAATGATTTATATAGACCATACCAAAAGTGAAATGTAAAATGAGTATTTTGGTTTGGAATGATACTCCAAAGAATTATATAAAGATGAAAAATCTCATAGGTATACAACATTTCCAATTTTTTGGTGGAAAAAACTCTCAGATAGGTATGAAATCTGTGACCTTATTCAACCAATCCACAATAACCCATACCGCATCACTTCCTTGGAGAGTATTTATAAACCTTATAAAAAAATACATGATAAAATGATCTAATTTTCACATAGAAATGGGTAGTTATGGGAGAAATCATGTAGGTCACCGGTACCCAGACTTTACCCATTGATAGGTAAAGTACCGTAATAGAAACCCTATTATGTATTTGTTTATCTAGATCCACTAATAATGCCTATGAATATCATGGTACATATTTGTGAGCCCTAGGTGAACAACCCATCTCAAGGCATGTTCATCCCATATCAGCTTCTCACACTTGCTCATAATGACCACAACCCAACCTTGGATACAAAGAACCTCATCGGTATCAAGAGACCAATCAAGTGGAGGCTCCCAACCATATATATTATCCATTATCACTAGGAAACCAAATTCAAACAAATTAATTTACTTCACTCTCTCAATGAATGATTACATAATAATAAAATATTCCAAGTTATCTTTTCCTTGATACTCTTGGACATCAAGACAAATCTTAGAAAAAAACTCACCATCTTCCACTCATTACTAGCCACCCACACTACCAGTACCTAAGTCTTCTTACTTATCACATCAGTAATAATGTTCCCCTTCCCATAGGGATTCATCATCTCAAAGTTGAATGAATAAATATACTCAAACAACCTCATATAATTAATCTTGAAGTCCTAGTACAAGGATATATACACGAGGCTCTTATATTTTGTGTATAAGAAGAACCTATTTCCTAGAAGATAGTGATATCAACATTTTAAAGTGTGCACTACTACTACCATCTCTAAATCATGAGTCAAATAATTCCACTCATTAAGCCTTAACTTTTTGGATCTATAAGAAACAATACACTCATTCTATATCCTAATGGATCCCAAACCAACCCTTAATGCCTCATAATATAGGTTATACTCCTTTCTTGGATATAGTAAGGTCAAAAATGGAACAAATTTCAACTTTCTATTAATCACTTGGAAGGATCTATCCCAAGAATCAGACTATAGAAACTTTATCCCCTTTTTTGTCAGGGTCATCATCATCACTTTAAATATAAAGAAGTCCTAAATGTATCTTATGTAATAGTCTTCTAATCCCCGGAATCTTTGAATCTCAAAAACATTATTCATCTTATCTTAAGAAACCGACACTTAAAACTTCTTAGGATACAATGATATGAAAGTATCTGATATTATGTTCCCTAATAATCACACCCCATTAATATAAAACTAACACTTTAGAAGATTTTTATATATTCAATTTTCTCTTAGTGTTCCCAGAATCATCTCCAAATGTCAAGCATAGTCATCCCACAATCGAGAGTATACTAAAATATAATTGATTAATAACATAAAAAAAGTCCAAATATAGATGGAAGACCCTATTCATCAGGGTCATAGAAACTAATGGAATATTAATCAAACCAAAAAACATCACAAGATACTCGTATAGGTTGTACCTTCTCCTAAAAGTAGTAAATAAAACATCAAATGACCTCTGAAGTAGTTAATGGTAGCCTAAAATCAATTCGAACTTGGATAACTACTTGGATCCCTTAAAATAGTAAAAAAGATAATCAATATAAGGAAAATGATACTAGTTCTTGATCATCTCATGGTTCTACATGTAACATTTTATTTCTACTTTTAGGCACTTAACCCTTGTGTTGATTTCCATTTTTTTGGGTGTATTTCAAGCCTTTTGAGGGTTTTTGGATCTTTATGGAAAATGAAGTAGTAAGTTTCGTCATGGAAACCTTGGGATACGACGTGGCTGGTTTAGGGGCTTCACAATTACGGTTTGGGGTGTGAACCTACAACATAGATAGTTTTAGAGCCACTTCCATTTTAGGAAGGGATATAGTGTGGTGAAGGCTGTTGTGGCATAAGGGTCTGAGGGTAGGAATTGTTCAGTTCTTTCAATTTGGACTACTTTACAGTATGGTGTATAGAATTTGGTGTAGACCTATACCATGTAAATTGGATCCACATTGTAATTTTTAGAGTCCAGTTGGTAGAGGGTGGTTTAAGTATGGTTTGGGGTAGATACGTCATGGTCTGGCTATTTTTAGTAGGACTACACCATGGACATAGGGGGGGGGGTTAGTGTGGTGTTATATTTCTCAGTCTTAAATGATCTAAGTTTATTTAAATCCAATCTTATACCTCATGAAAATCATTCAATATTTTTTATCTTGAAGTCCCCTAATAGGAGTTTTGGCTCCTCCAAACTCCATTCTTCTCGAATTAAAGCTCCGATGGATGCATTTGATTCCCTCTAATAAGTGATCTTCCTCTTGTTTGATTTTACCTATTTTCTTATCATATATCCTTTGAGTTTAATAAATCATCATATTAAATATGGATTGTATATATGTTTGATGTATGATATTTTTAAGGATTCCTTCTAGATATTCCTCACCTTCATTGTTCGTTGGCGTTTCCTATGATGGGTGATTTTTGATCGCTGATAATGGTATGTGGTTACATAATGTTTCTTCCCTACAATTGAAACCTTAATTGC
The DNA here is from genome assembly GCA_963277665.1 of Viscum album. Taxonomy (NCBI): domain Eukaryota; kingdom Viridiplantae; phylum Streptophyta; class Magnoliopsida; order Santalales; family Viscaceae; genus Viscum; species Viscum album. The sequence continues at coordinate 1,354,958,583 of OY728160.1, read as the reverse complement.
TTGATTAATTCAAAACTTATTTAAAACTAATTTAAATATTGATTTCAAGGGAATATATTTGTGAAATAAAACTCCATTTTGGGTACTATTGATATATTGAATGATTTTTGAGAAAAAGCGGCTTTTGATGGAAATAGCTTTGATAAAATGATTTTCTTTGATTATGAGAAAATGTATTTAAATGAAAATTGATTTAAAAGGAATGAACTTATTAAAAACCTCCATTTTGGTTTTTCAAATGAAAAAATGGCATATTGAATATGAAATTGGTCATTTTTATTATAAATGATGAATTGATTTGAAATGATTAATTTTACCATGATTGATTGATTGATTGATTGATTGATTGATTTAAGAACATGTAAGTCTAGGTAGTTGGTGGGTATTTAGGACAACCACGCTAGGAATATGAATCTCTATTAATGGATTAAAAATGAAAAATCTAACAAAAACTTATTTTAGAATGATTTTCCACAGATGGGGATTTTGTCTCATTTTCATAGGATAAGGGATGTGTGCACACTTAATCTGTGATCATTGATTGAGTTGTGTGAGGATCCTATATCCTGGAAATAACTAACTTTAGGTCTTATGAACCATTTTTCTTGGTTTTGACTTGGTTATTTCATGTCATCAATTATTGAGTTGTTTTGTTCCTGTCAATTATTTTATTTAAAATTTTTATATAAAATATTCATTTAATCATGTTTTTATTTATCTATCATCTTTTGATTTAAAATAATGTTTTGTTTTAGGACATTTAAATGTGATTATATGGATTTTTTTACATAAATTGAATTTATAAATGGTTTATTGTTATGGAATTTATTATGGAACAGTCAGTGAGACCCTACTGGGCTATTTAGCTCACACCCTACCTTTTTCTTTGGGTTTTTTTTTAAATTTTCATATAAAAAGTCCAAGAAAAGGGAAAGAAACTCTTAGAGGAGGCATGTGTACTTAATTCATGGGACCTTGAGTGATGGAGGTAACCTATGAAGATGTGATCCCCCTATTACATGGGTTTATCTTTGAAATTTATCTTGGAAGATGTTGTGACTTTTTATGATGTATCATCTGGGTATTGTTTTACTTCTTTGTTTCTGGTAATTTTTCCTCGAGGAGTGTTGGAATACCGACTTTTAATGTTTATATTCCATAGTTATGTTGCAAAAATAATTCCCTTTTTATGTCTTTCATGATGTCATGTGCTAGTTTACAACCCATAGGGAATGAAAACACACTTTGGGCTATGTCAGGACTAGATTGGGTATTAATGTACTAGGGTATGTGGGCTGGTTTGTGACAAACTGGTATCAATGACCATAGGTTGTGCATCTATCCTTGATGTTTGTATATACTTTGAGTAGTCTTGGTATATAGGAGGTGAGATTTTGGGGACTTAGGAGGTAGTTATGAGTGAGTGTCTAGCCATCTCTCATGGTAGCGAGCCTTAAGTCACTATAGGTTTTTAGGAAAAACATCTTTGAGGAATAAATTGATCTAATAGTAGTCCTTTCCCAAACTTTGATCTAAGTATGTTGAAACCCTAATCTTGAATTCTATCTAATGGAATTGATATTCATGTATCTATTGTTTGAGTTGTTGATCTATGTATCCTCACTGATGCTTTCAAGTGTTTTTTGTTTATACTATGTAGAATCATTCCTCTAGGAATACATTTGAATAGGGAATAGGGGGTGGGGATTATTGTAAACCATAGTAGGTGAATCCTCCAATAGACCATAATTTTTTTGAGATAGGGGTGCATTTTTTCCAAGCTATTGTACACGTACTCGTACCTATTCCTATTTAGGCCCCGTTAGCGGAACCTCAAAGGGATGAATCTCAGAATCATTCTCAAGAGTTTATTTTCCATAAAATACCATATTTACAAGGATATAATGATCCTATTTTTTTATGATTGGATAAAAAACATATATATCCTTTTTTATTTCTTGTAAACACCTAATTTGATTAAAGTGGAGTGTGTTACATTCATGATGGAATGACCTCGTAGGTGATTGTGGGATTCAATGGCGATGGAAAATAAACATGAGGGATAAGATTTGAAATAATTTAAAGTTATTTTCACTGATTATTTGTATCCAAATAAATTATTCTTTGTGAAATCCAAGGAGTTTCTTAGCCTCCAACAGAGTGACAGGACCATGACATAGTATGTGAACCATTTTGTTGAACTTAGTTCATTTTTATCCCGAGGTGGTGAAAAATAAGAAGATGAGGTATCAAAGGTTTGATATGGGTATTCAAGTTGAAATTTGGTCTCTAGTCTTCATATTTAAGTTCAAATATTATGCTTACATGTTATATAGATCATTGATGGATGCGTTTGACCTAACTGGTAAATCAGGGTTGACGGGAGTTCCTTTTTCTTCCAATGGTGGTTTTGTGAGTTCCTTTAAAGGAAAATGGAAGAGTGATAAGTTACATGGTTCTTTTAGATAAAATTATCCATCAATAACTTCTACCTTTCCTAGAAGAGACTATTTGAATTACTTTTAGTGTGCAAGGTTGGTAATACATAGAGGGTTTCTACTAAGGCAAAGAAGATCTATAGTTCTTGTGGTCATTACAAACACCTGCATAAGTTATACGATCTATTTTATAATCCATGTAATAGAATGGGATAACCAACACCTAAATGTACTGTAATGTAGTTAGATTCTTCAAGAGCTAAGGGGTTCCAACCATTGGCATCCAGAACGAAGCTTCTTTATGAAGTGGAAGAGACTCCAGAGGAAGATGGTGGAGGTCCAGTGACTGTGAGAGGTACCATAACTATAGATTCATCTTTAGTGACTACTTTATTTGATACCAATTCCTCATAATAATTCATATATACTCATATTGTGAAATTTCTAAACCTTACTAATGAGATATTTTCTTATGTTATGGATATTACTGTGCCCCTCAGAACAAAGAGAGAGCTGAGTCTTCAGTGTCATACTTGTGTTTTCTCTTTATAAGAGTTTGAGATCACCTGGTATTTTCATTTTCTCAATATGAAACCTATTTATGTCATCTTTGGTATGGATTTGATTATTTCTCATAAGGTTGAGATTGAATGTTGTCTTCGACGGGTCTCCTACACTACACTAGATGGGGATTACTGTGTGTTTTAGGGAGAATGGGACCTGGGGTCTAGTAGAGTTGGACCTCCTTTTCTAGATTTGGTTAGGGTAATATCTATATTTTATTTTTACTTGGATAAAGAATATTTGAGTAATGATATCCCTACAATTTTTATATATTTTCTTGACATTTTTCCTTCAGATTTCTCTAACTTTCCACCAGTAATAGAGATGGAATTTTCGATTTATTTTTTACTTGGTACTCAACCGGTGTTTATTCCTTCTTATAGAACCATATGAAATAAAAGAGTTAAAATATAAATTGGATGACTTTATAGAGAAAGGTTTTAGATGATCAAGTGTGTCACCTTGTGTGGAACCTATTCTCTTTGTGAAGAAAGATAATGTGACCCTTATCCTTTGTGTTGATTATAAAAAAATCAATCGAGTTATGGTAAAGAAAAAATATATGTTTCCATAGATTGATGGCCTATTTGACTAATTTAAAGGGGTGAAGTGGTTCTTAAAGACAATATTCAATCTGGTTATCAACAGTTGATAATTAAAGAGTCTTTAATTTATAAGACCGCCTTTAGGAGTGAGTATTACCATTATGATTATCTTGCTATGCTTTTTGGTCTGACCAATGATCATGTAATTTTTATGGCACTGATGAACATGATATTCCATGAGTACCTTGAATTGTTCAAGGTGATATTTTTGGTCAAAATACTTGTTTTCTCCAAAACAGAGGAGGATCATGCACATAATCAGATAATAGTTTTCGAAATTTTGATAGATCACTGAATTTACACAAAGATTTTGAAATGCAATTTTTGGATTCAAGAAGTGAAGTTATTGGTATACTTGGTCTCATAATATGGAATTTCAGTTAATCTTGATAAGTTGAAAGCTATTATGACATGGGAGAAACCATGTAATGTTTTTGGGATTCAGAGCTTCTTGGGAATGTTGAGGTACTATCATAGGTTTGTCAAATATTTCTTGTAGATGGATTCTCCAATGATCGTTCTCACTTAGAAGGTAGTGAAATTATTATGGGGTGTGAAATGTTAGAGTTATTTTGATGAATTGAATCCTATTTTGAGTTATGCACTAGTGTTTACTCTTCTAGAGGTTGGACCGGGCTATGTGGTCTTTTATGAAGCATTAGGTTTGGGTTTGGGATGTGTTCTTATATAGGGTGATGATGTGGTAACCTATGGTTTCAGACAGTTTAGGCGACACAAGAAGAACTATCTGACCCATGATCTCGAACTCATGGATGTGATGTATTAACTTAAGAGTTGGATGCATTAACTTTTCAAATAAATGTTTACCATTTATTGATACCACAAAATCATGATATGTATATTTTATCAGAAAGATCTAAATCTCTATCAGAGGAGTTTAGCGGAGTACTAGAAGACTTTTGATTTCAACATTGCCTACACCCCAGAAAAGAAGAATGTCATTGTTGATGATTTGAGGTTGGGTTTCTAACTACCCTGTGAGGGAATAATGTGATATATAATGTGATTGATAGGCTGACCAGATCATATCACTTTATACCCCATTTTAAATATAACCAATGTTGAGGATATAATAAGTCTCTACATAAAGAAGATTGTTTAGTTTCACAAATTTCCTTTTTCTATAGCCTCTGATCGAAATCCTTATTGTAGTTATTGCTTTTAGAGAGGCCTATAGAAGGATATAGGATCCTAGGTAAATTTGATCATGGAATATCATACTTAGATGGATGGATAGATGGAATGATCTATATAGACCTATGAGGACATGCTATGTGCTTGTGTTCTCAATCTTGGAAGAGCTTAGAATGACTATTTTAGACTAGTTGAGTTTTCTTAAACCAACAGTTACCATTACACTATCAAAATGGATCCATTTTAGGACTTGTATAGTAGGATATGAAAATATCTATTGTGTTGGTCAAATATTGATGAGAATTACTTGATTAGACTAAGTTTAGTCTAAGAGAAAATGATGAATATTTAGTTGATTCATTAGAGATTGGTGATTAAATAGATCTGGTATAAATATTATGTTGATCTTTATAGATAATCGTTGGAGTTTTATATTGGTAACCTGATGTTCTTGAGAGTTACACCTTGTGTGGGTCACTAACATCTTAGAAAATAGAGAAATATTGTGCTAATATTTGTGGGTCATTTTGGGGTTATTAAGAGGGTTGGTAATATGGCTTACTAGAGGGCCTTACCACTAAAGTTGACATTGATCCACAATGTGTTTCATATATCATAGCTTAGGAAGTATCTTTCTAACCATACTCATGTCCTAAGATAAGAATACATCTATGTTGAACCCTCTTTATCTGTGAATGAGCATCTAGTCAGGATTTTTAATTTTGAGAAAAAGGTTCTTCATGGGAAGACTATACCTTTGGTTTGTGTCCTATGGAAGGATGGTTTTGATTCACAATAGATCTGGGAGTGTGGGGAACTAATGAGAGGTTAGTGGCCTCATCTCTTTGTCATATAATATTCTTGATAGGCTTTCTGGGGATAAAATGTGTTTATGGTGGGGAGGTTGTAACATCATGTTACCTATTTTGGGTACTTTTCCCTTTCTTGTGTTGATTTTCTTTTTTTAGGGTGCATTTTGGGTATTTTTAGGGTGTTTGGAGTTTTTTGAAAAATGTAATAGTGTGTTATGCTATGGAAGCATTTTCCTATGGCATGTCTAGTTTGGAGGCTATACAGTTACACTGTGGGGTGTGCACCTATGATCTAGCCAGTTTCAGAGCCACTTCCATTTCATGCAAAGCTACAGGGTGGAGATCGTTGTTGCAGTGTAAGGTATGATGGGAATATTTGGTAAGTTATTATAATTTGTATACCCTTATATCATGGTATACTAGTTGCAGCATAAACCTATCCTATGTAAAGAGGATCTACACTATGCTTTCTAGAGTCCAGTTGGCTAAGGGTGGCTGTAGTGTGGTTTAGCGTGGCTATGTTGTGGTTTTTCTGTTTTTAGCAGGACTACACAGTGTCCATGGGGGTTACAACATGGTTTTTGATTTCCCAGTCTTAAATTACCTAATTTTTTTTAAATCCAATATTATCTTTCTCTAACCTCATTAGATATTTTTTCTCCTTAATAATCTCAAGGGGTATTTTGGATCCTCTGAATTCTTTTCTTCTCAAATCAAAACTTCGGTGGATGCGTTTGATTCCTCTCTGGTAAGTGATATTTATTTTTTTGGTTTTCAATATTTTCTTCTTATTTAACCTTTGAAAGTGATTAATCCTCATGTTGATGATGGATTGGATCTCTGTTTAAGGGATGATTCTTTTAAGGATTCCTTCTAGATCTTCCCCACCTTCGTTCTTCATGGATGTTTCTTGTACCAGGTGATTCTTGATTATTGATAAAGGTAGGTGGTTCTATAAATCTTCTTCCCTAAAATTGAAGTCTTAATTTCTTTATTGATTCAATTATTATTTAAAACTAATTTTATGATTAATTTCAATGGTATGCACTTTTGAAATAAAACCCCATGTTTTGAGATATTGAATGATTTTTTAGAAAAGGTGGATTTTTATGGAAATAATTTTGATAAAATGATTTTCCTTGATTCTGAGAAAATTAATTTAAATGGAAATTGAATTGAAATTCATAAAATTGAGGAAAACAAATGTTTTGGATTGGAAAATGAAAAAATTTCATGTTGAATCTGAAATTAATCATTTGAATTATGAATGATGAATTGATTTGAAAGGAATGATTTTCCCATGGTTGATTGATTGATTTATTTAAGAACATATAATATAGAGTTGTTAGTGGGTGATTAGGACAACAATGCTGGGACTCTAACTCCCTAACAATGGATTGATGATGAAAACTCTAAAAAAACTTAATTCGGCATGATTTTCCCTTGATGGGGTGTTTTTCTTGTTGGAACTAGACAAGGGACATGTGTACACTTGATTAATGATCATTGATTGAGATGTGTGAGAATTATATAGCCTATAAATAACTAAATACAAGGATTATGAAACATTTTTCTTGGTTTTGACTTGATTATTACATGACATCAATTATTTAATTGTTTTATTCATACTAACTGTTTTATATTAATTTTTTATATAAAATGTTCATTTAAGACTTTTTTGATATATCTACCATCTTTTGATTTGAAAGCATGTTTTTTTTAAAATAAGTAAATGTGATTCCATGACTTATTTTACTTAAATTAAAAGGATAAATGGTTTATTATTATGGAATTGATTATATAGTAATTGGTGAGACCCTAATGGGTTGTTAAGATCACACCCTACCATTACCTTATGGAATTTTTAGATTGTCATGTGCCAAGTCCAAGAAAAGGGAAATATCTTCTTAGAGGAGGTGGGTGTACTTGATTCATGGGACTTGGAGTGATGGAGGTGACCAGTGGAGATGTGATTCACCCATTACATGGGTTTATCTTTGATATCTATCTTGAAAGATTTTGTGTATTTTTATGATGTATCATTTGGTTATTATTTTACCTATTTTTTTCTAGTACTTTCTCCTCAATAGTGTTGGAATACCAACTTGTACTATCTATATTATAAAGTTATGTGGAAAAAATAGTTCTATTATTGTTTTTTGTATGATTTAAGGTGGTAGTTTCCAACTTATGGGGATCAAGAACACCCTTTTCACTATGTTAAGACTAGTTTGTGTATCAGTGTATCAGTGTATGTAGGATGGTTCATGACATAGGGGCATCAAAGGTCATAGATTTTTCACCTTTACTTGATATTGGTATACAGTTTAAGTTATCCTAGTTGATATGAGGTAGGACTTTTGTGACTTAAGAGGTAGTTATGAGGGCGTTTCTAGCCAACTATCATTGTAACAAACCTTAAATCACCATTGGTGTTCGAGAAAAGTAACTTTGAGGAATAAATTGATCTGATCTTAGTATTTTCCCTCCATTTTATTGGAGTATTTTGAAACCCAAATCTTGAATTCTTTTTGATGGAATTGATATTCATTTATCTATTATTTGAGTTTTTGATCTATGTATCCTTGTTGATGCTTTCAAGTGTTTTTTTGATGTTGTATAATATCATGTATTCAAGAAGATGTTTGAATAGGGAATAGGGGGATGCTTATGGTGAACCACAAAAGGTGAATCCTCCAAAATACTATAATCTTATTAAGATAGTGGTGCGTGTTGTCCAAGATCTGGGACTGGTACCCACACCTGTTCCTGTTCAAGATCCAATAGTGAAACCTTAAAGGGATGAATCTTAGAATTATGTCATCCCGCCTTTTTATTACATAACATTTCATTACATTTTACAAACAAAGGACCTTTAAAGTCTAGTGTATTGGAAATCAGGAATATAATACATGAAAAACAACATAAAACATTCTTCTAATCCACTTGTAAGGCTTCATCATAAGTTCATCCTAAGCACAAATACCGCATCTCATAACCTGGAGACATACATTCAAAGGAAAGGGTGAGCAGAAGGCCCAGTAAGGGTAAACAAGGGAATCTGTTTACTTGTGACATCAATAAGAACTTGAATAAAAACATAAGGACAAGAGAAATGTAAGTATAGGAATATCATAATAAAATGAACTTGAATCATAACTTGAATATGTGGCTACAACATTTCATTTAGACATTCATGAACATATCACCAAGGTTTATCCCCGAGGTGTCATAAAAATTACCAAGGTTATTCACCAAGGTATCGTGAAACTTATCATCTATAGAGATTAATTATTTACCCAATGAATTATAGTTCTATCAGGGTGCACCATTAATATTTCTTTATTTTCATGTGATACACATAGATCATAATCAAACATTTCATAAATAACCCATAGAGAATAAAAGAAATGGTTTTCATTTCAAAATTGTGGCGTTTTTAAAGCTCTAAAAAAATAAGATCATTATATCATTTATAACCCATGGAAAGGGAGTGAGAGTTATATGTATGTCAATTCAAGAATAAAATATATAATACTTATATATTTATGAACACCCATAGAAAATAAATTGGTCTGGGTATTCACATAAATAAACAAGGGAATTTCTTGAGAGAAAGAGATAGAAATTTTGAGATGAAATTTCTGCAGCATAACAGCTATATAACATGGTTTTAGAAAATAATAAAAAGAGAAGGTACAAGGGAAAACCGCTCATAAATAACTTATATTACAATATAAATAAATAATAACATGGAGATAAGAACATGGTATTGATATTTGAATGACATACCACAAGAAAAGGAAACTGGAAAGGAAAGAGAAGATGTGATTTCTTTTACGAGAAATTCGGCAGCCTAACGACGTCACTTAAAATTTAAGAAAACAAATTGATGAGAGAAGAAAGGGTATCTCATAATTTTTACATGAAATGGATAGTAATAATAACATATAAGAACATAACCTCAACATAAAGATATGAAAACTAGAAGACACAACATAAAGGAATTCCTGACTTAAAAGAGGAAGGTGAAAGGATCCCTTACCTTGAAGAGTAACTTCGAAAGCTTGAAGGTAGGGACCTTCAGAGGATTGAGGGAAACTTGGGAGGAATCATTGGGAGGTAAGGAGACCATAAATTCGTCGAGGATTATTTTTTAATGAAATTAATGAGGTAAATGGATTGGTATTTATAGGGAAAGTGAGTGAATAAATTATTAATTTCCAAGGGACACCTCATCGGTGGTATTCGAAAAACCATGGGCTTGCCCATGGTATTTTCCCATGGTATTTGACCCTTGGGACACATCATAGCATATCTCACTATTAATAAGTAAACCAGAAATATTACATCATTGTTACATCATTAATGATGTTATTAAACACCTGAAACTCAAAACTGTATTTTTACTATTCACTGAAAATTCAACTGTTTCAGAAAAAACCCAAAAATTAACCCTAACATAATATGAGTGATCTGAAATCAAAAATTAAGTCCATTTTATGAAAATAATTTTCTAAATATTTTTAATTTAATTTTTAAATAAAATCATTATTTATTCCAAAAAATACAACTTTAAAACCATAACTCATTTTGTAACACCTTAAAAAGGTAATCAAGGTCCCATAAAATTATCGTATAACCATAAGACAATAAAGTAAAAATTTATGATTAAATTTTATGAGGATACATTTCCATTTTAATTTATTAAATTAATTATAAAATTTTAAATAAAATATTTATGGCATACAAAAATACCAAAACTTAAACTATGATCTTTTTTCACTTTTAAGATGTCTAAAATGTATTTATAAATTCATTGGTGAAGTTTCTATTTTTTTGGTCAAATTACTATTCATTACTATTTATTATTATTCATATGGGTATGTTACTATTCCTACTTTACTATTCACTAAAAACCAAGTTGATCTTATTAGACTCTAAATTTCTCACTGCTCACAACTGTAGAAGACCATTTTTTGAAAATCATTTTATATTATTAATTATTTAATGAATACAAAAACATTTTAAAATACCCCTTTTTTCCTAAATTCATCAATAATACACATCCTATATTTATCTGGATATTTGAAATTCACAAACTTTTCCATATGAATAAATAACAATTTTATTTATATAAAAGGATTACACAAAGCATCTAAGGTCTCGTTATATAGCCCCTTATAACACCGGAATAGGACATAAGTGTAAAGTGTGATATGGTGATAGAATATTGCGGTAGCTCGGACAACATTGCCAGAGTGGTGATTTCTATCAGCTTGAACTTCTCAATTAGGAGATTCCGTTCAAGCTTTATACGTTGAAGTTCGGCTTGGGCTTGGTCTAGAGCAAAGCCCAGTGATGCTACCTCCTTCCCAAGCTCCCACAGATGGGATTTATGTGGATCGAGTCTACTGGATGAGGCCATTCAATCTTCTTTCTATATTAATTAACCAAGATAACCGTATTTATAAAAACACAACGTTAAGATTATAGTTTCCAACGGTCATATTAACCAATGATCATATAATATTCAAAACCCAACAGTCTCATTTTATTTATAACCACTTTTTTAATTAAAGGATATAGTTTTGTTGAGTATAAAATAAAATAACACACTAAATTAGGAGACAAATATAATTAAAAAGTTCGGGTCGTTACAAGAATCATGCTCAAGAGTTTCTTTACCAGAAACCATTATCTTTACAAGAATAGTTTTCCTCAAGAATTTAAGGATTGGTTGAAAATATAGAGCTTCTTTCTGAGTTCTTGGAAACACCAGATTAGATTATAGTGAAATGTGATAGCTTTAAATTAGAAGGACCAAAGAGGAGATGGTGGGATTCTATGGTGACAAAAATGAAACATGAGGGATTGGAGTTGAAAGAATTTATAGTTCTTTTCACTGATTAATTTTATCTAGATATAATTTTCTTGGTGAAATCCATATAGCTTCTTATCCTCTAATAGAATGACATGACCATGACATAGTATGCAAACCATTTTTCCGAGCTTGTCCATTTTTATCTTTAGGTGGTGAAAAATGAGAAATTGAGGGCTCAAAGGTTTGATATAGGTATTCACACTGACATGAAATCTCAATTCTTCATTTTGAAGTTCACATCTTATGCTAAGGTGATGGATGAAGTTTTGATGGATGAGCTTGACCTAGATGGAATGTTAGGGTTAATGGGAGTTCCTTTTTCTTCCATCAGTAGTTATATGAGTTACTTTAAAGAGGAAAAGGAAGTGTGATAAGTCCTATGGTGATTCTAGATTGTAAGCGTCGTTTAAGACTCTTATAGTACCTAGAAAAGTCCCTTTAACTTACTTTTAGTGTGGAAAGGTTGGGCATTCAAAGAGGGTTTTCACTAATGCACTGATGATCTATAGTTCTTATAGTTGTTGAGGAAACCTACATAAGTTTTTACATATCTTTTCTGCTCTATGTAGTGGAATAAGATCTTCATCACATAAAAGTTTTATGGTGAAATCATATGCTTTATGAACTATGGGATTTCAGCCATAGGAATCTAGAATGAAGCTTCTTCACACAATGGAAGTGTCACCAGTGGAAGCTTATGCGGGTCTAGTGATTGTGAGAGGTATCATCACTATATCTTCATCATTAGTGATAACTTTATTTGATACTAGTGAATCTCACTCATTCATATTGACTCCTATTATAAACCTTATAAACCTTCTTATGGATCTTTTTTCTTAAGTGATGGATATTACTATGCCCCTTAGAATGAAGAGAGAGCAAGGTATTCAGTGTCCTACTTGATTTTTATCTTTATCAGAGTTTGAGTTAACTTGTAATTTTCTATGTATTGACATGAAACATCTTGACATCATCTTTGAGATGGATTAACTGATTTCTTATAAGGCTTAGATTTACTGTTATCTTTAGCAGGTCCCTTATACTATGCTCAATGGAATGTGATATGTTTTTTTAGAGAGAATGGGACCAGTGGTTGAGTAGATTTTGACCTCCTTTTTCATATTTAAGAAGGATAATATTATTGTTTTCTTTTGACTTAGAGAAATAATCTTTGAGTAATGATCTCCCTCACATTTTCATAGAGTTTCCCGATGTTTTTCCTTCTGATTTCTCTGTCTTTCCACTGATAAAAGAGGTGGATTTTTCTATTGATTTAGTACCTGGTACTCATCCAGTGCTGATTTATTATTACCATATGGAACCATATTAAATTAAATATTTGAAAATTTGGTTGGATGAATTTCTATAGAAATGATTTATATGCCCGAGCATGTCACCTTAGGTGGCGCCTGTTCTCCTTATAAAGAAAGCTGGTGGGACACTTTTCCTTTGTGTTGATTACCAAAAAATAAATCAAGATATGTTAAATAAAAAATATTTGTTTCCACATATTTATGACTTATTTGACTAATTTAAAGGGGTTAAGTGGTTCTCGAAGATCAATTTTTTATCTGGTTATCATCAGTTGAGAATTAAAGTGTCTGAAATTCAGAAGACTACCTTCAGAAGTTGGTATGACCATTATGAGTATCTTGTTATGCCTTTTGGTTTGACCAATGCTCCTTTAGTCATTATTGAACTGATGAATGGGATATTCCATGAGTACCTCGACCCGTTTTTGGTTGTATTTATGGTCAATATCCTGATTTACTTCAAAACCGAGGAGGATCATGTGTGTCATCTGAGAATAGTTCTATAAATCTTGAGAGATCACCAACTTTACATGAATATTTTGAAGTGTAATTTTTATATTAGAGAAGTTAATTTATTGGGGAAGGTGGTATCAAAACATGGTATTTCAGTTTATCCTAATAAAGTGAAAGCTATTATGACATGGGAGCTGTAGTATAATTTTTTCAAGATTTGTAGATTTTTGGGCTTGGTGGGGTACTACCATAGGTTTGTCAAATATTTACCAAAGTTGGAATATCCAATGAACACTCTCACTTTTAATGGAGTGAAATTATTATGGGATGTGAAATGTTAGAGTTATTTTTACGAGATGAATTGTATTTTTACTTTTAAATTAGTGTTAACACTTCTGGGGGATCCGTAGGGATATGTGATCTTTTGTGACACATTAGGTTTGGGTTTGAGTTGTGTTCTTATTCATGGTGAACACATGGTAGACTATGGTTCTATATAGCTTAGGCCACCTGAAAAGAACTGTTTGACCCATGATATTGAACTCGTGGTTGTGTTGCATGTACTTAAGAGTTTTCATAATTACCTTTTTAGAAAAACGTTTACCATTTATTCAAATAAAAAAAGATTCAGATATAAATTTTCTCCTAAAGATCTGAATCTTTATTAGAGGCATTGAGTTTTCCTATAACAATAATTACCATTCCACTATCAAAATAGATCCTTTTGAGGCCTTTTGTGGAATACCATACAAATATATGTTGTATTGGTTAGAGATTGGTGAGGCTTCCTTGGTTGGGATAAGTTTTTTCCAAGAGAAAACACTGAAGATGCATTTGATTCATAAGATAATGTGATGAAATAGAGCTGGTATAAATCTTATTCTAATCTTCACAGATGACCATTGTATATTTTTACTGGTTACTAGGTGTTCTTGAGAGTTACACCTTGGTTGAATCGTTGATGTATTGAAAAATAGGGAAAACTTGTGTCTAGTTTTGTGGGTCCTTTTGGGATTTTTTATTGGGTTGGTATTGTGGCTTACTGATTAACCTTACCATCATAGTTGATGTTGACCCACAACATGTTTCATGTATCATGGATCAAGAAATTTCTGACCCAACTCATTCTCTATGATGGGAAGATCTTGATGTTGAACCCAATTTATCTATGACTGGGTATCTAGTCAGGATTATTGATTTTGGTATAAAGGTACTTCATGGGAAAACTATGAATTTGGTCTATGTGTTATGGAATCATGGTTCATATTCACCCAAGACGTGGGACCATGAGGCACTAATGAGAGAGTAGTGGCCCCATCTATTTTCCATTGAATGTTCTTGATAGGAATTCTTGGGACAAAAAGTGTTTTTGGTTGGGAGCTTGTAACATCTATTTAATGCTTTTTGGTACTTTTATCATCCTTGTGTTGATGTCCTTTAATTGTTTGGGTGCATTTTAGGCCTTTTAAGGGTGTTTGGAGATTTCTGGAAAATGCAGTAGTAGGTTGTGTTGTGGTAGCCTTGGGATGAATCATGGATGGTTTAGGTGTTTCACAACTGCATTGTGGGGTGTGCACTTATAGAATAGCCAGTTTCGAAGCTACTTACATTTGAGGCAGGGCTACGGTGTGTAGAAGGTTGTTGTAGCGTAAGGGTCCAAGGGGTGGATTTGGTCAGTTCTTCCAATTTGGACAACCTTACGGTGTGGTGTATCGACTGTGGAATATCCCTAACCTTTGTAAAGTGGATCTACACTATGGGTTATGGAGGTCAATTAAGGGTGGTTGTAGTGTGGTCTAGGGTGGCTACGTTGTGGTATAGTTATTTTCAACAGGACTATGTTGTGGACATGGGGGGATGTAGCATCGTGTTTTATTCTCAGACTTAAATGCCCCGAGTTATTTTAAATCAAATCTTCTCCCACTCAAAATTCATTTTATATTTTTTCTCTTAAAGGCCCCCAAACAGAATTTTAGATCCTTTAAACTCCATTATTCTTAGATCAAAGATTCCTTAGATGTGTTTGATTCCTCTCTAGTAAGTTATCCTCCACTTTTTTGGTTTTCCTTATTTTCTTATCTTCCCTAATTTGATACTAATGAATTATCATATTTATTATGGATTGGATCCATGTTTAATGGATGTTTTTTTATAGGGATTCATTCTAGATATTATTCCCCTTCATTCACCATTGGTGTTTCTCATGTCAGGTGATTCTTGATTTTTGATAAAGGTAGGTGGTTCAATAATACTTCTTCCTGAAAATTGAAACCTTTATTTATTTATTTATTCAAATATTATTTAAAAAAAATTGATGATTGATTTCAAGGGCATACATATTTGAAATAAAACCTCATTTTGGGTGCTTTTTGAGATATTGAATTATTTTTGAGAAAAGGTGTCTTTTGATGGAAGTTGTTTTTATAAAATGATTTTCCTTGATTTTGAGAAAATGGATTTAAGTGGAAATTTATTTGAATGGTGTAAACTTGATAAAAACCACTATTTTGGATTTTAAAATGAAAAAAGTCATGTCAAATATGAAATTGGGAATTTGAATTATGAATTATGAATTGATTTTCAAGGAATTATTTGCTCAAGATTTATTTATTGATTGATTGAATAATATATAAGCCTAGGTAATTAGTGGGTGATTTGGACAAGAATCCTTATAATCCGACTCCTTATCAATGGATTGATGATGAAAACTCTAAAAAAACATATTTCGACATGATTTCCCCCCGATGGGGTGTTTGTCCCATTTGAATGAGCTGAGGGTTGTGTACACACTTGATTCATGATCATTGACTAAGATGTGTGAGGATCCTATAGCTTGAAACTAACTAAATGTAGGGATTATGAAACATGTTTCTAGGTTTTGACTTGATTATTATATGTCATCTATTATTGAACTATTTTATTTATGCCAACTATTTTATAGAAATTTTTTATTTAATCCTATTTTGATATATCTTTCATCTTTTGATTAGAAAGCGTGTTTTGTTTTGAAATATGTAAATGTGATGGAATGCCATGTTTATACTTAAATTGAAGTCATAAATGGGTTCTTGTTATGGAATCGATTATGGGACACTTGGTGAGACCCTAATAGGCTATTTAGCTCACACAATACCTTTTCCTTTGGGCGTTTGTAGATTGTCTTATGTCAAGAAAAGGGAAATCACCTCTTAGAGGAGGTAAATATACTTGATTCATGGGACCTTGAGTGATGGAGGTGACTGGTGAAGATGTTGGAATATGTTGTGTAATTTGATGATGTATCATTTGGGTATTGTTTTATATTTTTTTGGTACTTTCTCCTCAAGGAGTGTTGGAATACCAACTTGTACTATTTATATTCCGCTATTATGTGGAAACAATTATTCCCTTCTTGTCTCTTGTATGATTCCAAGTGCTAGTCATTAACCCACATGGATCGAGAATTCCCTTCAGGCTATGTTAGGATCGACTTAGGTATCAATGTACTAGGGTATGCAGGATAGTTCATGACACAACATATGGTAATCTATACATAAGATCAAGGATATATCTTTCTTATTATTGAAAAAAACAAGATCACCCCAAGGGGGTGTGATCAAGAAAATAAAACCTTGCATTTCAAGATCCTATAACTGAGTCTTAAAATCTCAAAGATTTATAATATTCATCCTATAAGGAGGAATGGACATGGGATCTATACTTGGAATTAGTTCAATCATAAAATTGACCTCTCTCTTGGGTGGAAGTCCCAAGAAGTCCTCAATAAAGATGTCCTAAAACTGGTCAAAAAAGATAGGAAAGACCATATGGTATGTCTCCTCATCATCTAGAACAACATTGGAAAATTAGGTTGAAAGTATCCCCAACCACATAAGGTCAAGCCCTGAATGACCTGTCTACAAATCCCACTCACTTGAGTGGGTATAAGAGTCACCCTTAGAAGACATAAAAGATACTTGAAATTGATAAAAGATTATGTACTCTCGATATTGATTCAACCAATCCATACTAAGGATCTAATTGCAACTACACATATCTTACATGAAGAAATCCAAAAGATATTAATATTTACTAATAGGTCTCACTTAGTACATTGAATAATTCCCTTAGATGTCACCCATACAAACAAACTAAAAGACTTCACTCTATATAGACACTTGATAATCATCCCCATATCACCAACATACTAAGAAGATATAAATGGACATGGTGAACTCATATCAAATAAATTTGAAGCAAGGGTATATTCCACTAATATTGTACATTAAATGGTCGAAGGTCACTCATTGTAATACAAAATTGCTAGATCGATGACATATAGTTGGTCTGAACTTGATCCTATACCCTGGACTATAGATCCTTGGTTACCCTGATGAGATCCACTTTACTACCTCTACTAACTCTAGGAACCTCGACTGCCTCTATCCTCTAATTAGACAAAAGAAATCCAACCACCACCCTATGGTGCTATAAAAGGACCACCCACTGATCCCCGATCCTATCCATTATCACAAACACTTCAGTGAGAATCATCAAAACGATGCTTCTGACTACCTAAGGATCCACTCCTGGACCCATCATTAAAACCCAACTACCCAAAATGTATTTCCTCGACTAGGTTTATCTTTAGGACAAGGATCCAATTTATCACCTTAGAGAAAGATGTAAGCTATAATATGTTCACCTAAGAACAAATCGAGTGTCTCAGTCCATCTTCAAACTGGAAAACCTTGGTTATCTCATTACTTAGTAGTGATGTGAAAAAATAAGCAACTCAGTATAATGAGAATCATACCCCATCAACAACATGATACCCTGAGTCAAATGCATAAACTCCTAAGATTTATCAGCTTTGAGCTTCCCAGGGAAAAAATATTTGAAGAATTGAGCCTAAAATTCCTCCTAGGATAGCCTCATATGCTTCTTTTTCTAGAATAGGATATCCCACCAGCACCTTGTTGGCCCTCGAAGGATATAAACTGCCAGATTCAACATCATCTCAAGGAGTGTATCTTGATGGTCAAAGATAGTATTCATATATTCAATTTTCATCTTTTCAACCTAAGGTCCATCCTCTCCACTAAATAGATGCGGATGATACAATTGGAACTCTTTGGTCAAATCAAACATACAAATCTCACCTTTGAAAGATCCAGTCATAGATTGAATAACACCAAGTAGAATATCAAAGAGCTATTGATAAAGGGGGTACATGCACAATAGGAAGCTCTAGATCTACTGTCTATAGGGCATTCTCATCCACTCCCTCCAAGTGCTCAACAGGCTGTCATCATAGTGGCATATCACTAAAATTCCAAAAACATGACTCAAAATCACACATATATAACAAGTATGAATATAAAATATAGGATAAGTAGTAACATTTAGAGTGTCTCACTATATTATACATGCACCCTAGCATCCTAGGGGTCTCACATAAACTCATGCAATCTATCTAGCCTTGACTACCCACCCTCTATTAGGGGTAGAATCATATATAAACAGGATTCACATTTTCAATTTAATAATAGCATAACATAATCATGATTCAGATATGTATAATATTATCATCAAGTTATATAAAAAATTTCTATTTAAGTTGTTTTTGAAACATTAAATAAAAAAACCTCATAACATAACAAATGTTCTAAATCATAGGAAATCACACAAATTTCATGTGAAGCCTATGTTCCAATAATTATGAATGAACGCATGATCTATTATCACCCCGAGCTAAGAGTAGAAACCAATAAAACAAAAACAGATATCACAAATCATTATATTTTTCAAAGTAACCAAATTGAAAAAAATAAAAACCAAGAACATCATTGTCATCCCTGGTAATATGGAATTTCCTAATATGTGGGTTTAGTTATGCCCAAGCATAAATCCCATCATAGAATCTAACTACATCTTATCTCCTCTATACTATATCCCAAATAGAGAGATAAAGGAATAGAAAACAAGCATATAATATCACTTTGTAGTGTCCCTAATCTAATTCACTTCCACTGTGACCAAACCAGGCAGTACACACCTTAGGCATATCTTTCTATATTCCAGAGGATACTAAGAAATGGAAGGGGTCTGTAATGACCCAAAGTTTTTCAATGGAATTTTCCTTCTTATAAATATGTCATGAAATCACATGAAAACACAACATAATGAACTACTAAGTGCTAAGTGACCTTTAAACATAAGTTTGTAACTTTTGTATTAGGAATTTTGAAAATATGACATACACAGTTGTGTTCAAGATGTTTTTTGGAGTCTAAAAAAACAAAAATATTTTTTGGCGAATATTAACCTACCCTTATGAATAGTGATTTACCCTAATGAATAGTAACATTACCTATTATAGTCTAAAAATAATATTGAAGTGAAAGTATGATGTACGTCTATTTTAGAATAAGTAAATGGATGTTTTAAAACTATTTTTAATAATAAATTATGATTTTAATTAAATATTAAATTAATCATATGTGGAAAATTATTTTTGAAAAATGGACTTCATTTTTGGATTCTACACATCAGAAAATGGTTGGGGTGAATTTTTGGTATTTTTCTGAAATACTTGAATTTTTTATGAATAGTGAAATACCATAATTTACAAAATAAGCTAAATAAGCTAATTATAGAGTCATGTGTGATGTTATGATGATGTAATACCACTTGGTTCAGGATCACATGATAAAATTACTATTCTTGGTCATGGAATACTCATTATTCCTTGTATTGTGAATAAATAATAAACTAATGAATTTTATATTAAGAAAACCCATCTCCCTCCACTATAAAAACCACCCTTCACACCCTCATTTCCTCACACCTCTCAAGCTCCAAGCCTTCTCTAAACTCTGCCCAAAAATATTCCCTATCCCCTCTCCCACGTTCAAGAGCTGTTGGTCTCATCAAAAGACAAATCCTAGCTTCCTTAAGGAGAATCTCAAGGGGAGGGTTTAAGAGGTAATTTCTCTCCCTCTTCTCCTTTAATTTCCTTTCAAGTTCAAGTTCATTTATTGATCTCTCCCCACATATCTTCATTCAAATGGTATTGTAACTCCATTATTATACATATACTATAATTTTATTATACTAATAGGATATTATATCATCCAACCCCCTTTCCCTCTTTCTTTTATTTTATTAAAGAGAACGTTGTTCGTGAGGTGTTAATTTATCACCTTCAAGAACGACATGTTTTCTTATTCCATTTCTATCTTCAGATATAGTCATGAAACCATTTTTATGGTTGAAAAAGAATATTTTATATTTATTATTTCCTATTTAAAGTTCGGTAAATAACTTATGGCGATATTACTAAGTGATAAATTAAAACAAGTTCATTGTGATAGAAAAACCACCCAAATTAACCCAAAGAATCATCATTTAATTCTTATTTAATGATTCATCCACATGGATATAATACGATTCATTATAAGATAATTCAATATCCTGTAATATCATTAATAACATGTAATATCAGTTCTGTATGTTTACCCATGTTCTACCCAAACTTCAATTTAAGAATACAAGTGAACCACTCAAGAAAACCATAAAAACAAACATTCTCGAACAATGTTTTAAAACTCTATAACTCATCCAAAGGAACATAAAATAACTTAATGAAACCATAATCAACCATATTAATGTACACAAGGTTTTGTATTTCTAATTAATGAATATAATGTCATTATATAGGACATTAAAGAGAAGAAAGCATTCAGATACAAGGTAAGGGGAAATTCTCGAACCCAACTTTCATCCTTAGGGTTCTCCCTCTTTCACTCCATTTTTGATATGGTTACTCCTTAAATATAATTTATTCATCATTTTATTTCATTTTATAGGATATACATGTTTGTCCCTGGTTTTTATGTCAAACAAATGTTTTCCAAAAGAACTCTTCTTTTAAGAACACACCTTTTACTTCTCACTCAAAGTGGACGGTTCTTGTAACATGTATGATATTCCCTCTTTCTTTTGGGAACCCAAGGTTTATGAATGTTTTCTTATGATATTTAACCCATTAATTTCCATGGGTTAGTTATGTTAACTTTTTATATATATTACATGTGGTAAGCATGATAATGATAATGTTATGATGTGACAGGTGCGCCCTGAATTATATAGCGCAATATGAATGTTTCAAAGTGATGAGTGCACACGGAATTATACAACACTCCAATGCATTGGGTAAAGTGATTAATCTCATGAGTAAATGTGAAATGATGTGTGAAAAATATTCTAGCTTGGTTCACAAGTATGTGTGGTAGTTAACCACTAAGACATGATGTTTCATTTTTTATGCATTGCCACATTTCAAGTCTTTTATTTATGCTCCTCTCATGTTCATGATATTTTGCCCATGTAATGGTTATGCTCACCCCATGATATAGTCTTCTTATCTATCTTCTTAATGGGATTTTATATAACCCATTTTGATGTATATCCTTAGGTGGCTATATGTACTAAGGATAGGACAAGTTCCAATAAGAAGCTAGAGAAGAAGAAATTAAATAAATGTTTATGCTTGATGTTGTAATTGTTATGTATGGTCCTAATTTTCCCAAGACACTAAACCGTTGGATCCTCTATGTGTAATACTATTATGTTGTTTATATTTAAAATTATGCAATAGTAATGTATGAAATGGTTGGGTTGCTATAGGGTCTATGTAAAAAGTGGGGAGTCTATATGATCTACAGTACATGTTACAAACCTATTTTGACCTAAGATGGATACCCATAAGACCTGAAGTGCATTCCTGATCACCACGGACTGGTGAAAATTACCTGAGTATCATCACAAAAAACATGGGAATGATTTCACCATGAAATCATAACATAACATGTATCATGTATAACAAGATAAGGTAAATGACCAGAGAACATCACAGAAGAAGAAGTGCATAACCATGAGACATAACAAAACAAATCAAGAATGGTAAAATTAGAAAAAACCAAAACCAAGTCTCCATGTGACCTTCCGTCCCCACCATCCCAAACCACCATAGAGCGACATCAACCAAGAGCATTCTTCAAGCTACATGACACCCTTTCCTTTACTTGGTTTTCATAAAACCAAGTATGAATACACCCAAAGTAATATGCATGGTGTGATGAAATTCTTAGTAGGATTCCACCATGAATCTATAAAATGTTTTTCATCATGAAACCATTATTTCTAGATTTAAAATAAAACAAGTTTCATAAATCAATTTCTTTTGAAAACATATTTCATAAAACATCCTTTGGTTTCATTTAAAACATTTCATTTTTAAATAAAACAAGAATACGACTAAATGCATGTAATTTGTGTAGAGTGAAATAATATAAACCATTCATGGAAACTCATAAGATAAACTTGTGATCAATAAAGGCATGAAACACCACCATCATGAATAAAAACCAAGAAGAAATAGGATCTAGACTATAGGAATACATAATTAGCACACACAAGGAACACCAACTAGCACAAAATTGAATCCTAACAATACCAAGTCCTACCAATTTCTATCGGTATCATAACCATAACTTCTAATGGTGACACACACACTAAGGTTTTCATATGACCATAACCTAATCCGCCCAATGTTCCCATGTGTTATGTTTTTGAAAAACATTTAAGTAAAAATGCCCATAATCTAATAAAACATTTATAGAAGTAAATCATTACTGCTACCATGCTTGAAAACCGTTTTAGATTCAAAACCATCTTTGAGGAATTTCATAAAACACATGATGGACATAAAACTATTTTTATAGAAAAATTACTTTAAAACCATTTTCCATGACACTAAAAATCTAGTTACACAAAATAACCCACAAGGATATAAAATCAACCATTTTCATAATTCAAGCCAAAGGAAAACTCAAGAAAAAAATGTGTGTCATGAGAAAGAACCATTATATAGAGATGTCCACATAACCTATGGAAGAATATTAGTTGCCTTAAAAAACATTGATTGGAAATACCCAAGTGCACTGTTACCTAGGAAAAATTGCATGATTAGACAAACATCATGTCAGCTGCGAAACTGCCTTTAGACCCAAACCCAACCATTCACATGATTTTACTAGAATCTCACATGGTTAAAAAAACTATGTGTAAACTTAGAAAAAACACCACTAGAATCAATAGATCCATATTGCATGGTTATCATATGGTTATTGTTAACTGTGTGTCTAGACTATTTCTCCCAAAATTCGAAAATCTAAATCTTCGACTCCCAAAACCCTTTAAAACCTCAAGAGAGGGAAAATAAGATTAAAATAAAACATACTTTTATCCTAGAGGGTATCACAATTCTCCTTGCCATGAATTTTTTCCCTGAAAATAACTCATGATTCTGGACTCACAAAGAGATAAGGCCATCTACATCATCAGTGCTTTATGCTCCCACACTTGTGGCTATTCAACTAGAACTGCCAAAGTACATGGACCAGGGGAATTATTTTACCATGAAATGACTTATTCTAATGATCCATAATCTAAAATGGTTTCTCAACCAAATATGTGTTGAGTTCAAGATCAACGTATTCTAATTCTAACACATGAGAAGGGTCCAGTTAATCACTCCTTAATTGGGAAACATGAAATACATCCAGAATTGATGTTAAGTGAGATGGTGATTCTAATCAATATGAAACATTTCAAAGACATTCAGAGATCTATAAAGGTCCAATAAAACTCAGTGTCAACTTACCCTATCTTCCCAAATGACGTTGTCCAAAATGAGTCAAAACCCTTAGAAAAAATCAATCACCTACCAAAAACTCCAAAAGACAAATGAATATGGCTAGTATAGTATTTTTGGTGACTCTAAGATGTCACTAACCTCTTTTATATCAACTGAAACTTCTCCATCGTCACTTTTAACAAGACATGGTCCAACTATAGACCATTCTCTCAACTCTTCCTGAAACAAATGAGACCTACATGGCCTCCCATACAATTATTCAAAAGGTTCCATTTTAATCTAAGTATAATAATTGTTTCTAGAAGAAAAATCAATGAAGGGAGAATGATTTCCCCATGAACCACCAAAATCAAGCATGCATGCCTAAAGAATATTCTCATGAATTTGAATAAATCACTCAGTCTTTTCATCAGTTTGATGGTGATATGTCATGATTAAATTAAATTGGGTACCCATTAACTCTTATAAAAATTTCTAAAAATAGGATTTAAATCACAAATATCTATAAAAAAAATAGCTGAAATAAATCCATGGAGCTTCACTATCTCTCATACATATAAGTTCCTAGGATCTTCCACCTTCGTTGTATCCTTAATAGGCAGGAAATGAGCCAATTTCATGAATCAATCAATGATCACCCAAATAAAATTTTCCCATTAGGAGTATATGGTGAACCTAAAATGAAGACCATGAATTTATCATTATAATTAAATATCATAATTAGTAAAGGATTCAAAAAACTGACATGTTTTCAATGCTCCACTATAATCTTCTAATATATAAGCATCATGATACAATGTCCACAATCGACCACCTCATCACTGGACACCAATACTGACATCTCAAATCATGATATATTTTGGTAGTCCTAGGGTGTACAGACCAACTAAAATGATGTACAATATCCATTAACTCTTTCCTCAGAGTTATCAGAATAACCAATCTACCTTGGAAACATGAGACACTATCAGGAGACCGAGACCAGTCACCCAAGGTCTCCCCATCATAAAGGACTTCAATAAAACACAAAAAATTAGTGTATGTTTCTTTTTCCTAAAAAAATCAATCATTAAATGAATAATCATCTTTCACGCAAGTTAAGAATACCTTCGTATCAGCTTCTTCCACATCCAAGTGCATCTCAGAAAACATACACATTAAAGACCATTCTTCCACTAATTCCTTCAATGATTGAGTCAGTAACTTCATACTCAATGCATCACTGACCACATTACCTTTTATAGGTGTATATGAAATATCAAAATCAAAATTTAAAAGATACTAAAATCAGAATATCTATCATAGGTTCATATTTTTCTAAGTTAAAATGTACTCCTTTCTCTTGTGATCTGAATATATAATAAACCTCTCTCCGAAGAGATAGTTGATCCAAGTCTTGAGAGCATGAATCCCCATAAACAATTTGAGATCATGGGTAGGATAATTTTTAACATGAGGTAATAGTTAGTGATATCTATGAAATCTATTTTATTTACATCAGGAAACATCTTAATCTTGTGCCTGAGGCCTAAAAAAATATAATTACCCAAACCCGATTCTGGAAGAATCAGAACTAGAGCCAAATTCAACCTTAACTTCAGTTATTAAAATTTTATTTGAAACTTATCATTCCATTAAAACTTAACACCCTTACGATTCAACTATATCATAGGATATGCAAGATTGAAAAAATCCTAAACAAAATGCTGGTAATAACCAGATAAAACCAAGAAGCTTTGAATCTGAAACACATTCCTGAGTTACTCCCAAGACTTCATTGATTGAATCTTTCAGGATCCAATGAGATGCCTCTTTTAGATATAACATGGACCAAAAAATTCACTTATTGGACCAAATATGAAATTTGTAAATCTTTCCATATAGAATATGTTCTTTCATAGTTCTGAGAACAATATTCAAATGATCCGTGTATTCTTCCTTCATCTTGGAATACACCAAAATATCATCCACAAAAACAACCATGAACGAGTCCAAGAACCAATGAAATATTTGATTCATTAATGACATAAACACCATAGAATTGTTAGTAAGACTAAATGTCATAACCGAATACTCATAATTTTTATACCTACTCCTAAATGTTGTCTTAGGAATATCCTCCTCTTGGACTCTTAGTTGATTGTTCTCCAATCATAGATCAATCTTAGAAAAACATAAGGATCCACTATGTTGATCAAAGAGGATATCAGTCATAGGAAAATGATACATATTATTAATACTCTCCTGATCAATCTTTCAATAATCAACATAAATTCAAATATTTCATCTTTCTTCTTTGTGAAGGAACCGGTTAAGCCCAAGGTGACACACTCAGACAGACAAATCCTTTGGACTTAAGATCCTCAAGATGTACTTTAAGTTTCTTCAACTCATAGGATGTCATATGATAAGATGAAAAATATATGAAACTCATCAATAGAATTAGATCAATAGTAAACATGACCTATCTCTTGGGAGGTAACCTAAAAAAATCATCATGTTTGACCTTAGATTACTCATTCACAATTGAAGGAAGAGGAAAACTTAATCGTTTGTCAATTGTGTCAATAAATGTCTCCAAAAATTAGCATGATATCATTCCAACCCTGGGAATAATAATCCTCGCTCTCCCAGATCTAGAATCCCACTCACCCTAAAATACATGAGTAACCCCATCAAGAGATTGAAACTGAACTAAAAAAATGATAACAATCAAAATATTCCTTAAAATGAACCATCTAAACCATGCGAATGATGAGGTTGAAGATATCAAGATGTAGTTCTAGGAAATCCCATATGGACTCATAGTAGGATACCATAAACCAACACTCTGAACATTTAAAACCTTATTCCTTCCTCCTTCCCAAGGGAGTGTAAAGTTCCATCCTGAATGGAATAAGATATGAGAATAACCCCAACACTTGAATGAGACTAGATGATATAAAAGAATGATATGCATCGTATCAAGGAAATATATGATCATATAAGACAAAATAAAAAATTTACCTCTCATAGTAGCTGACCCCACTTCAAATTCCACTGGTGAATAGTCTGCTGCATAAAGGCACCCGACCTTAGCCCCTCCTTGAGCCTTATTCACTTTCATGAAAATGAGATCCACCAGCTTTCACTGTATCCGACTGATCCTAGTAGCCTCTAGTAAGTGTGGATCTAACTCTAATTCCATGAGATACTTTTCTATAAAAATACTTAAGGTGACCAGATTGTCTACAAAGATAGAAAATAATGGGTCTTAGCATACATTCAGGCTTAGTATGGCCTGCATTTCTGTACTAGAAGAAAATCACCTGGTGTTGTTCTATAGGAGCCATAATAATTGATCTTGACATAAACTAAGAACCCTTGAAACACTTCCTTTTCTGCCTAGAAGACATGCCATGGATACCCCCTGCTATAATATAATATCTATTAAGATTTTTCATCCTAGTTAAGTATACCTCATCCATAGATTCTTTATCAACTACCTCACCAAATGTTATTGAGTACATGAGAATAAGTATTGATTGGATCTTGGACTTTAGACCCATCTCAAAATTTCTAGCCTTGAGGTAGTCATTAGTGAAAATTTCTGAATATATATGAACAAACTTGGTGAAACAAGTTTCATACTCCATCACTGAATGGTCTCCATGATCCAAGGTCACAAACTCTCAAGACTTCACAAAATTAAGTGTCGTAGGATAGAAATGAAGGCCTTATTTAAAATGGTCAAAGTGAGGTACCAATGTAATTTATCCTACACGATGTAATCTAACCACTTAATCCTAGGTCCTTCAAGAATTTAAGTGGATAATTCTACCTTATAGTCCTCTAAGGCCTTCAAAAATTGGAAAATCCTTTCTATTATTTCAATATATTCTTTGGGTTCTTGGATTTATTCATCACCACAGAAGATTGGGGGATTTTGTTTAGTAAACTCCAAAGCATGATCCATCATCCATTCATGGTTTCCATCACCCACTTGAACCAAGGATTAAATAGTATAGAACATTGTTTCCACTAAAGTGGGTCGACTAGAATAATTTCTTGTGGAACTTTCCCTATAGGTCCTTCCTTCTAATTTGAGAAAATCATTCTAGGAGGAATTATCTATTAAGTACAAGAGATAATAACTGATTATCTTAAGAATACATCTCTAAACCAAAATATAAAATTCAATAATCCATATCAAATCCCTTGAAAAATAGTTTAAGAAAACCGTGGATTCAATGAGTGAAAGGTGAATTAAAAAAACAACAAAAAACATGACAAGGTTCTTCTAAAAAAACCCAAAATCAAGATCAAAAGCTTGATGAAAAATATATGACTGCCCAAGGTAACTTGAGGCTGGATACAGAAGTGATATGGATGGGTACCCTTATATAATTATTGCTTGAGTTCTGAAGGTCCTAATTCCCATCTACCAACCACCCCTAGAAAAAACCTGGTCCCTGATATAATTTTGTAATGAAACAACTTAGGTTGACTTAACATGTCACCAAAGATGGCTCGCCACAAATCCCAAAGTGTGTTCTTGATCACCATGAGCTAGCAATAAACTTATGGGTATCATCACACAAATGATGGGAATGATTTCACTCTGAAATCACAACACAATATGTCTCATGTATAATAAGATAATGTAAATTATCATAGTGCATCATGGATGATGAGTACATTTCCATGAGTTATAACAAAACCAATAAAAAATTATAAAACCATCAATAGACCAAAACCATGTCTTCATGTGATTGTTTTTCACCACCATCCCAAACCATCATAGATCAACATCAACTAAGAGAATTCACTAAGCTACATGACAACCTTCCCTTTACCTGGATCCTATAAAACCAAGTCTTTATATGATCAAAGGCATATGTAGGGTGTGAGGAAAATTACCAATTGGATACCACCATGAATATACATAATGTATGTCAACATGAAATAGTTATTTATATCTTTATAACTAAAAAAGTTTCATAAAGAAATTTCATTTGAAAACATATTTTCATAAAACATCATTTGGTTCCCTTAAAACATGTCATATTCAAATAAACCAAGAATATAACTAAATGAATGTAAGGTATTTATAGAAAATAATCAAAACCATCCATGGAAACTCATTAGATAAACATGTGAGAAATAAAGGCATGAAATACCACTATCAAAAATAAAACCAAGCACAAATGGGCTCTATCCTATAAGAATATATAACTTGGAAACATAAGGAACACTAGTCGAGGAAAATGTGAATCTTAATGACATCGAGTCATGATATAGTCTATCAGTAAAAAAACTATCCCTAGTGGTTTCTTGCTCACTAAGGTTTTCATATGTTCATAATCTAATACACCCAAGGTTCCCATGTGTTATGTTTTTTCAAAACATTCAAGTAAACCATGCCCAAAATTTAATAAAACATTTCCATAATAAAATCAAAACATCTCTAATTCTTGAAAACCATTTCAGAGTAAAACCCATCTTTGAGGAATTTCATCAAACACATGATGTGCATAGAAATATTTTTAATGAAAAACCCCTTTAAACTCATTTTACAATCCACCAAAAAATGATGTTAAACAAAACATACTTCATGAATATCAAATCAACCCTTTTTGTAATTCAAACCAAAGGAAAAATCAAGAACAACAGGGTATGTCATGAGAAATAACCACTATATAAATACATCTACCTCAACAGTGGAGGAAACTCAGTCACATTTAAAAATTATGATTGTAAATGAATAAATAAGGTCCTATAAAAAATATATCCATAAGAAACGTAATCAATTCCCCATAAAAAAATTTAGATCTAGCCATCACCATGCTTAATAAGTTTAATGCTGGAAGGATAAGAGATATTGAGGGGAGATCTAGAAAGAAGAGTAGAAAATAGGTGGTAATAAAAATATACCTCAAATAGATCCACCAATATTTAAGGAGGATGGCCAAAAAACCAAAGGGATATCCTCCTATAATGTTAAGGAAAGGAAAGGTAGAGCTAATGATAGATTTGGGTGAGATTTGGGTTTAAAAAGAGCAAGGGTATATGAGTAATTTTCCATTTTTAAGAAAGTTGTATTGGATGCAAGGTTAGGTCACATAGTTATAAAAATCATGTGCTAATCATCCAGTCAGTATCTCTATCCTTGGAAAACCCAAGTGCATGGTTACTTGGGAATATTTGCATGGTTAGAAAAATTGAGCACTAGTCGTGCAACCAACTCTGGACTGAAACCCAACTATTTTCATAGTTTTCTTGGAATCTCACATGAGTAGACAAACTGTGCTCAAACCATTTATAATACCATTGGAATAAATAGATTCATATCACACAATTACTACTAACTGTGTGAAAACAGTGTGTCTATCCTGTTTCTCCCAAAATTCCAAAATCTCAACCCTAGAATCTTGAAATACTTTAGAACCTAAAGAGAGACAAAATAAGACCAAAATAAAACATACATGTGACCCAAAGGGTGTCACAGTATAGATATCCATAAATCAAAGTTGAATAAATAAGTAAACAATCATCACAATATAAAGAAATAAGAAGAAATACATCACATCTACATATCATCAATAAATAAACATTAATATGAATTTTATAATTAAGTTTATAGAATAAATGCCATAAAATTATACAATTATAACAAGTTAATTCTTTTTAATACCCAATATAGATATCCCAAAAGTAAATAAAAGTCTATAAAAGATAGCAACACCATCCCCGAGTGCATTCTCGGTCTTACAAATCCTAATAGATCAACCATTAGCAGTTGGTCCCTTTCACCTACCTAGGTTACAAACCATAAAATATGCTCAGGTACCAGGGTAACCAAGTAAGGTGTGAGTACAACTCAAAATGGAACCTCCAATAGTATCCCTCAACATATTAGTAAATATGGATAATTTTCATAGTGACATTCCAGAATAATAATTAAGCAATAACAACTATAATAAAAGTCATGCTCTCAAGTGCTCAGCTAGTCACTAAAGTGAGACTGTATATTCTTTGGATAGTGTTGGGTTGTCTCTAAATATATTAATATAAATCATAAGATCTATGGGGTATTATGTTCCCATGCATTTAAGATCACAACTCAAATTATCTCAACCACTGTAGAATAATACAAGGTCCAGGATAAAGGTGACCCCTACCTATATGATCTCAACCCCATGACATCTCGATCCCATCTCAAATCTTTTTAAGCATATAATGAAGGATGAAAATGGATATAAAGATCTCAAACTAATGGTATCTCAATCATATCATAATAACGATTGAAAAAATGGAGGAACAAACTTGTATATCGGGTCTCATATCATGGTCATCTCAACCATGGCATGCCAACATCAAAGGGGAAGTGTGTCCCCTATCACTATGGTCTCACC
This sequence comes from Viscum album, assembly GCA_963277665.1. Taxonomy (NCBI): domain Eukaryota; kingdom Viridiplantae; phylum Streptophyta; class Magnoliopsida; order Santalales; family Viscaceae; genus Viscum; species Viscum album. The sequence goes on along the minus strand of OY728160.1, from coordinate 1,354,927,263 downwards.
TCATATTATATTGACCATTACATAACGTCATCAAATGAAAGGGGATAAGTGGACCCTATTACTAAGGTTTAACCCCCTGGGCATCATGATTATGGAATAATGGTAGGGACAAATGGGATAGTGGCCTAGGTCCAAAATGATCATATCCCTTAGATTTATGATCCTAATTTATCTCATATAAAGGAATAATAGGAAAGGTGGCCCCAAGACATCAAAATATCAACACAAAATGGATCAATCCAGAGCACAACAACAAAAAGATGTTATAGAAATGACGGGAGTCACAATAACAAAACGAGATTACAGATGAAGAAAATTCAGAAACAAAAGAAGAAGAAGAAGAAGATGATGATGAAAAAAAAAGATTTACATGGTTTGGGAAATGATCCCTACGTCCATGTAGAGGTAAAAAAATCACTATAGTTGGGATCACAAAATTATAGGGTGTTTTGGAGTTATCAAGAACACCCAAAACCTTAGCTTGAAATGGGCTAATAAGGAGGAAGAAGAAGTATTCCACCAACTGTATAGAAAGTCCACTTTTCTATAGTAAAATGTGGTTGGAATTATGCATCGCTACAATTTCATGAAAACCCAAGTCCAAGATGCTACAATGGTTAGTGGTTGGAATTACATAAATCTATAGTGCCCTATCAATGTCATCGGTGAGCCATGCTACAGTAGTTGTTTGAAATTCCACACTGGTACAGTGCCCTATCAGTTTCATCCAATCAACTCTGGTACATTGATCAGAGATACTATAGTGCCTCAAAATTTGGTCTGGGGCCCTTCGTCCCCCATAGTAGAGGCACGTTGCTCCTAAAATCCCCAACATGTTCACCATGGAGCTCAACCCATGGAGTTGTATCTTGGTGCGTATTATGGGTTGTAATAAATTTACCAACAACATCCAAAGGGGATCAGACTACACAAATCCAAAAGAATATTTTGGGAAAGGAAACTCAGGTCTACATCTATCTTAAACCTCAAGTTTCTCAATCCAACATGTAAATTATCAAGTTCTTATAATATAACAGTCATTTACAATTTAAATATTGTTGGGAAAAAACATCTGAAGCCTTAAAAGATCACCTCGGTCGGTCTACCCATATTGAACCACTTTTAAATAACCCTAAGGTTGAACCCCTCAGATGAAATTAATTCAAAGGAGTAGGTCCTTCGATCCTTACCTGGGTTACCCAACCCTAAAGTGGTTATGCAACATAATTATATTCCCACTAAGAGGCAACAATGACTCCCCACTAGGGTAGTCATACATTCTCTAACTCATGTAAGGTTCATCAAAACCTAACTAGGTCTATCATATGAAAATATCACTCAAGGAAATATGGACCCAATACATAAAAATATCAACACAAAATGGCTAAATCCATAGAAAAACAACAATAATATGTTATAGAAATGACGGGAGTCACAACAACAAAACGAGTTTGCAGATGAAGAAAATTTGGAAACAAAAGAAGAAGAAGAAGATGATGATGAACAAAAATATTTACATGGTTTGGTAAATGATCCCTACGTCCATGTAGAGGTAAAAAAATCACTATATTTGGGAGAAAAAAATTATAGGGAGTTTCAGAGTTATCGAGAACACCCAAAACCCTAGCTTGAAATGGGCTAATAAGGAGGACGAAGAAGTATTCCACCAACCGCATAGAAAGTCCAATTTGCTACAGTAAAATGTGGTTGGAAGTATGCATCACTACAATGTCATAGAAACCCAAGTACAAGATGCTACAATGGTTAGTGGTTGGATGTCCATAAAGCTATAGTTCCCTATCAGTGTCATCGGTGAGCCTTGCTACAATAGTCGTTCCAAATTCCGCACTATTATAGTTCCCTGTCAGTGTCATCTGATCAGCTATGATATATTGATCAGAGCTACTATAGTGCCTAAAAATTTGGATTGGGGCCCTTCGTCTCCCATAGTAGAGGTGCCTTTATCCTGCAACCCCCAACATGTTCACCACGGAGCTTGAACCATGGAGTTATAGCCTGGTGCGTAGTATGGGTTGTAAGAAATTTCCTAACAACATCCAAAGAGGATCAGAATACACAAATCCAAAAGAATATTTTGGGAAAGGTGAATTAGGTCTAAATCTATCTTAACCCTCAAGTTTCTCAATCCAATATGTAAATTATCAAGTTCTTATAATATAACAGTCATGTACAATTTAAATATTGTTGGGAAAAAACATCTGAAGCCTTTAAAGATCACCTAGGTCAGTCTACCCATATTGAACTGCTTTTAAATAACCCTAAGGTTGAACCCCTCGGATCCAATTAATTAAAAGTATTAGGTCCTCCAATCCTTACCTGGGTCACCCAACCCTAAAGTGGTTATGCAACATAATTACATTCCCACTAAGAGGCAACAATGGCTCCTCACTAGGGTAGTCATACATTCCCCAACTCAAGTAATGTTCATCAAAACCTAACTAGGTATATCATATGAAAATATCACTAAAGAAACTTTTTGTTGTTCCCTGAGTATAAATCTCAGTTAACTTTAAATCAAGCATGAAACCGTCAGTGATCACAATGCCAAGGCATAATAATTAGAGGGTCTGTCATGGCCCTAGATAGTCGCATCCTACTCATATGGGTTTAAGAAGGAAAATCCAAATTAATTGAGGGTCAATCACTCAAATATAATGGGAACACATATCACATAGTGTTAGTAAACTAGCATAAATATTCGGGGAAGGTTAGTGACTATCTACCTCAAGTTAAGGGAATCTCACTCAATGAACAACTCTAGGAGAATCAGACCCAATCTATGGATATCAAAAAATCTAAAAAAAGATTTGAAACTAGGAATGATTGGTGAAGAATGCTAAAAAAACAAAATAAATAGAGATCCGAGGGAACATGAGATGTAACCTTATAGTAGGTGACTCACCAAGACTGACGACATGTAAAAACGATAAGAATCGAGGGAGTTCTGGTGATTGGGAGTAAATAGGGAGAGGAATGAGAGATGGGAGGCCACAAATTTGGCCAAGAAAAATGAGAGGATAAGTATCATTTAATAATAAATTAAATTAAATTAATTAATTGATTGATTTTTTTTTAAAAAAAAACAAGGAGGTACTAGGTACCCACCCCATAGTAACTGGGTACCTATTCCCCCACCAGGTACCAACTCTAGGGCCACCAGGAACCTAGTGGCATAATAAAGTTAACTCCCTCCCTATTGATCCCACCAAGTACCTGATACCAAGGAATCGAGTACTCGGTGCCTGGAGTCTCCCATGACAGAAGTCCCAACACTGAGAATGAACTCTAAAAACAACCCTCAAGCCCCCACCAATTCCTTAGACACTCAATAATACACAAAAAGGACGAGGTTGATGAAAATTTATATGAATTCATCCCGCATACGAATATTGGATGTTACATTCATCACAGTGCAACATCCAATTATAGAGCACCCTGATAAATCCAAGTCGACTGCATGGTCATGTGTATTATAATGTAATTCCCCATTCCAAAGTGACACCAAATAATCACAACCTGCATGTTCCAACATAATGTAGGGATTCAGAATGAAACATCATCCTATTATGTCATGACACCCCCAATATCTAAAACCTACTCTTAAATAGGGCACTACAACTTGATCATATGTATAGCGGTGCAACAACCCAAATAAATTACTCGTACAAATAAATCATAGATCCCTATCATGGTAAAATGCACCCCATTACTATGTGATTTTCTGGAATCTCTAAAAAAATAGCTAACACCTTGAACAGATCAAAAATACCAAAATACACATGGTTTTGGAAAAAATTTAAACAAATTCATACCTCAACATATGTTGGGTGTTAAAAGTAAAGTTTTGATGACACTATCACATACAATTTGTTTGATATTAATTTTATAAAGAAAATGTAAGATAAATAATCTTTTCCAATAAGTTAGTTTGAATAAAATTTATCTCCTTTTCCAATCCAATTTTATGAGGTTTTTTATAATGGTTTATGAAAAACGGTGATAAATATTTTATCATATCAAAATTTTCTCACATATTGATGGGGATCGTGACATGCCTTGTGACATCAAATTGAGTGTTACTACCTATGATAAAAAAATAGGAAAAATAAAGTTGATTAAAATAATGAGGGTAGTTTTGAAAATTATTAATAAAAAATTACATATTAATTTTATAAATAATAAAATTGTAAATTCATTTCATTCCATCATAAAACTCTTAAACAATGGAATATTTATTTTTTTCTTTTTCTTACCTTTTCATTTTATAGCATTTCATTAATGACCATTCCATTATATTACATAAAAACTCTCAAACACAGCCTTGATGTTTTAACCTAACAAATTACTATAACCATTAGAATAATTTATCATGTAGAACCACATGGATCTCAATGTGAAATATTATTTGTTATGAGAATAGTAAATCCTAACACTCATATATCCCATCAATTTTATATCTCTAATCAAAGGGGATAAACAAACGTCAATTTCATTTTGATGTTATTTCGGCCATGAAATTAATAGAGACAATATAATGTGCCTTACCTTTATTCATACCCAGATAAAAAGTTATAATTTATCAAAATAATAAATCATGTATTGTGTGTGATTTATTTTACACCAAAAGGATTTATTTCATCCATAGATAATGTAATATAAATGTTTCATATCTCATTTCCAAATTTAGTATACCTGTGATCAATTTTCTTCCACTAAGAATCATCAATTGGGATGAGAAGTTTATTATCTTAAACTCTTTTTCACTTGTATGCCACATTAATAAACTTGTAGTCACTAAAATTCTAAAGATTTTTATAAATCTTGAAATTATTGGAAAGTAACATAGGAATTTTTAAGGTTTTTATTATTTGTTTTTACTTTTTATTTTTGGTATTGAGATATATCACACTTTAAAATTTTTTTAAGGGAATCAGTTGTTTTAAAATAATATACAGTCATTAAGAAATACAAGTATTTTTTACAACACATTCTCATGAAAAATAACATTTGTTAAGCTTTATATGTTCAACAAGTTCATTATCAAAATATCTAAAATTATCACCACTCTATCAATTAGCTTTCGAATAATATGTTTTTAACACTAAGTGTTTTATATTTGATACAACCATCATATAATAAAATCTTTACCTAGATTTTTAATTTCTAAAAAAAAAGATAATATCAAAGTTCTTTATCCAAAGTTAAAATTTCCCCAATGATCTATCCATATATTGAATTGTTATTTTGATTCGACAAAATTATATGAAGACCAATAAATCCCTCAAATAAATTGATAAAATCATAAAAAAACATATTTGATAAGTAAAAAAACCAATAAAAAATATTTCATGATTCATCTAACAATGCAATATGATTTAACAATTTTTCAACAAGGCCTTACATGTCACATATAGCTTCTATAAATGAGATCAATTCAATGACTAGGTTTAAAGAAAAATATATATCTTATTAGCACTTAGAAAGTACCGATAAAAACCACCCTTTCTCAATGTCAAAAATATACACTAAAAAAAAGTGGTGGACCAATGATTGAAGGAGTAACTGAAGAAGCATATATAGGTCTGAAATTAATATTATAATTGGAGATAAAAACATAAACAAGCAAAAATAACCTCATGTCAACAAAAATGTGAATTGATGCGGTTAAAAAACTAAAGAATAAAAATCTAGCTAAAAATTCTCATCAAATTAAGATAAGACAACCATATAGAGGTAACTGTTATTAACTTTGAAAAAAAAATTCAATTGATATTTTAGTTCAATTGTTGAAACCTCCAAAAAAAATAATCTAAAATAACATCAATGATTATGAGAAAGAATATGAAAACATAAATCTAAACACTTGTAAACCACTTTGGTCATCCAAACCTCAGATTGATATGAGAAAGAAAAGAAGAAAAAAATACCCCAATAACTTGTACATACAAAATGCGTGACCTTTTTTTCTACTTGGGTTTTGATGGTTATATACAACAAAATGACAACCATTTTTCAAAGTACATTGACTCTACTTCCAATTTTTTTTTGGATCTACAAAGAACCACGCAAATTACTTAGGTCATCTTGGATAGAATTAAACATCAAACATAAACATATGAAGTTCCCCTTGAATCCCATTTTTTAAAAATAATATTAATCATATTATGTAACTAACTTGGTATGAAGGTAACAAATACCAAAAAAAAATTGTTGAAGGACTTGGAAGGAAAATAATATTAACATTATCATTAATGATATTAGAAGTTCTGATTCCTAATAAAGGTTAGATATTTAGTGCACGAGGCTTTTAATGGTGAGAGTTATATTTAGTACCTCTAAAACTTCATGAAAAAAAATTTATAGATAAGGGGGTGCTTCATGCAAGAGGAAGTTGTGACATTTATGATTAATGTTAATTATCTCCAGGATGGACCAAGTACCCTGAATAGTGGTTCCTAGACCAAGAGGAGCTCATAGGTAGTAGAGTAAATGAACTTCAAAAAACTACTGTCATTTGATTGTACATAAACATTAAAACCCAAATAGAAAATGTCTAAGCATTTGGCATGTACATGTTTTTGTGTCATTATGTTTCTTCTTTTTCTCTCATAGGCAAAGGGGTTTTCAAGAGTTCAAGATTCCGTGAATTGGTTTTTCTAATCTTACTTATCATAATCACTATATATTTTTTTAAATTATTTATGATTTTGGTTACAAAATGAAAACAGAAATGGTAATTGGATTTTTCTATTAAAAGTGAATAGTAGTTCCCATATTGGGATGGGGTTATGTATGATTGTGTTTACAGCTGGACGAAAACTCAATCAGTAAAATACATATAAAATTTATACATTACAACTACTAGTTCTATAATGGAACCTCAATTGGAATTATATGAAGGGTTTGAAAAGGTATAGAAGAATGGTCCTAACAAGTGAAATCAAAGCTACTGTTTAGAAAAATTATTATGTATATCACATACCCCAAGTTTTAATTAAAATTATAATGGTGACTTAGAGAATATGGATCAATGTGGTCAATTTGATGGGAAAATTGTTGAGTGAAAAATCAACCAACATCAGCAGTTCGAGCATGGATCCATGCGGATGAAAATCTCATTAAAAGTTAATTTAAAGGAATAATCAATGAGTTGAAGACTCCATTAGAAAACTATAATTGATTCAAATAAAGGATAAGATTATCAATAAAAACATTAATGATGAGTTCAAATTATTTAATGTCAAAAAGATGATAGGGGGATAGAAAATGGTCCAAACATGAATGATCATGTTAAAAAGGAAAAAAAATTAGAAAACCTAGAATAATATAATAGTTATCTAGAAAAAAAGCATAGGTAATACTAATTCATTATTTAACAGCTAAAAAAATACCAAGATAGCTGCCCAACATCTCCTCTTATTCCTTCTATGCCTTGGATCTAAGTTTTGTAAGCTCATGCTTCCTCTAATACCTCACATGAGGCCTATCATTTCTATTCTCCTCGAGATCTTATAGACACAACTAACCAAAAATCTCAAATCAGCTTTAGCACATGTATTTATTAAGAAGACATAAAAAATATGTTGTGAAAAAAAAACTGAGAGGGGATGGAATAAGGGTTTATAAAGGTTTATGTAGAAATTTGTGACACAACATGACAATAATGTCAACAAAAAATTACCAGGTTTTTATTTAAGTCATGTACCATGATTATCACATGTATTCATTAAAAAAACATAAAAACAGGTCATGTTCAGATTGATCAGTGTTCAAATATGTCTAGTATGACTCATTTAATCATTTGTATAATGTCTGTAGTGTCAAATCAGGTTATGTTAAATAATTTTTAATTGGGTTGTTTGGAATTATACACTCATGTTAAATGAGAAATGTTGTGTTACCCAAATAGTATAAGCAAGGTGTTCGTGTTTGAGTGTGTTTAAGTTATGATATGGAACAACACCAAACCAACTAACCAACACTCTGTTACCTGGATATGTAGGTAATTTAATTCACCACACACACACACACATAGAAAATAAGGCCTTTGATATATCAAAAAAATCATACTTTTATCATCATTATTACCATTATATCATTTATAAAGATATCCAAATAAAATAAAATCCCATGTGACACAAAATGGGAAATACCAAATCACTAAAAAAATGGATTTAAAACTCACCCTTATGGTCTTGTGATGATTCCATCCAACCTCCTTTGAGAGTTTCCAAATAAAGGATAACTTATAGCCTGCCTGAAACTGTACAACCCTAAATAGCTAGAAAATCAACTAGTATTGTGATAAATATTGCATAATGAAAAAAAATAAAACTAAATGGAAAGGATAGGGTGGGGTGATGGGGAACAAGAGACTCACTTTAGAGAATCAGGTATCTCCATATGTTTCTTCTTATTTCTAGGAGGAGGGACACCTTCGTAGGCCTTCATCCAGCCAAGAGAAGACACTCCCCATTGGTTTTGTGGGAAACCATCCTACAGTAAAAAAGGCCTAAACATAAGACTTTGAAGGCATAATTAAGCAGGGAAAACCATAAAAAATGTAGAAAATAGAAACAAAAAGATCTAAGATGGAGATATAGGAACCACGAATGGTGCACCAAAAATGAAATGAAATAAAAATGAATGTTTTAAAATGGATTATATTTTAAGTGTGTTTCTATACTATGTAGGAGAAATGGAAAGGGAGAGGAATTAGTAAAAAATGGCCCACAGTCATTCATACCTCAATCAAGGAGGTAAATCCACATAGTAGACCAAGAAGGGCCTGTCATCCAAGCCCATATTCAGGAAGGTTGTTATATTGAGGCAATCCTATTATGGGTTGGTGTAGGGGAAGGATCATGTGCATATATGGTAACAAGAACTAATGTTTGGAGGTTAGTTCCACATGATAATGAGAGAAGGGAGTCCTTGGAGAGGGTAAGTACATGGTGGTGGTAGGCATCCTTTAACACTATTTCAGCTTGATTCCTGCTAATCCACCATATTTTTACTCAAATAGTGGAGGTAGAACATCTGAACATTCGATGTTGGATATGGAGCACACTTGGGGAACTATGTACTTACTAAAATAGTACTATCTTGGGACATCCTCATGTCATGTTCATCAGACACACCTTCCACTAATCTATGTGAAACTCGTCATCATTTCACCATAGGACTACCATGTCCAATAAAGGAAGAGTCCACCACCACTTCCATTTTATGCTATACTACATCACAATCAGGGATATGTGGAATAGTGGCTAGGGGATCTCAAAATGATAATGAAAACACTAAGATTTCATCCAAACTACCATGTCATAGTCCCTGTAGTCGAAATGTTAAATAAGGTAGTTATGGAATAGGATTCTAGCACCATTATGGAAGGTGTGAAAATGGAATAATTGATGATTTTTGAGAAAGAATATGGTTGGATTGTAGAAAACTGAATACACCATAGCCATGAAAACTAAGATAAGTAAAGTGGAACAACTCCATGTTGTAGGGTGTTGTGCTTTTAGAAATTTAATTACCCAATTTTTTTAGGATATCTGTAATTTCAGGATGATCCTTGGGGAAGAAATAAAGAGAATCCAACATGTGTAAGGCACCTTCCACGAAGGATTTTAAACACTCCCTTAAACAACGAAGACTCAGCAAACATTTAAGAATTTGAAGGAAACTGTCATTAAGATGACATAAGAGACTGAGTCAAGTGATAAGAGAAAAATTACTAGTAGGAGAAGTGATATTTCAAAAATTCAAATAAGGGAGAGAATATATGGAAAATAAAATTGACGAGAAACTATTGTGAAAGAGTACTTTAACTTATACCAGAACTGAATTATTGGAGAGACTGAAGCAGAGGCTATTTTTGCAGTGTGCTACTGCTATAGGAATTTAATTTTTATTTTTTGTATCTCATCATGACTTGTATGAGGGGTTAAATATTTTTTTGAACTAAGAGATGTAAATAAAGGGTATTTTTTTAGTTTAGGAAAGTGTGTATGATTCATTTTTATGATGAGTTTTGTATTTACATTAATTATCATCTCAATAGTAACCCCTTTCTCAAGTACGACCAATGTTGTTAGAGGAGAGAATTTTTCTTAAACTACATCAACTATTTATCCCTCTAATGCCTCAAAAAATGCATGATTTAGGGATAACTATGTTTAAAGGAGGTTTTAAATACATACCTATAAATTAATCTAAGTATTTGAGAGGGGAAAGGGTAATTTATAAATTGGAGAGTGAGTAATATGAGAGAAGTATTTCTAAGGTTCAATTCCAACAAAATCTAATTTAAGTCACATCACCTTTTCAACTAAGTAAATAAATCTAAATTTATATTCACTTAGTGTGTTATTCACTTATCTAAGAAACCAAACCAATTCAATCTTATATTTTTATTCATTTATAGTTTTCCTAAACAGTGTAAAACTATTTCTACACTATTCTAATTGGATCAATCTAAATCACCAGTCTACTACATTTTAAAATTCATTAATGAAGTTCGATCATATTAATTTTTTTTGATTTACCCAATAGAACTAAAGACAGTCTAGGGAAATGTCAAAACTAGAATCATTACTAGGGAATTATGACTAAAATTTCTAAGAATTTTTAGGACTTTTATATATTTTTATTTCCCTTTATCTCAATTTTATGCTTGTTCTTATTGTGAAATTATTTTAGGAACAAATTCAATGCATGAATACTACACCAAGGGTAGTTGGAGGAATGATATCCTCCTATCGATATCAAGATCAAAAGAACTATAATAAGGTATAAGAATAATACACAAGAAGAGAACATGGTCGGAAGGGACTAAGGATAAGGAGCACATCAAGGAGCAGTGCACGAATTTGTATAGGGATTAGTGCAAACACTCTAATGAAAGAACCCAAGTGTGTATTAACTAATTAATTATGGAATATCCTAAAATGTGGGAGTATATAAAATAATTTTATTACCCCATGTCACTATGAAACACTTCAAAGTAATTATGGAATTTTTCAAATGATCAACCATTCCATATAATTTTTCAAACATCCATATAAAGACCTTAATTCTCACATTATGAGTTTTTTTGAATTGTGTGACACATTATAATTCAATAAATTCAAAAGTGATGTAGTGAGATTATGATTATTTAGATTCTAATTAATGGAAAAGGAATAAGAATGGATCTATAGTCTAACTCCACACTCTATAATGACATGGGAAAATATGATAAGAAAATTTTTGAGAAGGTTTTTCCCAAACTCAAAGTCATTGGATCTACGGGTAAATATTTTAAAATTTGATCAACTAAATTAAGAGTCTTTATAAAGTGCATGGTAAAGGTTTTAGAGTTCTAGAAGATGATTTCTTCATTATGGAATAAAAACTTGTTTAAAAATTACAACCTTTTGTAAAGGATTATCACAAGGGAAATTTTTAATTGTTGATGCAGCCACATGAGGTTTTCTCATACAAAAGTCACCAGAGGAGGGTTAGGAATTTTCAGAAAAAATGTCCAGTGGTGGTTTTTAGGGGTATTTGGATCAAGGAAAAGTAGTGAAAGGAGTGAACTTGGTGGAACATAGCTTGTTTTCCACCCAAACGAATGTCGTTTCAAAGAAACATGACATGATGATGGAAATCAAAATACCCAAAGTATATTTTGTGAAGATATCAATTATTTTGATTATAATCATCAAAATTATATGCAAGGGTGGAGACCACAACAACCTCCACAAAAACAATGACATAATCAAGAACAGGGCCAAGGATTCCAACTAATATAGTAAGGTTTTCAACATTAACACCAAAGGACATTATTGAAAAGTCAAGTAAACTCATGGAAGAGACCCTATAAGGTTTTATGACCTCTACAATATATTCACTCATATATTTTACAACCCATTATAAAGACCGAGTAACTTCCATCCAGGAATTTAAAGATGACTCCCAAAACGAAGTAGAGGTAGTGAGGAACTTGGAAATCCAAGTTGGACATATTTCCAACCAATTTAAGGAAAGGATAAAAGGAGTCCCACTATGTAACAATAAAGTACTAGGACATGGAGAGCTTAAATACATCACCTTGAGAATCATAAAAAACCCAAGAAAGTGTTGTAACAATTGGAAGATAGGATAAACAACAAGAAGTAAAAGTAAGAAAACCAATTACAAAGAACAATTAAAAATGGAAAGAAACTGATAAGTATGTTCAAGAAGAATATACACTACTATAATGATTATAACCACCATTTCTAGAGTGATTAAGGCAAGTAAGTTTTGATTAAAATAGGGAAAATTTTCTATAAATGTTCAAAAAACAACACATCAACATACCATTAACTGTGGCGATTGTGAATATTCCCACCTATGTAAAGTTCATGAGGAAGAATTGGGCATCATACCACTGATAGGGGAGTGTTCCACCATAGTATCAAGGATCATACCAAATAAACAAAGTGATCAAAGTAGTTTTTCTATCCCGATTAACATCTTTTCTAATGAGTTTTGTAGTTCTTTGTGTTAATTAGGTGTACGTGTAAACATTATATCATATTCAACATTCAAGAACTTGGTCATGAGAGAGATGAAGACAACTTGAGTTATGCTTCAACTAGGAGATATAACAGTGATACATCCCCAAGTAATACTTGAGTATTTCATTTTCAAGGTAGATAATTTATATTTTTTTTTGAATATTTCCATATAGTGGACATGGATGAGGAGAAGACCCCATTCATATTGGGAATACCCTTACTAGTAATAGGAAGGTTACTGATTAATGTAAAAAGTGAATAATAGTGTTTAATATTTAGTGGAGAAGAGGTAAAATTCAACATTAACCAGGTGGTAAAAGATCTAGATGAGAAAAGTAATGGGTTTAAAGGGATATTTTTTCATAATTTGAGGAAACTTTTATCTATGAAAGAAGAGTTGATGTAGTTACTGTAAAAATGAAATAAGAATATGAAAAAGGGGATAAAAAGGGTAAGAAATTACTGTAAAAATCTAGAGGCAGTGGAGGGGATTTTTTACAAGAATAATTCAAGGAGGGAGAACAAGTTTAGGTAGTTAGTGAGCTACCCTTTTATTTTTCATGAAGGGCCAAAAACTATTGTATTGGGTCCATGAAGATAGATAAGGTACTCTCTTGATGAATAATGTTGTTAGTTTCATAAAAAGGTAGAGGGTCCATCTATATGGAAGAATCACATCTTCAACATATTTTAGATTCAAACTAGGTAACCTCCTTCATACCCTCAAACACTTGACTTTTGGAGGTAAGGTCGAGCTCAGTGATAATAACCAAAACACTTTTGGGTGGAAACCTACATTTTTTATTATTCCTTTTAATTAATTTCAATTATTTTTAGGAACTAGTATGGTGTGCATTCTATTTTTAATTTTATGAACATTCAAGAAAATGGTCTTGCACATTCAATTTTTGTCTTATATTTTTAGGTCTATAAAGATTTAAGGTACAAGAAATATTGCAGCGAGGAAAGGGACTAAAATAAGAGCTTCCTAAAAAGGGTAGTAAGCTTTAAAATTCAGTATTTACTTATAATCCCCTGTATTTTACACCATTTGTTTTGGAGTTTTAAAAAATTAATTCCCGTATTTAGATATTTTATTTACATTTGATCAATGATACTTCATATTTATAGGAACCCCATGATGCCGTGTTTTAATTTTAAAGTTGATGGAATTGAATGAATAATATGGGGAGAGTGGATGATTAGATTGAATCATAGTAACTTGAATTCAATGAATAATGTTTTTTTAGTCATATGTGATGAAAATTCACTTTTATCTTATCAAGGTTTAAATTTTGGAAGTTCATGCTGATTAATTTTTTATTATGACACATGCCATGATTGATTGACTGGTGTTATATTATATTATTCTTGAGAGGTTTCTAGACTAATTTTTCAATATTTCTTAGTAAATTTATTGAGATAACTGGGGACATGTGACCTACTGGGATTTGAAATTGAACTTTTCAAAATGATGATTATACAATTTCACTTTAAAAATTAATGAGGCATTTTTTTTGATTTATACACTATCATTGAGACCTAGCTAACAATAATCCTCCTTTTATCCCATAGAGACCATGAATTTACATTAATATGAATAGCCACATTTCATGCTAGTTTATCCATTTCTACCCATACTCTTGTATTTTTTTCATGATATTCTAAGTTCAATTGCAGGGGAGAGGGATTTCTTAGAAAAAGGGATATTATTTTTTGAGAATAATTTCTTGGGTGTCTAATTGTATTTTGTAAATATGGATCATGTTTCCTTTACTATTTTTATTTTTTTACCCCTCTTAAAAAATATTTTTTTATGAAAAATATGGGTTAAGTTTTGGAGGGTCAAAAATCACCATCAATTAACAAATTATTTTTATCATTTGGGGTTTGGTGATGGATTTGAGACTTGTCCTAGATCAATTTTCAAAAAATTGAAAAATTGAATAAGAAAAAAATAGAGGGGTAAATCATTAAATTTTCTTTCATTGATCATGGCCTTACTTTAATATTGGGGATTTGGGGAAGATTTAATTTATAAGAGTAGAATTTCATTGTTTTTACTTTGTTTATCATACTTAATACCTTGATATAAAACTTATTTTTAAGAATAATGTTTTATTCATCAATTTTACACCATTACTTAACCTCATAATCATTTTATCTCTATTCCAAAGTCCTATCGATTTCTAGTGATATTTGTCTCTACTAAGTGGATAAAGTATATCATTATCAAATTCATAAGTTTGTTTCACATACTCAAGGTGTGATTAAGAATTAAAATTTAAATCTTACCTTGAGTGATGAGAGAAGAAAAAAATGGTGATGCATATAAAAACTTAGGATGTTAATAATAATGAATTAAAAAACTTTAATGGAAGAGATGATAAGTCCCATCATTTTTCATTGGTAAAATCAAATATATTGTGTCTAGTAAGGATTTTGAATCACTTTATTTATGTGACATTTCTAAATTCCTTTCCCCCATTGATAATTTTTTGTTCACATAAATTATGAATTTTTAATATTGGTATAATAGGGGTTTCCTTTTTAATTATTAGTAGAGATTTATACCTGAGGAAAATCATGGTTAAAGCATGGAAGATTTTATGAGCTCATTTTTGTGCATAAATTTTAATTTTATATTCATAAATATCTTTTTTTTATTAATAATACCCATATTTTAATTAAGAATAATTATTTTTTGGTATTTAAATTTTATAATTAATATTGTGAAAAATAAATAAAAAAATGAATTTTTTACAACATGTTAAATTTTCTAAGTGTGTTCTTTGTACTGTGTAGGAGAAATGAAAAGGGAGAGAACTTAGTAAAAGATGACCTTCTGTGAAAAACAATAAAATTAATTTTAAAAACTTTTAAAAATTTAATTTCATGAAATAAAATTAATTTTTTTAATTCATAATGTTGAAATTATCTTAGAGTGAATTTTTGGGACTTTTCTGAGAAACTTCATTTTTGGATGAATAGTGAAAAATACTGAATTTTAATTCAAAAATTCCTTTTCATGTAGTTTATTTATATAATTAAATTATATTTTAAGTTTTTTTAAAGTCAAAATATATCAATTATAAATATATTAATCCAATTTAGGTCATTAGACTCATTTTTATATTGAATTTAGATATAAAATATTAATGAACATTTTGAACATTCTCACTTTAAAAACCATCTTTCTTGCCATATCTGTGGGATTAACATTAAACTTAATTTTTACGCTTCTTTGAATTGAATTTTGAAAAATTGACATACATGGTTGTACTAAGTATTACATTATAGTATAATAATATCAACTTATTTTTTTATCAAAAAAATCAGTAAAATCGATTAAGATTAATTACTATGATTAAGGTAAAGTTAAGCTTAGAAAGGGAATACAACTTAAAATTAAGGGACAAAATGACCTATACACTTATGCAACAACCATTTTATGGCCATATTCTGTCCATAAACTTCCCATTATTGAGTTTTTTAACTTTCTTTAGGTAAAAATGTGGGTACACCTAACTTATTTTGAAAAATTCCAAGTGTATCCTTTCCATCCCTTATAAAATGTCTCCACTTATCCCCTTATTAACACCTATAAAACTTATTAATTTAGGAAAATATATATCTAATAAAATTACTAAAATCCATCTCTTACTCCTTGAAGCCTCACTTTGGTCATAAAACCAACCAAGGAAGCTCTTTGGTGAAAACCAAGTGGAGTTACCCAAAGAAGTTGTAGCATCCTTTCTCAAGATCCTTCATTTTATTTTCATTATCCACCCCCTAAATATCCTTATTATTTGATTATTTAATAAAAAAATTATCCTCAATATACTGATATGTTGTTATATTAAGGGTTTTATCTAAACTTACGCACACATCTATCTAACGGGTAACAAACATACTATTTATGTGTACGACGAACTATAGCCTCACGAAAAGATAATTGTTCATTTTTACTTCACCCCCTTTCAAGGTTGGGAATTATGAATTAAAATCTATTTATATATGATATATATTATATAATTAAATGTTTATGATACCCACTTCATTTCATGCTTATAATATGATCTTTTTTTATTGGTCATGATATGATGCAAGTTTTATTATCTTGTAGCACATGTATGTAATAGTTATTATGTGACAGGTGGGACCTAGATCTCCCTCCAATGAATTAGGTAACAATGGATGACTCATGACTATAAATTTTATGTGTGAAGCTAATTACATGTTCAAAATTTTATGCATGGACCTGGTTTCATGTCCATAAGTTTATGGGTGATCCTAATTACAAGTTCACAATGTTATGAGTGAACCTTATTATGTGTTCATAAGTTATGCGTGAACCTGATTACATGT
Organism: Viscum album; assembly: GCA_963277665.1. Lineage (NCBI taxonomy): Eukaryota > Viridiplantae > Streptophyta > Magnoliopsida > Santalales > Viscaceae > Viscum > Viscum album. The sequence continues at coordinate 1,354,910,326 of OY728160.1, read as the reverse complement.
TCAAAATGTTATCCATGGACCTGGTTGAATGCCCATAAGTTATGCGTGAACCTGATTACATGTTCACAATGTTTTTCGTGATCCTAATTGCATGTTCAAAACATTATGAGTGGACTTGGTTTCATGTATATAAGTTTATGTGAGGGCAGGATTTCATTTCCTTAACATAATAAGTGAACCTATTTCTACTTATACATGTTCATGATGCTATATATTTATGTGTATGCCATAATTACATGTCTTATTCATATGTTATGATATCATGGCTTATGTTCCTCATTATCTTATGATTCATATATTATGAACTTATAATCTTTATGCCATGATTCATGTTTACGATCTTTGATATGCAAGGTATGATATTCTAATGATATGATCATGTTCTCATACCCTTATATTCATGTTTACGATCTTTGATATGCAATGTATGATATTTTAATTATATGATCATTTTCTCATACCCTTATATTCATGTTATGCTTCTGTATTTACTTTATTTAACCTTAATGCACATCCAATCTCACTCCTTTCTTATGATTCCTTTCCCAAGGTTATGAAGAAAGGTTTTTATGTATAATTACTAAGGGTGAAGATCTTTGTGGGACACATTGAAGATATTTCATAGAGTTATAAGATTTTTGTTCTAAGTTTCCAAAGACACCAAACTAATATGGTATTTGGGATTATTTTTGTTTAATGTATTAAGTATTTTTCAAAAATTATGTAATGTATATGTACATTAAGATTGGGTTGTTATAATGATGGATCATCATCATCATCCAAACTACTATGTCATAGTCCCTAGAGATGAAATGTGTAAGAAGATAGTTATAGTGTAGGATTTTGGTTCCACCATGGTGGGTGTGAAAATGGAATAACCAAGGGTTTTGAGAAAGATGGTGGTTACATTATGGACAAGCGAATATGATGTAGCCATTAAAATTGAGAGAAGTGAAGGGGAAAATCTCCATATCATAGGTTTTTGTGATTTTAAAAATTCAATTACCCAAATTTTTTAGGCTATCCATGATTTTAGGATGATCTTTGAGGAATAAATAAAGATAAACCAACACATGGATGGTGTTTTCCATGAATAAGTTTAAATTCTACCTCAAATAATTAATACCCTTCGAATATTCAAGAATTTGAAGGAAACCCTTGTGAATATGACACAAGGGACTAAGTCAAGCATTGATAGAAAAATTACCAGTGGAATAAGTGATATTTCAAAAATTCAAAAAAATAGATAAAATCTCCTAAGAGTAAATATAGGAGGAAGCTTATATGCAAGGGGACTTCAATTTAAACTGGAATCAGACAACTAAAGAGACTAGACCAGAGGATTATGTTATAGTGTATTGCTACTATAGGTCGTTCCTTTTTATTTTTTTCTATTCCCACATGACTATAATGATGTGGTAAATATTCTATATACCAAGAGATGTAATGAAAGGGGATTGTTATTAGTTTAGGAAAGTGTGTGTGATTCATTTTTATTATGAGTTGGGTATTTCCATTAATTATCATCTCAATCATACCCCCTTTATCATGCATAAACAATGAAATTAAATAAGAGCATGATGCTTAAAATACATCAACTAGTTATCCCTTTCATGGCACAATAAATTCATGAGTTAGGGATAAAAATGTTTAAATGAGGTTTTGAACTCATACTAATAAATTAAACCAAGTATCCAAGAGGGGAATGGGGTATTTATAAAGTGGAGAGTGAAACTATGAGAGGAGGTTTTCTAAGGTTCAATTATGAAAACATCTAATATAAATCGCATCACCTTTTAAACAAGAACATGAACATAGATTTATATTTGATTGGTATTTTCATCACTTATCTAAGAAACTGAAACCAATTCAATCTTCTATTTTTATTCATTTAAACTTATCATAAATATTCTAAAACAATTTTATACCTTTATTTATTGATATAACTTTTTTAAAAATATAATATGTTTTAAAATTAGTTATTTTTGTTCAAGAATATACTTTGGCAGTGATTCTCTCCTCCCACCATCATGTGGAATTAAACCCTACACGTTAGTGCTCACTCTCTCATATGCACATGCTCATGCGCCTATACCGACCCGCGCAGGGGCTTACCAAAACTGCACGGACTTCTTGAGGATGGGATTGGTTGGAGGGACCTTCTTAGGCCTACTATGTGTCTTTCCCTCCTTGGATTAGGTTTGTTCAGTTGTGGGATATTTTTTACTAATCCCTATCCCTTTCTATTTCTTATACACAACACACACAACACACTTAGTAAATATAATACATTGTAAAACATGCATTTTTATTTCTTTCTTTTTCAAAATTTCCATTCTGAAATGTAAATACCCAAAAATGTTTTTTATTAATTAAAATATGGGTATTATTAATAATAATATATATTATATTTATGAATTAAAAATTAAAAATTTATCCACAAAAATGAGCTTGTCACTAACCAATATCAATCCCTCCATTGTAACATAGCCTTGTCCATGGTGTTCTTAACACACATTACCTGAAATAGTCTGTGCCATGGAATAGACCCCAATGAGAAGAAGTTTTCCCTCACCATGGCCTACAAAATGGTTATATTACAATTTCCCAAGTTGTGGTCAACATCATCCTCCACTTAACACCATGGCTTAGCTAAGACATTTCCCCATTACCCATTTTATACCATGGCACACCATGTCCACCTTGTCTTTTACCAGGTTATGGTGTTTCCTATTTTGGGTAGAAAAATAATAAAACCCAAAATTTAGATTTCAACAACCATAATAGGGCCTGATAAACCAATCCAACTCTATGCCTTAATCTGAGAATATCAATTTAATATTCTAAAGTATTTAACTAAAAAATGAGTCATTAAATTTTATGTGTATGTTGAATATGGAATTTGGATTTTCAGTGAGATTCCATTTAGTTAGCCTATATTAGAGTGTAAAGAGGGTGGAGACATGGTTCTATTGATTCATTAACTAAATGAAACCCCTGAGTGTAGAGGTGATTAAGAGAAATAGTTAGAGGTTCCTAGTTCTGACCAGTGTTATCTATTTCTATCACATCCAAAATAATAATAAAAAGAAAATATCTCTAATACCACTTTGTAACATCTTTGACCTAATCACCAACCTTTGACCCGATTTGGAGTGTCACATGACCTCAAGTTTTCCTCCCTATATACCATAGGTTTTCAAATAGCAATGAGGCTATGATAATACCAAATGGGGAGGTTATACCCTTATTATAAAAAAAATAAATAATATGTAAATAATTGAGCATCTATACAACAAATAAACACTAGAGTATAGGAAATGGTTTTACTATGGAAACCTAACCATGAATGACATCACCATGCTATAACAAATGTAACTCATATAGGTATATTACCATCCAATAAAGTAGACTCTCCCAATGGTATAACCATATATAGTATGAAATTAAAATGAATAATGAAAAGAAGACCCAACCATGGTCCATGAAATTAACTCAGACCTCTCTCCACATCCCCCATCAAGATCCCTATTTCATCCATATATACTAGGGTCATCACCCAAATATACATGTCAACCATGAGATCTTCATGTGCACCAAAGTGCCCATACAGTTTGTGAGCATAAAACTTAGTAATACACCACTAACGATGCCCCGATTAAAAACCATTATATATGTCCATGAATGTACTGAATGAAAAAGATGTTGCAACTTATCATATGCATACATTTGTCTGATCGTGGGTACTCATGAAACCAACCTAGTGTTTTACTCATACCTACTTTGGTTAGTGTTGGAATAAGTTTAAACATATCACTATAACATCATAATTTCAATGGGGTAGTATGTTTACATTGACCCAAGATAAACACAACTTAAATAATATATTAATTTTATTATTTAAATAATACATCTCACAAACAATCACATGACCCAAGGACTAAAAGTTTTAGTGTATTGGAGATTAGCTACAAATACATATTATTTTACAACACTTGTGAAAATTACTCTATAATGATGCTCCTTTGGACCCTTTTTTAGAAATCTCATATGATATAAGCATCTTCATAAACTGGGGGTGGAAACATAAGAAAGGGGTCACCTCAAACACTCAGTAATGAAAAAACATACCATAATTTATCTGATAATAAACATGAAAGAGACATGAGGAAGATGATACATATCTTTTTTAAAATATCATAAGACTATATATGATAATCATAAAACATAACAGATAAATATAAGATCATAAAATGAACATTAATTAATCATAAAATTTATGAAATTTAATAATATAGATCTTAATAATAATAAAACATGTGAGCACAACAAAAAAGTGTAGAATACTTTAAATAAAAGATGTAACATGAAAACATGGAATATCATGAAAATGAAATGAATCATGGAAATGTGGAACAACTTGATAAAAAAATTTCACTTTTGAAAAAGGTATATGTATATGAAAACAATTGTGATAGAACTCATTATTTCCATGCCTATGTTAACAAACTCATTATGTCCACGCATGGAAATGTGAGTAAACTCATTATGCCAGTGTCTATGTGAATAAAATTATTCTGTCCATGATGGACTATATCATGAAATATAAACCTAAAACATTTAATTTGAGGAAAATATTAGACTCCACCCATCATCATGCAAACATATGTGCATCACTTAAAATCAATCACCATCATATCTTAAAGAACCCATGGAAAAAGAATGGGTTTCTTCAACTTTTCAAAAACATCACAAACCATGTACTTAAGAAATCATATGATATTATATATCTCATTTTACAAAAGGAATCACATAATAATAAAATATATCGGTTGATCAAAATACCACTTCATGATATCAAAACCTTAGAGGAAAAATATAAGTGAAAATACAAAAAAAAAATCACAAAACCTTTTAAATAATGTTATAAAAGCAGAAGTGAAAGTTACATTCAAAATTTTTTTTATAAGGTAAATAGAATATCTTTAATAAAATAATTATAAATAAATCCAAATAAATAATACTTGAAAATAAACAAAAAATAGAGCTAATAAATCTAGAGTGGTAAATAATAAAAATAAATGCCTTTATTAATCATTTTATGTCATTTTAATGAAATCACACTGAAGAAACATTGAAATAATTTAATAAAATATATAAAGTAAAATATGAATAATATAAAATATAAAAGATAATTTGACTTCATTAAATAAAACCCTTTTGATGGAAAAAACATAGATATGGAAGAGAAGATTCATTGGTAAGAATGAGAGTTATTCTTACCAATATTATACTTTTATTTTGGAAATATTTTTATCAAAGAAGTGGTTATTGATGATGAGAAGTAGTTTCCATAGATAAAAATAGTAAATTAAATATAAAATATGGAAATTTCATGATTAAATAAAGCTTTAAAATCATATTCAAGTAAGAATGATAATGACCCAATAAATCAGAAATTGAGTTGATGAAACCCTTAGCTTGAATTCTCACATAATTGATCACAATCTAACCTCATATATAACAAACATAAATATATTAATCACATATTTCATAATTTTATTAATATCAATAACATTTTATAAACTTCATTTATAATTATTCTCTATACTTATGTCAGTTAGTTGCTATATATTTTCAATATCAGGTGAGAGTAATATTGATTGTTTTAAAATAGCTTCATAATAGAAGTGTTTTTCTTCATTCTTCTCCAAAATTTTATCATTATCATATAATATAAGGTACTTTAATCTATTATTTATAATTATTTATAATGTTATAATTTCATTTTGTGGGAGTTTTGGTTATGATCCTTAAAGATGAATTTAATGATGAGCATGTTTCAGTGATTTTAAACGAACTGATAGTGGTAACTTAATTAATGAGTTTAATATTATTGATTTTATTTATTTATATCATATATAATCATTAATTATTTCTTATATTCATCCATGTTATTATTTTATATCATTGTTCAAGTAGGTGGTTAGACTAACCCAAACACGTACATTCTGTAATTAATGGATGATTATTATTATAAAAGTGGTTTATCTTGAAATAATATAATTATTATAGAATAATAATGATATTTTTTAGATAATTTTAATTAGTTTAATTATATTTTAAAAAAACTAATAAATAATAAATAAACTAGATGAAAAATGAGATACGTTACTTCATGGAGGCGATAGTCCACACAACACATTATTAATGTTTTAATTTATCATAGAATGAGAGAGAAATAATGTGGATTATAATTTGTATATTAATAATCATAATTATATTATATTTACCAAAATTATACCTTGAATTCACTTATATAATCATCAATGATAGGCGGTTCTGAAAAAATGGAATTCGTCACTTCATGGAGGCGATAATTCATACAACACACGAATAACGACTTCATTTTTCTTAATAAAAAAGAAAAAACGTGATTAATATTTATTATAATATAATAATAACATTAAATATAAAAAAATATTGATTTAATTATATAATAATTTGAAAATTGGATTTATGAAAGTAAGATATAAATAAAAGGAAGTTAGGGGAAAGGGAGTACTCACATTGAAATCTTTGTGTTTTCCTTGGAGGATTCCTCAGAAATATAAATAATATGAAATTATATTATGACCAGAGTCTCAAGGAAAATGAATATGATTATAAATGTATAATACTGGGAATATTTTTATTTGTAAAAATAATTCTTTGATTATTCTTGAAGGGGTTGTGAGAGGTCCCTTTTATAAGTGGTGAGGATGGTATTTTTTATAAATATTTCAACTAAATATAAAGAGAGTTCATGTTTTTCATCTCAAGAAGACTCCAAAATAGATAATAATATAGTGGGGGTGATATAAGGTCTATAATACATCAACCATAAATTTTAACACAGTTATAAAACACGTTTTTAATTCCTTTAGTCTTAGAATTTTTTATTTTACCATTTTCTGGTCTTACCATGGTAAATAACTTTTTCCTAAATAATTTACTTTTAATGCTTAAAAAATTAGTAATATTTTAAATTATTTAGAAATAATTATTCCAAATATAAGATATATTTTATCATATAAAATTTATAAGTGTAATAAAAATTAATTTCAACATTAGCACATGTAATGCTTAAAAATCCACTTTTAGAAAAAGTGCATTTTCAAGATAAACATTTATGTGTAGGTTAAAATTATCCATGTATTTGATTATAATGAAATAAATTGGTTAATTTTAAAACAAATAAAATTTATTTTTATTTAAAATAAATAAAAAACCAGATTTTACTTAAATAATATTTAATCAAAAGGAAAGAGCAAAAATAATTTATTTTATAGGAAAATATTACTTGTGTTTATAAAATATTAAACATAGGTTTTAAAAATTAAGAATAGTAGTTTAAAAATATATTATTTTAATTCTTAAATACATATTTCATCAATTAAAAGGTTTTATAAACTTATATGTTGTTCTTATACAATTATATGGTCATAAAATTTATAGTTTTGGTAAAAACTACATTTTTCACTATTTGCCTAAAAATCAACTATTTTAGAAAAATTATAAAAATTTATACTAAGATAATTTTTATTTTATAAATTGTAAAATTATAATTTTTTTTATCTAATTCAAATTCTAAAATTCTAAAATTTATATTTTAAATGAAAATAAAATATATAAAGAAAACTAGTTTTATTGAAAAAAGAACTGTTTAATTTTTAAGTGTTCTTAATCCAATTTTGTAAGCATTTATAACTGCTTACTATCTTTTATATACTATATGTTTTATTCTTGTTATAATTTTATTATCTAACAATACTTGTATCATTTTATTTTGGGTATTCATACAAGATAATATACTCACATGATATTTAATTAAGTAATATTATTTACTAAAATCATGTGTCATTATAACATTCTCATGCCTACAATGATCCTAGTTCCTAGTTCATCTCAAACTCTGCTCAAAATAATATAATTACAAATGGGAATATAATCTTATGTCTTAACCGATATCATCCAAAATGCATCTTAACCCTTACTTATACTAATATAAGGATAAATAAGAAAAACACCCTGTGTTTATAATAATTTCATCCATAAGATATCTTGATCCCTAGTCATATTAATATAAAGAAAAATGGGAAAGGTAGATCATGTTTATAATGATCTCATCCCTAATGTATCCCAAACCCTGCTCACATAAATATAAAGACAAATGGGAAAGGAAACCCATTTCTATGAAAATCACATCCCTAAGGTATCTTGATCCCTACTCATATACATATAAAGAAAAACAGGAACAATGATCCATGTTTATAATAATATTAGACCTAAGTAATCTCGATCCATGATCATATCTATATAAAAAAAATGGTAAATTTGAACCTTGTCATTAACAAAATCAACCATAAGGCATCTTAATCCCTACTAGTATTTATATAAAGAAAAATTGAAAAAGAATCTCATGTCTATATCAATATCATCCCTTAAGAATCTCAATCCCTTCTCATATCAATATAGAGACAAATGGGAAAGGTGCCCCAAGACTATACTAATCTCATCTCTAAGGCATATTGATCTCTACTCATATCAATATAAAGACAAAATTAAAAGGTGTTCCATTTATATATCAATCTTAGATCTATGGAATCTTGATCTGTACTCATATAAATATAATAACAAAGGAGAAATGCATCCTATGTCTATACATATTTTATCCCTAAGGCATATTGATCCTTACTCATATCAAGATAAAGAAATATGATAAATGAATATCATGTCTATATTAAAATTATCCCTTATCCATCTCGATCCACATCATATCAACATCAATACACCCTAGTTTGACTTCCCATAACAATAAATATATCATGGTATAATAAACAACTCAAATAATACAATATGAAAAATTTATAATAAGGTGGGAATAATGTCTAACACCTTATTAATTAAATATAAGGTGGAGTCTCACACTCACGTCCCCTTTCTCCACATCCCATACCTAAGAAAATTTAACATAAATCCATGAATCTTAAAGGTGGTCAACCCACACCTCTCAAGAACATAAAGCAAGCCAATCGACTGTGTAGTAAACCAATTACCCCATTACTAGGAAATAATACCTCTCATGTAAAGCACATCGCATAATGAAAGGAGGATATAAGACACCTATCAGGGTCTGCTTCAACAAGATATAACTCAAGGAACACCACATTAAGTTTTGAGTAAAAGGTATCTTACAATTACTTCAAGAACACAGTTATCAGATAACATGGAGAATAATTACAACACATGAGTGACCACTCATAGAGTTAACCTTCATTAATATATCCATTAAATATGAGTAAACTAAAGTTGGTTTCACTCCAAGAAATTTGTGCATTCTCAAAATTCTCACATACCATGAATCCTTACAACAATAATTCAAAGGAACACCCTTAACAATCACTCCAAGTGAGGATCACATATCAAAAGGACTTCCCTAGGTTATTAGATCCATTTATCAATAATTTAAGCCCTCCTTGGGTTACATTACCATATTATTCAGGCCTCTTGTATAGGAAACATAGTCATTAGGGATACAAAATAAATATATAACACTTGATAACTCACTTAAGAGATAACCAAATTTACTATTCATGCCTTACATAATGGAACTCACCCATGATTCTATCCGGGGTCACTATTACTTACTTACCCACACTTAAAATAAACATAATATATTAACAAACATATAAGGAGTTGATATTATGGACCACCTACCTCAAAAATAGAGTTAACCCCTCAAGACAAGTCCACTCTATACTTAACCAAACAATTTACAGGTTTTTTAATCATCCATTATCCCTAACTCATCCAAGGGGATACATTATCAATTATAGACATATAAAAAATTTATAAGATTAATTCCACATTTTTCATTTAATCATAATTGAGTTAAAACTCACCAAGTGACATATCCTCACTAAAACCTCGAGTAGTGGGGTGAAGTATACTCCTAGAATTCCCATGAGTCCACTATCTAAAAAATCCCCATCAATAGAAACTGATATGTTATCCAATTTCATCCCTATTTGAAAAAAAATCTAAAAAAATCAATGTAGTTAATTGTCTCCAATGGAACATCATCACAAGAACTGAAAATGGGGAGAAATAGCCCTATTTATAAGGTCTCACCCCATGGGCATATCGATCATGGCATGCCAATATCAAAAAAGGGTAAGTTTATCCCCTATCACTATGGGATCAACCCATAACATCTCGACCATAACACAATGTGATTAGAAAAAAGGGGAGAAGAAACCCTAGTCATTAAGGTCACACCTCATGGGAATATTTACCATGGAAAGTGGTAGTGAACAATGGGGTGGTGGCCTGGGTCCATATCAATCTTAGCACTTGTCTTATTGATCCAAATATATCTCAAATAAAGGATAGAAAGGAAATGTGTCCCTGACAGATAATGATCATGGTATAAAATAATCTCAATCTAGAGATTGACAATGGGAAGACTATAAGAAAGGTGACCCAGGTCTACATCAGCCTCAATCCTTTTGTTTCATGACCCCACATTTAAATTATCAAGTGCATATAATGTAATGAACATTTATAGTTTAAATAAGTTAAATTAAAAACATCTAAAACCTCTATAAATTTCATAGTATAGTCTACCCACATTAAACCCATTTTAAACAACCATAATGTTTAACTCCTTGGGTTTAATTAATTCAAAAGATTAGGTACTCCACTCTCAACCCAAGTCACCCAAGAAAAAAGTGGTTATAAATCATAATTCTATATCCACTAAGTGTCAACATTGACTCCCCACTAGGGTAGGAATACATTCCCCCACTCAAGGAAGGTTAATTAACACCTAACGAAGTCTATTCTACTAAAATATCACTCAAGAAAACCGTCGTTGGGACTTAAGTATATTATCACCCCACTTTAAATCAAGTGCATGAGATCAGTGACCACAACTTCAAGGAATAATAATTAGAGGGTCTTTCACATCCCTAGATTGTTTCACCCTACTCATACAGGTTCAAGAAGGACAATTCAAATTTATTTTAGGGTCAATCGCTCAAAGGTGGTGAGACCAAAAATCACAAAGCATAAAGAAACCTATATAAACCTTATGGAAATGTTAGGGACCACCTATCTTAACCTAAGTGAATCCCTCTCATTGAAAACCCTTGGATGAATTTAATCTAATCTATAGATATCAACAAATCTAACAAAAATACTAAAATTTGGTATAATCGGTTAAAAATGCTATAATAGAAAAAGAAATAATGATAATAGGGAATACGAGTTATAGAATTAAAATATGCAACTCATCGAGACCAACAACACCTTAATTTTAAAATAATAGAGGGATATATGGTACTTGGAAGTGAGGAGGGATAGAGGAATGGGAGAGGGGGTGTTGTGGTTGTGGATGGGTAAAAAGAGAGGATAAGCCTCATTTAATAAAAAATTCAATTAATTAATTAACTAATTTAATTTTTTTAAAATACTATTAGGGGGTACTAGGTACCTGGACCATCGTCACAAAGTACCCAATCCCCCACTAGGTACCCACTCTAGGGCCACCGGCCACTCTGTGTCCCAAGCAGGGAAACCCCATCCCTGGTGAGCTCACTACGCACCATGTACCAAGGAACTGAGTACACCTGGTGTCTAGTTCCTCCCATAATAGTAGTCTCAACACAAGAACTAGAATCCAAAAATGACAATTGATCCCCCTGTAAACACCTTAAACACTCAAGAATACCGAAAATATATGCAGTTGGTGAAAATTTTAAGGAATCCATAACTCAAACAGTTTCAGAGTGTTTCAACCTCCTCAACATAGGGAAGATCATCCTCGAGATGCATCACTTATCCTCATAGGTGAAAAAATTTGACCACTATTTCCATATGTCAAAATCTAACTCTCAAGTCTCCTCTTGGATATTCTTGTTCCACAACTACACTCATACTAGATGAACCTTGTTCCCACAAATAGTTTTCTCACTGTGATGTATAATTTGAGTTGGTTGGACCTCAAAAAATGTGTCTAGATCCAAATCTACATTCTCAACATTGATCACATGAGAAGAATCAACATGCTATGTCCTAATTTGAGATACATGAAACAAATACTGAATAAAATTATACTGTCAATGATGTGATAACTAATAATACACAATATATATCCACTCAAAAACCTAGAACATCCACACATACTTGGGAACCCACTTCCCATACCTCTGTATACAATGGTTCCCTAAACATGAAAAAACTTGCAAGAAAACATGGTTTCCTACCTCAAACTCAAGAGGATGACATATCTGGTCATCATATGAATGTTTACTAATCTCTTTAATATCTAATCTCTTCTGTATCAAGTAGATATTATTTTACATATCCCACATGAGACTTTACATAATAACCACAAACTCTTTGACCTCCATCCAATATAGAGATGGTTAACCATTTGAATAGAATTGTGGTATCTGGTGTTATAGTAAAGCTTTACTAAGGAAATATGAATCCTCTGTGAATCATCTAAATTCAAGACACATGATTTCAACATATCATCCAAGATCCTGAGAGTATGATTAGACTAACCATTAGTATGAGGATGGTAAGCAGTACTCAAGTGCACCTGTGTATCCAATTATTTCTGTAGACCCTACCAAAAGTGAAACATAAAACAAGAATTGTGGTCTGGAATGATACTCTATGGCCAGCTATGAAGATGAAAAATCTCATGGGCTTGTTAGTGGAGAAAGTCTCTTAGATAGGTATGAAATGTGAAACCTTCATCAACCAATCCACAATAACTGATACCGCATCACTTTATTAGGGGGTATTTGGAAGCCTTATAAAAAAGTCCATGATAAAATGATCCCATTTTCACTCAAAAATGGGTAGTGATGGGAGAAAGCATGCAGGCCATGGGTGCTCAGACATTACCCATTGATAGGAAAAGCACCATAAGAGAAACTCTATTATGTATTTCTTTATCTCAATCCACTAGTACTACCTATGAATATCATGGTAAATATTTGTGAGACCCAGGTGAACAAACCATCTCAAGGCACATGAATCCTGCATAAGATTCTCACACATTCTCATAAGGACTACAACCCAACATTAGATATAGAGAACCTCATCATTATCAAGAGACCAATCATGTGGCAGCTCCACACTATATATATTACCCCTTATCACTAGAAAACAAAACTCATAAAAATTAATTTCCTTCACTCTCTCATTTAATGATGATGTAATACTCAAAGATTCCATTGTCTCTTTTACTTGATACTATTGGAAATAAAGGCATACATCAGTAGAAAGACTCATCATATGCCACTCATTACTAGACACTCTCACCACCTTCATCCAAGTCTTATTATTTATCACATCGGTAAAAATGTTCTCCTTCCTAGGGGTATGGGTCATCTCAAAGTTGAATGAATAAAGTCACTCAAACAACCTCATCTACTGAAGGTTCAAGTCCCAGTACAAGAATATATACATGAGGCTCTTATATTTTCTGTATAAAATGAACCTCTTGCCTAGAAGATAGTGATTACAACATCTTAAAAGTGTGTACTACTACTACCATCTCTAAATCATGAGTCAGATAATTCCACTCATGAAGCCTTAAACTTTTGGATCCATAAGAAACAACACACTCATTCTATATCTGAATAGATCCCAAACTAACCCATGATGAATGAAAATATAAGGTGTACTCTTTACCAAGATTTGGTAAGTTAAAAAATGTCACAAATTTCAACTTTCCATTAATAACTTGGAAGGATATTTCCCAAGAATTAGACCATAAAAAATTTATCCCCTTCTTGTTTAGGGTATTCATCATCACTTTCAATATATAGAAGTCTTGAATTTATCTCATGTAATAGTATGCCAATCCCATGAAGCTATGAATCTCAAAAATGTTCCTCAACTTCTCTTAGGAAACCATAAATTAAACCTTCTCATGATACACTAAAATTAAAGTCTCTAATATTATGTTCCCTAAGAATCACAACCCATTGATAAAAAACTGACACTTTAGAATCCTTTCATATAGTTAATTCTCTCTAAGTGTTCTCACAATGATATCCAAATGTCAAGCATAATTCTCCCATGACTGAGAGTATACTAAAATATCACTGATGAATACCACAAAAAACACTTCCAAATATATATTCAAGAACCTATTCATCAGTGTCATAAACACTAATGGAATATTCATCAAACCAAACAAAATCAAAAGATACTAGTATAAGTTGTAACTTCTCCTAAAAGAATTAAAAAAAAGCAAATGGCCTTCCAAGAAGCTAATGGTAACCTAACCTCAAGTTTAACTTGGAGAACTACTTGGATCCTCTCAAATAGTCAAAAATATCATCAATATAAGAAAAAGGATATTAGTTCTTTATCATATCATGGTTCTACATGTAACATTTTATTATCGATTTCAAGTACTTATCTCTTTTTTTGATTTAAATTTTTTGTATGGGTGTGTTTCAAGCCTTTCAAGGGTGTTTGAATCTTTTTAAAAAATTAAGTAGCAAGTTTCTTTGTGGAAGACATGGGCTGCGGTGTGGCTGGTTTAAGGGCTACACAATTGTGGTGTGGGGTGTGAACCTATGAAGTATCTAGTTTCAGAGCCACTACCATTTCATGTAGGGATGTATTGTGGTGAAGGTTGTTGTAGCATAATGGTGTGAGGGGAGGATTTTTTGGTTTATCCAATTTAGAAAACCTTACGGTATGGTGTACCAGCTTCAGTATAGAACTATACCATATAAATTGGATCTATGTTGTGGGTTTTAGAGGCCAGTTTGTAGAGGGTGTTTATGGTGTGGTTTGAGGTAGATACGTCATGGTTTGGATATTTTCAAAAGGACTACACCATGGGAATGGTGGGTTGTAGTGTGATATTATATTTCCTGGTATTAAATGCTCCAAGTTGTTTTAAATCCAATATTCTCCCACTTGAACATCATTCGATCTTTTTTCTCTTAAAGTCTCATAATAGGAATCTTGGCTCCTCCAAACTCTACTCTTATCGAATTAAAGCTTCACTAGTTTCATTTGATTACTCTCCAATAATTGATCTTCCTCTTGTTTTATTTTCTCTATTTTTTTTTCATATCTCCTTTGAGACTGATGAATAATCATATTAAATATGGAT
The DNA here is from genome assembly GCA_963277665.1 of Viscum album. Taxonomy (NCBI): domain Eukaryota; kingdom Viridiplantae; phylum Streptophyta; class Magnoliopsida; order Santalales; family Viscaceae; genus Viscum; species Viscum album. The sequence continues at coordinate 1,354,895,130 of OY728160.1, read as the reverse complement.
TAGATCCGTGTTTAATGGATGGTGTTTCTAAGGATTCCTCCTAGATATTCCTTTCCTTCATTCTCCATTGGTGTTTTCCATGGTGGGTGATTCTTGATAATTGATAAAGGTATGTGGTTTCAAAATTCTTCTTCTCTATAATTGAAAGATTAATTACTTGCTTAATTATTTTTTTTTAAAATGATTTAATGATTTATTTCAAGGTAATATATTTGTGAAATAAAAATTCTTTTTTGGGTTCTTTTGAGATATTGAATGAATTTTTATAAAAGGTCTATTTTTATGGAAATATTTTTGATAAAATGATTTTAATTGATTTTAAGAAAATGTATTTAAATGAAAATTGATTTAAAAGTCATGAACTTAGTGAAAACCACTATTTTTATTTGTAAAATGAAAAAATGGAATGTTTGAAATGAAATTGGTCATTTGGATTATGAATGATGAATTGATTTTAAAGGAATTATTTTCCCATGCTTGCTTGCTTGCTTGATTGATTGAATACATTTAAGTTTGGGTATTTGGTGGGTGATTAGGAAAAGCATGCTAGGACCCCGAGTCTCTAGTAATGGATTGAAAATGAAAACTCTAACAAAAACTAATTTCTTAATTATTTTCCCATGGTGGGGTGGTTTTCCCATTGGTATAGGCCAAGGGATGTGTGCACACTTGAGCTGTGATCATTGATTGAGTTGTGTGAGGATCTTATGGCTTGGAACTAACTAACTAGTGGGACTATGAGACATGTTGCTTTATTTTGACTTGGTTATTTGATGTCATCAATTATTGAGTTGTTTTGTTCATTTCAATTTTTCTATTTAAAATTTTTATATAATTTTTTTATTTAATCATGTTTTGATATATCTTCCATCTTTTTATTTAAAAGAATGTTTTGTTTTAATACATTTAAATGTGAATCCATACCTTTTTAACTTAAATTGAACACATAAATGGTTTATTGTTATAGAATTTATTATCAAATACTCAGTGAGACCCTAATGGTCTATTTAGCTCACACCCTACCTTTGCCTTTGGTAATTAGTAAATTTTATTATGCCAGGTCCAAGAAAAGGGAAAAAACCTCTTAGAGTAGGTAGGTGTACTAGATTCATGGGACCTTGAGCGATGGAGGTAACTCATGGATATGTGATCCATCTGTTAAATGGGTTTATCATTAAGCTTTATCTTTGAAGATGTTATGCCTTTTTATGATGTATCATTTGGGTATTTTTTTACTTGTTTGTTTCTGGTACTTTATCCTTGATGAGTGTTGCCATACCAAATTGTAATTCTTATCTTCCATAGTTATGTAAAAGAAATCATTACCATTTTATCTCTTTTATGATTTCATGTGGTAGTTTCCAACCCATGGGAAACAAAAACACACATCAAGCTATGTCAAGACCAGATCGGGTATCAGTGTACTAGGTTATATGGGATGGTTTTTGAAAAAGTTGTATCAATGACCATAGGTTGTGCATATTTCCTTGATGTTGGTATATAGTCTAAGTATTCCTGGTAGATAGGTGGAAGGATTTTGGGGACTTAGGAAGTTTTTATGAGCAATTGCCTAGCCATCTCTCATGGTAGCGAGCCTTAAGTCACCATAGGTGTTTGGGAAAATGATCTTTGAGGGATAAATTGATCTAATCCTTGTATTTCTACCACCTTTTATCTGAGCATGTTTAAACCCTAATCTTTAATTCTTTTTGATGGAATTGATATTCATTAATCTATTGTTTTAGTTGTTGATCTGTGTATCCTTGATGATTCTTTCAAGTGTTTCTTGTTAATGTTGTGTAGCATCATGCCTCTGAGAAGAGATTTAAATAGGTAAAATGAGGAAGCATATATTAAACCATAGTAGGTGAATCCTCCAATGGACTATAATTTTGTTGAGATAGTGGTACTCGTACCTGTTCCTATTCTGGACCTGTTAGTGGAAGCTCCAAGGGAAAAATTTCAGAATCATTCTCAAGATTTTCTTTTCCATAAACCACCAGATTTCCAAGGATCTAATTATCCATAGAAGTTTTAGTATTGGATAAAAAATATAGATCTTATTTTTTATTTCTTATAAACACCATATTTGATTAAAGTGGAGTGTGTTACCTTCAAGATGGAAGGACCCAGTAGGAGATGGTGGGATTCAAAGGTGATAGAAAAGAAACATGAGGGATTAGAGTAGAAGAATTTAGAGTTATTTCACTATTAATTTTTATCCATATAAAATGGTCTTGTTGAAATCCAAGGAGTTTCTCATCCTCCAGCAGGGTGACAGGACCATGACACAGTATATGAACCATTTTTATGATCATTTCCATTTTTCTTCTAAGGTGGTGAAAAATGAGAAAATAAGGGATTAAAGGTTTTATATGGGTCTTCATGTAAAATTTTGATATATATTCATCATGTTGAAGCTCACATGTTATGCTGACATATTGGATAGATCATTGATGACTGAGTCTGACCTAGTCGGTAAGTTAGGATTGACAGGTGTTAGTTTTTCTTCCAGTGGTGGTTCGGTGAGTTCCTTTAAATAAAAAAGTAATAGTGATGAGTTATATAGTGATTTTAGATATCATTAATTTTCCATACCTCCCATAGTGCTTGGAAGTGTAAATTTTATTACTTTTAGTGTTCAAGGTTGGGCATTCATAGTGGGTTTGTACTAAGGCACTAAAGATCTATAGTTCTTGTGGTCATTCATGACACCTACATAAGTTATACCATCTATTTTCTACTCCATGTGGTAGAATAGGATCATCAACACCAAAAAGTACTATGATGTGATCAGATTCTTCAAGAACTAAGGTGTTCCTGCCATAGGCATTCAGAACAAAGCTTATTTCCAAAGTGGAAGAGACTCCATAGAAAGATGATGCAGGTACAATGACTATGAGAGGTGCCATCACTAGAGATTAATATTTAGTGACTACTTTATTTGATTCCAATGCATCATACACATTCATATCAACTCATATTTTGAACTTTCTAAACCTTCCTATGGAGATTTTGTCTTATGTGATGGATATTACTATGCCCCTCAAAATAAAGAGAGAGAAGAGTCTTCAGTGTCTTGATTTTTTTTACACTTTATAATAGTTTTAGCTCACCTGGGATTTTCAATTTCCCAATATGAAACCTCTATATTTCATCTATGGTATGGATTGCTGATTTCTCATAAGTCCCATATTGACTGTTATCTTCAGTAGGCCTCCTATACTACACCTGATGGGGTGTTCTATGTTTTTCAGGGAGAATGGGATTCGAGATTGATTAGAGTTGGACCTCCTTTTCTAGATTTTTTAGGTTAATATCAATATTTTATTTTGACTTGGATAAAGAATATTTGAGTAATGATCTCCCTCTATTTTCCATAGATTTTTTGGAAATTTTTCCTTATGATTTCTCTAACTTTCCACTAGTAAGCGAGATTGAGTTTTCTATTGATTTAGTACCTAGAACTCAACCAGTGTCTATTCCTTCTTATAGATCTAGATGAAATAAAAGAGTTGAAATCTCAATTGGATGAATTTATAGAGAAAGTTTTTACATTACTGAGTGTTTCACCTTGGGCACACTTGTTCTCTTTGTAAAAAAAGCTAAAGGGACACTTCACCTTTGTGTTGATTACCAAAAAATCAATCGATTTATAGTCAAGAAAAAATACATGTTTCCATAGATTTATGAACTTTTTGACCAATTGAAAGGGGTGATGTGGTTCTTGAAGATCAATCTTTGATATGGTTATCACCATTAGAGAATAAAATAGCCTTTCATTTAGAGGACCACCTTCAAGAGTGATTATAGCCATTATGATTATCTTGTTGTGCCTTTTGGTCTAACCAATTCTCATGAAATTTTTAGGGCACTAATGAATAGGATATTCCATGAGTACCTCGAATCATTCATGGTGTTATTTATGGTCGATATCCTGATTTTATTCAAAACAGAGGAGGATCATGTGCGTTATCATATAATAGTTTTATTCAAAACAGAGGAGGATCATGTGCGTTATCATATAATAGTTTTATAAATCTTGAGAGATCACCAAATTTACACAAAAATTTCAAAATATAATTTTTGGATTCAATAAGTGAAGTTCTTGGTACGCATGGTCTCGTAACATGGTATTTCATTTGATCCTAATAAGTTTAAATCTATTATGACATGGGAGAAACTGTGTAATGTTTTTGAGATTTAGAGCTTCTTGGGAATGTTAAGGTACTATCACAGGTTTGTTAAAGATTTCTTAAAGATGGATTCTCCAATTATCTCTCTCACTTAGAAGGGAGTGAAATTATTATGGGGTGTGAAATGTCAGAGAAAGTTTGATGAATTAAATCCTATTTTTAGTTATGTACTAGTGTTGACTGTTCTGGAGGCTGGTCTGGGCTATGTGGTATTCTGTAAAGCATCTGGTTTAGGTTTGGGATGTGTTATTATATAGGGTGATCACATGGTAACCTATGGTTTCAGACATATTAGGCCACATAAGAAGAACTATCTGACTCATGATCTCAAACTCATGGATGTGATATATGCACTTAAGTGTTGGATACATTACCTTTTAAAATAAAGGTTTACCATTTATTCATGCCATGAAAGATTGATATGTATCTATTATTAGAAAGATCTAAATCTCTATCAGAAGCATTGAGGGGTGTACCATCAAACTTTTGATTTCAACATTTCCTTTACCCTAGATAAGGGGAATGTCATTATTTATGCTTTTACCATGAAAATTATGACCTAGGACAAGAAATAATCATCAAAATTATGTAATTTTATGGACCTATTTGATTAGTTGTATTTGGGAGTTCAAGAGGATGAGACCAAGATTATTCTAGAAAATATTTCGTTGACCTATTCTTTTATTGAGATGATTCTTCAAGAGTAGTGGTTTGAAGATGAATTCTATAGCATTAGGGACTCTCATTATGGTAGGGATATCATTGGTGATTGGATGTTCACTTCAGAGGGTTTCCTATGTTTCTAGAACTTGAATGTTGTTCCTTTTCCCATGAGGAAAACTGTGATGGGAGATATCCATAACTCCCAGTGGGCAGTGAACCTAAGAACCATGAAGATTTTATTTGATATGTGATGAAAATTTTAGTGGAAAGGTATGAGATAAGACATCAATGACTTTTTTCTCATTGTTATACTTTCTAATAGGTCAAGATTGAGAACCAGATACCTTCGGGTTTTCTTCACCCACTTTCAGTGCTGACTTGGAAGTATGATGAGATCTCTATAGACTTTGTGATTGGGTTTCCACCTACCCTATGAAGAAATAATGTGATATGGGTTGTGATTTCTAGGTTGACTAGATCATCTCACTTTATACCCATTCAAGATACATCTAAAGTTGAGTATCTAGGAAGTATCTATAAGAAAGATATTGTTTGGTTTCATGAAGTTCCTTATGCTATAGTATCTAATCAGAATCCTCATTTTACTTATTTATTTTAGAGAGGCATACAGGAGGTAATGAGATCCTAGGTACATTTGAGCATGAAATGTCATCTATAGATGGATTTCTAGACAGAATGATCTATACATATCGATTAGGACATGCTACATGCTTCTGTTCTGAACTTTGACAAATCTTGGAATGACTATTTCATACTAGTTGAGTTTTACTACACCAACAGTTACCATTATTCTATCAGAATGGGTCCATTTTAGGCCTTTTATAGTAGGCTATAAAAATCACTCTTTTGTTGGTCAAATATTAGTGTGTATTCCTTGATTGGACCAATTTTAGTCTAAGAGAAGATGGTGAATATTTAGTTGATTCATTAGAGAATGGTGAAGGGATAAAGTTGGTATAAATATTATATTGATATTTATAGATATCTATTTGAGGTTTATATTGGTGACCAGGTGTTCTTGAGAGTAACACCTTGTGTGGGTTACAAACATCTTGGAAAATAGAGAAAGATTATACTAAGGGTTGTTGGTCATTTTGAGGTTATTGAGTAGGTTGGTAATGTATCTTACCACTATAGTTGACATTAATCCACAATGTGTTTCATGTATGGCAGCTTAGGATGTATATTTTTAGACATACTCATGATGTGATCTGGGAAGATCTTGATGTTGAAACCGATTTATCTATGAATGAGCATCTAGTCAAGATTTTTAATTCTCAGACAAATGTTCTTAATGGGAAGACAATACCTTTGGTTTGTGTACTATAAAATCATGGTTCAGAGTCACATGAGATGTGGGAGTGTGAGGCATTGATGAGAGGGTAGTGGCCTCATCTCTTTTTCATCAAATCTTCTTGATAAGATTTCTAGGGATAGAAAGTGTTTATGGTGGGGAGGTTGTAACATCATGTTACCTCTTTTAGGTACTTTTCCTTTCCTAGTATTGATTTTAGTTTTGATTGAATTGATATCCACGTATCTCTTTTTTGAGTTATTGATCTCTGTATCCTTTTTGATTCTTTCAAGTTTTGTATATTTGTGCTGTTTAGTATCATTACTTTGAGAATATTTTTTGAATAAGGAATAGGGGTATGCTTCTAGTGAACCATATAAGGTGGATCCTTTAGTATATTTTAATCTTATTAAGATAGTGGTGTGTGTTTTCCATTATCATGGATAGGTACCCACACCTATTCATTTTCGGGCTCTGGTAGTGGAACCTTAAAGGGGTGAATCACAGGATCATGCTCAAGAGTTTCTTCACCAGAAACCACAATCTTTACAAGGATCTAATTATCCTCAAGAAGCCGAGGAATGGTTGAAAAATATATAACTTCTTTTTGAGTTATTTGAAATGATTAATTTTATTAAAGTGAAGTGTGATACCTTTAAGCTATAAGAACCAAGTATGAGATGGTGGGATTCGATGGAGACATAAAAGAAACATGAGGGATAGGAGTTGAAAGACTTTATAGTTCTTTTCACTGATTAGTATTTTCTAGATATATCGGTCATGGTGAAATCCATGGAGTTTCTCAACCTCTAATAGGATGATAGGACCATGAAATAGTATGTAAAACGTTTTACTAAGTTTTTCCAGTTTTCTACCGAGGTGGAGAAAAATGAGAAATTAAGGGTTCAAATGTTTGAGATGGGTCTTCATTCTGAAATATGATCTCAATTCTTATTTTTGAAGCTCACATCTTATGCGAACGTGATGGATGGAGTGTTGATGGCTGAGCTTGACCTATATGGTAATTTGTGGTTAATAGGAGTTCCATTTTCTTATATCGGTAGTTACATGATCTCCTTTAAAGGAAAAAAATAATGTGTGATGAGTCATATGGTGCTTCTAGATAGTAAGCATCATCCAAGACTCTCGTAGTGCCTAGAAAAGGCTATTTGACTTAATTTAAGTGTGGAAAGGTTGGGAATTCAAAGCGGGTTTGTATGGATGAATAGAAGATATATAGTTCTTATGGTCTTTTAGGACACCTACAAAATTTCTTCTCTATATTTTCTACTCCATGCAGTGGAACATGCTCTTCATCACCTAAAATTATTATGATGAAATCATATTATTTAAGAACTATGAGATTTTATCCATAGGAATCTGGAATCAAGATGCTTCATGCAGTGGAAGAGTCTCTAGAGGAATTTGATTCGAGTCTTGTGATTGTGAGAGGTACCGTCACTATATCTTCATCTTTAGTGACTGTTTTATTTGATAGTGATGCATCTCAAGCATTAATATTGACTCATATTGTGAAGATTTTAAACATTTCTATGGATCTTTTGTCTTAAGTGATGGATATTACTATGCCCCTCAAAATGAAGAGAGAGTAAGTTATTCAATGTCCTACTTGTGTTTTCTCTTTATTAGAGATTGATATAACTTGTAATTTTATAGTTCTTGACATGAAAACCCATGGAATCATATTCAAGATGGATTAGCTGATTTCTCATAAGGCTTTGATATACTATTATCTTTAGTGGGTCCCTTATATTATACCAAATGGAATATGCTATGTTTTTAAGAGAGAATGGGACCTAAGGTTGAGTAGATTTATGCCTCCTTTTCTATAGTTAGGAAGGGTAATATCAGTGTTTTCTTTTTTACTTGGATAAAGAATCTTTGAGTAATGATATCCCTCCCATTATTTTAGAGTTTTTAGATATTTTTACTTCTGATTTCTCTATCTTTACATTGGCAAGAGAGGTTTATTTTTCTATTCATTTAGTCTCTATTACTCAACCAATGCCTATTTATTTTTACCATATGGAAACAAATGAAATGAAATAGTTGAAAAATAAGTTAGATTAATTTCTAGCTAAAGGATTTATACGCCTAAGTATGTCACCTTGGGCGGCACCTATTCTATTTATGAAGAAAGTTGTTGGGACACTTTTCCTTTGTGTTGATTATCGAAAAATCAATCAAGTTATGGTAAATAAATTTTTTTCCCCAAAGATTGATGACCTGTTTGACTAATTGAAAGGGTTGAAGTGGTTCTCAAAGATTGATTTTTGATCTGGTTATCATTAGTTGATAATTAAAGAGTTTGAAATTCAGAAGAATGCCTTTAGTAGTAGGTATGTCCATTATGAGTATCTTGTTATGCCTTTTGGTCTGAAAAATGCTCCTTTAGTCATTATAAAACTGATGAATGTGATATTCTATGAGTACCTCGACCCATTTTTGGTTGTATTTTTGGTCGATCCATGATATCTAATTCGTGGTTGTGAGCATGTACTTAAGAATTAGTAGAATTACCTTTTTAGATAATGGTTTACCATTTATTCAAACCCAAAAATCTTGAGATATATATTTTCTCATAAATATCTGAATCTCCATTAGAGGCATTGAATGAATCACCTATAGTCTTTTGATTTTGAAATTACCTATACCTTTGGTAAGGGGAATGTCATTGTTTATGCTTCGAGGAGGAAAATACTGTCCTAGGTCATAAAAGAATCATCATAAGAGTGAAATATGATGTCCCTCTTTAATTAGTTACATTTGTGGGTGCAAGAGGACGAGACCAAGTTTGTTTTGGTGAATGTTTGGTTGACCTCTTCTCTTCTTGAGATTATTCTTCAGGTGAAACAGTTTGAAGATGAATTTTATAGCATTAGGGGCTCTCTTTATGGTAGGGATACCATTAGTGAGTGTACATTATCTTCGGAGGGTGTCATATGTTTCTAGAACTAATATGTTATTATTTCCCATTGAGTAAAGATGTAATGGGGGTTTCCATAACTCCCAGTGGGAGATGCACCCTGAAACCATGAAGATGTTATATGATATGTAGTGATGATTCTAGTGGCTAAGTATGAGATTAGACATTTCTGAATTTTTTTCTCATTTTTATACTTTCCAATAGGTTAAGGCCGAGCACCAAAAACCTTTGGTTTTACTTCAACTACTTCCTGTGCCAACTTAGAAGTGGGATGAGATCTCTATGGACTTTGTGATTAGGTTTTGATGTACCTTGAAAGGGATGAATATGACATGGGTTGCGATCGATAGGTTAACCAAATTATATCACTGTATACCCATAAAATATACAACCAAAGTTAAGGATCTAATATGTCTCTATATGAAAGAGATTTTCTGGTTTCAAAAATTTCCTTCTGCTATAGAATATGATTAGGATTCCCATTTTACTTATCACATTTAGAGAGGCATCCAGGAGGAAATGGAATCCCATTTATGTTTGAGCATGGAATATCATTCATAAAAATATGTACAAACAAAATGAGTTATATAGATCCTTGAGTAAATTCTACGTGCTTGAATTCTTGACTTCGTTGAATCTTGGGATGAATATTTGGGACTGATTGAGTTTTCCAAAAACAACAATTACCATTCCACTAATATAATGGATCCTTTTGAGGCTTTGTGTGGTTGGCCATGAAAATATATGTTGTATTAGTCAGAGATTTATGAGGCTTCCTTTCTTGGTCTAAGTTTTTTCCAAGAGAAAATTTTGAAAATTCATTTGATTCATAAGAGAATAGTGACAATAGAGAGCTGTTATAAATATTATGCTAATATTCATAAATGACCATTATGTTTTTTACTGGTGACCAGGTACTATTGATAATTACACCTCTGTTGGGTCACCAACATCTTGAAAAATAGGGAAATATTGTGTCTAGGTTTGTTGGTCCTTTTAAGATTTTTGAGTAGGTTGGTATTGTGGCGTACCAATTAGCCTTACCACTGCAGTTGACGTTGACCCATAACATGTTTCATGTATTTAATACCAGTAATTTTATGACCCTACTCATGTCCTAAGATGGTAAAATATTTATGTTGAACCTAATTTATCAATGATTTGGTATCCGGTCAGGATTATTGATTTTGGGATAAAGTTTCTTTATGGGAAGACTTTGCCTTCGGTCTATATGTTATGGAATCATTGTTCTGATTCACATAAGACGCGGGAGTATGAGGAACTAATGAGAGAGCAGTGGACCCATCTCTTTTCCATTGACTCTTCTTGATATGATTTTTGGGGAAATTGAGTGTTTTTGGTGGGGAGTTTATAACATCTCGTTATTGCTTTCAAGTACTTTTCTCTTACTTGTATTGATTTCCTTTATTTGTTTGGGTGCATTTCGAGCCTTTCAGGAGTGTTTGTAGCTTTCTAGAAAATGAAGTAGTAGGTTGTATTGTGGAAGCCTTGGGATGAAACATGGCTAGTTTAGGTGCTGCATAGCTATGGTGTGGGGTGTTCACCTACAACATAGTCGATTTCAAAGCTACTACCATTTTAGGTAGGGATGCAGCGTGGAGAAGGCTGTTGTGGTGTAAGGGTCCAAGGGGTGTATTTGGTCGGTTCTTCCAATTTGGACACCCTTACGGTGTGGTGTAATAGCTATGGAATATCCCAAACCTTTGTAAATTGGATCTACACTATGGTGTCTGGAGGTCAGTTGGTTAAGGGTGGCTATGGTGTGGTCTGGGGTGGCTACGTCGTGGTCTAGTTGTTTTCAGTAGGACTATGTTGTGGCCATGTGGGGATGTAGCATGGTGTTATGTTTCTCAGACTTAAATGCCCCGAGTTATTTTAAATCCAATATTCTCTCACTCAAACTTCATTTGATATTTTTTCTCTTAAAAGACCCCAAAAGGCATTTTAGATCCTCCGAACTCCATTCTTCTCAGATCAAAGATTCGGTGGATGTGTTTGATTCCTATATAGTAATTAATCTTCCTATTATTTGGTTTTACTTATTATCTTATCTTCCATCATTTGAGAATAATGAATCCTCATGTTGATGATGGATTAGATCCATGTTTTACGGATGGGTTTTCTAGGGATTCATTCTAGATATTCTTCACCTTCATTCACTATTGGTGTTTCTCATGTCTAGTGATTCTTGATTTTTGATCAAGGTTAATGGTTCAATAATACTTCTTCCTAATAATTGAAACCTTAATTTATTGATTGATTTAAATCTTATTTAAAAAAATTGATGATGGATTTTAAGGAAATATATTTTTGAAATAAAACCTCATTTTGGGTGATTTTTGAGATATAGAATTATTTTTGAGAAAAGGTGGATTTTAAGGGAAATTGTCTTTAAAAAATTATTTTCCTTGATTATGAGAAAATGGATTTAAATGGAAATTTATTTGAAAGGTGTGAACTTGATCAAAACCACTATTCTAGATTGGAAAATGAAAAAAGGGAACGTTGAATCTGAAATTGGGAATTTGAATTATGAATGATGAATTGATTTTAAAGGAATGATTTGATCACGATTGATTGATTAATTGATTTAATCACATATAAGATTGGGTAGTTAGTGGGTGATTAGGATAATAATCCTAGGAATTTGACTCCCTAAGAATGGATTTATGATGAAAACTCTAAAAAATAATTATTTCGACGTGATTTCACCCCGATGGGGTGTTTGTCCCATTGGAATGAGCCGAGGTACTTGTGCACACTTGATTCATGATCATTGATTAAGATTTTTGAGAACCATATATCTTGGAACTAACTAAATGTAGGAATTATAAAATATGTTTCTCAACTTTAACTTGATTATTATATGTCATCGATTATTGAACTATTTTATTTATGCCAACTATTTTATATAAATGTTTTATATAAAACATTCATTTAAGCCTTTTTAATATATATATCACCTTTTGATATGAAATCATGTCTTGTTTTGGAATATTTAAATGTGATGGTATGCCTTGATTATGTTTAAATTGAAAGAATAAATGATTTCTTGTTATAGAATTGATTATGTGACACCTAGTGAGACCCTACTAGGTTGTTTAGCTCACACACCACCTTTTCCTTTGGGTGTTGTGTAGATTGTCTTATGTCAGGTCCAAGAAAAGGGAAAGAACCTCTTGGAGGAGGCAGATTTACTTGATTCATGAGACCTAGAGTGATGTAAGTTATTGGTGGAGATGTGCTCCACCTGTTACATGGGTTTATGTTTGAGATTTATCTTATCATATGTTGTGTATTTTGATGATGTATAGTTTGGGTATTGTTTTATCTTTTCTTTGGTACTTTCTCATTGAGGAGTGTTGGATTACCAACTTGTACTATTTGTCTTAGGTTATTATATGGAAAAAAATTTCTCTTATTATCTTGTGTATGATGCTAGGTGATTATCGTCAACCCATGGGGATTGGGAATGTCGTTCGGGCTATGTAAGGACTGACTCAGGTATCAGTGTACTAGGGTATGTAGGATGGTTCACGACACAACATCTGGTAATCTATATATTAGATCAAGGATATATTTTCCTTTATTATTAAAAAAACCAAGAGAACCCCAAGTGGGTGTGATCAATAAAATAAAACGTTTTATCTCAGGATCCTCTAACAGAGTCTTCAAATCTCAAAGCTTTACAATATTCATCCTATAAGGAGGAATGGACATGGGCTTTATACTTGGAATTAGCTGAATCATAAACTTGAATTCTCTCTCTAGTGAAAGTCCCTAAGTCCTCAATAAAGATTTCCTAAAATTGGTCAAAAATGGGAGGAAATACCATATGGTCTGTCTCCTCATCATCTCGAACAACACTGGAAAATTAGGTTTAAAGAATCCCTAGTTGCCTAAGGTCATGTCCCGAAGGACCTGTCTTGTAACACCCCAACCCCTCTAGGGTGCAGCTGGTGGATTACTTGTGATATTGGAATGGTTAGAAGGAATGAAAATCCTGAAGGAATGATCAGTTTATTAGTCTTGAATAAACTAGATACATATATGTAACTCAAATTACATTGGAAAAGGTTACAAAATACAATACATAACAAAAACTAAAATCTGCATCCACAGGAACTCAAAAGAAGACCTTTTATTCATCACCTTTTGAAGGTATAAAATGAAAGGGGTGAGCTAAAATACTCAGTAAGGGTGAAAAATAGCGGAATATTGAGTACAATAATAAGTGAATCACAAATAATCTGACATAATCAGTATATCATAGTGAATAAATGAATAACTAATGCCATTAATAACTAAAAATGAAACTGCATCCCTAGATTTTGTCATAGTAAAAATATCATGGATAATAATAATAACTGATAATGAATAAATAGAATTCTTACTAATTGGATTTCATGTATCTGACACATGAAACCATAATATCGTAAAAACGATTTAGTTCTGTGGGTAGAAACCCGTATGATTTTTGGAAACAAACTCAAAGGGTTTGCTGCCAAACTGTTTTGTCTCATGAGAACTACTGATGCATCGAGGGGATATAGCGGGACCTACCCAATAATTCATGTCCAAATAATTATTTATACACTGATTCAATAAAAGAGAAATATTCCCTTTCAATATCCATATAGAGTAGAGTATACGGATTCATCAATATTTCCATAATTAAAATAACTTTCCAAATAAACACCATATGTAAAATGGTATACGGTTTAGACAAAAAACATATCCATGACATGAGATTATGAATATTTAATATAAATATAATTTCAAACGAAAAGTGATCTCAAATGGGCAGTAGGTACACCACATAAGGATTATTAGGTGCACAATACAAAGATAGTCACAACGAAAACGACAGTTGAGACAAAGTCCCTTACCACAATGTAATCGGTTGAACCGTATGAACAGAACCTAATAACCATTAAGTGAATCATTGAATAACATAAATATAAATATTATCATGTTATTATATATCAAATGGAAGTACACATATATCAAATATAAGGAATAATTGGCGAATAATGGAAATCTCACAAAAAAGAAAGTGAGACGAGAAACCCCTTACCTTAACTCCAAACGTGTTCCTCTCTAGAAATTAAGCTCCTGGAATATGAAATTTTACTTGTTAATAAATTATTTCAGAACATATTTGACATGTATTTAGTTTACCATAATTCTGTTTAGTTCATTTATGTCTTTATTGATAAGTTATTGTATTGAATTTTGTCGTTCTGGAGTGTTTATTTCCTTTATTTTCATATTCGATTCACTTGTTTTTAAGTAATGAAGTTTATGTGGAATGGTTATAAATCTCTAGGATTGGAATTATATATTATTAATGAACATAGAGAATTGATAATGGTCATTTATATCATTTTGTTACATGGAATGAGGATGAATTATTAGATGACCACCATTTCGATTATTTGGCGGTATTTGGAATATTATGAACTAGTTTTGTCATATAACTTAATTATATGTACATGTTATGGTTCCTGAATATTAATTAGGTTATAAAATATATATTATAGTCTTTTTAAACCATGAATATTGTTTCATGACCAGTAATTAATAATAAATTGAAGAATGAAACTTCGTTGTCCACGAAGGTTATAAATCAGAATCTCATGGACGTCGATTTCATTTATAAAATAAAAGGGAGGGATTAAGAATATTTATGGTGGTTCTTACATTAACATTATATAAATACAGTATATAGATGTTAATAGAGTTATCCTGATCATTTGGATAGAGGAGGTGAGGAGAGGATAGAAAAAGAAGATAAATTGAAATGAAACCAAATGAAAAAGAAGGGTGCTTTACCTCTTGAAATAACCTCCAGGAGAAACTCCTTAAGGGAAGGGGTTTTGGTCTTTTGGGAAGTCCAGAAGCCTCTTGGACGTGGGGAGATACTAGGGGAGGGTAATTGGGTAGAACTTTGAGGAGCTTCAAGGATTAGAGGAGTGAAGAGAAGAGGTAGTGGTGGGGGGTTTTTATAGTGGAGGAGAGGGGTAATTTTTGAATATTTAATTAATTATTTTATTATTTCCCTCAAGACAACCAATAATATTGTTTCATGTGACCCATAATAGTAATAATGGCATGTGAGTTCGAACCTAGGGGGCTTACATCATCCTTGCATTACCTATGATGCAGTAAATCAATTATTTTGCATTCATCGTATCTTATCGTATTTTACTATTCATAAAAATTCTTGAATTTCAGAAAAATCCCAAAAATTCTCCCCTACCATTTTTTACGTGTAGAATTAAAAAGTGAAATCCATTTTTCAAAAATAATTTTCTAAATATTATTAATTTAATTTTTAAATAAGGTTATAGTTAATTCGAAAAATAACTATCTTGAAGTGCAATTTGTTTTATGTGACATTGAAAAATTAATTAAGACCCCATTATCATATTTCCTTAAGAAAATAAAATATTATTATTATTTACTATTCAAGGGGGAATATTACTATTCATATTACTATTAATAAGGGTATGTTACTATTAACCAAAAATCAAGTTTGTTCTATCAGACTCCAAATGACTTACCAAACAGAACTCTAGATGGCCATTTTTTGAAATTCAAAACATAGAAGAGGAAAATTTGTGTTTATAAAATTGCATTCTATATTTATTTTCAAAACCTTGGGGTGTTACATTATCCCCTCCTTACAAAAATTTTGTCCTCGAAATTCACAGAATATTACCTAAAAATATTCAGGTATGTATTTAACATAAGCTCCTCAGGCTCCCATGTTGCTTCCTCCATCTTATGGTTCCTCCATAGAACCTTTACCAGTCAAGTCCTCCGATTTCTCAATAATTGTTCTCTAGTGTCAAGAATCTTGATTGTCTCTTCACAGTAAGATAAATCAGGCTCAAGTTCCACTTCTTCATAAGTGAGTACATGTGTTGGGTCTGGCATGTACTTTCTTAACATTGACATGTGGAACACATTGTGAACCTTGGAGAGACTTGGCGGCATTGCCAAACAGTAAGCTACGATTCCAATTTGGTCCAGAATTTTAAAAGGTCCAATGTATCTGGGACTTAATTTTCCCTTCTAACCGAATCGTATAATACCCTTCCATGGAGATACCTTTAAGAAAACATGATCACCTTCTTGAAACTCCAAATACTTCCTTTGGTTATATGCATATATTTTTTGACTACTTTGAGCTATTTTGATATGGTTATAGATAATATTCACCTTTTCCATTGTTTCTTCAACAAGTTCTAGGCCCAAGAGCTTTCTTTCACCAACATCATCCCAGCAAGTTGGTGTACGACATCGCCTCCCATATAATGCTTCATAGGGTGCCATCTTTATACTTGAATGGAAGCTATTGTTGTAGGAAAATTCTACGAGAGGTAAATACTAATCCCACATGCCATGAAAATAAAGTGAACAAGACCTCAACATGTCTTCCAATGTTTTAATAGTCTGTTCTGATTGTCCATCAGTTTGTGGGTGGTAGGCAGTGCTCAAACGAAGATCAGTATCTAGGGCCTTCTAAAGACTTTTCCAGAATCTTGATGTAAAACATGGATCACGATCAGAAACAAACGATAGAGGTACTCCATGAAGTCTCACAACTTCATTAATATATAGTATTTATAGACATTCAAGTGGTAGATCTTCTCTTATAGCAAGAAAATGTGCTGACTTGGTAAGATGATCAACAATGATCCATATTGCATTATTCCTTCTAGGAGTCTTTGGTAGTCCCATGAAATAGTCCATCGTGATATTATCCCATTTACACTCAGGTATGGGAAGAGGTTTCAATACTCCTCCAAGTTGTTTCCTTCCAGCTTTCACTTGTTGACAAACCATACATCTTGAAACAAAATCAGCAATCTCCATCTTCATGTTGTCCCACCAAAAATTTTCCTTCAAATATCTATATATCTTAGTGCTACCAGGGTGTATAGAGAAATTGGAACTATGAGCATCATCCAACAATTCCCATTTTAGATCCGGTATATTGGTTACACAAAGTCTCTTCCCAAATTTTAAAATTCCATCTTCATATAATAAGTCACTCAATCTCCCATCATTCACAGCTTTAATCTTCTTTTGAAACTCCTCATCATCAACTTGAGAACTTTTTATCCTTTCTAGTAAAGATGGTTTGGCAACAATTTGAAAAATCGTTGATGTTTCTCCTTCCACGGTTATTCCCATATGCATATTTACTAGATCCAGGAAAATAGGATCCCTTTCAACTCTCATCTTGTTCAAAACTCCATGATCCTTTCTGCTCAAAGCATCTTCCACCTTATTTGCCTTCCCCGGGTGGTAGTGTATCATGAAATCATAATCCTTGAGTAGTTCAAGCCATCTCTTTTGCCTCATGTTGAGTTCTTTCTGTGATAAAATATACTTCAAACTCTGGTGATCAGTATAAATCTCACATTTTTCACCATAGAGATAATGTCTCCATATCTTCAAAGTAAGGATTATAGTAGCTAACTCAAGATCATGAGTAAGATAGTTTTTCTCATGAACTTTTAGCTGCTGTGATGCATAAGCAATAACCCTATCATTTTTCATAAGGACACAACCAAGTCCTTTCTTTGAAGCATCACTATAAATAACAAACCCATCATTCCCCGATAGTAGAGTCAATATAGGAGAATTGACTAATCTTCTCTTTAGTTCTTCGAAACATTATTCACAATCTTTTGTCCAAAAAAATTTAACCCCTTTACATGTGAGCTTCATTAGAGGGTTAGCCAGTCGGGTAAAATTCTACACAAAACTCCGATAATAACCCGCCAAACCAATAAAACTGCATACCTCAGTTATATTTGTTGGCATGGGCCAATCTTGGATTGCCTTTGTCTTCGTAGGATCAACTAGAATTCCATACTTAGAGACAACATGGCCTAGAAAAGAAACTGATTGAAGCTAGAATTCACACTTGCTAAACTTCCCATATAATTCATTTCTTCTAAGAGTTCCCAGAATAACTCGCAAGTGACTCTCATGGTCTTCATAGCTTTTTGAGTATATGAGGATATCATCGATGAATATTGCAATAAAGTTATCAAGATATTCCTTGAAAACTCTATTCATTAAATCCATGAAAATAGATGGTGCATTCGTCTGTCCAAAAGGCATCACTGTAAACTCGTAATGCCCATACCTGGTTCGAAATGATGTATTTGGAATATCTTCCTTCCTCACACTCAGTTGATGATATCCGGATTGAAGTTCAATCTTTGAAAAGTATTGAGCTCCATGAAGTTGTTCAAATAAATCATCAATCCGGGGTAGAGGATACTTATTCTTTGTTGTAATAGCATTGATTTCTCTGCAATCAATGCATAGCCTCATGGATCCATCTTTCTTCTTTACAAACAAGACCGAGGCTCCCCATGGAGAAACAATAGGTCAAATAAATCCTTTTTCACTCAACTCTTCTAGTTTTTTCTTCAGCTCCACTAACTCCACAATGGCCATTCTATATGGGGTCTTTGATATAGGTCTTGCACCAGGAATTAAGTTAATGGAAAACTCAATTTCCCGCTTAGGAGGATGTCTAGGTAAATCCTCTGGAAACACATCAATGTATTCTTTCACTATATTCACATATTCAATTTGAATATTTATTTCCTCACCCATAGATATTGGGTTCTCTTCCTCTCCAAGAATTGCATTCAATAGAGCTATTGGGGGTGTGTCTAGATATGAATCAGATGGTGAAGTCTCCTCTCTAAAGATAAGAGATTCTACACGATTTTCAAAAAATGTAACTTCCTTTTTCTTGCAATAAATCCCCACATCAATATTTTATAGCCAATACATACCGAGAATTATATCAAATTCAGTCATGAGTATGATGATAAGGCTAGCAACTAAAGCACGTTTTGGTGTTTAGAGGGGGACTAGTCGACATGCCTTTGTTGCAATGATACATCTCATGGGAGTTTTCACTAACAACTCCTTTCTTAAATAAAATTGGACATATCTAATTTTCTTGTAAAATTGAGAGGATATAAATGAATGTGATGATCTAGAATCAAATAAAGTGTTGGCTAAGTTTGAGGAAACAATTCAAGTACCTGCCACCACATCACTAGGAACTTCAACCTCCACGGTTGTAATCGCATAGGCTCTCCCTTCCTCTCTTGGATTTTTTGGAGGCATGTTTCCTTGGAGCTTAGGACACTCATTTTCATAGTGTCCCATCTCTCTGCAATTGTAGCATTGAACATTATTGAATTTTTTCTTCCCCTTGCATTCATCAGATCAATGAACCTTTTCTTTGCAGTTATAACAGAATCCCTTGCCTTTCAAGCATTTCCTGAGATGATATTTCCATAGTTCTCAAATAATGGGAAACTATTTGTTCCCTTTCTCTTCTTTGGTGCTTCTTATTTTACTTTGTTATCAGAATTCCACTTCTTATATTGGTTTCCTTTGAAAATTTGATCTAGAAAATTCCTTCTCTGTTTTGATGGCACTTGATACAATTTCATCATATGATGAAAATTATTGAGAAGCCAGTGCCCTTCGAATACTTGGCTTAAGACCTTCAAAGAAATGATCAATCTTGTCTGCCGAGTCATGAACGTAATCCACAACATACCTGGCTAGCCATGTGATGGTAGCCTTATACTCTGCAACACTGTCTTCTTCCCTTTGTTTCAATCCAAGGAATTTCCTCTTCATTTCAGTTCGTTGCTCAAGAGGAAAATATTTTTCAAAGAATATTTCCTTAAAATTCCTCCATTCCATATCCTCTATCTCTTTTTCCTTTGTGGTATTTTAAATCAAGGACCACCATTGATCAGCGTCTCCCTTGAGACAATATACTGCCGGTACTACCTTTTCATTTTCATTGCATCTTAACACCATGAATATCTTTTCAAGGGACATGATCCATTGCTCAGGAACTACTGGATTAGTAGTCCCACTGAAATATGGGGGCTTCTTCCACATGAAACTATCCCACATAAGTGTTTAATGGTTATTCTTTACAACTTGAGTAAGTTTTCCTAATATGTTAATGATCTGATCTGCTCCGACGTTGATTGTGTTGACTTTCTTAGTAGGGATATCCCTACCTTGCCCACGAGTATTGATTCCCCTTCTTCCATTAGACGCCATTTCTAAATAATGGGATACACTAGATTAGTTTATGAATCCCAAATATAAAATCACTCATCATAGATTGAAATTCTCTACATAGATAATCTTATAAACATGGTTCCTCTAAGGAAAAATTTACATTAACTCTTTCATAATGGATTGTAAAGAAAACATGAATTATCCTAAGCATATCCCTCGAGAGTGTCGTAACCAAGAGTGCAGCAATGCCTATTGTCATGCACCAGTTCCTGTTTGATTCTAGCTCAAAGCAGTGTTTTCAGGTTTTACCCCTAGATACATCTGTGCTAGAGCTGCCTCTACCTGCTCATATCCAGACAAGGATGTATTGCTTAAAATACCCACATAATCTATTCCTTACCAAAATACTAGGACGTTATTATATGTTAATCCTCAAATACTACCTTAGGGATTTATTCTCTACTATACATCTCCTACTCTACTTTCCAAGTTTTCTACTAAACTTCCTCAGATACCAATTGTAACACCCCGACCCCTCTAGGCTAGAGTCGGTGCATTACTTGTGATATTGGAGTGGTTAGAAGGAATGAAAATCCCGAAGTAACGATCAGTTTAGTAGTCTTGAAGAAACTATATACATATATGTAACTCAAATTACATTGTAAACGGTTACAAAATACAATAGATAACAAAAACTAAAATCTGCATCCATAGGAACTCAAAAGAAGACCTTCTCTTCATCACCTGTCGAAGGTAGACAATGAAAGGGGTTAACTCAAATGCTCAGTAAGGGTTAAAAATAGTGGAATATTGAGTACAATAATAAGTGAATCACAAATAATATGACATAATCAATATAGCATAGTGAATAAATGAATAACTAATGCCATTAATAACTAAAAATGAAACTACATCCGTAGATTTTGTCATAGTGAAAATCTCATGGATAATAATAATAAACGATAATGAATAAAGATAATGCTTATTAATTGGATGTCATGTATCTGTAACATGAAACCATAATACCATAAAAATGGTTTAGTTCTGTGGGTAGAAACCCGTCTGATTTTTGGAAACAAACTCAAAGGGTTTTTCGCCAAACTGTTTTGTATCATGAGACCTACCGATGCATCGAGGGGCTATAGCGGGCCCCACCCGCCACTTCATGTCCAAATAATTCTTTATACATTGATTCAATACAAGATAAATATTCCCTTTCAATATTCGTATAGAGTAGAGTATACGGATTCATCAATATTTCTATAATTAAAATAACTTTCCAAATAAACACCATATGTAAAATGGTATACAGTTTAGAAAAAAAACATATCCATGAAATGATATTATGGATATTTAATATAAATATAATTTCAAATGAAATGTGATCTCAAATGGGCAGTAGGTACACCACATAAGGATTATTAGGTGCACAATACAAAGATAGTCACAATGGAAACGGCAGCTGAGACAAAGTCCCTTACCACAATGTAATCGGTCGAACCGTATGACCAGAACATAATAACCATCAATTTAATCACTTAATAACATGAATATAAATAGAATAATTTTGTTATATATCAAATGGAAGTACAAATATACCAAATATAAGGAATAATTGGCGAACAATGGAAATCTCACATAAATGAAAGTGAGATGAGAAACCCCCTACCTTAACTCTGAACGTGTTCCTCTCTTGAACTTAATCTCCTAGAATATGAAATTGTACTTGTTAATAAATTATTTAAGAACGATTTGACATGTATTTAGTTTACCATAATTCTGGTTAGTTCATTTATGTCTTTATTGATAAGTTATTGTATTGAATTTAGTCGTTCTGGAGTTTTCATTTCCTTTATTTTCATATTCGGTTCACTTGTTTTTAAGTAATGAAGTTTATGTGGAATGGTTATAAATCTCATGGATTGGAATTATATATTATTAATGAACATAGAGAATTGATAATGGTCATTTATATCATTTGGTTACATGGAGTGAGGATGAATCATTAGATGACCACCACTTCGATTATTTGGCGGTATTTGGAATATTATGAACTAGTTTTGTCATATAACTTAATTATATGTACATATTCTGGTTACTGAATGTTAATTAGGTTATAAAATATATATTATAGTCTGTTTCAAACATGAATATGGTTTCATGACTAGTAATTAAGAAGAAATTGAAGAATGAAACTTCGTCGTCCACGAAGGTTATAAATCGGAATCTCATGGATGTTGATTTCGTTTATAAAATAAAAGGAAGGGAGTAAGAATATTTATGGTGGTTCTTACATTAACGTGATATAAATCCAGTATATAGATTTTAATAGAGTTATAATGATCATTTGGGAAGAATATGTGAGGATAGGATAACAAAAGAAGATAAATTGAAATGAAACCAAATGAAAAAAAGGGTGCTTTACCTCTTGAAATGACCTCCTTGAGAAACTCTTTAAGGGAAGGGGTTTTGGTCTTTTGGGAGGACCAGAAGTTTCTTGGACGTGGGGAGAGACTAGGGAAGGGTAATTGGGAAGAAATTTGAGGAGCTTCAAGGCCTAGAGGAGTGAAGAGAAGAGGTAGTGGTGGGGGGTTTTTATAGTGGAGGAGAGGGGTAATTTTTGAATATTTAATTAATTATATTATTATTTCCCTCAATACAACCAATAGTATTGTTTCATGTGACCCCTAATAGTAATAATGGTATGTGAGTTCGAACCAAGTGGGCTTACATCATCCTTGAATCACCTATGATGCAGTAAACCAAGTATTTTGCATTCATCTTATTTTATCGTATTTTACTATTCATAAAAAATTCTTGAATTTCAGAAAAATCCCAAAAATTCACCCCTACCATTTTTTGACTTGTAGAATTCAAAAGTGAAATCCATTTTTCAAAAATAATTTTCTAAATATTATTAATTTAATTTTTAAATAAGTTCATAGTTAATTCTAAAAATAACAATCTAGAAGTGCAATTAGTTTTATGTGACATTGAAAAATTAATTAAGATCCCATTATCATATTTCCTTAAGAAAATAAAATAATAAAATTATTTACTATTAAAGGGGAATATTACTATTAATATTGCTATTCATAAGGGTATGTTACTATTCACCAAAAATCAAGTTTGTTCTATCAGAATCCAAATGACTTACCGAACACAACTCTAGATGACCATTTTTAGAAATTCAAAACATAGAAGAGGAAAAGTTGTGTTTATAAAATTTAATTATATATTTATTTTCAAAACCTTGGGGTGTTACATGTCTAAAAATCCAACTCACTAGAGAGGGTATAAGAGTCACCCTCAGCAAACATAAAATATAATTTCATGTGATAAAAGTTTATGTGCTCTCAATACCGATTCAACCAATCCATACCAAGGATATAATTGAAACTAAACCTATAAAACATGAATAAATCCTAGATATATTAATATATACTAATAGGTTTCACTCAGAACATCGAAGAATATTGTCAGATCACACCCCTACAGACATACCGATAGACTTCAATCCATATAGACACTTGATAGTCATCCCTAGATCACCAAAATACAAAGAAGATATAATTGAATGTGGTGCCCTCATATCAAATAAATTTGAAGCAAGGTTAGCTTCCATTAATATTGTACATTAAATGGTTTAAGGTAACTTATTGTGATAATAAAGTTCTAGCTCGATGGAAAATAGTTAGCCTAACCTTGATCCTTTACCCTGGCCACCAGATCCCTAGCTACCCTGATGAGCTCCACTTTACTACCTCCACTGACCCTGATAACCTCAAACACCATTTTTCTCTAATCAGACTGAATAAATCCCACTACCACCCTACGATGCTATAACAGGACCAACCACTAATACTGAAGCCTATCCATGACCACATAAACTTTAGTGAGAATCATCAAAACGATGCTTCTGACTACATAAGGATCCACTATTGGACCCATCATTATAACCCAAATACCAAAAAGGTATGTCCTAGACTATGTGAAAATTTATGATAAAGACCCTACTTATCACCTCAAAGAAATACATAAGCCTGTATATGTTTACTTGAGAACAAATCGAGTGACTCAGTCTATCCTCAAACTAAAAAACCTTGGTTATCTTGTTTCTTAGTAGTTAATGGAAAAAAGAAGAAACTCGGTATAATGATTAGCATAGTCCATCACCATCATTATACCATGATTAAAATGCATAAACTCAAAATATTTATCAACTCTGAGTATCTAAAGAAAAAATACTTTAATAATAAATCCTGAAATTTCTTCTTGGACAACCTCATATACTTCTTTTCCTAGACTAGGACATCCCACTAGCACCTTGTTGGCCCTCGAAGCATAAAAACTGAAAGATTCACCCTCCTCTCAAGGGGTGTCTCTATGTGGTCAAATATATTATTCATATATTCAACCTAAGGTATATTATATCCACTAAATAGAGGTGGATGCTTCAATTGAAACTTTCTGGTCAAATAAAATAAACAAAGATCACCTTTAGAAGATCTAGTCATAGACTGAATAACACCAAGTAGACTCTCACAGAGCTGTTGATCAAGGGGATACACGCACAATAGGAAGTGTTTTCTCTACTGTCTATGGGGAATGCTCATCCCCTCCCTCCAAGGGTTCAATGGGCAGTCATCGTAGTGGCATGTCACTAAAATGGAAAACACATGACTCAAAAAAAAAATATATAACAAGTTTGAATATAAGAGATGGAATAAGTAGTAACATGTAGAGAATCTCACTACATTATACATGAACCCTATTATCATAGGGTCTCAAATAAACTCAGGAACTCTCTCTATCCTTGACTACCCACCCTCTCTTGGAGGTATAATTAGATATAAATAGGATTCAAATTACCAATTTGATAATAGAAGAACATAATCATGATTCATATATGTAGAATATTATCCTCATGTTATATAGAAAATTTATATATAACCAAACCTTGTAACATATAAAAGGTTCTAAATCATAAAAATTCACAAAAATGTCATGTGAAACCTACGTATCAATAATGATGCATGAACACATGCTCTCTTATTTCCTCGGTCCAAGAGTAAAAACCAATAAACCAAAAATCAATATAAAAAATCATTATATTTTTTCAGAGTAACCCAATCATAAAAAAAAAAACCAAGAACATAATTCTCATCCCTAGTAATATATACTTTCCTGATATGTGGGTTTAGTTATGCCCCATCATAAATCTCATCCTAGACTCGGATAACATCTTATCTCCTCTCTACTATATCTCAAATAGTGTAATAAAGGAAAAGAAAATAAGCATTTGATACTACTTTGTAGTGTCCCCGATCTAATTCACTTCCACTGAGACCAAAACAGGTGTCACATACCTTAGGCACATCTCCCTATATGCTAGAGGCTACTGAGAAATGGTGGGGGTCTATGTAACAAGTGGGGAGTCTATATAATCTCTATTATATGTAAGAAACCTAGTTCGACCTAACATGTGACCCAAGATGGCTAGCCACAAGACCCGAAGTACATTCCTGATCACCATGGGCTGGCGACAAGCACTTGAGTATCATCACACAAAGCATGGGAATGATTTCACCATGAAATCATAACAAAACATGTCTTGTGTATAAAAAGATATGGTAAATGATTAGAGAACATCACAGAAGAATAAGTTCATAACCATGAGACATAAAAAAAACAAATCCAAAAGGCTAAAATAAAAAACAAACCAAAACCAAGTCCCCATGTGACTTTCCATCACCACTATTTCAAACCCCCACAAAGCGACATCAACCTAGATCATTCGATAGGCTACATAACACCCTTTCCTTCCATAAAACCATGTATTAATACAACCAAAGTAATATACAGGTTGTGAGGGAATTCTCAGTGGGATACCACCATGAATTTATACAGTGTTTTTCATCCGGAAAACATTAATTCTATCTTTAAAACAAAACATGTTTCATAAATCAATTTCTTTTGATTTTTTTTCATAAAAAAACCTTTGGTTTCCTTTAAAAAATTTCATATTTAAATAAACTAAGAATATGAATAAATGAATGTAAAGTGTGTAGAGTGAAATAATAAAAACCATTCATGGAAACTCATAAGATAAACATGTGATGAATCAAGGAATGAAACACAAACACCATGAATAAAAACCAAACACCAATGGGATATGGAGTTTGGAAATACATAACTAGGACAAATAAGGAAAACCAGCCCACACAGACTTTAATTATAATGAAACCGAGTCCCACCACATTCTATCGGTATCATAACCATAACTTCTAATGTTTCCAGACACACTAAGGTTTTCATATGACCATAACTTAATGCGCATAAGGTTCTCATGTGTTATGTTTTCACAAAACATTAAAGTAAACAATGCCCATAATTTAATAAAACACTTATAGAAGTAAATCATTACCACTACCATGATTGAAAACCATTTTATATTCAAGACCATCCCTGAGGCGTTTCATCAAACACATGATGGGCGTAAAACTATTTTTATAGAAAAATCCATTTAAAACCATTTCCATGACACTACAAATGTAGTTAAACAAAATAACACTCACAGATATCAAATCAACCATTTTCATAATTCAAACTTAAGGAAAACTCAAGAACAATAAGGTATGTCATGAGAAAGAACCATTGCATAGAGATGTCGACCTCACCTATAGAAGAAACTTAGTTTCCTTCAAAAACTATGACTGAAAAAACCCAAGCACACAGTTACCTGGGAAAGGCTGTATGGTTATAAAAACAATGTGTTAGTCATGCAACCTCTTTTAGACCCAAACCCAACCATTAGAATGATTTTTTTTGTAATCTGACATGGTTAGAAAAACTATGCGCAAACTGTGAAAAAACACCATTATAATCAATATATCCATATCGCACAGTTACTACATGGTTGTTGTTAACCATGTGTCCAGATTTTTTCTCCCAAAATTCCAAAATCTAAACCCATGAATCCCAAAAATCATTAAAACCTAGAGAGAGGAAAAAATAAGCACAAAATAAAACATAGTTGTGGACTAGAGGGTGTCACAATTCTCCCCACCATGACACTTTTTTTCCTTGAAAAGAACTTAGGATTCTGGACTCACAAAGATATAAGGCCGTTATTTCATCATCAACACTTCATGCTCCCACATCTCATGGCTATACCAATATAACTAAAAATTAAATGGACTGGGGTAATCATTTTACCATGAAATACCTTATTCTATTGATCCATAATCTAAATTGGTTTCTCAACAAATGATGTGTCGAGATAAAGATCATCATATTCTAATTCTATCACATTAGAAGGGTCTGATTAATAACTCCTTAGTTGGGAAACCTAAAACATGTTGGTAATTGATGTCAAGAGAGATGGGGAGTCCAACTATTATGAAACCTTTACAAGACATTCAGAGATCTCTAAAGGGACAATAAACCTCAATGTCATCTTACACTTTCTTCCCAAATAGTGATGTCCCAAATGAGTTGAAACCCTAAGAAAAACCCTATCACCTACCACAAACTCCAAAAAGTGACAAAGATGGTTCGTATAGGATTTTTGGTGACTCTAATCCGTCACTAACCTCTTTTAGATCAACTGTACCTTCTCTGTCATCTCTTGAACAAGACTTAGTCGAACTATAGACCATTCTCCCAATTATTCCCAACACAAATGAGATCTACATGGTCGACCATATAATGCTTCAAAAGGCACCATTTTAACCTAAGTATAATATTTTTTCTATAAGAAAACTCAAAAAGGGAAAATAATTTCCCCATTAACCACCAAAATAAAGGAAGCATGCCTAAAGAATATCCCTAATAATTTGAATGAATCGCTCAGTCTTTCTATAATTTCTAGGGTGATACATCATATTTAACTTCAATTGTGTACCCATTACCTATTTCAAACATTTCTAAAACTAGAATGTAAATCGAAAATCTCTATAAAAAACAATAGCTGAAATCACGCCATGGAACTTCACTATCTCTCTCACATATAGGTTCCTAGGATATTCCACCTTCATTGTATCCTTAATAATAAGTAAATGATCCAAATTTTTGAGTCAATCAATGATAATCCAAATCACATTTTCCCACTAGGAGTCTGTGGTAAACTAAAAATGAAGACCATGTATATATCATTCCAATTCTATTCCAGAATGGGTAAAGGATGAAAAAAGGGATGATTCTTCATTAATCCACCATAATATTCTAATATGTAAGGTGCTATGATATGAAGTCCATAATCAACTACCTCATCATTGGCCAAAAACACTGACATCTCAAATCATGATACATTTTGGTAGTCCTAGGGTGTAAAAACCAACTAAAATCATGTCCACTATCCATCAACTCCTGCCTCAGAGTTATCAGAATGACCAATCTACCTTGGAAATGTGAGGAAACATCAGGAGACCGAGGTCAGTCACCCAAGGTCTTTCCATCATAAAGGATTTCACTAAAATATAGACAATCGGTGTATGTTTCTTTTTCATGCTGAATTCAATCATTAAATGAAGAATCATCTTTCATAAAAGCTAAGAACACCTCCCATAAGATTCTTCCACATCCATTCACATCTCAAAAAACATAATAATCAAAGACCATTCATCCATTGATTCCTTAAATGTTTGAAGTGTGTGTGAAATATAAAAATAAAAATTTAAAATATACTCAACTCAACATCTCTATCACAGGTTCATATTTGTCTAATTTAAAATATACTCCTCACTCTTGTGATATGAATATATCATAAGCTACTCTCTGAAGATATTGTGGATCCAAGTCTTGAGAGAATGCATCACCATAGCTAATTTGAGATCATGGGTAGGATAATTATTTATATGAGGTAACAGTTGGCAACATACGCTACACATGTTTTCTTTAAATCATAACACATCTTAATCTTGTGCTTGAGGCATACAAAAAATTTCATTACCCAAACCTGATTTTGGAAGAATTAGATTTAGCTCTAAATTCAACCTTACCTTCAGTTCTTCAAATGATCTTTGATAATTATCATTCCATTCAATCTTAACACCCTTATGAGTCAACTCTATAATAGGAGATGAAATCTTTGAAAAATCCCATATAAAATGATGGTAATGAATAGCTAAACCCAAGATGCTCTGAATCTCAAACAAATTCCTGAGTTACTCCCAAGACGTCATCACCTGAATCATTTTAGGATCCATTGAGATGCCTCTTTCTGATATAACATGCCCAAAAAACTTCACTTCTTGGACCCAAAATTGAAATTTAGAAATATTTCCATACATATTATGTTCTTTCATATTTCCAAGAACAATATTCAGATAATACTTGTATTCTTCCTTCATCTTGGAATACACCAAAATAATATCCACAAAAACAACCATGAAAGAGTCCAAGAACCGATGAAAGATCTGATTCATTAATGACATAAAAACTATAGGAGTGTTAGTAATATAAAATGGAATAACCAAATACTCATAATGTTCATACCTACTCATGAATGTTTTCTTATGAATATACACCTCTTGGAATATTAGTTGATTGTTCCCCAATTGTAGATCAATCTTAGAAAACCATTAGGATCCACTATGTTGATCAAAGAGACCATAAATCCTAGGAAAATAATACTTGTTCAGAATAGTCTCCTGATTAAGCTTTCAATAATCAACACAAACTAAAAGGATTTCATCTTCCTTATTTGTGAATGAACCGGTCAAGCCCAAGGTGACACACTACGATAGAAAAATCTTTTTTCCTTAAGATCCTAAAGATGAACTTTAAGTTTGTTCAAATCATAGGATTTCATACGATAAGATGGAAAATATATGGAACTCATCCATGGAAGCATTCCAATAGTAAACACAACCTCTCTCTTGAGAGTTAACCCCAAAAAATCATCAAGAATGACCTCAGAGTAATCATTCACTATGGTAGGAAGCATAACACATATTTTTTGGTCAATGGTTTCAAGAAATGTCTCCAAAAATTAGCACGATACTATTCTGACCCTAGGAACAATTGGCCTCGTTCTCCTCGATCTAGAATCCCAATCACCCTAAAAGACATCAGTAACCCCATTAGGAGATTAAAACTGAACCCAAAAATGATAACAATCAAAATGGGCCTTAAAATGAACCATCTAATCCATGCCAATGATGAGGCTGAAGATATCAAGATCAAGGACTAGGATATCCTATACGACATCATAGTTAGAGACTATAACCCAACACTCTAAACATTTAAAACCTTATTCCTTCAGCCTTCCCAAGGGAGTGGAAAGTTACATCATGAATGACATAATCTATGAGTGTAATCCCAACACATAAACCATCATAAATGATATAAAATAATGTGATTTACCGGTATCAAACAATTCCAAGATCGTATAAGAAAAAAAAACAATGTACCTCTCAGAGTAGTTCTCCCCACTTCAGATTCCTCTAGTGCATAATCTGCTACATAAAGGCACCTGACCTCAACACCTCCTTGTGCCTTCTCCACTGCATGAGTATCACCCTCTTCATGAGAATGAGATCCACCAAATTTCACTACATCTGACTAATCCTGATACCCTCTATTAAGGGTGGATCCATATCTACTTCATTGGTATACTTTTCCATAAAAATACTTAAGGTGACCAGATTTTCTACAAATATGTAAAATCATAGGGATTACCATACAGTCAGGATTAGTATGGCATGTATTTATACACTATAATAAAATCACCTGGTTATGTTCTAAAGAATCCCTGATAACTAATCTTGACATAAATTGAGCACCCTTGTAATGCTTCCTTTTCTATCCAGAAGACATGCCTTGGCTATTCCTTCCTACAAAAAATCTCTATTAAGATTTTCCATTATAGTTAATGGATCTTGGACTTCATACCCATATAAAACTATCAAGCCTTGAGGTATTCATTAGAGAAAATTTATGGAGATATATGAACCAACTTGGTGAAACAAGTAGCATACTTCATCACTGAATGATCTCCTTGATCCAAGGTCACAAACTCTTGAGCCTTTTCCAAATTAAATGTCTTGGGTTAGAACTATATATTTAAGGCCTTATTTAAAAAGTTCCAAGTGATATCCCAGTGTAATTTTAGCTTGCAAGATGGAATCTCACCAGTTCCTTCTAGGCCCTTTGATCATTTACGTAGAAAATACCACCTTATAATCTTATAGGGTCTTCAAAAATTGGGAAATCCTTTATATTATATCAATATATTATTTAGCTTCTTTGATTACTTTATTACCATATAGTATTGGTTGATATTTCTTGGTAAAATCCAAATCATGATCCATTATCCATTCCTGGTTTCCATCACCCTCTTGACCTAGGGATTGAATTGTCTAGAACATTGTTTCCACTAAAGTGGGGTAGAATGGAATGATTTCCTATGTGAATTTCAATGTAGGTCCTTCCTTATAATTTGATAAAATCCTTATAGGGGTAATTATTTATTAATCACAAGAGATAACACCTGATTATCTTAGGAATACATCTCTAAATCAAAATATAATCTTCAAGAATCCATATCAAATCCCTTAAACGACAAAAGTTTAAGAGAACCACGTATTCAACGAGTGATTGGTGAATCAAAAAACAATGAAAAAACATGACAAGGTTTATATAAACAAACCCAAAATCAATATAAAAAGCTTGATGAAAAATCCCTAACCACCCATGGTAACTTGATGTCAGATACGAAAGTGAGCTGGCTAGGTACCCTCCTAAACTTACTGCCCAAGTTCAGATGGTCCTAACTCCCATCTACTGAACACCCAAAAAAAATCATGACTTTGATATCATTTTGTAATGAACCAACTCGGTTTAACCTAACATGTCACCCAATCTAGCTCACCACAAGGCCCGAAGCGTGTTCTTGATCACCATGAGCTGGCGATAAACATTTGGGTATCGTCACACAAACCATGGGAATGAGTTCACTCTCAAATCACAACACAACATGTCTTGTGTATAATAATATAATTTAAATTACTAGAGCACATAATGTAATAATAATTACATAGACATGATATATAACAAAACAAATCCAAAATTCTAAAACCAGTAACAAACCAAAACCAAGTCTTCATGTGATCTCCCATCACCACCATCCCAAACCACCACGGAGCAACATCAACTAAGAGAATTCACTAAGCTAGATGACACCATTCCCTTTATCTAGATCCTACAAAACCAAGTCAATATATGACCAAAGGAATGTGTAAGGTTTGAGGCAAATTCCCAATTAGATTCCACCATGAATATATAAAATTTATGGAACCATGAAACCATTAGTTATTTCTTTAAAACAAAAAAATTTCATAAAGAAATTCCATTTGAAAATATATTTTCATAAAACATCATTTGGTTCCCTTTAAAACATGTCATATTCAAAAAAATTGAGAATATAACTAAATGAATTTAAAGTATGTAGAGTAAAATAATCAAAACCATCCATGTAAACTCATAAGTAAACATGTGAGAAATCAAGGCATGAAATACCACCATAAAAGAAAAAACCAAACACAAATGGGATCTAGCCTATGGGAATACATAACTAGGACACAAAAGGAACACTAGTTGATGAAAATGTGAATATTAATGATATCAATTCATTCTATAGTCTACCAGTAACACAACCATCCTTAGTGGTTCTGTGCTCACTAAGGTTTTCATATGTTCGTAACCCGATGCACCCAAGGTTCCCATGTGTTATTTTTTTTCAAAACATTCAAGTAGACCATGCCCAAAATTTAATAAAAAATTTCCATAAGAAAATAAAAACTTCTCTAATTCTTGAAAACTATTTTAGAGTAAAACCCATATTTGAGGTATTTCAACGAACACATGAAGTTCATAAAACTATTTTTAATAAAAACCCCTTTAAACTCATTTTACATGCCACCAAAAAATGAAGTTACACAAAAAAATACCTCATGGATATAAAATCATCCATTTTCATAAGTAAAAAACAATGTAAAAATCAAGAACAAAAAGGTATGTCATGTGAAAGAACCATTATATAAAGACATATACCTCTTTAGTAGAGGAGACTCAATCATCTTTGAAAATGTTGATTGGAAATGAAAAATTGGGTCCTCTAAAATATAGATCCATAAGAAACATCATCAATTCACAATAAAAACCTCTAGATATATCCATTAATACTATTAATAAGTTAAACTCTTGATGGAGAATAGATATTGGGGAGATATCTAGAAAGAGGAGGAGAAAATAGGTTGAAATCAGAATATACCTTGAAGAGATCCACCAAGACTGAAGGAGAATGTTGAATAAACCAAAGGGAGAACCTACTAAAACATCAAGGAAATGAAATATTGAGCTAATGAGATATTAGGGTGAGATTTGGGATTAAAAAGAGAAAGGGTATTGGGGTAATTTTCTATTTTTAGGAAAGTCAAATGGGTTGTAGGGTTAGTTAACATAGTTAGAAAAATCATGTGCTAATCATGCGGTCACTCTATCCCTTGAAAACCCTAGTGCAAGATTACTTGGGAATATTTGTGTGGTTAGAAAAATTGTAAACTAGTCATGCAACCACCTCTAGACCCAAACCCAACCATTTTCATAGTTTTCTTGGAATCTCACATGGTTAGAAAAACCATGCTCAAACCATGAAAAACACCATTGGAATCAACCGAGTCATATCACACAGTTACTAATAACTATGTGTAGACTGTGTGTCTGTCATGTTTCTCCCAAAATTCCAAAATCTCTACCCCTGACTCTCAAAGAACTTTAGAAACTAAAGAGAAACAAAATAAGTCCAAAATAAAACATACATGTGACCCAAAGGGTGTCATATTATAGGTAACCAAATATAAAAGTGGAATAAAAAAGTAAATAATCATCACGATATAAAGTCATAAGAAGAAAGACATCACATCTACATGTCATCAACAAATAAACATTAATCTGAATGTTATAATAAAATTTATAGTAGAAATCCCATATATTCATACAATTATAACAATATCTTTCATAGGAATACCATATGTAGATAACCCAAAAGTAAATAAAAGGTTGGAAAAGATAGAGACACCATCACCGAGTCCATGAATGGTCTTATAACTCCTACTAGATCAACCATAAATAGTTTGTCCCTTACACCTACCTAGGTTACAAACCATAAAGTCTTCTTGGGTACCAGGGCGCCCGAGCAGGGTGTGATTAAAACTTAAAATGTCACCTATAAAGTATCCCTAAACATATTAGTAAATATGGTGCATGATTGTAGTGACATGCTAGAATAATAATTAAATAATGACAACTATAATAAAAGTAATTATCTTGAGTGCTCAGCTAGTCACTCCAGTGTGTCCATACCTTCTTTGGCCAGTTTCAGGGTGTCTCTGTACATATTAAAATAAATCATTAGATCAATGGAGTAGTATGTTTCCATGCACGTAAGATCTCAACTCAAATTATCTAAACCACTATAGAACAATACAAGGTCAAGGATAAAGGTGACCCCTGCCTATATGATCTCAACCCTATGACATATCGATCCCATATAAAATCTTTGTAAGACTAATGGGAAGGTGGACCATGGATATAGAGATCACAAACTAATGGTACCTTGATCATATCATTACAATAACTGAAAAAATTGAGAAACATACTTGTATATAGGGTCTCATATCATGGGTATCTCAACCATGCCATGCCAACATCAAAGGGGAAGTGTGACCCCTATCACTATGGTCTCAAATCATATTATCTTGACCATGAAACAACATTAACAAATTAAAGGGTAGAAGTGGCCCATGTCACTAAGTTTTAACCCCATGGGCATCTCGACTATAGAATAGCGGTAGTGACTAATGGGATAAAGGCCTAGGTCCAAATAAATAACAGCCTCAGCTTCCTGCTACCAATTTATCTTAGATAAAGGATAGTGAGGAAAGATGGACCCAACCCATAAGGACAAAACATCTCAATCCAAATAAAAAAAGAATATGTTTCATAAATAACGAGAGTCTCAACAATAGAATAGGTTTACAGATTAAGAAAAGTCAAAAACAAAAGAAGAAGAAGAATAAGAAGAACACATAGATTTATATGGTTTGGGAAATGATCCTTATGTCCATGAAGAGGTAGAAAAATAACTATATTCAGGAGTAAAAAATTACAGGTAGTTGCAGAGTTATCAAACACACCCAAAACCCTAGCTTGAAATGGGATAATAAAAAGGATGAAGCATTATTCCACCAACTACAGTGAAATTATTTTATGCTATAGTAAAAGGTGGGTGGAAGTTTTCATCACTACAGTAGTGCAAAAACCCAAGTCCAAGCTACTATAGTGGTTGGTGTCTTGAAGTCTGAGGAGATATAGTGCCCTGTCCGTGTTACTAGTCAGCCCTGCTATAGTTGTTGTTCCAAAGTCTGCACTACTATAGTTCCATGTTAGTGTTGTCAGGCCAGCTCTGCTATAGTCAGTCAGAGCTACTATAGTGCCCCAAAATTTGGACCGAGGCCCTTCAACCCCTATAGAAGGGGTGTGTTTCCCCTGAAAATCCAATGATATCACTACGAAGCTCTACCCATGAATTTTCATCCTAGTGCATAGTATGTGCCTAAAGCATTCGGAGCAAAAAACATCCAAAGATGACTGGACTACACCAATTCAAAATAAGATCATAGGAAAGGTGGTTTAGGTCTACATCAGTCTCAACCCTCATGTTTCTCAATCCCACATATAAATTATCAAGTGCATATAATATAATAGATATTTAAAATTTAAATAATGTTAGGAAAAAATATCTAAATCCTTTATAGATCACCTAGGTTAGTCTACCCATATTTTCCCCCTTTTAAATAACCCTAAGGTTGAAACCCTTAGATACAATTAATTCAAAGGAGAATTCCCTAAAATCTTTACCTAGGTCACCCAAGACAAAATTAGTTATGAAACATAATTACATTCCCACTAAGAGGAAACAACAGCTCCCCACTAGGGTAGGTATACATTCCCCAACTCAAGGAAGGTTCATCGACACCTAAATAATTCTATCATAAAACTATATCACTCAAGGAACTTTTTGTTGTACTTGATTATAAATATCATTTAACTTTAAATCAATTTTGTGACCATCGGTGGCCACAATATCAATGCATAATAATGAGAGGGTCTTTCATGGACTTAGATAGTATCACCCTACTCATATGGGTTCAAGAAGGAAAATTCATATTAATTGAGGGTTAATTACTCAAATATGATGAGACCACATATCACACAGTTTCAGTAAATAGGTATAAATCTTAGGGGAAGGTTAATGACCATCCACCTCGACTTAAGGGAATCTTGATTTCTGAACAACTCTGGGTAAACCGACACAAATCTATGGATATTGAGAAATTTGAAAAAATCTCTAAAATTAGGTATGATTGGTGAAGAACGATACAACAAAAAAATAAATTGAGATCATAGGGAATATGAGTCATAACCTTACTGTAGAAGACTCACCAAGACCGACAACGTGTGAAACTGAAAAGAATCAAGGGAGGTCTTGTGATTGGGAGTGAAGAGGGAGAGGAATGAGAGATGGGAGGCCACAACTGTGGCCAATAAAAATTATAATATAATCCTCATTTAACAAAAAATTAAATTAAATTAATTAACTGATTCATATTTTTAAGAAAAACTGACAAGGAGGTACTAGGTACTTTCCCCACAGTAATTAGGTACCCTATCCCCCACTAGGTACCCACTCTAGGAGAACCATGAACCTAGTGGCCCAGGCATGATAACCCCTCCCTTTTGCGCCCACTAAGTACCTGATACCAAGGATTCAAGTACTCGGTTCCTGGTGTCTCCCATGATAGCAGACCCAACATCAAGACTGAACTCCTAAAAAACCCTCAAGACCCCACCAAGGCCTTAAACACTCAAGAATACCGAAAATACTTGATATTGATGAAAATTTAAATGAATTCATACCACGTAAGAATGTAGGATGTCACATGAAGCATGGAATAATGCCCAATTATAGAGAACCCTGATAAATCCAAGTCAAATACATGGTCTTGTGTGTTATAATGTAATTCTCCATTCCAAATTGACACCAAATAATTATAGCCTACATGTTAAAGCATGATCAAGGGATTCAAAATGAAACGTCACCACATTACAGTGTGACACCCCCAATATCTAGAAACTACTCTTACATGGGGAACTACAACTTGATCATATGTATATCGATACAATACCCCAAAGAAATAAATCATATTAAGAAATCATAGATCCCTGTCACGGTACATCACACCCTATTACCATGTGATTTTTTATGCCTCTAAAAATAAAGCAGATAACACCTCAAATAGATCAAAAATACCAAAATACACATGGTTTTGAAAAAAAACTAAAACAAATTCATACCACTGCATATGTCAGGTGTTACAAGTAAAGTTTTTATGACACTATCACATATAAATTTTTTGATATACATTACACCAAGAAAACATAATATAAATAAAATTTTTCAATAATGTTGTTTGAAGAAAATTTATCTCTTTTTAGAATCTAATTTTATGAGATTTTTAGAATGGTTTACAAAAAACAGTGATACATATTTTATCTTATCAAAATTTTCTCACCTATTTGTGGAGATTGTGACACATCTTGTGACATCCTGTTGAGTGTTACTACCTTTGATAAAAAATAGGAAAAATAAATTTGATTAAAATAATGAGGGTGGTTTTGAAAAATATTGATAAAAAATTACATATTAATTTTATAAATAATAATATTGTAAAATCATTTCATTATATCATAAAAATATTAAAAAATGGAATATTTAATTTTTTTATTTTTTACCCTTTCATTTTATACCATTTCATTAATGACCATTCCATTCCATTACATAAAAAATCTCAAGCATAGAATTGATGTTTTAACCTAACAAATTACCATAACTAGTAGAATCAATTATCATGTCCAAACCCATGGATCTCAATTTGAAATCTTCTTTGTTATGGTCATCATAAATCCTAACAATCATATGTCACATCAATTTTAGATCTTCAATCAATGGGGATAAATAAACATCAATATCATCATGATGTTATTTTGTCCATGAAATTAATAGATATAATATAATGTGTCTTCCTTTTCTTCATAACCATGATAGTATTTTATAATTTACCAAAATAACTAATCATGTACTGTGTGTGATGTATTTTACACAAAAATTATTCATTTCATCTATAGATAATGTAAGAGAAATGTTTCATATCTCATTTAAAAATTCAGTATACTTGGGAAAATGTTTCTTTCACTAAGAAGAATCAACTGGGATAAGAATGATATTAGAAGCTCAAATTCCTTAAAAAGGATAGATATTTAAGGCATATGGATTCTAATGGCGAGATTAATATTTAGTACCTCTAAAACTTTATGCAAAAAATTTTATAGATAAGGGGGTTCTTCATAAAAGAGGGAGTTGAGACATTTGTGTTGAATGTTAATTCTCTCCAAGATGGACCAAGTACCCTGAATAGCAGTTTCGAGACCCATAAGATTTCATAGGTAGTAGAATCAATGGACTTCAAAAAATAGTTGTCATTTGATTGTACACAAACATTGAAACCCAAGCAGAAAACATCTAATCATTTGTCATTATACACTCATGTTAAATGAGACATGTTGTGTTAACCATGTAGTAAAAGTGAGGTTTTAAGGACCCAATTTTTTCTTTAAAAGCCTTTGGAATATTCTTGATGTTATTCCAGAGCAGAACCTTCAGACGACGTGTGATTCCGAGCCCCAGTGTGTCCGGAATTAAATTTTTAGTGTGTTCACCCTAAGAATGCCAAATAAATGGGATAACTCATAAACGGTAATTCAGATCCTAAATCTGAGGGTATGAATGGGTCTGGAATGGAGTTTTTACCCTAGGAATGACATAAAACATGTCGGCGCGGGACTTTGGTACCCCTCACCCGTTACCGGAACGTTAAACGGATAAATAAAATAATTAATTTATTCGTTTAATGATTAAACTCAAGTACCTACTAAACGATTGCTCGGACGGAAAAACCGAGGGCACCGTTTAGTCTGGAGCGTACCGTTCACCCTATTAGGGGTGTAATTTTCACGGGCGCGACACTTCTGTAAAAAATGGCCCCATGGGCGTTTTTGTAATTTAGCGGCATCGGGCGTAAAGTTTTATAACTTTTGAATGAGACCTCAGATTAAAATTTCAAGACCACTATTGTGCTTGGGAGGTGGTTTTTACCCTAGGGGAGGCTTAACCTCAACCCCGTCGAGAGTTTCAGATGCGGGTTAAATTGGGGGGTTAAATTAATTAAAATTTTAATTAATTTTTCATTATTGAAACCTTAACCCATCCCCTCCCTCCTCCATTGGCATACTCTGGTAGAAATCAACCAAGGAGCCCCTCTCAAACTCCAATCTATCCTCCTCCTCCTCCTCCTCTCCAAGCTGTTGCGGTGATGGTGGATCCCTCGTGAAGCGACAGTCAACACCCAACAATGTAGGATCGTTGCGGCTTCATTTTTAATTTCTGCATCTACTTTGAGCTCGAATTATTGCATCGAAACTCTGTTTAATTATCGAGAAAAACCCATAAATGCGTAATATATTTTCTGATCTCTCTGATGCATCCTTCGGATTTAAAATCCGAGTTCTGAGGCGATCGCAGTCGTCCGACAAAGAATACGGGTTTTGGGTTCTCCGGAAGGTTCGAGCGGTGGTCGGCAGCGGCCTCCGGCGGTGCTCCAGGCGGCGGCTCCAGGTCGTGGGGTCAAGGGCGTCGGCGTGAGGCGGTGCTCCAGGAGGGGCGAGGAGGCGAGGCTGAGCTCGCTGGGGCGCGACGACGGCGGGGTCACGACGTGCGACCCCGCGCGGGAACAAAGACCCGCACGCGGTGGGTCTTCACGCAAGATCGTGACTGGCCATGAGGGCCGGTCAGCACAGCATGGAGCTGAGGTCCACGGCGGGGCCGTGCAGCTGAGCCGCGGCCTGGCACTGCAAGCCGGGCGGACCGGCTGACCCAAGCCTGTCCAGCCCAAGGGGATTTGTCCCCTCGACTTCGGACGCCCGTAGTCTTCATTTCGGGTGTCCATTTTGTGTGATGTCTATGGAAGTGCCTTCCTGAAGTCAGGACGAGAATTTTGAGATGGTCTCAGGAATTTTTTAATTCTCGAGACGAGGGGATCGGTGGCGTCACACGCCCGATAAGTGAATTAGCACTTTTCCTGAGATTCTTGTTTTGGGCGGCGCGGACACATCCGATGTCCGTTTTGAGCGCCGTTAGAGGCGCTGAGACACTGGAGTCAAGACGAAGATTTCCAGGGTGGTTTTAGGCATTGAAGCTAGAGTTGAGGCATGGGCCCCACGGCCCATCTTTTAAGCTGCGTGTAGCGCTTTACAACTTTTCCATCAGATGTCCGTTTGGGGCGTGCGAGTAATCGATACTGCGTGTTTTTCTGAGGGCATTACAATTGTGAAATCTGCCCACTTTAATTCCACATGGTGGTGCGGGCCCCACAAGGGCCATTTTGGGAGTTGGCGGTGATTTCCATCTTTATCACTAGGTGTCCGTTTCGGATAAGTGGATAGTCAAACTTGTATAATTTTTTGAGAGGATCACAACGGTGAAATCTGTTCGCTGTGATTTGGGATCAAGATATGGGTCCTATGAAGCACCGCTCATGTGCGGTATAGAGAAATGCATCTGTTTATTCAGATATCCCTTGCACTCAAGTGAGTAGTCAATTTGACATGTCTTGCCGAGGAGATCGCAATAGTGCGATGCGCCCGACTGTTTTCGGGGCCGAGGCTCGGGACCACGGGACACCGTTCAGGCGTAAAGTGGTGTTGGATGACTTTTCCATCAGATATTCATTGGAGGTGAGTAAATAGTCTATCTCGCGTGTCTTTTCACGAGAATTACAACGGTACGATCCGTTTGGATTTGCGGAGTCTCTTTCGAGATCTCATTAAATGTGGAATCATGAAAGGTTTACTGGTGGTGGTTCTTTCTGCGGTTTTTGAAGAGAACCCTTGGCATGTGACCATGTTAACTCTTGGGAGAGTGAAGTGAATGCTTAAAGAGATGTGGTTGGCCGTGCTAGGTCCATGGAGGAAGCGGGTTGGTGAAGTTATGTTTACTCCTTTTTGCGTTGACATTGGGTGCCGTGTGCACAATAGCCCTTGGGCTAGAAATGCAGTATACTCTAAGAGTATACGGGAATTCTTGGAGGTAAATTTTGTAGTTTGTACCTGAGAATGTTTGTGTTCTTGGTTTGGAGATGAGTTGGGGCCAAACGTCGTGTGGTCCCCATGTGTGTGTCGTGTTCTACTTTACATACCTTTGACCTCTCGCGACGTAGAGGGTCCTCCTGTTCTTGATGGTTTTGACCAGCAGGGTTGAGTGGGTTTCCCCCTGGTCCTGTACAAGATGGTTTAAACCAACAGGGTTGAGTGGTTCCCCTGGTTTTGTTCTGGAGTTGGGTGGTTGCGCGATACCCACTCCGTGTTCTGTTGGCCAGTGTTGTACCATCTAGTAGGGATGGCCAGAGTAGTT
Source organism: Viscum album (assembly GCA_963277665.1). Taxonomy (NCBI): domain Eukaryota; kingdom Viridiplantae; phylum Streptophyta; class Magnoliopsida; order Santalales; family Viscaceae; genus Viscum; species Viscum album. Next base: position 1,354,853,299 of record OY728160.1, on the reverse strand, counting down.
CCGGGTTTACCCTCTAGTAGAGACTGGGTAGTGGGTTTCTCACCGAATTCTTCAGGTTTACCCTCTAGTAGAGACTGGGCAGTGGGTTGCTCACCGACTTCTTCGGGTTTACCCTCCAGCAGAGACTGGGCAGTGGATTGCTCACCGACTTCTTAGGGTTTAACCTCCAGCTGAGACTGGGTAGTGGGTCACCCGACGTCCTTTTAGGGTTTACCCTCCAGCAAAGACTGGGCAGTGGGTCACCCAAGGACCTCTTAGGGTTTACCCTCCAGCAGAGACTAGGCAGTGGGTCACCCGATGACCTCTTAGGGTTTACCCTCTAGCAGATACTGGGTAGTGGGTCACCTGACAATCTCTTAGGGTTTACCCTCTAGTAGAGACTCGGCAGTGGGTCACTCGACAACCTCTAAGGTTTTACCCTCCAGCAGAGACTGGGCAGTGGGTTACCCGATGACCTCTTAGTGATTACCCTCCAGTAGGGCTGGACAGTGGGTTACCCGACGACTTCTTTCAGACTCAGTCTTTTCTACTAGGCTAGTCTGTGGTTTTTCTCCTTGACTACCAGAGCGGGACCCATGGTTGTACGGGTTAGTGTTGTGATAACTTTGACTCTGAAAAGACCTCTCGACTACGAGGCTGTGATGAGGTGTGGTTTTACTTTCCCCAAAACTCTCAAGTATGAGGGGTGCTTTCCCCAATGAGACACGTCCTTGTGACGCGACCTAAAAGCTGTGCGTGCGAGTCAGTGCCGCCGAAAGTAGACAGTGTCAAGGTGTGGTGATTTGAGCCCCTTGACTTGTAGTTCGGGGCAGATGTGTGGGATTGTGGGCATTGATGGTGTTTACTTCTAGTACTGTTGGCTTCTCACTTTCTTGAGATGAGCTACGGGATTGAGATCCCCTTACGATCTTGTTCGAGATTCTTGATTGAGCATATGGTTATGTATATACCTTTTTCCAGTACCCACTCCATGGGTTTTGGTTACTCTTCTTCCAGGAGAGGCGAAGACGCATGGGGTATGCCACATGATTTCGGTTTCTAGTTTCTCGTGGTTGGATGAGTCTACTCTCCTGATATAGGTAGCAAAGACTCGATGAGAAGCTCATCTTATCACTGCTTCTAGCTCCTTGTGTTTGGATGAGTCTACTTCCTTCCTCTTGTTGGGTTGAGCTGTACTCTTTACTACACTCTTGGTTGTACTCATTTACTTTTCCCTGTTCGATCTACTACACACCTCTTCAGTACCTCTTTTGTTGCTCCCTCGAGCCTTCGGAGCATCCTACTAAGTATTTTTATACTTACCCCTGCTTGGGATTTTCCCGTACTTGGTGTGCCCTTTGCAGACGATAGACAGGTTGGTCATGATGTCAGCAGAGCTTAAGAGTTCGGGAGCTTGGACCACATACGGTGGTCATAGTTGGGTTACAGGTGTGGGACCCTTCAACTGTTTTAATTTTGTTTACCTGTTGCTGAGTTCTGGAACTTTTTCAGTTGGGCGCGTGTTTTTCCCTTTTCCTTTTCGGTTTACCTTCAGCATATACTTTCACTACTACAAATATGGCTTATAATAGCAGCCTTTAACAATGCTAAAAAATCACTGTTAATCTCAGTGAAGATAAAGGGGGGGGGGGTCCCCTTTATCAGTGCTAAAAATAGCACTGATAAAGGGGGACTTTTATCAGCACTAAAAAAAGCGCTGATAAAAGTGCGCCTTTATCAGCTCTAAGAAAGCGCTGATAAAGGTATTATTTATCAGCCCTATTTTCTGTGCTGATAAATGTATAATATATCAGCGCTATTTTGAGCGTTGATAAAAACTACCTTTATCAGTGCTCAAAATAGCACGGATATATTATCCATTTATTTGCGCTTAACTAGCGCTGATAAAGGCCAAAGATCCTGTCCAAAACCAGAATCTGCACAAAACCTGCCCCGCACCTGCACACATTACAACACCTGCACAGAGTCCAAACAACACCTGCACATAGCACACACAACACCCACATACAAAGCACAGAAGAACAAAAATGATACATACATTTACTTGAAATCATGAATACAAAACAACACACTTCTATATACATTTCAAACAATGTTTAATTTGGTTATAATTACATTTATCCAACAAATAGTTAAAAAACAATGATGTTCCATCCTTTTTTCATCCATCCACTCTAAAAAATTGTCGTCCATAGCGGCGGTTTCCGAACAAAGCATTCAAACTGAGGAAAAAGATTTCACCTACATAATAAAACAAATACTATGTTAGTAATACAATAATGAAATAAATAATGGGGTTGCTAAATGTAATTATACTAGTGAGGCACAAAACATAAAATTACTAATTAACGAAATTGGTGCATGGTTAGGGATAATCATCTATAATAATCAATTGTTTTTCATATATACGTCTGCGACAAATATAAAATGTATTTAGCCAAAATTATCAGATTATATCAGCTTTTGTAAAATCAAATCATGAAAACTTACCTCATGTATACATTTACAACTGAGGCGCCTAGCCATTCATACTTGAGGAGTTCATTTACATTTTCAGCACTAATGAAATCTGATATTTCCTCTCCATACATATCTTTTTCGAAATCAACTATGTGAGTACTGTCGTCTTTCAACTTTGTATCCACATGATCCTGCAATGATATTAACTGTGGATATAGAACGGGCGGGGTGAAGGTGCTCTCAGTAGACTGTTTCAATCGGTTGGTTGATCCTTGAGATAGTTTTGAGCTGATATTTAATTTCACAGCATAGTATTTGTCATTCTGTAATAACAGTCATTGGTTCAGACCTTTTTTCATTAAATGTTAAAGGTCCAGCTTGAAAAATAAATTGGAAATGAATACCTTTTTGTCGACATGTTTTTTTACAAGAACTGTCGGCCATGCGATGAATGTTCCAACAGCTTGTTCAACCATATGAATGTCATCATCTTCATTTGGAACAGGTATCTCGGCACTCAGATCATTAGCTATGTTAATTGACACTCTAAGATGATCTTTTGGAAGCTGTCTGTTGTGTATCATGTCGTTTTGCGTATTGAACACCGTAGCCCTCGCTTCAAGGCGATATGTGGGAGTTGATAATTATAAATCACAGTCATTTTAACCATATGAAATATTAGTACAGGAAAGGTATCAGTGTCTATGTAAATAACATTTCACAGAAACAATTATTAAAACATTTATTACCTCATCTAAGTCAGGTTTTTTAGGGGAATAGATCGCCTCAAAGCTGGTGGGGGGTGGGGTGAGATCGTCAAGCACAGGTTGTTGTTGAGTTGTTTCTTCTCTTGGCCTCTCCCCCGTCAATTTTTCTATCATCTCTCTCTAGTATTGTAATTATTCTTGAAAAATAGATAATTGTTCTTGCAGCTTTTCCATTTTTTTCATTTTTATCCCCCGCTTGTTTTTGTTTTTGAAAATATGTTTGGGGTGTCACCCAAAAACCCACACCTCTGACGCGACCATACTTTTTTGGCTGCTTCAAGGCTGCTGAAAGTATGTCTGCAACTGGTGTGGTTGTTGTTGATTCTTGTGACTATTTCAGATAGAAAATATTGAAAAATAAGTAGTTATTTTAATGTAATATAAATTTAAAGAAACTCAAATTTATATTATGTCATACTTACATATGTTTCCCACACTTTTTGTGTGTTCTCATCTATCAATATCCCCTATTTATTTACACGAGCCTCCTTCCATAGCACATGGAGTGGGATGGATATGGCTTTCGATTTCGATTCATCAATCTGCATATAAAAAGAGAAACATGGTTATGGTGTTGTTTTATGTCACATACTAGTAGTATGGTAGATTTAAAAGCCATACCAATTTTTTCTCAAGTTCAGCGTACCCCATCCTTGCTTTACGGTAAGGGTACACTGGTTCTGTTGCGCGTTTTTTATTTTCAGCACTCAATAGCTGGTTCCTAAATAAAAAACTGTCAATCAGAGTGATTAATACAAGAAAATATCAAACAACGTATTACCCCACACAATGTACCTGAAAAGTATGCTCCCCATGAAGGTTGCTAAATGCATCTCATGCTCCTTGGGATATCAAGTGTGAATAAAGAGGAGGTGGGTGCGACTTGACTTTCCCTTCTGTATCTTTAAGATGATATTTCGTTAAAATTGTACAGAAACCTCTATGAATCCTTCCTAAAACTCTTAATACATATTCCTTGTGTGAGACATCTATTATAAATGCACTCTGCAATGGATGATGAAGATTAAGTCAATGTTTTGGTATTTTATTTTATTTTAATAAATTAAAAAAATGATATCATAATGTTACCGTAATCTCTTCCCACATTAGTGTCTTCATCCCGGTGACAACATGGTGCCATGACTGTACATCAATTAGCACTCATTACCGAGTGACGATTCCAATGTAGCTACTAAAGATGGATTTGTTGGGGTTAACATGTTGACCTCGATTATTCCATCCCACCTCAAATTAGATGCCTTTTTCTTTTGCCTTAAGGATTTTGGCTAACACTGTCAAACTACGACGCTCTTGTTTTTTTTCACTTTAAGGGTTTCATTTCCTACCATTTCCTCAGAAGTAGCATCAATATATTCCCCCGGAGCGCTAGCATCGGCAGTGGGACCAGCAGCAACAGGTTGAAAAACCTGTTGTAACTCAGCACTGGGACCAGCAACAATAGGTTGAGAAAACTATTGTTTTTATACACTGGGACCACCAGCATCTGGTGGAGAAACCTGTTGTTGCTCTACAGTGGGACCACCAGCTGCTGTTTGAGAGACCTTTTGTGCCTCGGGATTGGGCGCATCAGCAGGTGTAGAAGTCATTATCTACAGAAGTGGTTTAATATTTAATATAGATTACATAAAAACAACAGCGAACAGATAATAACATAACATAACACAATTTATGTTACAATAAACAAATAACCTGATTATTGTACTCTCTTTTTTTTCTTTAAAGGATGAAGAGATTTGACTCCTCTATCGACTATGTAAATTTCTTCATTGTGGTCTCCTATGACATACAAAACACCATCTACATTGGGACCGCTACGAAATGATTGTGAAGTCCCTATAAAAGGGTCAAACTCCATTGAACTTTCATCTGACCCTTCAGTTGTTTTGGTAGATAACAGAACAATTGACCAATTTCGGTTTGCGGGGTCTGGAACATAAAATACTTGTACTGCCTGTGATTTGATTATAAATGGTTCGTCTTTCTCCCCTTCCTTACTGAAATCAACTTTCACGAATCCTAATTCATCTATTTTAATAGCACTCCTGTTATCAACCCACATGAATTAAAAAATCGGCACTTTAAATTTCATATAATCCAACTCCCATATTCGTTTGATGATGCCAAAGTATGACATATTCGCATAAATTAGATTTTTGTCCTTAGCACCGAAAACATGCATCACCTCAGCCACAAGTGTAACCCCACTATTCTGCATGGTACTGTCTTCATCATGTTCATTAGTATAGAATGTATAACTGTTAACTACATAAGCATTGTAAGATAATACGTACACACTTGCTCCTCCGGCCAGCCATCGATGTCGTTCTGAAATTGAGTCTGGATTTTCATCTAACTGCTTAAAAATATGGTCTTGAAACCATCCTATAAACTGTCGATTATGTGTAACTGATATCCATTTTTCAACCCTAGAAGGATTCAAATGCCTAATAATTTCTTTGTGGGTTTGAACATATGGGTCAACGTCGAAACTGTTATGCAAAACCTAAAGGTGGGCCTACTCCCGATCTGCAATATTGATTATGACAACCTCTCTTCGAGAAATTCCTTCACCCTCAAGCCGCTCAGTGTAACGAGATTTTGGTAGGCCAATGATTTCCACACCAGACAGGTATTCGGTACAAAATTCAACATCTTCCTCAACAATATATTGCTCCGCAATACAACCCTCTAGCTGAATTTGGTTTTTGACATACCCTTTCATAATCTTCATACACCATTTAATGGGGTACATCCATCTATAATGTACAGGACCACATAGTATAATCTCTCTCACCAAATGAACCATCAAATGAACCATCATATCGAAAAATGTCGGCGGGAAGAACATTTCCAATTAACATAATATGACGACAATTTCTCTTTCCATAATTGGAAATTTTGCTGGGTCTATAACTTTGCTCCATATAGCTTTGAAGAAGAAACAGAGCTTCATTAATGTATGGTGGACATTCTTGGGAAAAATGCAATGTAAAGCTATAGGAATTAGATCTTGCATCAAAACATGGCAGTCATGTGATTTCAGACCCTTTAATTTTAAATCTCCCATTGACACGATGTTCTTGATATTTGATGAATACCCCTTTGGAACCTTTACGTCATTCAAGAAGTTGAAAAACTAATATCTCTCCTGCCTAGAAAGAGTGTAAGCAGTAGGAGGAAGAAATGTTTGTTTTTCACCCTTCACTAGTGCCAACTCTTCTCGTATTCCCATCTCAACCATGTCCAATCTAGCCTTAATTCCATCCTTTGTTTTTCCGGGTGCATTTAGCAACGTGCCGATGACACTATCACATACATGTTTTTCAACATGCATAACATCAAGAAAATGTCTGACATACAGACAATTCCAGTATAGTAATTCAAAAAATGGATCTCTTTTTCCAACCAGTTTTCATAAGGTTTTTCGAAAATGGTTTACCAAAAGTAGTGTCCAAATATTTTACTTTCTCAAAAAATTGATCACCTGTTAGTGGAGATGGTGATGTACATTCCTCTGAACTTCTGTCGAATGATGTCGTCCAAGATCGGTACTTATGTCGTCGGGGTAAGAATATGCAATGTCCTAGAAACACGATTTTCGATGAATGTTTCAACCTAATTGACTGTGTACCTTGTTTGAAAATGGGACACCCTTGAGTTCCTTTAATTATATATCCAAACAAATTTCCATAAGTAGGAAAGTCATTTATCATCCCGTACAACATGGATTTCAAAGTGAACTGTTCAGTTTTTTAAGCATCATACATCGTAACACCTGAATCCCACAATATTTTCAAATCCTCGATCAATGGGGCCAAATAAACATCATTATCATTACCTGGTTGTTTTGGTCATGATATAAGCATAGATAACATGATGTATTTTCATTTCATGCATAACCACGGTGGTAAATTATAATTTACCAACATAACTGGCCATGTACTGTGACTGCTACTTTGAAAACCAAAAGGATTCACCCCTTCTGTAGATAACGCCAGACGAAGGTTTCTCGGCTCGTTCCCAAATTTAGGATACTCGTGATCAATTCTCTTCCACTAAGGAGAGACTTCTGGGTGATGTAGTTTCCCATCTTTATTTCTTGTATCTGCATGCCATGTCAATTGTCCTGCAGTCTCCTCACTTCCATATAGGCGTCTAAACCTAGGAATGATTGGAAAGTACCATACAACTTTCGTAGGACTAGAATCATCTTTCTTGTATCAGGAAGCACCACACTTTGGGCATTCTTTAAGTGATTTGTGGTCCTTGCGAAACAATATACAGTCATTCGGGCAAGTATGTATTCTTTCAGAGATAATACCCATTGATCGTAGCATTCATTTGGCATCATATGTTCAGCTTGGGAGTTCATTATCTTCTGAGATCATGTCATTCATGAGAGCAAGTAGTTCCGTAAAACTGGCGTCACTCCACCCGTTTCCTACTTTCAAATTATACAGCTTAAATACGGATGACAATGCTGTATATTTAGTGCAACCAGCATACAATGGCATTTTTGCACAAATCTTTAACTTCTCAAACAATTTTGGGCAATCACGAAGTTCATCTTCAACTGTCCTTGTCATTTACTCAATAAGATCTTTATAATCATTCACATCTATAATCACACCCTCCATACGATCGTCTTCACTGTTCACGCTTCTAATCATATCAGATGATCTATAAAATGTCGTGTTCTCTGAGTCACTACCTACATTGGTTTTTCCCCATGTTTATTCCAATATGTATAACTTCGATCTATTCCAGGACAGATCAGGTTTTCTTCCAACTCCTATGGACTAATTTGTCTTGAATAACAACAGCGTAAACACTGACAAAGGATTTGAGAAGGGTCACATGCATGATCTTCTACAAACTTGATAAACTCTTTCACGCCATCTTCATACTCTTTTGTCAACCGATTGGCATTCATCCATTCTTTATTCATATTCATCGTCTTTATGGGTTCGATCTCAAGAACTTGCCTAATATTATGTTTTAATTAATAAGGTATCATTGTTTGGGTTTTATAAAAACAAATCATGGTACAAATGCCTTTAAACACATGTGAAATCCATATACATGGTGTGTCCAGTAGGGTGAACATCGTGTATGTATAAGATACCTGATTTAATCTGACATATATCAAATTTATTCCAAGTTAGTCTTACAAAGACTGAATGATGCCTTTAAAAATACATGACATTTAGAACAACTTGATCTAAAGGCGTGTACTTTAGATACATATTGAGTCACCTCACCAGCTATGCATCACATTTTTGTGGAATACATGGTGTGTAGTCCTTACATGACCACTAGGGGTGTATAGTCTATACACATCAAGTATCTATGGTATCTATACATGGTGTGAGTGAAGTAAAACACATTTCATCCTGGGGTGTTCATTCATAAGTCAAGTATACATAAATTACCAATTTATATATTCCAATGTTCAACAAGAACCAACCAACATTCAATTCATTTAGTGCACAAACAAGGAAAACCAACGACCACGATTTTCAGCGGGGCATTTAGACCGTACATTTCACATTATAACCATAAATATCAAACAATAATAACATGAATGCAAGAGGAAAACAATGAGTAACAGGAGAAAATAGTAATAAAAATGATACTATCTCAATGTACTCAAGGTGATGATAAGATGTTGGTCAAGATCAACTATGGGTTGGGAGTACACTAATATTTAATTGAAAAAAACTACTAAAAACTGATCCATAAAAGGATGAAATATCCTATTAAACGAGTCCCTTAATACAACCAATGAATTAGTTAAACCAAAAATCATCGCTAAAAATTGATACAGGCCATAACTACTCCTAAAAGTAGTCCATGGTAGGTCCATCGATGTCCAACTCATCTAATGGTATCCTATTGTCAAATCTATCTTGGAGAAGATCATAGAACCACATAGATGATCAATGTGACTATCAATGCGTGGATGATGATACATATTCATGACTCTCATCAGGTTCAATCTCCAAAAGTCCAAAAAAAGAATAAATACCAATCAACCTTCTATTTTAGAGAACTATAAAACCCCATGGTAAAGTACTATTCCATATGAAACCATTATATTCTATATCATCAAATTGTAATTCAAACAACTGATGCTCTTTTGGTGTTATTTTAGAAATTGTGATAGAAACTGAATTTTCTCCTAAAACTAACTAGATTATAAAGTTTATCTCTTTATTAAGAAGTAAATTTTATATCTCATTAGTAAAAACATCCTAAAAATGTACTACCATTGGGGAAAAAGAATCCTACAGCATTCTAGCAACATCTACAATATGCCTGACTATTTGATTCATGAGAAAATACAATATAGATTGAATTGGTTCTACATGGCCAGATAGAATATTCCTCTCATCCAAGTGAAAATAACTCTATCTATTTTGGAGATAAAAAGGTAACTCTCATATGGGAACAAATGATTTTGGATTGTTATAAAACAAACTAATCCATAACAAAACTAAAATAAAATATTATCATATAAAGCATGGGTGGTTCACAAAATAAATGATAGCCACCAATATCTAGAGATCATTCCTTGCAACATGTTATATTCTTGGACTATAATACCAATAGTGTGTCGATGGTGATAACACTATCCAAGCTTTACACCTCCAAGCCTAAAACATTTACAAAAAGAGTGAAAGAAAGGAATGTGATTCTCTTTTATAAAAAATAAAATAAAGGGTAGATGATATAGGAATTGTACCATTGATAGTAGATGATCAAGAATCCACAATAGCCATAGTAGACTACATATCATTCATATGACCAGCCCCTAAATCCTAGGATGGAGCCAGACTCCCTATATGATATATACTCTTCCTTATACTATCATTCCTGCATGGTGGTACAACATCCCCTCCCTTGACCAAAAATTCCAATGGGACTCTAGCTACCTGTTATCAGAGGAGTGTTTGAGTCCTTCCCAATATCTGGTTCTATTCATGGTCCCCTATAAAGGCTCTATTGCTGCATGCCCCGAGAAAACCACATTAGGTGGACTAATATTTTATAAGCATGAAACCTCAATCGCAACACCATACAAACCAAACAATCAAAATTTTAGATTTTACAAAGCATCCCTTATTCATTTTTTTGTTAATTCAGGGGTTATCACAGAAGTTTTATCATCCTGGGGTGTTCATTCATAAGTCAAGTATACGCATATTACCAATTTATATATTACAATGTTCAACAAGAACCAACCAACATTCAATTCATTTAGTGCGCAAACAAGGACCACCAATGACCACAATTTTCAGCGGGGCATTTAGCCCGTAAATTTCACATTATAACCATCAATATCAAATAGTAATAACATGCGAACAAGAGGAAACCAATGAGTAACAAGAGAAAACTCACCACAAACGTGTCGTTAAGCACACGATAGAGGTGCATATGTGGCAGAGGAGAGGCGCACAACAGAGGATATTTCCAACTGAAAAGAAAAAATTAAATAGGGGAAACCCATGAGAATAAAATAATCTAAAACCGAGTACACCATTTACCACATCCCACAAGCCCCAAAAGACAATGCATGCAAATAAATTTAAATTTATTGATAGAAATCACTATCTGATCACTAATTTTTATTCAAACCATAGGTGCAAACAAATCCAAATAGGAATCAGAAGGATCACATACCTTGAGAAAAGAAATACAACCATAATAGTGATCAAGCATAGAACAATGTGAACTAGATGGAACTCAGGATGGGGAGTAAGCCATCATGTAATAACTCTAAGAAATTGGTGTGGTGAAAAAAGCCGAAAATCCTATTAGTATTTGTGGTGCGATATGTTATACTCAACACCCGATGTAATGGAGTGTGATTTTTATATATTCTCATCAATTACCTTACCATCTTATGTTATCCTCTATAAAGGTGTATTTTAATTTTAACTAGAATGGGGAATTACCTCCCATCCATCAATTTAATTAGGACCATTTGTATAAGTAATGCATTATTCACATTCATATTTATATTAAAAAACATGAAGAAAAACATCTCATATGTCCCATTATCCATGTATAATTTCATTCAACGAAATGAAATACACAATTATCATTCTATATAACATGCAGTAGATGGTGTTCCCTTTCAACCCATTATAGATCATTTCAATTAATTTAATTAATTAATTAAATTAAAATAAATCTATCATGTAAAATTCACTCCTCATTATTATTACACATTGAATTTTACCAAGAATGGAAAATTCACTAATAAGGCTCAAAGGGTCTTCAAAATGGGCCATAATCAACATGGAAATTTCCTACATGGTAAATTCCATTAAGAATCTAGGACAAACACCTATAATGTGTCTTCAATTACATTTATATACCCTTGTATCAAGGGAAACCTCATTTAAAAGCTTTGACATAAGCTAAATAGGTGTTCAGGGTAGTTAATAATTTGACATTAAAGGGATAATTTTACTTGGCACACTCAAGGGGTGTCCATAAAAGTGTTTAAGAACATATAACCCATGAAACAAGATTCAATAGGTGTTTATTGAGGTACAAGGATTATAAGAAGAACTCAATAACATCAATAATCCATTGAATATTGCAATAACACCTTAAATCAGGATTTCACACGTTCAATTAAAGCGGTAGAAAATATTTTTACCTGAAAATGAATATCAATAATGGTAGTGGTGGAGTCGGAGGTAGCACCAGAGGCGGAGGCAGATGTAGAGGCAAGGCGGCAGCGGCGGAAGAGGTGGAGGCGGCGACGGTGGCAGAGGCGGCGGTGGTCGCGGCAGCGAGGGTGGAGGCGGAAGAGGCAGCAACGGTCGCGGTAGCAGGAGCGGGGGCGGAGGCGGCGACGACGGAGGAGAAGGAGGATGACGAGGAGGTAGAAGGAGGAGGATGAGGAGGATGAGGAGGAGGAGGATGAGGTCATGGTGGCGAGGGGCCTGGTTCAGCTTCCATGAGAGCTTGACCGCGTGCAAGCGAGGATGGCCTGTTAGGGTTATTAAATAAAAACTGACAGAACCTTTATCAGCGCTCGTTAAAAGCACTGATAAAGGTATGTTTTATCAGCGCTAAAATAAAAGCGCTGATAAAACATTCATTTATCAATGCTTTTTAGCACTGATAAAGATCTACCTTTATCAGCGCTAAAAAAAGCGCTGATAAAGGCATTCCCCTTTATCAACGCTTTCTATTTAGTGCTGATAAAGGGAAGCACTTCCCTTGCCCGGTTTTGTGGTAGTGTTTGTACTGTTTAGAGGTCGATGCACTCTTGTGGTTTTTTATAGCAGTTGGTACTTAACTTTTATTTTTTTACTCTGTACTTCCGCATTGAGTGGGCTGCGTGTGTGTGTACAGGTACTTAGGCAAAGGCCTCCCTGAGTTTTTTAGCCTTTGGCACTGGTCGCCATCCCCTGGCCTATGGAGGTGGGCTTCGGGTAGTTGCAGCTCGATCCTAGGTAGGGTCGGGTCATGACAAAGTGGTATCAAAGGTGTTTCGTTCCTTGGGACGTTGTTCGGACGTCCCTAAAAAGGAATTGGTTGGGATCTTGGGCAACAGTGTCAATGTGTCTCGAGAGCGGCTCTCAGGCCAGGGAGTCCAGTGATGGTGCGATGGACGACGTATCCATTCACCAGGACCCTGATAACCCGCTTGTCGACTCGGCATGCTGAGACACTCATTGTAGGGAAATTCTTTTGTGCATCACATAGGATTGAGTCTTTGGCTGTCCTTCTTGAGTCATATCCCCATTTTTGTTACGGTTGTATACAAAATATGATCATTTGATCGCGGCACTCCTTGATAACATTCAGGTTTTCTCCGCGAAGACAACCAGCCAGGATACCGGCTTTGGTTCGTGATGACGACCCTGTGAGCTTCGAGGCCTCAGTCCAGGACCCATCATGTGAGTCCATTTTCCGGGTGGGCCGGTAGCAGCACCCCCACCTGTTGAGCAGCAGACAACTTCAATAGAGTAGACTGAGCTTGAACGCAGGTTGAGCGCGCTCCTTGAGTTCCAGTGACAGAGACCGTTGAGGTTCAGTGGTGTTCCAGACCCTCAGGCAGCAGAGGTTTGGCTCGAGACAGTGGTTCTCCTCTTCAGACTAGTGCAGACACCGGGAAATCTTATGGTGACTTTGGCCGCCAGCCTTTTCCACGAAGCAGCTAGGCGTTGGTGGAGTCTGGTGACTCAGTTTCTTGACGAGTCGTCGCTTTCATGGGGAGACTTTCAGCTGCTATTTCGTGAGGAGTTTTACCCCTCCTTCTTATGCTCCATTCGTATCTAAGAGCTCCTGCAGTTTCAGTATGGAGGGATGACGATGACCGAGTATGTGACTAGTTTCGCAGACCGTGCACATTTTTACTCGGACTTGGTCCACGATGACAACTTCCGAGTGCGAAAGTTCAAGTAGGGTCTCCGCAGAGAGTTTCATGTTGTCATAGTACCCTTGGGAATTCCCACTTATGCCGGGGTTCAAGAGTAGGCGCTGGTGATGGAGAACTTCCTATCACGCTTTACAGTTGATGGTGGCAGTAGGCACGATGGAGATGAGACGTCTGCCGCAGCTAGCAGGCGTCAGCAGACAGAACCTCGACGCAGGCGGCCTTCCACCAGCCGGTTTCAGAGAGATGGTCGTACACCACAGTAGCATTGGAGGGCCCCAGGGAAGCCCAGAGAGTGCCAGTGCTATGCTTGCGATGGCCAAGGTCACTTGGCACAGGACTGCCCGACCAGGCACGCTGAGAATGTCGGGCAGGCAGTAGGTGAACCACCATGACAGAGGCAGCATCGTGATCAGAGTAGCACCGAGAGAGGGGGTGCTAGCAGAGGAGCGGGGGAAACTGGTAGTGGGGGACGACTTTATGAGGTCTCCCTATCACCACCAGGTGGTCCACACCAGGCTCTAGGAGATAACAGTTGGGACCACAGACAACCGCGAGTTTTGGATGTCTACGATCCTACAAAGCATGAGGTGATAAGAGGTACACTCTACAACTCTTCTACTTTTTGCAGTAGAATTTTTAGGCTCTGTGTGTGAAATTATTTTCTCCCTGATTCTTTCTTGAGGTGTTACCAGGGTGACGCGGGGCATTGGTGTAACCCTATGTCAGTAGAGTAGAAGACGTGGAACCTTTTCTTTAGTCGATGGTGTCAACTCCTTTTCTCTCCAAGCGTGTAAGAGAGCCTGGGTCATGGGACATCGACTGTGAAATCTTGTGTGACCAGATATCCTTGGGTGTTTCACCATATGGATATTCTGAAGGAGGGAATCACTGGGATTTTTCTCAGGTCCAAACGATGATTCCATTCGCGGTGTGCGATGTAGGGGTTCATTCGGGGAGGTGAGCTACCCCCGAGAGCCTTCGGGCCGTTTGAGACCGTGCGAAGGGATGGAGAGGTTCCCTACCACCTTTCCCTAACCCCAAAATATAGTTCGGGTGCACAGAGTCTCCCACATGACTCACCCGAGAAGAAGTGCGCGTTCTTCTATGCACATCATCGGCAAGGGCAGACCTCGCGTGAGCAGATCAAATCCTTTGGTCTGGGTGCGGTGACGCGGGACTGTGCATGAGTTCTTTTGGGTACGGAAGAGCCAGGTGCGGGCTTAATACCCTGAGTTTTTCCCTAGTTTTTCTTTTCAGGGATGAAAAGCTTGAAGGAGGGAATGATTTAAGAACCCAGTTTTTGCTATAAAAGACTTTAGAATATGGTTAATGTTATTCCAGAGCAGCGCCTTCAGACTGCGTGCGATTCCGAGCCTCAGTGTGGCCGGAATTAAATTTTTTAGTGTTTTCATGATGGGAACACCAAATAAATGGGATAAATCCTAAAAGGTAATTTGGATCCTAAATTTGAGGGTATGAATGGGTCCGGAATGGGGTGTTTACCCTAAGAACGACATAAAACATGTCGGTGCGGGATGTTGGGACCCCACGCCTGTTACCGGAACGTTAAACAGATAAATAAAATAATTAATTTATTCATTTAATGGTTAAACTCAAGTACCTATTAAACAGTTTCTTGTATGGGAAAACCAAGGGCACCGTTGATTCTGAAAGGTGCCGTTTACCCTAGGAGGGGTGTAATTTTCACAGGCGCGACCCTTCTGTGAAAAATGGCCCCAAGGGCGTTTTCATAATTTAGCAGCACCGGGCGTTAAGTTTTATAACTTTTGAACAAGGCCTTAGATTAATATTCTGAGATATCTGTTGTGCTCAGAAGGTGGTATTTACCCTAGGGGAGGCTTAATCTCGACCCCGTCGAGAGTTTCAGATGCGAGTTAAATTGGGGGTTTAAATTAATTAAAATTTTAATTAATTTCTCTTTACTTAAACCTTAACCCATCCCCACACTCCCCCATTTGCATCATTTGGTGGAACTCAACCTAGGAGCCTCTATCAAACTCCAAGATCTCCTCCTCCTCCACCTCTCCAAGCTGTTGTAGTGATGACGGATCCCTCGTGAAGCGACGGGCAACGCCGAACAAGGTAGGATCGTTGCGGTTTCATTTTTAATTTCCACATCTAATTTGATATAGAATTATTGCATAGAACCTATATTTAAATTTCAAGAAAAGACCATGAATTCCTATTATATTTTTTGAGCTTTCCGAATCATCTTTCATATTTAAAATCCGAGTTCTGAGGCGATCGCAGGCGTCCGAAGATGAATGCGGGTTTTGGGTTCTCCGGCGGGTTCGAGCGACGGTCAGCGGCGGCCTCCGGCGGTGCTCCAGGCGGCGACTCCAGGTCGCGAGGTCGAGGGCGTCAATGCAAGGTGGTGCTCCAGGCGGGGTGAGGTGGGGTTCCAGGCGGCGAGGTCGAGCTCGCCAGGGTGCGACGACGGCGGAGTCGCGGTGCGCGACCCCACGCGGGAAAAAAGACCCGCACGCGGCGGGTCTTCGCACAAGACCGCGACCGACCACAAGGGATGGTCGGCATCACATGGACATGGAGTCCATGGATGGGCTGTGCGGCTGAGCCGCAGCCCGGAGCGGGCTGGCCTAGGCCGAGCGGACCTGCCAGCCCAGGCCGGGCGGACCGGCCAGCCCAGGCCGGTCCAGCCCAAGGGGATTCGTTCCCTTGACTTCAAACACCCGCAATTTTCATTTCGAGTGTCTGTTTTTTGTGCTGTCTATTGAAGAGCCTTCATGGAATCAAGAAGATAATTTTGAGATGGTCTTGGGAATTTTTTAATTCCCGAGACGAGGGGATCGGTGGTGTGGCACACCCGATAAGTGAATTAGCGCTTTTCCTGAGATTCTTGTTTTGGGTAGCGCAGACACATCCGAAGTCCGTTGTGAGCGCCGTTAGAGGCGTTGGGACACTAGCTTCGAGAAAAATATTTCTTGGGTGGTTTTAGGTATTGAATCCAGAGTTGAGGCATGGGCCCCACGATTCGTCTTTTAAGCTGCGTGAAACGCTTTACAACTTTTCCATCGGATGTCTGTTCGGGGCGTGCGAGTAGTCGATTCTAGGTATTTTTCATAGGGAATTGCAATGGCACAATCCACCCACTTTAATTTCGCACGGTGGTGCGGGCCCCACGAGGCCATTTTGGGAGTAAGTGGTGGTTTCCATCTTTATCACCTGGTGTCCGTTTCAGATAAGTGGATAGTCAAACTTGTGTACTTTTTCAAGAGGATCATAGTGGTGCGATCCGTTCATTACGCTTTGGGACCGAGATGCGGGCCCCACGAAGCCCTGCTCGTGTGCGGTATGGAGAAATGCATCTGTTTCTCCGGATATCCATTTCACTCACGTGAGAAGTCAATTTGACGTGTCTTTCCAAGGAGATCACAATGGTGCGATGCGGCCGACTGTTTTCGGGGCCGAGGCTCCGGACAACGGGACGCTGTTCGGGCGTAAAGTGGTGTTGAACGAATTTTACATCCGATATCCATTGGAGGCAAGTAAATAGTCTATCTCGCATGTCTTTCCACGAGGATTACAACGGTACAATCCGTTTGTATGTGCAGAGTCTCTTTCGAGATCTCTTTAAATGTGGAAGCATGAAAGGTGTATCGGTGGTGGTTCTTACTGCGGTGTTTGTAGAGAACCCTTGGCGTGTGATCACGTTCACTCTTGGGAGAGTGAAGTGAATGCTTAAAGAGATGTGGTTGGCTGTGCTAGGGCCGTGGAGGAAGCAGGTTGGTGAAGTTATGTTTACGCCTTTTTGCGTAGACATTGGGTGCCGTGTGCATGATAGACCTTGGTCTGGAAATGTAGTTTACTCTGGGAGTATACAGGAATGCATGGAGGTACATGTTGTAGTTTGTACCTGATAACATTTGTGTGCTTGGTTTGGAGATGAGTTGGGGCCACACGTTGTGTGGTCCACATGTGTGTGTTGTGTTCTACTTTACATACCTTTGACCTCTCGCGACCTAGAGGGTCCTCCTGTTCTCGATGGTTTTGACCCAAAGGGTTGAGTGGGTTTTCCCTGGTCCTGTTCACGATGGTTTAGACCTGCAGGGTTGACTGGTTCCCCTGATTTTGTTCTGGAGTTGGGTGGTTGCGTGATACCCACTCCGTGTTCTGTTGGCCAGTGTTGTACCATCCAATAGGGATGGCCAGAGCAGTTCCAAGTTTAACCTCCAGCAGAGACTGGGCTGTGTATTTCTCAACGACTTATTTGGGTTTACCCTCTAGTAGAGACTGGGCAGTGGGTTTCTCACCAACTTCTTCGGGTTTACACTCCAGCAGAGTCTGGGAATTGGGTTTCTCACTGACTTCTTAGGGTTTACCCTCCAACAGAGACTGGGCAGTGGGTCACCCGACGACCTCTTAGGGTTTACCCTCTACCAAAGACTGGACAGTGGGTCACCCGACGGCCTCTTAGGGATTACCCTCCAGCAGAGACTGGGCAGTGGGTCACCCGATGACCTCTTAGGGTTTACCCTCCAACAGAGACTGGGCAGTGGGTCAGCCGACAACCTCTTAGGGTTTACCCTCCAACAGATACTGGGCAGTGGGTCACCCGATAACCTCTTAGGGTTTACTCTCTAGCTGAGACTGGGCAGTGGGTTACCCGACAACCTCTTAGGGTTTACCCTCCAGCGGGGCTAGGTAGTGGGTTACCCGATGACTTCTTTCAGACTCAGTCCTTTCTACTAGGCCAGTCTGTGTCTTTTATCTGTGACTACCAGAGTGGGACCCTTGGTTATACGGGTTAGTGTTGTGACAACTTTGACTCTGAAAAGACCTCTCGACTACAGGGCAGTGACGATGTGTGGTTTGACTTTCCCCATAAATCTAAAGTACAAGGGGAACTTTCCCCACCGAGACACATCCTTGTGATGTGACCTAAAAATCGTGCGAGCGAGTCAGTGCCGACGAAAGCAGACAATGTCAAGGTGTGGTGATTTGAGCTCCTTGACTTGCAGTTCAGGGCAGAAGTGTGGGATGCTGGGCATCAATGGTGTTTACTTCTGGGACTATTGGCTACTCACTTTCTTGGGCTGAGTAACGGGATGGAGATCCCCTTACGATCTTGTTCTAGCTTCTTGATTGAGCATATGGTTATGTATATACCTTATTCGAGTACCCAATTCTTTGGTTTTGGTTACTCTCCTTCAAGGAGAGACGAAGACGCACGGGGTATGCCACGTGCTTTCCGTGTCTAGCTTCTCGTGGTAGGACGAGTCTACTCTCCTGCTATAGGTAGCGAAGACTCAACAAGAAGCTCATCTTCTCAACGCTTCTAGCTCCTTGTGTTTGGATGAGTCTACTTCCTTCCTCTTGTTGGGTTGAGCTGTACTCTTTACTGCACTCGCGGTTGTACTCCTTTACTTTTCCCTGTTCAATCTACTGCTCACCTCTTCAGTACCTCCTTTATTGCCCCCTCGATCCTTCGGGGCATCCTACTGAGTATTTTTTATACTCACCCCTGCTTGGACTTTTCCCGCACTTGGTGTGCCCTTGCAGACGTCGCGCAGGTTAGTCATGACTTTAGCAGAGCTTAGGATTTTAGGAGCTTGGACCGCATACGGTGGATGTAGTCGGGTTCCAGGTGTGGGACCCTTTATTTGTTTTACTTTTGTTTACCTGTTGCCGGGTTGTGGCACTTTTCTGGTTAGGTGCATGTTTTTCCCTTTTCCTTTCCAGTTTACCTTCAGCATATACTTTGTACTATTTAGAGGTTGATGCACTCGTGTGGTTGTTTATAGCAGTTGGTACTTTACTTTTCTTTTTTTTACTCTGCACTTCTGCATTGAATGGGATGCATGTGTGTGTACAGGTACTTAGGCAAAGGCCTCCCCGAGTTGTTTAGCCTTAGACACTGGTCGCCAGCCCCTGGCCTATGGAGGCGGGCTTGGGGTAGTTGCGGATCGAGCCTGGGTAGGGTCGGGTCGTGACAATGGTGTTCATGTTTGAGTGTATTTATATTAGGAGATGGTATGACACCAAATCAAATAACCAACACTCTATCACCCATATATATTTATAATTTAATTCACCACACACACACACAAAAGGTCTTTTATCTACCACAAAAATCATCTTTTTATCATCACTGGTACCATTATATCATTTATAAAGACAAACAAATCAAATAAAATCCCATGTAACACAGAATGGGAATAACAAATTACTAAAAAAATGGATTTAAAACTCACTCTGATGGTCTCATGATAGAAAGAAGAACTTATGGCCTGCCTAAAGCCGTAAAACCCTAAATAGACAGAAAATCAATCAGTACTGCGCTAAACAATCCAAAATAAAAATACATAAAACTAAAGGGAAAGGATGGGGTGGGGTGAGGGGGAACAAGAGACTCACTTCCGAGCATCTAGGATCACCAAACGTTTTTTCTTATCGTAAGGAGGAGGGACACCTTCATAGGCCTTCAGCCAGACAAGAGCAGCCACTCCCCTCTTGGTTTTTTGGGGAATCATCTTGCAATAAAAAAGGGGCCCAAAATAAGACTTTGAAGGCACAATTAAGTAGGAAAATCCATAAAAAGTGTATAAAATGGAAAAAAAATATCTAAGATAGAGATTTAGGACTTACGGATGGTGCGCCAGAATATCTTCAGGGGCACTCAGAAATGGATTAGACCATGGGAGGGCTTCGTGTTCATTTTCTTGGTGTCACATGTTCAGGGAAAAGAGCCGATGGGTTGATGGAACCAGAAGGCTTAGGCTAGATGTGCATTGTGGGATAATATCACAAGCTATATATATATATATATTATTTTTATATAGTTATTTTTATTTTAAATTTCAATTCCAATTAAAAATTTTAATTGTGTTAAAAAATAAATATTGATTTCAAAAAAAACATATTTTAAATATCAATGTCAAAATCAAATTTAATTTTACTTTTTTAATTTATGTTTTTATAAGAAATTATAATAATTACATATATAATATTTAAATTATTTTGTATAAAAATAAATGTTGTAGTTATGAGTATATACGTATGTGTGTAAGTTTTGGTGTAGGAATCCATATATGTATGTGAAAAAATAAATATAAAAAATTAAATAAAATTGATATAAATAATATATATATTTAAATACGAAAATAAATAAAATAAACAAATATAATTGATATTTATATACATTCATTCTCAACATTGAAAAAAAGAGTCACAAATTCCCAAAAACCAATTTCCCCATGCACCTTAGTGGTTATTGAATTTTCATTTCTTGTACTCTTTAAAAGTTTAATACATGAATAAATTTATAATATTCCCCCCAACCTGCTGATTCACACACATTTTTGTATGTTCATACCACTAAATTTATTTCTTGTTTTTTTCTTTATTTTTTATTTATTTTTTTTCACATTTCTCCTATATCTATATATTTACTATTATATTCATTATATATATTTAGCATATGATATATATTAATAATATAAATATACATAAAATATAAATATATTTATTGATTTTTTTTGAAAAATATATTTTTAAATTATTATATATATTGTAAATTTTATTAAAATGAAATTATTATTTATTTTTTATTATTTATGCATGGAAAATCAATATATATATGAGTACATGAAGAGAGAAAATGGATAATTAAACCTAAAAAGAGAGTCCCCATTGATGATGGTGGTGGAATTACAATACCCCTTTTGAATGTTCTTCATCCATAACATTTTATCTCATCATACTTATTTTGATATTGATTGATTCACAACTTTATAAGGAAAACCAAAATGGATTAAAAATCAAACAAGGGGGAAAATTCAATCATGATTTTTTTAAATTTTTTGAAGTGGGTGCACATTTCATATATAAGCTTCAAAAAAATATAGTTGATAATGTTTTCATAAATATATTGATCATATTGTCACTTGATCTAACATATTTCAAATAAATCTCTGTTATTCTTAAGTTTATTTCATGAAGGAGAATAAATTAAAAGGTGTGTGTTTTTTCTCTCCCACTTTTGATGAAACCTTCTTTATATTGGAATGATTCAAAACTGGTGCAACATATGTTTATTTTTGTGACCGTAAAGAAATTGTATCATCTCTAATGATGAATATATATCCAAACTCTGATTTTTCTTTTTAAAAAATAGATAAAAACATGCATCTACAATAATAAACACATATTGTTTCAAATTGTTAGTGTAACAAACCTAAATAAATAGTTCCAATAAGATGATAAAAATATTCTTAATTCCATTCCAACATTTATCTGTGGGGGTGAGTTAGATCTTACCAATATGTTTTTAAAAAATGGTATATATGAGTGAATGAAATTAACATGATACAAAAAAGCTTTAATTTCACTAGGATATAATTCCCTTTGACCAAAAATATATTCGTTTTCCTCGTAAGGTTGAAATGAATCTTTTTCAAGAGTTAGTTTTCTAAGAACCAATGGAGGAGTTAAAAGATTCATTTTTTAGTGCTCTATAAAATGTTGGATGATGCATTGAGAAGGGGAGTTGAATCAATGTTGACTGATATTTCAATTTATTTAAAATCAATCTTTTCACTTATTAGAGTAAATTTATGCTCGTTTTTTAATCCCACCATTTCCCATATTCGATGAAATAATTCAAGAATATTAATCATAAACAATTTAAAAGGTCCCCCCCACCCACCCCACAAGATGGATAAATACATCCTTGTTATATTAGGTATCATTAGGGTCACAAATTAATCCAATCATATGATAAATGATTAAAATAAGTCATGGAAATATATCATCATTATCCCACTGTGAATACCTCTCGAAAGAATAAAAGAATCCTTCCTATTTTCAAGGAATTTTTTTAAATAGAATGGAAATATCTCATTTTTTGTTCATGATATCACTACATCAATGATTGATCTTTTTCAAGCCATGTTGAGAGTCTAATACAACAACTTACAAGGTCCTATAACTGATGGATTTGTGCATTAAAGGAACCGCCATGGGATATAGGTTTAGACCATGTAGTGGAATATTCTTGTGTGCACCACAATATAGTGTAAGGAATTGTTGTGGTGGTTTTTCATGGTATTGTCACATCATATGAAAATGTGAAGGAATTGATCCTATTCATCTTCTTTGTCTATCACTATCTATTTTTCATCATTTGATTATGATTATGAATAGTTAGAATATCTTTCACAATTTTTTGAACATTAAAAAATCAATGAAGAATTTTACCAAGCATTTAAAAGTTTTGAGACATATGGAAAATTTATGAAATGTTCCAATCAATATCAGCTAACCGTTTGAGGTTGTGCAAGGCCTATATAAAGCGGTTAATTCCTCATGAAATTCATTTAATTCCATAGTGTTGAGAATCCTATTAGAATTCATTAAACTGATATAATCATTAAGATATCTAATCTCTATATTCTTTAAACAAAAGGTTTTAGAAAACCATGAATAGAGAGACATCCTTTCCAAGAATTAAAAGATTCATAAGATCCCTGGATGACACTAGAGGAAGGAGGCTTCAATCTTCATCTTGGTGATATCTATCAAACGCTTTCGAAAGCATTCGTCAGGATGGATCGACTCGAGTAAGGTATGTTGTTCTTGATCTTTATTTATATTAATCCCATGCATATAGTTCAATTTTGGGTTTAATTCGGTTTTTAAGTCTTTCTTACACTTTGTTTTAGATGTTAGAAATCCCTCTGAAACTCTTCAGTGTCCTTAGAGTAAAGGTTAAAGAGTTAACCAATTCTTAGGAACTCTCACACATGAAAAATAATGAATTTTGGATCTATAATAGGGAGATCCATTATCAATGCAAACAGTTTCATAGGCCAATTAATTGGGGAAATGAAGTGTTTTTATAGGTCCATATGTGTGGGATTTGGTACCATGGAACTAAAATTCTTGATGCTTGATTACTTTTTTTCATTGTTAATGAGGATTTTTTTATTAAATCATGATTATTCCTATGCATGAATTTTTTATGTGATAATATCATGATAATATATGTCACACCGAGAGGTCATAATAGTTCTCTATAATAATGAGAACTAGGAGGTTCCAAAATATTATTATCGAATATATATACTACTGTTGGATGATATCACTTGATGAGACATAGATGATACTGACTATTAGGGGTGGATACTCATAGGAATTTGAGGAATCCTCTCATGGTGTACACCTTGGTAATTTCCAATATAGGGATTTTGAGAACATACCCGAAAAAAAGGAAATCCATGTTTTTATATTTCATTGGATGTTCTTTTATGAGGACATATATATTGATCCTTGGACTTTAATATAGGCATTAATGGATATATTGACATGCATACTTTTATGTATTCATGAAAACCTTGATGGCATATGTTTTTCGTAAAGTATGATATTTTGGGTGCGTCTTGAGTGATATTGTATTAATGGATAATTAGAGAAAGGATTTATCCCTTATGTCCCTTAATTTTTTTGATATCTCATGTAGTTTAATGAGAATCGAACTAAATGCATAAATACATGGGCATGGTGTTTAATGAGTGATTTAATTTTCATAAAGTCAAATAATGAGACCTCAAGCATATAGGATGATGAAACCAACATGCGACCTAATTGATTTTAGACATTGTGATATGGGGATTGTATTACATGGTAATAATTTGTAGGAGGTTGGATGCGTTGTGACGTTAACTTCTTTCTCTATGGATGTCTTTGCGTGTTTTTAGATGTTAACCTTCGAATTTAGGAAGTTATGCCTACATAGAGAAAGTCGTCTAGAGGGTCACACAATAAGTATATCCATAGTATTAGTTAAATTCAAGTATTTAATTTAATAGATTAGAATAAATAATATTTAGTTGGGTTTGATTAATCTCCACAATTTAATCACAAGTTATTGAATAGAATAATTGAGTTAAATAATAACATTAAATATATTTTTTGCATAGTTTGTTGAATATAATATTTATTATTATTATCAAATAATAATGCAGTGATATTTATTTATTAAATAAATTTTTATTATTCAAGGATCGGTAAATATTGAAAATAGAAAACTGACCAAGCTTAATAGCCTAATTGGAAATGTAAAGACTATGACCCTAGTATCCTAAAGTCAGTGGTTACTTTGTTACATTGGAACTAAATACAAGAGATCATATACCAAAGTACTGAATAGTTTAGTAGTCTTAGAAAACTAGATACATACTTGAATCTCACATTATATTAGAAAACATAAAATACAATATAGTATTTTCTTCGAGAACACCATATTACCCTTTAGAATATCCCTACATATTAATCATAAAAAACTTCATAGTATCACGGGGAAATGAAACATAAGAAAAGAGTGATCTTAGATTTTTAGTAAGGATGTTCATACAATGAAAGATAAATAAGGCATAAATAATCTGACAAAAATAAATGATGATGAAATAATTCCATATAAATAATCTCATGAGCTAGAAACTTATCCATGGATATCATAACAAATAAAAAAATTACAAGGAAATCAATAAATAATCTCATAACAAGGGAATACATAATTTCAGATATCATAAACATACTGCTGAGGTCTCATGCCAAAACATCTTACATGAATGGGTAAGGCCTCAATCACTACCAAAACTAGTTTATCTCATAAGACCTACTGATGCATCGAGGGGATATAACGGGCTCTTTATATCACTTACTAAGTCCAATTCATTCCTCTTATGAAGGGGTGAAATATAATAAACATAATTTTTTTTATTGAAACTAGCCTACACAATGTTAATAATTACCCTAAACAATAAACATAATCTTAAACCATCTTGAGTAATATGATGAATGATATCAAAATATTACATCCTCAATCAAAATTATCACAAATCATCTGGATAAATAATAAGGATGTAATCATTACAACATATCCTTAGTGAAGCATAATTAAAATTAGGGTTATTGTATTTGATGAATTAAAATACCATAAAAATACCATTAAAAAAATTCTTGAGAAAAATACCCTTTTTAAGTTGAAAATAAATTTTTAAAAACAAATAATTTACAGAATATTTGAAAAAACATTTACTTTGAAAATAATCATGGAAAATTGTAAATAAATCTTCTATTAAATGAGAATTCATTATGGAGGGAATTATTTTCATGTCATATAAGTTAAAAAGAATCCATTCATACTATTATAAAAAGGTCAAAAATTATCTCATTCAGAAAACAACAAGAAGATTCCTTTAAACCATTTTTGTAAAAATTCAAAAATGGGTAAAAATTTCATTAATAAATCATTTATAGAACTTTTGAAACATTTATGAAAATATTTTTAGAAAACATGGATATGGAATAAAAATTATTTTTGATTGAAGAAATAAATAAAATAATCTTTTCTTAAAAAAATTTTCTCAACCATTTTAAGTATCGAGGAGAGGAAAATTGTACCATTTCGTGAAAATTTAATGAATTAAAAGAGGGTAATAAAATATATTTGGTTTAAGAAATAAATATCAAATAATTCCTCCAAGAGATACTTAAACATGAAAAATACCTGATAATGATAACAATCCATTACCTCAGGTATGACTACCTTCATACGTGTTCAAACCTCCCATATAATAAATAGAGATTTATTAAAAATATATTAAAAATCCATAATCATATATATAATATCATATTTAACTTACTCATAATATTTTATCACCTATTTATTTACAATTCTTTGTTAAAATCACTGTTTTGGGTAATAACTCCTTCGTTTTTCTTGTATATTTTAGTAAGGTAGTTTTAGACTTTGTACTTTGATAAAGTTTAAATCATATACAGAAAATAAATAATTATACAAACATAATATATATTTATTATATATGTTTTTATAGTAATCTATAAAATTTAGAGATAAAAAAATTAATTACACCATTCATGGAGACGGTAGAGCATACATGTGCATGAATGTTTTTCCATTTTTTGATGGATAGAATTAAATAAAGGTAAATAATAATCCATATTTACAGAATTATTATATCATATAAATTATATATATCCTTGAAATAAATATTTATTACCATATAATTAAAATAGAAATGAAAAAAAATCACATAGCATTGTTGAGGAGGTAGTCCACACGTACGCAGGAGTGGTGCTATCGTTTCCCAAAAGATTGGAAGGTAAGAAGGTGGATATGATATTATCATTAAAGAATTATAATTATTTTTTCAATATCATATATAAACATTAAACCCATCATAATTCTCATCCATAAAATATGGTGATGAAAAATGAATTTTATCGCTATGTGGAGACGGAAAGTTGTACGTACCCACAAATGATACTTTCACTTCTCATTTAATGGGACAGAGAGTGGATAATGGTGGGTTCATAATCATGATAACATTTAAGTATATTGAGGATACTAATGTCATTATTTTATGACAATACCAAATATGGGTTGAGTAACATGGCTCAAATTGTTGTGAATAATTGAGGGGGTGTCCTTTTATAATTGAGGGGAGGGGCATTCTTGGACTTTCATAAAATATTAAATTAATATAAATTAATTTTGATTCCAAAATAGCTCCTAATTAATAATATTAAAATATAAGATGACTATACATCAAAATTATCTCATACAATAAAATTTGGATATATTTTGTGTATACTTTCACCCTTATCTTTTAGTTTTAACCCCTATTATCCCTTCTGACAATTCTCATAATATTAATGTTTTCTACCCTTTAAGTGTTAATAATGTAACTATAAATTGAAAAAAACCCATAAATAGACCATTTTTGACGTTTAAAACCACATACCATTCAATTGGATGAATATAAAATTTTTAATATTTTTAAACAATTTATTATAAAATACCATTAATGTCATTTTTAACACTATTCATTTAATTTGAATTTAAATATATCAATAAAAAGGGAGAATTAAAATATAACTATTTAAAATCTCTCTAATATTTCATATAGGTCTACAAAATTCATGTTATTCATTAAATAATTCAAATTATATTAGTTTTAATATTTTTAAAATCAGTTATTAGTTTTTATGTCAATTAAATAAATAGTGTATTAACATTTCACAAACATTTAAGGTAATTATATAATATATAAAAATTAGAAATAAATTTTATCATTAAACTAATTTAATTAATATAAAAATTGACCTTTATTTTTTTTCATATATTGCTTTTTTTCAATGTGTACACATAATTTATATTTAGAACTAAGAGAGTGACATTTTGTAACTTTCTTTTCTTTAAATATTATAAGGGTCATTTTCAAGGACAAGTATCCATTTAAAAACCCAATTTCAAGAATAAGGTGATTATGTTCTAATTAAATTCATCCAATAATAATTAGGATGAAAAATTATGGCCTTTTCACTTAGATTTAACTTAGATTAACCCAATTTACCCTTTATTGAGGTGATAAATTTTACCACATTTACTATTTATAATGATTATAAATAAAAGGGAACTATTTACCAAATTTGAATATTATGATTCCAAGTATAGAATACATTTTATAAAATTCAACACCTATAAGTGGAAGAAATTAATTTTAAAATAAGATCACAAAATGCGATGAAAACGATTTTTCAAAAAAATACAGTTTTTTCTTAAATAAGCATTTTTTGTATAAAAAATGTTTTTATGAAAAATGTAATTAAAAAATTGATCACAATTAATATATTTTTATTGTTAATATTATAATATAACTAATTTTAATTTGAAACTTTTTTAAAATAAAATAAAACTTTTTAAATATTTGAAACAAAAAAAAGTTTTCAATAACAATCAGTATTTTTCACTATTCACTGGAAAATCAATATTTTGAGAAAAATCTGAAAATTTCACCCTAAGATAATTTTGGAATGATTATTTAAAAAATGATATATTTTTTATAAAATAAAAATTATATAAGTTCCAGAAATTGATTATAATATTTTCTCACAAAAAATAATAAGAATCATTTTTTTGAAGGAAACTTATTTCTCAACCATAAAATAACATTACTAAAAATTGAGTACATTTTTACAAAGAATAAATAAATACATTTTCATTTAGTAGGTACTATATATATATTTATTAATTCATTTAATACAATTCATACCCACAAATTTAATTGCTAGCTTAAAACAATCATATTTAAATAATAATATTTCATGGTTCCTTTAAGCTCGGTGTTGTGCGTCGTATACACTATCAAATATAGTGTTCCTTTAAAATATAAGGGTATTAAATTATACACATAAAATAAATCTAATACTCATAATTTTAACTTGTGTTAGGTAATCAAGGGTTTGACATTTGAAAATTCCTTTATGGAAACCCACATCATAAAACGGGTCAATAAAAATTCCTCTCAAAAAGAGGGAAAGGAAAGTATTATGGTCACCACAAAACAAGGTTTTTAAATAGGATAACACCATTGATAAGTGAAAATATATACATGGAAGAGAAAAATTACACCTAAGGATTAATAAAGAGTGATATATAACATCTTCATGAGAAATTTAATCATCAGAAAACTGTAAATTTGTGATGAGTTGAAAGACCATTGATTCCTTAGTAAACAAATTAAATGAATAACATTTTCATTTCAAGGACCTTTTTTATAGATGAGGGATTATTTTACTATCTAGATAAATCACTTGAGAAAATAAAAATACTTGATTTATTTCCATTTCATAAGAACAATCTCATCCTTTAGTCGTGCTTTGATCAATTTCAAATTCATCTCTTACATCTAGAAATGGATATTTGAGATGATTTTTTATCTTTCTTGATGTAATTTTAACAAATCATAAGATCTATAGGTCATTTATTTGACCTCTAAATATTTACCAAAACCAAAATGGTTGTAACAAGTTATCCAAAATGATAATTCATACTTTAACCTCAAATAATAATATCCAAAGTTCAACTCAATCTATTCCATAATTAGTTAATATTAAGAATAATCCAAAATATTACCAACTATATTCAAAACCCAAAGAATTTGATCCGAAATTTATCCCTAGAAAACATAAAGTAGTTTATAATATCACATTACAAACATGTTAATACCATGATCACATATACTAATAATATGAATCACTATTAACTTTACCATTATTTTATATATCCCATAAATAAAAAAATGCAGTAAAATCTACCATAAATTACTTTATCATCAAATCACTAACCATTTTAAAGGTATCCGATACCACCCAATTAACTTTTTCAATGTTAATATTCTATTTACCCTAACTAAAAATTGTTAACTCAATATCAGAATGCATTAAGGGCTATCTTTCCATTGTTCATGCAGTTCCATTCAACATATATATTCAAAACCATAAAGAAAAACTAATGTAGTTCAACCCTTATATGTTTTATGATTCTTATAACTAAAATATCATCAATAAAATATTTCTTCAAAATAATTCTTGAATATAAATGCACAAGTAATTTAATAATTCCACTTTGGTTATAGTAATAGAATTAGCTTGACCATGATCTATTTTCTTCTCCTGAGCTATATTCCCTTTATGCTTGGGTAATTTGTTTGTGTAGTGGATCATCCCGTTACATTTGAATCATTACACATTGATATCTTCTTCTTTCTCATATATTCAAGATCTTTGTGGATTTTCTTTCCCCAATTGTCGAAAAATCCCATTCCTTTCAAACAAGTACTGGGATGTTTCTTTCCACAATTATCACATGTGGGTAATTATTTCTTTCCCTTTATCCATTTTTACTCATATGATAAGAATTTTTGGGAGACTAGTGCCCTTAAAAGGATTATCTTAATCCCATAAGAGTAATGATCAATATTGCTCTTTATATTACTTACTTAGTCCATGGAGTGCCTTTCTAAACTTGTTAAGTAAGCTTTATAATTAGAAACATTTTCCTTTTCCTTTTGTCTTAGATTTAAGAATTATCTCTCTATATCTACTCATTTTTCATGAGGAAAATAATTTTCCAGGAAAAGATCCTCAAAATACTACCATTCCATACACTCTATTTCCTCATCATTATTATTATTTTTAATCAAGTACCACAATTGATAATATCCCCCAAATGATGATAAAGTACCATCTTCTCTAAGGAAATTATCCATTACTTAGCTAAAAATGGATTTTTAGTCCCATTAAATGATGGAGGTTACTGAAACTAAAGCTGTATAACATTGTTACACCGCATTGTGAATCAACATGATGCTCTATATAGGAAAGGTTATTTCTCATAATCTGATTTAGTTGTCCCAATATAGTTATAATTTGTTCAGCTCCAACTGTATCTCCAACTACATCTCTAGCTCTAACTTTATTATCTTTCCTAGGAGGGAAATCCCTTCATGGATTACATGAATTTATACAGTTTCCATTCCTTCTACTATGAACCATTTATAGATAATGGAAAACACTAGATTGGATCATAAAATTATGAAACATAATGTATAATCCCAAAACTATTGAAACAGTTAAAAAAAATTGAAAATTTATACATAGATAATCTTATAATCATAAGCTTGATTTCTTTGGGATTAATCTCAAAGCTCATCATAGGTTTATGTCCTCTAATCTATGTTTTCTTAAATCCATTTCCTAAGGTTTCTACTAAAATTTCTTTGATACCAACTATAAATAACCTAACCCCAATATCCTATAGCTGGTTGTTACTTTATTACATTGACATTAGATAGAAGAGATTTCATCCTAAAGGATTGAATATTTTATAAGTATTAGAATACTAGATACATACTTGAATCTCACATTACATTATAAAACATAAAATAAAACACAGTATTTTATTTGAGAACACAATAGTCCCCTTTAAAATATCTATATATATAAATCATAAAACACTTCCTAGTATCTTGGGGAAAGGAAACATAAGAAATGGGTGAGCTAAAATGATCAGTAAGGGTATACATACAACAAAAGCTAAATAAGGCATAAATAATATGGAGAGAGTAAATGATGATAAAATAATTCCATATAAATATTATCATGAGCTAGAACCTTATCTATATATATCATATCAAATTAAATAACCACATGTATATCAATAAGTAATCTCATAATTAGGGAATTAATAATTCTAGACATCATAAACATATCATTGAGACCTCATTCGAAGACATCTTATATAAATAGGTAAGGCCTTAGCCAATACCCAAACTAGTTTGTATCATGATACCCACCGATGCATCAAGGGGATATAGTCAACCCAATACTTACTAAATAAAATTCATTCCTCCTATGAAAGTGGTGAAACATAATCAATATAAAACATTCATATTAAAATTATTATATGAAATTTTAATAATTACCCCAATCAATAAACATAATCATAAAACATCCAGAGTAATATAGTGAATGGTATCAAAATTGTACATCCCTAGCCAAAATAATCCTAAATAATCCATATAAATAATAATTATTTTATCATTACAACATATCCCTAGTGGAGCATATGTAAAGTAAGGGTTTTGTTATTAATAATTTAATTAAAAACATTATTGAGGAAAATACCTTTTTTTACATTGAAATTCGCGTTTAAAAAATTATTTATTTTCAAAATAATTAGAAAAACATTTATTTTGAAATATTCATTTAAACTTTTAAAGGAATATTTAAAGAAAAGAGTGGTCATGATGGCAGAAAATGTTCACTCATGTTGAATAAGTTAAAAAACATTCATTTCATACTAATGTGAAAAGGTAAAAAAGAACATCATTCAGAAAATGACAAGAAGATTAATTTCAAAATATTTTGTAAAAAGAAAAACATGGGTGAAATTTTATTTAATAAATCATTTGGAAAATTTTGGAAACATTCTTGAAAATATTTTTAGAAACCATGGATATGGAAGTAAAAGGATTTTTGACCCAAAAGATAAATAAGGTCAGCTTTTCTTAAAAACATTTTCTCAATCATTTTAAGCAAAAAGAAAAGGAAAATGGTACTATTTCTCAAAACGTTCATGAATAACTAGAGGGGAATAAAAGATACTTGGTTTAAGATAGAAATATCAATTAATTCCCCCAAGGGAGACTTAAACATAAACAATCCTGAATAATGATGATATTGGGAAAGAAACACTTACCTTAGGTCTGATTTCCTTCGTATGTATTCTAACTTCCTATATATTTATTATAATTACATATTTATTATAATTATATATTTATTATAATTATATATTTATTATATTTATAATTATATATTTATTATAATTATATATTTATTATAATTATATATTTATTATATTTATTTTAGTAATTATATTTATTTTAAATATATAATTATTAATATAATAAATATAACTACTAAAATGAATATATATTAGGTTCTTGTGGGTATAATTACATTCAAACACATACTCACGCCATTGACACAGGCTAGAAAGGTGGCCCATATCCCCCCAAGGAGATAATACACCCATCAAGACTTATTTATTTAATACATGGCCCATAGGGCTAGTGGGAATGAAGCCCATTACATGGCCCATAGAATAATTTTTCCACATAATCCTTCCAAGAATGTGGTGGTGGGAATCTACGATCACCACCCTCATGTATATTCTAGATCTTGAAACCATGCTCACTCTCTGTGTATGTGTCTCTCACTGCAAACTGTATAATCAATGGTTTTTTTTCTACAGAGAAGACACCACATGGATTGCTTGGGGATAGGGTTTTATTTAAAGGATAAATTAAATTGAAATTTGTTATAGTTTAATTCTCTCTTCAAAAAAAAGTTCCAAAAATCAAACTATAAAATTGATCTGAAAATGATCATTCAAAATAAAAAATGATTATGAAAAGTAATCAATTTTCAAATTTTAATTTTTATTATCATTCATAGTTTTTATTATGATTTTACTATTAAAAAACACATAGATATTTTTAGGTTATTAAAAAAATAATACTTTGTATATTTAAAAATGGATTTCATACAAAAAAACATGGGTATGATATTTGAAAGTTAAAATAGACAAATATGAGTACAAGAAGAGAGAAAATGGATAGTTAAACCTCAAAAGAAAGTCATCGTTGATTACGGTGGTGTAATTAATATACCCCTTTTTAATGTTTGTCATCCATAACATTTTATATCATCATACTTATTTTGATATTGATTGATGAAAAACTTTATATGGGAAAACCCCAGTGGATTAAAAATCAAATAAGGGGGAAAATACAATCATGAAATGTTTTTTAAATTTTTTTAAGTTTGTTCACATTTAATATATAAGATTAAAAAAAATAGTTAATAATGTTCTCATAAATATATTTATCACATTGACACTTGATATGACATATTTCAAATCAATCTCTATTATTTATATGTTTTTTCATAAATGAAAATAAATTCAAAGGTGTGTGTTTTGTTATCCCACTTTTTATGAAACCATCCTTTATATTGGAGTGATTCAAAAACGGTGAAACATATGTCTATTTATTTTACTATCAAGATATATTAGCATCTACAATAATCAATATATATATATATATAAACTTGAATTTTTAATTATACAAAATCGATAAAAAAAACTCACATCTACAACATCAAACACCTCTTGTTTCAATTTTTTTTAACAAACCTAAATAAATACTTCCAATAAGATGATAAAGATACGATTAATTATATTCCAACATTTATATATGGGGGTGAGTTAGATCTTACCAATATGTTTGTAGCAAATGTTATATATGAGTGAATTTAATTAACATGATGAAAAAAATATCTAATTGTAGTAGGATAAAATTCCATTTGAAAAAAAGATATCCATTTTCCTTGTAATGTTTAAATGAATATTTTTTAGGAGTTAGTATTTTAAGAACCACTTTAGGAGTTAAATGATTCATTTTTTAGTGATCTATAGAATTTTGGATGATGGACCGAGATGGGGAGTTGAATTAGTGTTTTCTAATCTTTCAATATATTTTAAATTAATATTTGTCACTTATTAGTATAAGGACCCAACCTTAAAACATTACATAATCTTGAATTAAATGAATAGTTCACATTGAGGATCTTTTTAAGTTTAGAGTTTTAGAGAATTAGGACATAACTATTATATCTCACAAGATTGTAAAGTAGACACTTCTACTCAGTTTCCATTTTTTTCATAAAATAAAAACTCTTAAAAAGAAACATGTCTAGTTCCATGTTTTAGATATCATGTCTTTACTTGATCCCATCCTTGACCCTATTCACCTTTAAGTCCTTTGGAAAACATTTCCAAAACATGGGATGAGCATAAAAAGCTCAGTAATGGATATACAAATACGGAATGAAAACATTAGTCTATGTATACATAAGAATCAATGAAATCATACTTTACTCATAAAACATAAGCACTACAACATACCTCATGAAATTATAAGATTTATGAATAACTCATTGAAATCATAAGACATAAAGGTAACTTGTGGCATTCATAACATTCTTACTGAGGGAGTAACCATCATGGTTATGTTTGGAATACCCATCACAGTATATTACCTAAATCTCTTCGGAGAAACCTTAGCGTTTAACCCCTTCGCATTACCCAATGCATTGGGGAGCTATATCGGGCTCATCTGCCCTTAGTTTATCACGGAACCAATCGTCTTCATAAAAAATTCCCAAGAACCATAACATAATTGTATCACATAAAACATGCAAAAAGGAAACATAAAATTTCCACATTTCAATCACAAGATATCAATAAAACACATTTATATAATAAAAACATTATCAAAACCATTTTCAATACCAAAATAAAAGAAAAGTAAAACATGGTATTTATTTTTCATTTAAAAAAGGATATGGCTTGTAGAGGAAGCCGAAACTCAAATAATGGTCACGGCGGCGGAGAAGTCGTTGTCGCCGCATATTTAAGACAAAAACATTCTCTTTTTTCATTTAGTAAAACACTTCATATAAAAAGGTTCCTTTTGAATAAAAGTAAAATTCAAAGGGGTTTATACACCATATAAAAGAAAGTTGTGTATAAAAAATATGCCTCAATGAAAGGATATTGAGATGAAGTCCCATACCACTTCGAAACTATTGAAAAGGTTTTCAAACATTCATATCCATATAAATAAATCCTTAATTTTTTTAAAACATGGACATGGTTGATAAATGTTTAAAAGAATAAATCTTTAAAATCATTTAAAACAATGTTTTAATAAATGAGCCCTTTTCCATTTTGAACATTTAAATTATAAGCCACATGAAATTTGACCATTTTAAAAACTTTTAAATGACTAGAGTATAGACATAATATGGAAATGTAATTTCAAAGGGGCTGTATATACACTTTAAAAAGACTAAAAGTGCATATCATCAAGAAGTGTCTCAAGGAAGAGAAATTGAGATGTAATCCCATTCAAAGATCATGTCATTAGTGCAAGGATAAATCAATGACATAATTATGTGTGAAAAGTATAAATACATGCAATATAAGTGGATATCAAGTGCAAAACAATCAGAGGTCATTCACACATACTCTTGAAAAAACAAAACCAATGACATAGATATTTAACTCAATCAAATGAGATTGAGTTATGATTTCCCATACAAGTTCGTATAAATGACGTAATAATTTATCAATGATATGATTATGTGTAGAAATAGTATATCTAAACAAATGTTTTTGGAAATTATAACATAGATATTCCACACATAATCTTGGCATAATAAAATCAATAAGTAGAGGTTTAACCCAAATAATTGAAAGTGGGTTAATAAGTTCCCTTACAGAAATCCGACAACCTAACGACGTCACTTTAGAATTCATAAAATGAGATGATGAGAGATAAAAAGGGGTATCTCATAAATTTTAAATAAAATTTATAGAAATAAGGATATATATAATAACATATACCATAATAATAATATTAAAAGACCTAATAAAAATAATTCTTTTAAAATGAGGAGGGTGAAAGGTTCCCTTACCGATTTGGGTAACTTTCAAAACGTACACCCCATGGAAGAAGGACCAAACAAATGATGATGTAAATACCCATAAATGAGAGTATATTAAACAAATATTATAATCATGGTCCGTAAATACACCACTCAATGGTGATAGTGACAAATATAGCATGAATCTCACATAAATAAAAAGTGAGATAACATATCCCCTTACGAAAATTCGGCAGCCTAACAGCGCCACTTAAAACTTCCAAAAATGGATTTAAGATATGAATTAGGGTCTCTCATCATATGGACATAAAACCTTCAGTAATATTAATATATAAGAACATCCCCCAACATAAGAAAGAGGATCTTAAAATAAGTGACATAAAAGTGAGTACTTAAAAAGAAAGAGAGAGGTTGGATCCCTTACCTCAAGTCTGACTTGTCTTGTTCGTTTATTTATATTCATGAATAATAAACTTTGGCCAATTAATAATTTACTAAGGACTCAATTTAAAGTTTATTATTCAATTAATATCACATATTATCATGTTATAATAATTAGTTAATTATGTGAGGTCATATCATACGTTTTGACGATGTTTGGTATATGAGTCAAAAATAAACTTGTTTGAGAAGAATTTACTATGTAGTTATAAGTACATCATCTCTAGAATGATATTAATGATTTAAATATCATATATATACAGTATATATTCATTTTATACTATTACATAACATTTGGAGATAAAAAATGAAATGCACCGTTCATGGAGATGGTAGGCCGTACGTACGCATCAACGCTACTTTCATTTCTTTGTCACATTAATGGAATTAAAACTAAATGATATATATATATATATTATAATTAAAGTATAATATATATGTTATATAAGTCACATTAGTTCATTAATTTCATTCTTTATACATTCCATGTAATCCATGAACGAGTCACATCACTTGAGGGGGCGGTAGTCCACACTTCCTCAAATGAAATTATCGCATTTGCACAACATGAAAAGCATAAAGGTATGTTTTAATTGTAAAATACAGAAGCATAGAGAAGAAAAAAATATAATATATATCATAAATAAATATAGTTCCATCATAATGGCCACCATGAGAGGTGGTAGGAGAAGATAGAACAATCATCGTTTCGTGAGGCAGTAATTCGCCATCCACGGAAACAGTATGTTCTTTAACCATTAGACGGAGGTGTGTGTAAGTGTAGCTAGAATAATTCTGATAACAACATCCTAGTATATTTAAGATACTGGTGTTCTTACAAAATAAAGTAATAAAAAGAGTTTATGGGGTTGTAGAAGAAAAATAAAATAAAAGAACATTAGAGAAGACTTTACCTTTAAATCGGTTAACTCCCCTTGGTTTGAACCAAAAGGGTGTCTTGAAGAGCTTTCTAACTATGGTAAGGCTTATATGATTAAGAGAGGGATGTGGAGAGATGAAATTAGCAGATTTTGGCCGAGCCAATGGCTTGAGAGGTGTAGGTAAGGAGGTAGAGGTGGGGGCCTTTTATAAGAGGGAGGAGGGGCACTCTTGGAAAGTCTTGAAAATTTACTTTATTATAAAATGATTTTCGGATATTAAAGGTCCCACAATTATGTATTTCGAGGATAAGGTGCTAAGGGTTACAAATCCACCCATCCAATAGGTTTTTGACATGTGTAACTCTTATATGTTACCTTATCTTCTCATTTTATTTAAATCGTTCATTAATGAGGTAATCACTGCATCATCACGGTGTCATAAATAAATTTATTTATTTAATGTCTAAAAATTATAAAAAAATATCATGAAGTAGGAATTTTTTTTAGATTTATAATGAATATTTTTAGTAAAAAATATGACTTGTATAACCCCATGTAAAAATAGTTTTAGTAAAATAATACATGTTTGTGACACTTTTATTTTTACTTTAAATAAAAAGTTATTAATGTCATTTTCATACCCAAGTGGCTCCATGGGGTCCCCAAGTTGACCGATGGATTTTCTTGGTCGGCCATGACTTATCCAATAAGGGTAGTACATGTGTCGAGGTAATTTTATATTATTATAACATTATTTTTACCTTAAATTACACTAATTACCTTTAATCGCGATTAATAAAACTTAAAATTTACTATTCACCAAAAAATTATTTTCATCCCATTGAACCACATTTTACATAATAATGACAACCATGTATGTCAGATTTTTGAAATTCAATTTACAGAAGTGGTAAAGTTTCATTTGAACTAAAAATCAGTTTTTTAACTACCACTTAGTGGTTTCACTATTCATCAAAAATTGATGTTTTTCAGAAAAATACCAAAAATTCACCCTAAGCTATATTTGATATTCTGAATGAAAAAATTATGTCTATTTTAAAAAATTCAAAACATATAAGTTGCATTAATCAATTTAATAATTAATCCCTGTTGTCAAAACAAATAGCGTGTTTTTAAGAAACAAAATATATCAAAAGATTGACACTAGTTTAAGTCCAATTTCCAAGTGAAATTA
The DNA here is from genome assembly GCA_963277665.1 of Viscum album. Classification (NCBI taxonomy): domain Eukaryota; kingdom Viridiplantae; phylum Streptophyta; class Magnoliopsida; order Santalales; family Viscaceae; genus Viscum; species Viscum album. The sequence goes on along the minus strand of OY728160.1, from coordinate 1,354,814,209 downwards.
ATTCCAATGACCAACATTGGATTAAATGGTAAAAATATATTCTAATATAACTTTAAAACAAATTCAAAATATAATCTAATCATATAAATAAATTAGATTAAAAAGAGGTTTTGAATTAAAATACAACAGTTTTCACTTATTCATTAAAAATGAATTTTATTGGAAAAATAACAAAAACATACACAAAGTAAATTTTGATGTCCCGATTTTAAAGAAAGATTTTATTTGTTCTAATAGAATGTATAAGAGTGAAAAAAACTATTCTTAAAGAGGGTTCTCCATCAAAAGGTGATAAATCGACCTTTTAGTGAATATTAGAGTATTTATGCTTAAAATTGAATTCTTTTCTTATTTTAAGACTTTATCTTTTATTGGATAAATGTAAAAACATTTAACAAAAATATATAATCATATTTTAGTTATTTCTATTCATTCCTTCCAATAAAACGGCTACATGTTAACTACCATTTGAAATAATATTATGATATTATTAGTGTGCAACGTAAGATTTCAAAGAAACTCGTTGTTGCGTATTGGGTACATTATCGACCATAGAAACCCATTTAAAGTAAAATTAATATTTAATTCCCAAATATTAATAAATATTAAAATTTCTTATTCTTTATTTACTTGGGATGTTACATCCTTCCCCCCTTTTGGGAATTGCGTCCTCACAATTTTAAAATTGGGCTCGAAAACATCATTGAAAGTCCCACATCAGAACAAGGGTCAGTAAAAATATCAATTTAAAATAAAGAGAGAGAAGTAAAATGGTCAGCTGAGTTAACCCATACTAGGATTCCATGTAAGAAAACATGGACATGGAATAGAAAAAAAGGGTCATGTTCTGAGGGATAGTGATAGAAAACATGTTTAGGAGAAAGTTAACCACCAGGAAATCACAGACTTGCGATGGGTTAAATGGTTTTTGATTCCCCAGTAGGAAAAGTTAACATACAACATTTTAGTTTTAAGTTAATTTTCATTGAGAAATTTATTTACGAGCTTAACTAAATCATAAGGAAACATACTTACTTGTGTATACTTTCATCTCTTATTAGATTTCTTACACAAACTCATATTTTCTTCAAAAGATGAGGATTTAGAAAGACTTGTTCAAATTAAGAGCGCTATAATCAACTTTTAGGGAATCACCTAATCCACAAAATAGAACTATATATTTTCCATGTCTTTAGATCAAAACAAAAACAAAAAAAAAAATTCTTAGTACGAGATCAGATAATACCCAAAAAGGATAATCCTTTATAAAAAGAAAATCTATTCTTAATCTCCAAAATTTGTCCAAAAAACCCAAAGTTCATCAAAGACCATTCAATAAAAATCTATCTATAAAATTCTTTAAATTAATCCAAACTATGAATTAAACCCAAATCTCCAAAGGATTTAATCACATAGTCTTCCAAGATAAATCTGAACATTTATCTCCAAATAACATCAGTTACTATTAATGTCTCAATTTGAAAAGTAATTAGCCTAATCACATATCCTCCCTGATAGGTTAATCATTTCAATAGATAACCCAAAATAAATTTATTCTTAATTAATAAAATCATATAACTAAAAAGAATTAGTCAAACTAACCAGGGACTTCATGTAGCCCAGTGGTAGGCGATAAATACCAGTAGCACTTTGGTTGTGGGTTCTATTCTCGCAGCTTCGTCCGATGCGACGGGTTGTCACACGGGCTACGTGTTGTCCTTTTTCCATAACTACATAATTCTTATAACATTCCCCCAAAAAATATAAAATCTTCAAAAAAAAAAACCATAACATAATTTAACCTCAAGTTTATCTCATGCCTTTCATTTTCCATCATAACATATAGTAACCCATAATTACCTCAAAAGTATGGATCATATAAACCCTAATGGTTACCTTTATAATTATTACCTAAACTTCCACATTGAGTTGGTTATCTCGTACATGATTCATTAGATAACTCACCAAGGTTCAAGTGGTTAATCATGACTCCTGATATTTGGTTAAGAAAAACCACAAGAGTTCTCATTGCAACTCCCATATCACTCAGTTGTTCTTTCAGAAAACCGTCACAATTTTCTTCACATCCACTATTACTTTGGTGCCTTCTAGATCCATCCATTTACTAAAACCAAAAAGGTCAGTGTGATTATATCATTATATTCATCATATAATACTATGATATAATTATTCACATTATCTTAAACTCATTCACTTTATCTAAAACTATAACTCTTTCTGAAATCCTAACCATTATGGTAATGCCACTTATGCTTAATGAATACCCTAAACTCTAAAGTTATCTAAACCGACCTTTGATACCAACTATAAGGACCCAACCTTAAAAAATTACATAATCTTGAATTAAATGAATAATTCATATTGAGGATCTTTTCAGGTTTAGTGTTTTAGAGAATTAGGACATAACTATTACGTCTCACAAGATTACAAAGTAGACACTTCTACTCAGTTTCCATTTTTTTCATAAAATAAAAACTCTTAAAAAGAAACATGTCTAGTTCCATGTTTTAGATAGAATGTCTTTCCTTGATCCCATCCTTGACCCTATTCACCTTTAAGTCATGTGGAAAACATTTCAAAAACTTAAGATGAGCATAAAAATCTCAGTAAGGGATATAAAAATATAGAATTAAAACATTAGTCCATGTATACATAAGAATCAATGAAATCATACTTTACTCATAAAACATAAGCACTTCAACATACCTCATGAAATCATAATATTTATGAATAAATCATAGAAATCATAAGACATAAAGGTAACTTTAGGCATTCATAACATTCTTACATAGGGAGTAACCCTCATGGTTACGTTTGGAATACCAATCATAGTATATTCCCTAAATATCTTCGGGGAAACCTTAGTGTTTAACCCCTTCGCGTTACCCAATGCATTGGAGAGCTATGTCGAGCTCAATCGCCCTTAGTTTATCACGGAACCACCCGTCTTCATAAACAATTCCCAAGAACCATAAAATAATCATATCGCATAAAACATGCATAAAGGAAACATAAAATTTCCACATTTCAATAACAAGATATCAATAAAACACATTGATATAATAAAAACATTATCAAAACCATTTTCAATACCAAAATAAAAGAAAAGTAAATCATGGTATTTATTTTTCATTTAAAAAAAGTTATGGCTTGTAGAGGAAGCCGAAACTCAAATAATGTTCATGACGGTGGAGAAGTCGTTGTCGCCACATATGTAAGACAAAAACATCCCCTTTTGTCATTTAGTAAAATTCTTCGTATAAAAATATTACTTTTGAATAAAAGTAAAAGTCAAAGGGGTTTATACACCATATAAAAGAAAGTTGGGTATAAAACAAAATATGCCTCAATGAAAGGAGATCGAGACGAAGTCCCATACCACTTTGAAGCTTTTGAAAAGGTTTTAAAACATTCATGTCCATATAAATAAATCCTTAAAACAATTTTTAAAACATAGACATGGATGATAAATGTTTAAAAGAATAAATCTTTAAAACCATTTAAAACAATGTTTTAATAAATGATTCCTTTTCCATTTTGAACATTTAAATTATAAGCCATGTGAAAGTAGACCATTTTAAAAACTTTTAAATGACTTGAGTATAGACATAATATGGATATGTAATGTCAAAGGGTATGTATATACACTTTAAAAGGAATAAAAGTGCATATCCTCAAGAAGTGTCTCAAGGAAGAGAAATTGAGACGTAATCCCATTCAAAGATAATGTCATTAATTCAAGGATAAATCAATGAAATAATTATGTGTGACAAGTATAAATACACCAAATATAAGTGGATATCAAGTGTAAAACAATCATAGTTCATTGACACATACTCTTGGAAAAACAAAACCAATGATATAGATATTTAACTCAATGAAATGAGATTGAGTTATGATTTCCCATACAAGTTCATATAAATTAAGTAAGAATTTATTTGTGAGATTATTATGTGTATAAGTAGTATATACACACAAAGGTTTGTGGAAATTAGAAAATAGAGATTCCACACATAATATTTGAATAATAAAATCAAGAAGTAGAGGTTTAACCCAAAGAATTGAATGTGGGTTAAGAAGTTCCCTTACAGAAATCCGACAGCCTAACAACATCACTTTAGAATTCATAAAATGAGATGATGAGAGATTAAAAGGGGTATCTCATCAATTGGAAATAACATTTATAGAAATAAGGATATATATAATAACATATCCCATCATAATAATATTAAAAGACCTAACAAAAAGAAGTCTTTTAAAATGGGGAGGGTGAAATGTTCCCTTACCGATTTGGGTAACTTTTGAAACATACACCCCATGGAAGAAGGACCAAAAAAATGATGATGTAAATAACCATAAATGATAGTATATTAAACAAAAAGTAGAATCATGGTAAGTACATACACCACTCAATGGAGATAGTGACAAATATAGCATGAATGTCACAGAAATAAGAAGTGAGATAACATATCCCCTTACGAAAATTCGGCGGCCTAACGGCACCACTTAAAACTTTCAAAAATGGATTGAAGATATCAATTAGGGTATCTAATCATATGAACATAAAAAGTACAGTAAGATTAATATATAATAACATCTCCCAACATAATAAAGTGGAGCTTAAAAGAAGTGACATAAAAGAGAGTACTTAAAAAGAAAGAGAGAGGTTGGATCCCTTACCTCAAGTCCGATTTGTCTTGTTCGTTTCTTTATGTTACTGAATAATAAACTTTGGTCAATTACTATTTTCTTAAGGAACGCCTTTAAAGTTTATTTTTCAATTCATATCACATATTATCATGTTATAATAATTAGTTAATTATGTGAGTTCATATCATACGTTTTGACGATGTTCGGTATATGAGTCAAAAATAAACTTGTTTGAAAAGAATTTCCCATGTAGTTATAAGTACATAATATCCAGAATGCTATTAATGATTTAAATATCATATATATACATTATATATTCATTTTATAAAATTCCATAACATTTCGAGATAAAAAATGAAATGCACCGTTCATGGAGACGATAGGCCGTACGTACGCATGAACGCTACTTTCATTTCTTTGTCACATTAATGGAATTAAAACTAAATGAGATATATATATATATATTATAATTCCAGTATAATATATATTTTATATAAGTCACATTAGTTCATTAATTTCATTCTTTATACATTCCATGTATTTCATGAACGAGTCACATCACTTGAGTGGGCGGTAGTCCACACTTCCTCAAATGAAATTATCGCATTTTCACAACATAAAAAGAATAAAGGTATGTTTCAAATGTAAAATACAGAAGCATAGAGAAGAAAAAAATATAATATATATCATAAATAAATATAGTTCCATCATAATGGCCACCATGAGAGGTGGTAGGAGAAGATAGAACAATCATCGTTTTGTGAGGCAGTAATTCGCCATCCACGGAAACTGTATGTTCTTTAACCATTAGACAGAGGTGTGTGTAAGTGTATCTCGAGTACTTATCATATAAAAATACTAGTATATTTAATATAATAGTTTTGTTATAAAATAAAGGAATAAAAAGAGTTTAGGGTGTTGGAGAAGCAAAATAAAATAAAAGAACATTAGATAAGACTTTACCTTTAAATCGGGTAACTCCCATTGGTTTGAACCAAAAGGGTTTCTTGAAGAGATTTCTGCCTAAGGGAAGGATTCTATGATTAAGAGAGGGATGTGTAGAGATGAAATGAGTAGAGTTTTTCTGAGCCAATATCTTGAGAGGTGTGGGTAAGGAGGTAGAGGTGGGGGCCTTTTATAAGAAGGAGGAGGGGAACTCTTGGAAAGTCTTGAAAAGTTACGTTCTTATAAAATGATTTTCATATATTAAAGGTCCCAAAATTATATATTTCTTGGATAAGGTGATAAGGGTTTGAAATAAACCCATATAATAGGTTTTTGACAAGTTTAAATCTTATATTTTACCTCATCTTATCATTTTATTTAAATCGTTCATTAATGAGGTAATCACTGCATCATCACGGTGTCATAAATAAATTTATTTATTTAATGTATAAAAATTATAAAATAATATCATGATGTAGGAAATCTTTATATCTTTATAATGAATATTTATAGTCAAAAATATGACTTGTATAACCCCATGTAAAAATTGTTTTAGTAAAACAATACATATTTGCGACACTTTTATTTTTAGTTTAAATAAAAAGTTATTAATGTCATTTTCTTACACAAGTGGCTCCATGGGGTCCCCAAGTTGACCCATGGATTTTCTTGGTCGTCCATGACTCATCCAATAAGGGTAGGTCATGTGTCAAGGTAATTTCATATTATTATAACATTATTTTTATCTTAAATTACACTAATTACCTTTAATTGCGATTAATAAAACTTAAAAGTTACTATTCACCAAATAATTATTTTCATCCCATTGAACCACATTTTACATACTAATGACAAACATGTATGTCAGATTTTTGAAGTTCAATTCACAGAAGTGATAAAGTTTTATCTAAACGAATAATCAGTTTTTTTAACTACCACTTAGTGGTTTTACTATTCATCAAAAATAGAAGTTTTTCAGAAAAATATCAAAAATTCACCAAATCTATATTTGATATTCCGAATTCAAAAATGATGTCTATTTTAAAAAATTCAAAACATATAAGTTGCATTAATCAATTTAATAATTAGTTTCCATTGTCAAAACAAATAGCGTGTTTTTAAGAAACAAAATATATCAAAAGATTGACACTAGTTTAAGTCCAATTTCAAAGTGAAATTAATTCCAATGACCACCATTGGATTAAATGGTAAAAATATATTCTAATTTAACTTTAAAACAAATTCAAAAGATAATATTTTAATATAAATAAATTAGATTAAAAAGAGATTTTGAATTAAAATACAACATTTTTCACTTATTCATTAAAAATGAACTTTATCGGAAAAATAAAAAAAAACATACACAAAGTAAATTTTGATGTCCTGATTCTAAAGAAAGATTTTATTTGGTCCAATAGAAGGTATAAGAGTGACCAAAACTATTCTTAAAGAGGGTTCTCCCTCAAAAGGAGATAGATCGACCTTTTAGTGAATATTAGAGTATTTATGCTTAAAATTGAATTCTTTTCTTATTTTAAGCCTTTATCTTTTATTGGATAAATGTAAAAACATTTAAAAAACATATATAATCATATTTTAGTTATTTATATTCATTCCCGCCAATATAACGGCTACGTGTTACCTACCATTTGAAATAATATTATGATATTATTAGTGTGCAATGTAAGATTTCAAAGAAACTCGTTGTTGTGTATCGAGTACGCTACCGACCATAGCAACCACTTTAAAGTAAAATTAATATTTAATTCACAAATATTAATAAATATGAAAATGTATTATTCTTTATTTACCTGGGATGTTACAATTAGATCACTGTTCTAGTCATTTTTTAATCCCACCAGTTCCTATATGAAATGAAATAAGTCAAGCATATTAAGCATAATAATTTTACAAGGTCCCTCCCACCAAGCCCATAATATAGATAAATACATATTTGTTATATTTGTTATCATTAGGCTCAAAACTTAATCCACTTATATGCTAATGGATTACAAGAAGTCAAGGAAATATATCATCATTATCCCACTATGAATTCCTCTTGATAGAATACAGGAATCCTTCGTATTTACAAAGAATGTTTTTAAATAGAATGAAAATATCTCATTTGTTGTTCATGATATCACCACATCAATGGTTGATCTTTTTCATGCCATGTTAAGAGTCTACTAAACAAATTGCAAGGTCATACAACTGATGGATTTGTGCACTAAAGGAAACACCATGGGGTGGAGGTTTAGACCATTCTATCGTGTATTCTTGTGTGCACCACAATATAGTGCAAGACACTATTTTGGTGGGTTTTGCATGGTATTGTCACATTATATTATAATTTGCTGGAATAGATCCTATTTATCTTCTTTGGATATCACTATAAATTATTCATCATTTGATTATGATTATGAAGAGATAGAACATCTTGCACAATTCTTTAAATGTTAAAAAATCAATGAGGAAATTTACTAAGCATTTCAAAGTGTTGATACATATAGAAAATTTATGAAATGTTCTAATAAATACTGGCTAACCATTTGATGTTGTTCAAGGCCTATATAAATTGGTTCATTCCTCATGCAAGTCATTCAATTCCACAACGTTGAGACTCCTGTTTGAATTCATTAAACTGATATAATAATTGATATCTCTCATATCTATATTATTTAAACACAAGGATTTAGAAGACTAGGAATATAAAGAGATCCTTTTTGAGCATTAGGAGGTTAATATGATCCTTGGATAACACTAAAGGAAGGAGGCTTCCAGCTTCATCATGGAGATCTTAATCAAATTCTTTTGAATGGATTTTAAAGGATAGATCGACTAGAGTAAGGTACACCATTCTTGTTCTTCATTTATATTAATTCCAAATATATAGATCTATTTTGGGTTTAAATAGGTTTTGAAGTTATTGTTACACTATGTTTTAGATGTTATAAATCCCTCTGAAACTCTTTAGTGGAATTTGAGTAACGGTTAATGAGTTAACCAATTCCTGGGAACTCTCACACATAAACAATGATGAAGTTTGGATCCCCACTAAGAATATCCATTATTAATACAAAGAGTTTCATATCCAAATGAATTCAGGAAATGAAGTATTTTGATATGTTCACATGTGTTGAATTTAGTACCCTAGAACTGAACTTCTTGATACATGATTACATGTTTTCATTTCTAATGAATCTTTTTGATCCCACAATGATTATTCATAAGTATTAATTTTGTATGTGATAACTTCCCCAGAATATATGTCACACTGAGAATTCATAACAGTTTTATACCATGATGCGAGCCACGAGATGCTAATATATTATTATTGAATATATATTCTATAGCTGGATGATATCATTTGATGAGACATAGATGATATATGCTATCAGTGGTGGAGACTCATAGGAATTTGAGGAGCCCTCTCATAGTGGACCTCGTCATAATTTCCAATGAATGGATTATGAGAATAGACTATAAAAAAGGAAATCCAAGTTTTTATTTGTTGTTGGATGTTCTTATCTACAGATGTATGTATTGGTACTGGTACATTGAGATTTTCATTAGTGGATATCATGAATTTTTTACTTTAGTGTATTGATGAAAACCTTTATGACATGTGCTTGCTATGAAGTATGATTCGTTGGGTGTGTCATGAGTGATATTGAATTAATGGATAATTCAAGAAAGTATTTATCCCTTATATCCCTTAAAAAAGTTAATATCGCATTCCCTTTAATGGGAATGTAACTGCATGCATAAATCCACGATCATGGTGTTCTGTGAGCAATTTCATTTTCAGAAATTCAAATAAAGAGACATCGATCATATAGGTTGATGAAACCATCATGAAGACTTATTGATTTGAGACATCATGATAAAGGGATTATATTACATGGTAAGCATTCACAGGAGGTTAGATGTCGTTGTGACATTAAATTTTTTCTCTATGCATGTCTTTGCATGTTGATAAATGATAACCTTAAACTTTAGACAACTATTCCTATACTGAGAAATAGGTTTAGAGGGTAACACACTAAGTATATCTATATAATCAGTTAAATTAAATTATTTAATTTAACATATTAGAATAAATACTATTTAGTTGGGTTTGATTAATCACCATAATTTAATCAAAAGTTATTAAATAGAATAAGTGAGTTAAATAATAATAAAAAATATTTTTTTCATAGCTTGTTGAATATAATATTTATTATAATTATCGATGAATAATGCAGTGATATTTATTTAATAAATAAATAGTCACTATTAAAGGATCTATAAATCTTGATGAGGGAAAGCAGACCAAGCTTAATGGTATAATTGAAAATGTAAAGAGTATGAACCAAGTATCCCAGAGTTAGTGGTTACTTTGTTACATTGACACTGGATACAAGATATCACACCCCCTAGGATCAAATTGCTTAGTAGTATTGGAAAAATTGATACATACTTGAATCTCACATTACATTAGAAAACATAAAATAAAATATATTATTTTCTTTAAGAACACTATAACCCCTTTAGAATATCCCTTAATATTAATCATAAAACACTTTATGGTATTATGGGGAATGGAAACATAAGAAAAGGGTGAGCTTAGATTTTTAGTAAGTGTGTGCATACAATGAAATATAAATATGACAAAAATAACATGGAAAAAATAAATGGTGATGAGATAATTACATATAAATAATATCATGAGTTAGAAACTTATCCATGGATATCATAAAAAATAAAATTATTACATTGAAAACAATAACTAATCTCATAATTTAGGAATGAATAAAATTGGACATTATAAACATACCATTGAGGTCTTCTACCAAAACATCTTACATGAATGGGTTAGGCCTCAATCACTACCCAATCTAGTTTGTCTCATGAGACCTACCGATACATAGAGGGGATATAAAGGGCCCTTCCCATCACTTAATAAGTCCAATTAATTCCTCAAATTAAAGGGGTGAAATATAATCAACATAAAAAATTTGTATTGAAACTAGCATACACATTGTTAATAATTACCCCAAATAATAAACATAATTATAAACCATCCAGAGTAATATGGTGAATGATATCAAAATAGTACATCCTCAATCAAAATGATCACAAACCATATATAGAAACAATAAGGATGGTATCATTATAACATATACATATTTGAGCATAATTAAAATAAGGTTTATTGTTTTTTATGGATAAAAATACCATAAAAATATCATTAAAAAATTCTTGAGGAAAATTACTTTTTATACTTTGAAAATAACTTTTAAAAGATTAAAAATTTCTAGAATATTTGAAAAAAACATTTACTTTTAAAATAATCATATAAAATTTTAAAGTAATCTTGAAATCAAATATAATTCATGATTGCATGAATTCCTTTCATGACGTATAATTTAAAAAAAATTCATTTCATATTATTGCAAAAATGTCAAAAAGTACCACATTTGAAAAAAAAATCAAACCATTTTGTAAAAAGTAAAACATGAGTGAATATTCCTTTAATAAATAATTTATATAATTTTGGAAAAATTTATGAAAATATATTTAGAAAACATGGATATGGAAGAGAAAGCATTTTCGACTGAAGAAATCTATAAAGTCAGCTTTCATTAAAAACATTATCTCAATAATTTTAATTACCAAGGAGAGTAAAATGGTACTATTTCTTGAAAATTTCATGAATGAACACAGAGGAATAAAATATATTGGGTTTAAGAAATAAATTTCAAATAATTCCCCCCAAGAGATACTTAAACATAAACAATCCCAAATAATGATAAGATTATGAAATAATCTCTTAGCTCAGCTCCGATTTCCTTCATATGTGTTTGAACCTCCCATATAACAAATATAAAATTTTAAAAATTTATTTAAAAACCATAATAATATATATCATACCATATATAACTTACCCATAATCTTTTATCACCTATTTATTTACAATTATTTATTAAAATCACTATTTTGGGTAATAACTCTTTCGTTTTTCATGTATATTTTAGTATGGTTGTTTCTATCTTTGTAATTTGATCATGTTTACACCATAAAAAAAAATTAATAATGATATAAACATAATATATATTCATTATATATGTTTTTTAATAATCTATAGAATTTAGAGATAAAATAATTAACTGCGCCGTTCATGGAGACGATATGGAATACGTACGCATGAACGCTGTTTCCATTTTTCAATGGATGGAATTAAATAAAGATAAATAATAATACACCTTTATATAATTATTATATCATATAAATAATATATACCCCTAAAATAAATCCTCATTACCATCTAAGTAAAATAGAAATGAAAAACAAATCACATCTGTTCGTGGAGGTGGTAGTCCACATGTATGCACGAGTGACACTATAGTTTCACAACGGATTGGAGGGTATGAAGGTATATATAATATTAACATTAAAGAAGTTTAATTATTTTTTAAATATCATATATAAACATTAAAACCATAATAATTCTCATCCATAAAATATGGGGATGAAAAATGAATTATTTCGCTATGTGGAAATGGTAAGCCATACGTATGCACAAATGACACTTTCACTTCCCATTTAATGGGAAAGAAGGTGGATAATTGTGGTTTCATAATAATGATAAAATTTTCGTATATTGAGGATATAAATGTTACTATTTGATGGTAATACCAGATATTGGTCGATATGGATGGCTCAAAGTAGTGTGAAGAATTGGGGGGCTTCCTTTTATAATTGAGGGGAGGGACATTCTTGAAATTTCATAAAATATTAAATTTATATAAATTAATTTAGATTTCAAAATGGATCAAAATTGATAATATTCAAATATAAGATGATTATGAGTCTAAATAATCTCATAAAATAAAATTTGGACATTTTTTGGGTGTAGTTTCTCTCCTATCTTTTAGTTTTAACCCTTGTTAACCCTTTTGACAATTGTCATAATATTAAATTTTTCTACCCTTTAAGTACTAATAATGTTACTATAAAATATAAAAAACCCATAAATGGAACCTGGTTGATGTTAAAACAACATACCATTCATTTTTATGAATCTAATATTTTTATGATTTTAAACAATTTAATAAAATATTATTTATTATAAAATATCATTAATGTCATTTTAACACCATTCATTTAATTTTACATAAAATATATCAATAAAAATGGGGAATTAAAATATAATTATTTAAAATGTATCTAATATTTCTTATAGTCTATAAAATTCATGTGATATATTAACTCATTCAAATTATATTACTTTTTATATTTTTAAAATTATTTATTAGTTTTTATGTTAATTAAATAAATATCGTATTAACACTGCACAAACATTTAAGGTAATTATATAATTTATAAAAATTATAAATAAATTTATATCATGAAAATAATTTTATTAAGATCAAAATTGATATTTATTATTTTTGATATATTTCTATTTTCCCTATGGAGGCATATTATAGGTATTTAAAACTAATAGAGTGACATTTTGTAACTTTCTTTGCTTTAAATATTATACGGGTCATTTTCAAGGAAAAGTGTCCCTTAGAAAACTCAATTTAAATAATAAGGTGATTATAGTATAATTAAATTCATACAATAAGAATTAGGATGAAAAAAATGGAATTTTCACATATTTTTAACTCAGATTAATCTAATTTACCCTTTATTGAGGTGATAAATTTTACCATAGATACTATTTAAAATACTTAATATAAAAGGGACCTATTTACCAAATTTGAAAATTCTTATTCCAAATATGGAATCAATTTTATCAAATTCTACACATATAATTTTTATAAATTAATTTTAAAACAAGTGTACAAAACATGATGAAATCCATTTTTTAGAAAAATACAATTATTCTTAAAGAAACCTTTTTTGTATAAGAAATGTTTTTATACCAAAAAAAATTATAAAATTGATTCCAATGAACCTAATTGGATCATTAATAATATAATATAACTAATTTTACTTTGAAAATTTTTTAAAATAAAATAAAACTTTGTAAATATTTGAAATAAAAATAAAGTTTTCAATAAAAATCAATATTTTTCACTATTCACTGGAAAATAAATATTTCTAAAAAGATCCAAAAATTTCACGCTAAGATAATTTTGGTATGATTATTTAAAATATGATATAATTTTTATAAAATAAAATTTTTATAAGTTCTAGAAAATGATTATTATATTCAATAAAAGGATAATGAGAATCGTTTTTTTAATGAAACATATTTCTCAAACATAAAATAACATTACTAAAAATTGAGTAGTTATTTACTAACAATAAATAAATAAATTTTTATTTAGTAGGTATTTTAAATATATTTCAAAATTCATTTAATACAATTCATACACACTAATTTAATTTCTAGACTATAATAGTCATATTTAAATAATAATATTTCATGGTTCCTTTATGATAGGTGTTGTATATCATATATGCTATCAAATATAGAGTTATTTTAAAATATAAGGGTGTTACATTATCCCCCATCAATAAATCTCATCCTCACAATTTTTAACTTTTGTTAGGTAATCAATGGTTTTACATTTGGAAATTCCTTTATGGAAAACCCACATCGTAAAATGGGTCAATAAAACAACCTCTTAAAAAGAGGGAAAGGGAAGTATTAAGGTCACCACAAAACTAGGTTTGTGAATATGAGAAAACCATTGAGAAGTGTAAATATATAATAGTAAGAGAAAAATTATGCCCAAGGATTAATTAAGAGTGATAGTGTACATGTTCGTGAGAAATTTAACCATCACAAAACTATAAATTTATGAGGAGTTAAAAGACCATTGATTTCTAAATAATAAAATTAAAGGAATAAAGTTTTTAGGACCATTTTTTAAAGATGAGGGATTATTTTACTATCCATATAAAGAAATAAATAAAATAAACATACTTGATTTATTTTCATTTCATAAGAACAATCTCATCCTTTGGTCGTGCTTCGATTAATTTCTACTTCATCTCTTAGATTGATAAATGGATATTCGAGATGATTTTTTTCATTATTGAAGCAATTTTAATGAATCATAAGATCTAAAAGTTATTAATTAAAACTATAAATATTTACGAAAACCAAAATGGTCACCACAAGTTATCCAATATGATAAATCATACATTGACCTCAAACAATAATATCTAAAGTTCAACTCAATCCATTCCATAAGTAGTTAAGCATAAGACTCATCCAAAATATTACAAAATATATTCGAACCCCAAAAAAATTCATAAAAAATTTGTCCCTATACAATATAATCTAGTTTATAATGTCACATTACAAACATGTGAATACCATGATCACATATACTAATAACATGAATCACCATTAAATTTATCCTTATTCTATATAACCCATAAATCGAAAAATGCAGTAAACTCTATCATAAAGTACTTTTTCATCAAATCACTAACCCTTTTCAAGGTAAAAAATACCACCCCATTAAATTTTTCAATTTTAATATTCTCTTTATCCCAACTAAACATTATTAACTCCACATCAGAATTCATTAAGGGTTATCTTTTTCTTATTCATGCATTTTACAAAAATATCACCATATCACTAATTAATTTTCTTGTTTATTAGTACCATTCAACATGTACATTCAAATATCTAAAAAAAATATTGTAGTACAATCCTTATACGTTTCTTGATTCTTATAACCCATATATCATCGATAAAATATTTCAGGAACATAATTCTTCAATCCAAATACACATGTAATTTAATAATTCCACTATGGCTATAGTAACAACATAATCTTAACCATAATTCATTTTATTCTTCTGAGCTATATTCCCTTGATGATTGGGGAATTAATTTTCATAGTGCCCCATCCACTTACAGTTGAATCATTTCACATTGACAAATTCTTTCTTTCCTATGCATTTATGAGCCTGGTGTCTTTTCTCTCCACACCTATAGCAAACTACAATTCCTTCAAAGAAAGTACCAGGATGTTTCTTTCTACAATTATCACATGTGGTAAAGTACTTATTTAACTTCATACCTTTATCCATGTTTTAATCTTTCATCCTTTTATTCTCTTAATTTCCTTCAAGGCTGTAAGAGTTGGAGAGTTATTTCTCTGTCTTGATAGCACATGATACTATATCCTCATATGATGAGAATGTCTGGGATACTAGTTCCCTTAAATTGATTGGATTAATACCATAAAATAAAAGACCAATCTTGCTATTTGGATTATGTACATAGTCCATGGTGTGCCTTCCTAACCTTGTAAATTTATATTTATAATTAACAACATCTTCTTCTTCCTTTTGTCTCACACTCAAGAATTTTATATCCACATATACTTGTTGTTCATGAGGGAAATATTTTTACAAGATAATATTCTTAAAATCATACCATTACATACTCTATATTTCCCCCCCCAATCTTAGTGTTTTGAATCAAAGACCACCATTGATCCACATCACCTGACAGACGATAAACTACAATAACAATATTCTCCTTATCATTACTTTCTAAAGAAAGAAATATATTCTCAGAAGAACTTATCTAGTTCTTAGCTACAAATGGATTTTTAGTCCCATTAAATGATGAAGGATACTAACAATGAAGAGGTTTAACATTATTACACCGCATTGTGGATCAACAGGATTCCTACATGGGAAATGTTATTGCTCATAACCTGATTTAGTTGTCCCAATATAGTTATAATTTATTCTGCTCTATCTGAATCCCTAACTGAATATCACATTACATTACATTATAAAACAAAAAATAAAACACAATATTTTATCAAGATACCACACCCTAAATGTTCAAATAATTTTATCATTATTAGAAAAATAGATACGTACCTGAATCTCACATTACATTAGAAAACATAAAATAAAACACAGTATTTTCTTTGAGAACACCATATTCCCCTTTAGTATATCTCTATATATCAATCATAAAAAACTTCCTAGTATCATGGGGAAAGGATACATAAGAAATAAGTGAGCTCAAATTCTCATTTTGGGTATGCATACAATAGAATCTAAAAAAGGGATAAAAAATATGGCAAGAATAAATGATGATAAAGTAATTCCATATAAAAATTCTCATGAGATAGAAAATTATCCATATATATAATATAAAATCAAATAATCACATGGAAATCACAAAATAATCTCATAATGAGGGAATTAATAATTATAGACATCATAAACATATCATCAAGACCTCATGCCAAGACATATTACATAAATGGGTAAGGCCTTAGCCAATACCCAAACTAGTTTATATTATGAGACCAATCGTTCCATCGAGGGGATATTGTAGGCCCCACCCATCAATTACTATAAAAAATTCATTCCTCATATGAAATGGGTGAACAATAATCAATATAAAACATTTTTATTGAAATTATTATTCAAAATGTTAATAATTATCCCAATCAATAAACATAATCATAAGCCATCAAGATTAATAGGTTGAATGGTATCAAAATTGTACATCCCTAGTTAAAATGATCCTAAATTACCCATATAAATAATAATGATGGTATCATTACAACATATCCCTAGTGGAGAATAATTAAATTAAGGGTTGTTTTCATTAATGAATAAAAATACCATAACAATTTCATTAAAAAACATTCTTGAGGAAAACACCCTTTTTTATATTGAAAATAACTTAAAAAAATAGAAATTTCTTGATTTTTTGGAAAATTGTTTAATTTAAAAATAATCATTGAAACATGTAAATTAAGATTAAAATAAAATCGTGGTCATGATGGTAGGAAATTAAATTCATGTTTAATAAGCTAAAAAACATTCATTTCATACTATTGTAAAAAGGTCAAAAGTACCTCATTTAGAAAATGATAAGAAGATTAATTTCAAACTAACATATAAAAATTTAAAAATGGGTAAAAATTTATTTAATAAATCAATTGGAGAATTTTTAATATGTTATTGAAAATAGTTTTAGAAAACATGGATATGAATATAAAAGGATTTTCGACCCAAAAGATAAATAAATTCATCTTTTCTTGAAAACATTTTCTCAATTATTTTAAGTAACGAGGAGAGAAAAATGGTACTATTTCTAAAAAATTTCATGAATAATTATAGGGGAATAAAACAAAATAGGTTTAAGAAATAAATATAAAATAATTTCCCTAGGGGAAACTTAAACATAAACAATCCTAAATAATGATGAGATTGTGAAAAAAACACTTACCTTAGGTATGATTTCCTTTATATGTGTTTTAAAATACTCTATAAAAAAATATATTTATTATAAATATATTATAGGACAATATTAATATATATCATACAATATATTACTTAATTATAATCCTTTATCATCTGTTTACTAACAATTATTTGTTAAAATCTCTCTTTTGGGTAATAACTGCATCATTTTTTCATTTATGTTTTAGTAAGAAAGTTTTGGTATTTGTATGTTGATAAAGTTTATATAATCTATTGAAAATTAATAATTATATAAAAATAATATATATTAATTATATATATATTTATAGTAGTCTATAAAAGTTATTGAAAGAAAAATGAAAAGACCGTTCATGGAGATGGTAGGTCGGACATACACATGAATGCTGTTTCCATTTTTCGACGGATAGAATAAAATAATGGTAAATAATAATTAAATTTTAAAAAATTATTATTTAATATGAATAATATATATTCATAATATCCATCCTCCTTACCATCCATGTAAAAAAGAAATTAAAAATGAATCACATCACTTCATGGAGGTGGTAGTCCACACGTACACACAAGCGACGTTATCGTTTCCCAACATATTGAAATGTGAGAAGCTAGATATGATATTATCATTAAGAAAGTATAATTATGTTTTAAATATAATATATATACATTAAAACAATAATAATTCCCATCCATAAAATATGGTGATGAAAATTGAATTGTATTTCTATGTGGAGATGATAAGTCGTACGTACACACGAGCGATACATTCACTTCCCATTTGACTGGAATAAGGGTGGATAATGATGGTTTCATAATAATGATAACATTTAATTATATTTAAGAAAATTATTTTACCATTTTATGACAAATACCATGTATTTCGAGGAGTTAAAATAATAAGTAAAAAAAGTAATCGGTTAAGGTGATTACCTCTTCTATGGAAGAACTCTATTGGATATCCTCTTAAAGGTGCTAGGTTTAGTCTTTTGAGGATACCAACACCTAAAAAACGTGTATAATGATGTTAATAATAGAAATGGGTAGGGTATGGTTGAGATAGATGTCTCAAAGTGGGGTCAAGAACTGAGAGAAGAGGTATCCTTTTATAATTGAGGGGGGGGGGGCATTCTTTGAATTTCATAAAATATTAAATTAATATAAATTAATTTTGATGAAAAAATGGAAATATTTAATAATACTATAATATAACATGATTTTGAGTCTAAATAATCTCACAAAATAAAATTTATACATTTTTTGTGTATCTTTTCATCTCTATATTTTAGTTTTAACCCTCCATTAACCTTTTTAATAATTATCATAATATTAATATTTTTTACCATTTTCGTGTTAATAATATTACTATAAAATGAAAAAACCAATAAATGTACCATTCTCTATGTTTAAAACCATTTCCCATTCATTTGGATAAACATAATATATTTTTTATTTTTAAATCATTTAATAAAATATTATTTATTATAAAATATCATTATTGTCATTTTTAACACTATTCATTTAATTTGACTTTAAATATATCAAGAAAAAGGGTAAATTTTAATATAATGATTTTAAACCTCTTTAATACTGCATAAAGTTCCAGAAAACTCATGGTACACATTAAACCATTCAATTTATATTACTTTTAATATTTTTAATATTTTTTATTTTTCTGTTAATTAAATAAATATTATATTGACATTGTATAAGCATTTAAGGTAATTATATAGTTTATAAAAATTATAAATAATTTTATATAATAAAAATAATTTAATTAAGATCAAAATTGATATTTAGTTTCATTTATATCTTTCTTTTGTACTTATGTGGACACATAATAGATATTTAAAACTAAGTGAGTGACATTTTGTAACTTTCATTACTTTATGTATTATAAGGGTCATTTTCATGGAAAAGTGTCCATTAAACAAGTAAATTTGGAGACTAAGGTGATTAGGGTTGAATTAAATTCATAAAATAATAATTTGGATTTTTTTTGTCTTATCTCTTAGTTTTAACTTAGATTTACCCAATTTACCCTTCACTAGGCTGATAAATTTTACCATAGTTACTATTCATAATATTTGTAAATAAAAGAGTCATGTTTACTAAATTTGATTCTATTGATTAAAAATGTTGAATCCATTTTATCAAATTAAATATCTATAATTTTTAGAAATGAATTTTAAAATAAGTGCACAAAATATGATGAAAACCACTTTTTAGAAAAATACTGTTTTTCTTAAAAATGCATTTTTTTTATAATTTTTTTTACACTAAATTAAATTTTAAAACTGATTAAAATGAACAAAATTGGATTATTTACAATATAATATAACAAATTTCACTTTTAAACCATTTTAAAAAAATTAAAATTTTCAAATAGTTGAAATAAGAATACAATTTTCAATAAAATCAATATTTTCACTATTAACTGAAAAATAAATCTTTTTAGAAAAATCCAAAATATGTCACCCTAAGATAATTTTGGAATGATGATTTCAAAAATTAAATTATTTTTATAAAATAAAATTTATATAATTTCCATTAATTGATTATAATAATTTCTCAAAAAAAGAAATAAAAAACATTTTTTTTATGGAAACATATTTCTGAAGCATAAAATAACACTACTGAAAATTGAGTACTTATTTCTTAATAATAAATAAATTCATCTGTATTGATTAGATACTTTATATATATTTAATAACTTAGTTAATATTATTCATAGCCATCAATTTAATAACTAGGTTATAATGGTCATATTTAAATAATAATATTTCGTGGTTTTTTAAAGCTCGGTGTTGCATGTTGTATACACTATCGAACATAGTGTTATTTTAAAATCTCAGGGTGTTACAAGAAATGAGATAAATAATATTTATATATATTCTTAAAGTGTTTCACATGTCAAGTAAGGAATGATATTATTATTATTATTATTAATGGACATGGGGGAAATTAGGAATTATAAAGATGGAAAGGGGATTGTGTGTGATTTTCCAACCCTAAACATACCACAATAAATATCTAATTATATCACTTTCCATAATTACTATTAGTGTATAAAAAGGGTAGATAAAGACTCTATAAATCCCTATATATATATCTAGATATATATAACATGATCTCTATCACTCATTTATCAATTCATCGCGAGAAGATCAAGAGTTATTCATCTTTAGGAAGAATTCTACTGCAATTAACCATGAACAATGCAAGCGATCGATATCGACTGTGATATCACCCGATGATTCTATGATGACATTCATGGATTTTTTCTACATGTGGATCACTTCTAGAGGAATTCTATAATTTTATCCTACAACACAATAATGATATAATTTTATTTAGTCAATTAGATCATCAATAAAGAGAGAACTATAAGCCAAGGTAATTCTAAATCTACTCATAAAGCATTTATAAATTACATGTAAAGATCCTACTCTTTTGGTTTCAGAGTTTTATTTGGTTAAGTAATATAAATTTTTCATTGTACATGAAATTATTTTT
The DNA here is from genome assembly GCA_963277665.1 of Viscum album. NCBI lineage: Eukaryota > Viridiplantae > Streptophyta > Magnoliopsida > Santalales > Viscaceae > Viscum > Viscum album. The sequence continues at coordinate 1,354,792,867 of OY728160.1, read as the reverse complement.
CTTATGCAGCAACGATTATTCATAAATTAATAATAAATCCGAGTTGGACATTTCATCCATGGGGCTTCCGCTATGCTCGAAACCTAGAAGCTGTATCAGAGGGGTCACATGTTTGATTTATAATTATTTATTATTCATTGAAAGTTTTCATGAGTTCTTTTTCTTTTACTTAGATAAATTTGTTTTTAATATCCAATGATTTCATCTATTTCCTTCTTCGTTCTCTTTAATATAACCAGTTAACGGTTAAGAGTAAAAAACAAAGAAACATATGAAAAATACCATCTGGAGGTGCCAAAGGTTCTTATCAGACAAAACTAAAGTACAAAATGTTCAATTCCAACATACAAGCAATATATTAGAGTTTCAAAATATGCACATCATGATAAAGTTGAATAGATTCAAGGTCATTAGATCTAAGATCTGACAAAAGTAAACCAACATGTAGATATGGACAGACCTATACATGACTTGAAGAACTATACACCATGTAATCACTGTACATAGTGTGTAGTTCCCATTTTCATGTGATTAGGAATAAACGTTGTCCCTTCATTCCATGTATCAAATAATTAAAATGGGGATTGACATTCTGTGAAAATATGTGGTCACACACCTTATAAGAAAAATTGCACACTATGTACCTCAAACTCATCTGTGACAAGAAACATGCCCAGTCCCCAAGGTGTGTGTTGTAGACATGGGTATAAGACAGTACATGCTGTTTAAAATAGTACACACCATGTAGTTTGTCGTAGACAATTTACTAAATTTTACGTGTAGAGAAGAATTAAATAGATAATTAAACCTATTCACATGTGTTATGTATTTAATTCATTTAACAAAACATGAAATATTGTATGATTGATAATTATATATTAAATTTACTTCCATGTTAAAATTTTGGATGTGTATACACCATGACATCTAATTAAACTTGTTTTATTCTTTAATTTTAAATAATATTTTTTTTAAATTATGAATAATGGTGAGTTAAGGATGTATCGATGAAACTAAGATAAGTTGAATTAATTAGATTAATTTATTATGCATTATCTTAATTAGTAAAATTAATTGAAGTTATTGATAAAAAATTGTAAATTCATTCTCATTGTATGTTATATGTATGATCATGATATTAGACCATCCCTGTGTATATGGTTGGTTTCTTTTAATTTATTATTATTAAATTAGAATTGATGGTATTCATTTCATCCCCTTCTCCTTAATATGTAAGGTTCAACACACCAAAGGTTTATTTTTTTAAACCCCCTATTATCTAATCCATTGGATACCCTCACATGTATTTGAGTAAAAATTATATAAGGATGGAGATCCCATGTGATAGGAGGTGGTCAAAGTCCAGGAGCTGAGGTGAAACCAATCAAGGCGATACAAAGGAGTAGAGGTGGAATGCTGCAACATGAACCAAGCTATGGTTTAAGGTGTTTTCCCCCTAGGGTTGAGGGTTATTTTATAATCCTATAGATGAAATAAAAATTATATAATCTCATGATAATATCACTTATATTTTATTTCTATCATTTTTGTGGTTAATTATTTATATTTTTGGATGTTGCGTGATCACCTAATAAATGAATTAATAATCATGAAAGATGGAATAGAATATATCAGGATTATGCATAAATATTTTATTATACATAGTTAATAACTTAATTTATTTTTACTTAATATTAATAAGACATGTAAAAATATAAAATGGGAGTTTATGCATATGTATAAAAATTCCTCATAGTTGGGGTGCTTTCAATTACCGTGGAACTTTTAGCTTAAAGTTTTGAGTTGACATAACTTGGTTCACATCAAGAGTTGACTACCTAGGTCACATTTGGTGTAACTATGTTTAAAGGATTGAAGAAATATTTAACCAAGATTTTAGGATTGGGTAGTCCACTCAATGTATCATGGAATTTCAAGTTAATGTAGTTGGAAATTTACACCTACCTAAAACCCTACAAATAACTTTTCAGGCCCATGTTTGAGTTATGAAAAGTGGAATATGGATCATTTTAACTAGAATATCTAAGGAAAAATATATTTTGAAACTAATGGTGATGGTTATTAATCTTTGAAAAAATAGTGCGAGATTAATAGAATTTAATTAAATTAAAATTTATTAATATTTTTTATAATCAAACAAGTACTAATCATCTGCTCTAAATTTTTAGAAATGTAAATTAAAACCACATCAATAATATCACTATGATCCATACTAGAGAAGGATAAACACCTCACCAATTTGAATTTCTAAGAATGGTATAGTGGATTATGTGTTATACTATTCCACAAATAGAAATTATACATATTGGAAACCCCACTTCCAGAGTCAATTTCTAAAAGGCTCGTGAGGAAGATGTATCTCTCTATCTAAGGCATGTGAATGATGCCATTGATATCCAATGTTTCATGTAATTCTCTATGTAGAATGAGAATATAAATCAATATGAGGATATGGACGCATATACCATCATTTATCACCTTTAATGTCTATATCAAAAGAAGGAGAGATCAGAGAGATATGAGATCTCTAATGAACTATTCATGTGAAATCTTGGAGAGTTAGTGCAAAATGGGCCACATGTAGTCAAGATGATTTGATACATTGAGTTCCTATACATCTTGGGGGTTAAGATCCCTGATGAGTTGTGTAAAGATCTCATTCTCTCTTCACTACCTAAAAAATTCTCTCATTTTATTGTGAATTATAATATGATTAATAATGAGGAGACAATATCAGAACTTATTACTCTTATTAACTAAGTTGATAAAGACAGGGAGTGTAAAAAAATTGTCCTTATGGTAAATAAGAAGAGGATGAACAAGTAAAGGGGTATAAATACTCATTTCCAAGTATAAGTCTCCATAATATTATCATTTTAATAATAATATGATCTTGAAGCAAGGAAAGGAACATGATGTGGTATGTTTTGCATGTGGAAAGCAAGGACACTATAAGAGGAATTTCACCTAGTTGAAGAAGAAATGGGAAGCTTCAGGTGCATTCATTAGCAAGGGAAATCTTTCTGTATCTACAAGTTGGATATTAGATACTACATGTGGTGCTCACATTTGTATCCAAATGCAGGAACCAAGTATATTTCAGAAGGTTTCTAGTAGAGAGGTGGATATATAGGATACTAATGGAGAGAGGTTGGATACTATATATTTTGGAGAATATAATCCCATATTTCTAAAGGGATTGGTTTAGGTTTTAAATAATTTTTTTATGTGCCTAGTGTTACCAAGAACATTATTTTAGTTTCTTACCTGGACATAGATGGATTTATTTTTTGTCTAGGAAATAAGAGTTTCTAATTTTATAAAGATAATATAAGTTATGGTATGGAAAAATTTAATAATAGTATTATGTATTGAATTATGAAAACCAAAAATTGCAAATTAATAAAAAAATAGACATGTGCGACTCAAATAACACCTGCCTATGGCATCACCATCTTAGTTATATAAACGAGAAGTATTTGAAAAATCTATATCAAGATGGTTTTTAGAATATTTTCTGATTAGACTACTTAAAAGATGTTAGGATTGTTTACATGGGATTATGACCAGACCACCATTCATTAGTCAGGGTGAAAGGGTTGTAGAGCTTCTAGATTTAGTGCACACTAATGAACGCAAACCTTTTCAAGTAGAATCTATAAGTGGATTCTAACACCTTATTAATTTTACTAATTACTTGAGTAGGTATGGTTATATCTATTTGATGAGGTACAAGTGTAATTCCTTTGAGAAATTAAAGGATTCTAAGAATGAATTTTAGAATCATCTTGGTAAGAAGATAAAGAAACATCGATTATGTCAAGGTGGTGAATATCTTAACCAAGATTTTATTTACTTTATATGATATTATTATATTTTATATCAACTCACTCCCATTTATACACCATAATGCAACAATATTAGTGAAATGATGAACTATACATTAATGTAGATGGTAAGGTCTATGATGAGTCATGAAAACCTTCCAATTTTTATTTGGGGATATTCATTATAGATGACATCATACTTACTAAACCGAGTACTAACCAAAATGGAAAATGGTATTCCCTTAGAGTTATGGAGTGAAAAAAAACATTTTTTGTTGCATGTTAATGCATGTGGTTACAAGGAATTTGGTAATTCTAGCTCAAGCAACAAACTAACACCCCAAGGCATAAAGTGAATATTTATTGGGTATGACACAGAAACACGGGGTACTATCTATAAAACCCATATTATAAGAAAGTAATCATCACAAGAAAGGTTTTCTTTTTTAGTTGGAGCACACCCTCAAAGAGGACAGTGTGATCAAGATCGAATTCAATGAAGTTGATGCTCAAGATACAAAAGAGTTATTACAGGAAAATATTCCATAGGTTCAGGTAGAATTCATTCCTAAAACACAAGTAATACGTAGGAGTATAAGATAGGTTAGAAAACAAGATAGATATAGTTTTCTAATCTCCAATGATGGTGAGTCATTATTGGTTGTCAATAATGATTCTCTCACCTATAAAGAGGTAGTTGAGATCTCAAAAGCTGTAAGGTGGAAAAAATCCATGAATTTTGAGATAGATTACATGTATCGAAACCAAGTTTGATTTTTGATTGATCTACCATTTGATTTAAATCATGTTGGGTGAAAATGGGTATTTAAGAGAAATATGAAAATTTAAGGTAATGTAAATACCTATAAAATATAGCTAGTAGCTAAAGGGGTTAGACAACATAAAATTAGTGACTATGAATAAACCTTTTCTCCAGTTTCCATTTTTAAATCCATCATAATTTTAATTTCCATAGTATCTTACCATGACTATAAGATTTGGAAAATGGATGTCAAAATTGATTTCCTTAATAGGAACCTTCAAGAGGATGTGTATATAAAAGAACCAAAAGGGTTTGTGACTTCAGTAAATTCCAAAAAATGTATAAAAGTTGGTGAGATCCATTTACAGATTAAAGAAATCATCCAGTTCATGGAACATTTCATTCGATGAAGACATAAAAGAATTTTGTTTCATTAATAATTAATGTGATACATGTTTTTAAAAGTGGTTTAGTAGGTGTACAATTGTTTTCATAGTAGTATATGTTAATGACATATTAATAATTGGAAATGATATTCCATCCTTACAAGAGGTTAAGGAATGGTTGAGAAAATGATTCTCTATGATGTAATTAGTCATGGTAACCTACATTCTAGGGATTGAGATAATTAATGATAGATACAAGAGGCTTATTAGACTAAGTCAATGTATATAACTTAACTATAAACTAAAGAGGTTTAGTATAGAACTATCAAAGAGGGGATTGGTTCTAGTGTCACATGGTATACATATTTCCAAGAAAATCTATCCTCATACACAAGAGGAAAGATATAAGATGAGTAAGATATCATATGATTATATGGTATGATCCATCATGTATTCCATGTTATGTACAAGGCATGATGTTTCTTATGCTTTGATCATGGTGGGAAAATATCAAGTAGATCTAGGTTAACAACATCATACAAATGTTAAATCTATCCTTAAGTATATGAGGTAAACTAAGGATATGTTCTTAGTGTATGTATGAGATGAAGATCTAGTTATCAATGTTTATGTAGATTATATATTTCAGATATATCAGAATGATATGAAGTTGTAGTTAAGATATGAATTTTGTCTCAATGGAGGAGCTGTGAGCTACAGGAGTTCCAAGCAACCAGTTGTTGTTCCGAGTATATTGAATCTTTTGAGGTAGCTAAGTATGTATTTTTTATTCATAATTTTTTCAAAGATATTGATAAATATCATATTAGTAAAGGCCCTATTAGGAATTACTATTATAATAGTGCCATAATGACTCTCTCCAAAGAGTTGAGGTCACCTTAAAGGACAAATAACATACTTTGAGAGTTTCATCTCTTGAGGGATTTTTCTCAATGATGTGAAGTTGTGGTGATTAGAGTTTTCATGGAGGAAAAAATGGAAAACCCCTTGATGAAGGCTGTATCTCAGTAGATGCATTAGTATCATATGAGATCTGGTGGAATGAAAGTTCTTGTTATTTATCTCTAGTGTAAGTGGGAGTCTGTTGATGTTGGTTCCCTAGAACTGAACTTCTTAGTACTTGATTAAATGTTTTAATTATTGATAAATATTTCTTATAACATCATGATTTTTTGTCTATATTAATTTTAGATGTGATATTTTCCTAATAAGATATGTCTCAATGAGAGGTAATAACAGTTTCCCGCTATGATGTGAACCAAGAGGTTCCATGATAATATTCTTGAATATATTTTCTATAGTTGAATGATATCATTTGACGGGACATAGAATATATAATCTATTAGGGATGGATACTAATAGGACTTTGAGTCACCCTATCGTGGTGTACACCCTTGGTAATTCCTAGTGTAATAGATTATGAGAACAAATCTAAAAATAGTAAATCAATGTTTTTATGTTCCATTGGATGTTCCTATCTTTGATTTTATGTATTTATCCTTGAACTTTAAGATTTTCATTAATGGATATCATGACTCACATAATTTATTATATTAATTAAAACTATTATGAAATATTTTCATAGTTAAGAAGGATATATTGGGTGTGTCACAAGTGATATTTCATTAATGGATAACACAAGATAGGATTAATCCCTTTTGTCCCTTCATGAAAGTTTATATATTCAAACATTTGATGATAATGGAACTACCTGCCTAAATCCATGGCCACGGTGTTTGGTTGGTGAGTTCATTTCTGAATGTTCAAAGAAAGAGACATTAGGTATATCAGTTGATGACATCAACATGCAAATTTCTTTATTTTAGATATTGTGATAAAGGGATTATATTATACGGTAAACATTCATAGAAGGTTGGATGTCATTGTGATGTTAACTTCTTTCTCTATAGACGCATTAGCATGTTTCTAGATGCTAATATTGTATTTTAGGTGATTTTTCCTAATAACATTGATAAATAGGTCAAGAGGGTCACATAATAAGTGTATCCACAATATTAATTAAATTCAAGTATTGAATTTAATATATTAGAATAAATAATATTTATTTAGGTTTGGTTGATCACCCTAATTTAATCACAAGAAATTTGATAGAATAAGTGATTTAAATAATAATAATAAATATTTTGTTATAAGGTTTGGTAATATTTATTATATTTATTTGAGAATAATGGAGTGATATTTATTTATTAAATACATAATCATTATTTAAGGATCGATAAATCTTAATGAGTGAAAGTGGACCAAGATTAATGGTTTGAATGGAAATAGGATAAATGATGCTTATTTATATTATTAAAGTGTTTCACATGTAAAGAAATTAATGATAATAATTTTATTATTAATGAACATGAGGTCGATTAAGGATTATAAAGATGGAAAGGGGCTTGTGTGTGATTTGTCATCCCTAATCCCTCCATAATAAATATATAATTATATCACTTTCCATAATCACTATTGGTGTGAACAATGGATAGAGAGAGAATCTCTCAAGTATTAGATTGAGATATAGAGATATATAATGAACTATTTATTCATTCTTTATCAATCCATCATGATAACATCAAGGGTTCTTCCTCCTTAATAATAATTCCACTATGATCAACCACAAACAACGCAAGAGATCGAGATTGGCCATGCTAGTAAATGAAGATTTCATGGAAACATTCAGAGATTTTGGTGCTTGTTTGGGTCAATTTTAGCGGTATTTTACACTTGGATCCTGCATTACAATGATGGTATAATGAGATCTAGTCAACCAGATCATCAATAAAGCGATAATTAAAAGCTAGGGTAATTCTATATCTACTCATAAATAAATTATAAATTACATGCGAAGATCCTCATCTTCTAGTTCCAGTGTTTTCTTTTGTCAATTAATATATGTGTTTCATTTTTCATGACATTATTTTCCATGTGTGACAATGATAATTCATAAATTAAGACTAAAAGTTGAGTATTTTATACCATCAAAGGCACTTTCATTGTGTTTGAAACCTAGAATATATATGTCACACTAGTCATGTTCGTATGAGAGACTTAATCTCACCAATAGTGGTATAAATATGAAGTTTAAAGAGTTAAGCAATTACTAGGAAGTATCACACATGAATATTGGGGAAGTGTGGCTCTTTTCTTAATAGTTATATCGCTTATGGAAAGAGTTAAATAGCCCAAAGAGTTGGGGCAATGGAGTTATTTGATAGATTCAGATGGATATAACATTGGACATGTTTGTATGAGATATTTTATATCACCTTTATTAGTTTCATATATATCAAAATTTGGTATGATTTTAGAATGGATGAAGAATATTGGAAAACAAAGTTTTCTAGTTTCCCCAATATAGATGAAGCCAAAACGCCCATTTTTATTCTTGATAATTCAACAACACGACATGTTTCTTCTGAAAGTGCATGTTTTAGTTCTTTATACTAACAAACCATGAGTCCCATGAACACTTCTATGGATTTTCTCATGCTGAAGGGAATCACTAAGTACTCATAGTGACAATAATGACACCAAAATGTCATATACAATATTTCTTCCTCTCAAACTCAAAGATGGTGATCACCTGACTTGAGGTCAATATTTTATAGCCACTTCACCCCTTTATGTTATTAAAATATATCATTGATTCTTAGTAGTTTAAATTTATTATTTATGGTCGACTAATTTAGGAAATAATAACTCATGTATAACCTTATAACCTCATTTACCTTCTTAGTTAATGACATTGTAGATACCCATGGGGATACACTAGGTATAACAAATCCATTCCTCTATAGATACTCCAACTACACCTTTATCTCATGAATATCTATTGGGGTCATCTGATATGCTGGAGAAAATGTCAAGGAAGTCCCTAGATGAATATTTATGCATAAGTAGACCTCTTTATGGGGAGGTAATCCTGAAACATCCTCAAGTAAGACTTCCTCATACTTTACCACCACTATAGGAATATGAAATATCATAGTATCTAATGTTCCATGGGATATAATATACAAATAATTATAAATCAGTTATATATTCCAGCATATGTGCACATCCTACTCAACTTGAGTTTTTTCCCACTAAAGAAGGAAAATATCATCCAATCCACCCAGATACACTCCATCCACTATCTAAAATAGTCAATCTATAAATGGATTGTATAGAGATATTCCATACTTATAATTAAATAATAAGGTCTCATCATAGCTACAAAGAGATCCCAAAAAAATATATCTCTTCCAAGAGTAAGGTCACATTGTCAAAAAATGTGTGTGGCTAGTAAAACTCCCCCAGTAGGAGCCTCTAAGCGTAATGGTTGATCTAAAGGCTCTAATGGAATATCTAAGTCTCAAAAAAAGGGATGTGTAAAGGAATGAGTAGATTTATGAAGGTCCCTGGAGTATCAGAAGATCGTGGGTGGATGTTCCCACTTGGATTTCTGTCATTTGCAATGATCAATCTGGGATCAATACGATGATAAACACTAGTCTCCACAGATCGAATCACAGAAATAGAAAAAGAAGAAGAAAATTCCCAGAACCATAAAGGTAGGATCATCACAGGTTGATTATAATTAATTTAATTAATTGAAAAGAAGTACCTTTTATAGCGTTCTTTCTTCGTTGATATTTCTGATCACGTTCCGATGTGATTCTTTATTACGTCGCCGAAGCCAAGTGTAGAATTATAGTAGTGATCCACATGTGCACCATGTATCTCTGGACATCACTAAAGGAATATCCAGATTCTATTGTATAGAATCCTTTGCATGCGTTTTCTGCCTTAGATTTCCTTAATCTGATGGAGGTGGATCTCTCTCGTTCTTGAGAGTGTTCTTGAAGGACATAGTTCTTTCGATCTTGGGAGAATTCTCCAGAATTGTTGTGCACAATGATTATTATGAAAATTGTTGGGGTTGTGAGGATATTTATAATCGGGTTTGAGGTTGTAGAGTTATGAAAATAAATAAATGCATTATGAGTTTTATTTATTTCATTAACTCTTTTGAAAACCCCATGTCGAATCATTAATTCCTTGACATGTGCCCACACTGATTATAATATACATCATTTAATAAAATGATATTTCCTCAAAATCCTGACTAGAAAAACTACATGGAGTGTAATCATAAATACATGGAATGTACTTGTTTTTCATTAAAAACTACATGACGTTTAATCATTAATACATGGCGTGTACTTGTTTTCAAAATAAAAACTACACGGTGTGTAATCATTAATACACGACCTGTAATTGTTTTCATTTTTTTCTTCCTCCAACATTAAAATGATTTAGGATTCCGTGAATAATTATTAAACCACATATGAGAATAATCTTTATTCTACTTGAGACACTTCGATACACATAGTGTGTGACCCTCTAGGCCTTTTTCTCGTTGGCATTAGGAGAGCTTACCTAAAGTCCAAGATTACTGTCTACCAACAGGTCAAGGCACCCAAGAGAAAGAAGTTGATGCTGCATTGACGTGTCACCTCATATGAACAATTATTGTGTGATTTAATCCCTTTGTCTCAATATCTCATCATGTAGGTTTAATGGCAGTGTCATAAACCTATATGCTTGATTTGTCATTCTTTGACTTCTAGAAATAAACTCGTCGTGACACCATGACCATGGAATTTCTACGACAGTTCTATTTCAATCAAAGGACCCGAGATATATACTTCCATAAATATAGAAGGAAAAAATCCTTCATAAACTTATCCATTAACAACAGGTTATTCGTGACACACCCAGCGTACCCTACTTCCCACCAACTCTCTTCATGACAGTTTTCATCAGAAAATCTAAGTGCGCGAGTCATGACATGAGTTAATGATAATCTTCCAGTCTAAGGACCATTACACACGCTAATAGATAGAAATGTCCGATGACACCAAGAAATATGGAATTGATACTGGTGGGTATGTTCTCATAATCTCCCATCTTGGATATTACCAAGTGCGAACTCTATAAGAGAGAGTCTCATCTTCTTACGAGTACTAGCACATGACGATCTATATACTATGTGTCCTATCATAGTATGTCATCCAACCGTAGAACTTTATTTAAGAATATTATTATAGCATTTAAAGGTTATAATCATAGCGGGGATCTTCCATGACCTTATCAATGCAACAAATATTCCAGAACATTATTATATTATAGTCATGAAGAATAATGAACAATATATAATAAGTGTACATTCATGTAATCAAAGTACAAGACAGTTGGTTCTTAGGACACCAACCCTTACAATTGCATTTATGTCTATAAAAACTATAGAAAAAGTATATTAGACATAGATTATAACTAGATCCTCTAGATCATAAGCCTTAATTACTTGCAGTAGCCCATGTCCCTGACCACTAGTTCCTTGAGTCTTACATTAATCACCTGGGGGTGGTAGCGGTGTTTATGGATCATAACATTATCCACTACCCACTGCTCTCTTAGTTCCTTCACCAAGCCTGCCATCCTGCGTAGCTCCTAGCTCAAGCTGTTGTCTCTAACTTGGTGGTTCATCAATAGAATCCCTACCTACTTCAAAAAGGTTTAGGCAATCCCATATGATATGACCTCTCTCATCATTGGAGTATTATCTCCTCTCCTTCAGATGACTAGAATAACCTTGAGAGCCTCAGGTGGCAGACCCTTTATCCTGAGACTATCTTCAAAAACACATCATGTTCCTAAATCCATGTGTTTGTTGTCAACTACCGGCTTCTAAATTCTCTAATCTTGAGTTTCAACTGCCAGAACCTATAATCAAAATATTTTATTATAGGAATCTTTCCATAACCAAGGCATTATCTAACACCCTAGCATAATAATAAATGAAAAGATAAAATACTCTATCTTGGATACCACTCTATAATGATCCAACCCACTAGGGTCTTCTTGGATGGCGATAAGTTGATAGTGGATCCCCATGCATGCCTCCAATAGGTAAGGGGAAGGTGACTAGCATTGAGTAGGCATATCACACACAAGAGATGTCATATCCTGATTACTTATACACATGAACACATCTACATACACCATTACAACGAATAAATATGAAAGAAAATAAAAATTCATAAAAAAACTTCTAGAATAATAGAAAAGTATGAAAAAATTAGAGAAAGATACAAAGGGATAAATACAAGTCAACCAAAATTGTAAAGGAGTCTGACCTACTAGCACAAGGAAACAGCTACCACACTACAAATCCCAAATCCATCTAGGGTCGATATAATACAACTAATATCCACCAACTATAGGTCTACCTATTACTCTATCAAAAGGTATATCGTCTGAATAATACACAACACATGTGGGCAGATCCCATGTAGGGGTGAGTATAAACATACCTAGTAGAACACCCTCAAAACACTAAAAAAAATTATCAAGGAGGTATTCATAATTAAATCACAATAACAATGTATAATAAGATAAAAAACTGTATATTATGAAAGTAATACTCCATGCTTAATTTGAGATATGTCCTCACTACTAGCCTTGGTATTCTTTATAAATCTATATGTTAACTCTTGTGCAAGGGAACTCACTCCACTACTCTTACCAAAACTGATGATACTCATCTAACAAGTCATACAAATTAGGCATTTTCCATGTTTAAGTATACACTATAACTCATATGATGTCGATATAAAGATAGAGGATCACACCCATGGACTATGGGGTATACCTAAACCTATATAAAATAACCCACTAGGAAGGGGATCACTTACCCTAGTTGTCGGTCATGGGATACCTGACCCAACCAAGGGAGGAAGAGATAATGGATAACAACTTATGTCATGTGGCTAGATACACAACTTTATCTAGAACCTATGAACAAAGGAAATTTATCATCCTATACTAGGGATGAGATGCCTCACTATACCCTAATGGAAAAAAATAAGGAAACACACTCATGCTAAAATATTTCTAGGGAACACACACACTCAATCAAATTGAATCCAAACAAGGTGTCACATGGAATGTAAAAAAAGTACATGGCCATGTGATACTTTGTTAGACTAAAAGGATTATAGTCATAAAGAGGGGGTCCACATAATGTTTTATCTTCCAAACTACACACCTTGTAGGTTTTATTTTCTTGGAAACTCTAAATATTACATGAATAACCACCCATGTCACTATATGACATGCTTCTATCATGGGTCTTGTCGAAAAATCCAACAGATTCTATTGACCATGCCGGAGTCATCATCGCTGAACCTCTGAAAGGAAACACCCACACAATCTAGCTCATAAAACTTTCATCACTCACATTAACATCGTATTTCCATCGACATCATATTCTCTCTATCACATCTCCAATCTCAACATCAAACCCACCCAAAAAATACACAGAAATGAAGATCCAAACGCATTGAAAAATGGGCTCCCATGTGTAGCCAATTAATTATCCATTAAAATACCAATAATGAATATATAATAAATAGAGAAAGTAAAGAAACACAATGGTGATTATCCAAAAAGGGTCATGTTCATTTTTCCATCATCAATGGAATTTGAAGAATAAGAAGGTTAAATAATAGAAAAATTCTAAAACAACAAATAAATATCAAATTATTAATTCTATGAAGAGAAAAAAACATTAGAGAACCAACATGAGTGATCAAAAAATTAAATTTTAAAGAATTAATTTATTTTCCTCCCAAAACCAAGAATGGGAAACTAAACCATGAAAACAAATGCCTTACCTAACCTTAGATCAATCATTGGAGGAGAATTCGTCATCAAGTGTTAAAAAATAAAAACTCAATGTGATCATTATTGGCTTTAGGGATCCTTAAATACATCCATAATTGAATAGAAGATCCAAGTCACCATCACCCTAGATTCGAACTCCTAGATTGGTTTGGATGAACCTCCCTCAGTGGTAATAAGATAATGGAATCTCATTCTCATCCAAGATCGTATGGATGTTGTCTGGAAAATGTATCGATAAAATATTCATAAAGGTCAAGAAGGTTGAATCAATTAATAGGGGTAGTAAACATATTAAAATCACATTAAAGAACCCAAATTTATGATCCACATGTTTCCTATTTTAAATGAATGAGATCTGAGAAGAAGGCCAATAATCTTAGTTGTTTCAAATATAGTTTGACTGATGGCCTCATTTTTTGTGCATAAATTTTGAATTTATAATTCATAAATATATTATTTGTTTTTATTAATAATACCCACATTTTAATTAATAATGATCATTTTTGGGTATTTACATTTTTTAATAGCAAATTTGAAAAATAAATGAAAATAAATAAAAATGCATGTTTTAAAAGGCCTTATATTTTCTAAGTGTGTTTTGTGTACTATATAGGAGAAATGTAAAGGGAGAGGGATTAGTAAAAAATAGCCCACAATTGGTTATTACTCAATCAAGGAGGCCAATCCACATAGTATCCCAAGAAAGGGTATGTCATCCAAGCCCATACTCAGGAAATTTGTTCTATTTAAGCAACCCCCTTGCAGGTCGGTGTAGGGGTCGGATCGTGTGAATATATGGGAATAAGAACCAATGTGTAGAGGCTAGTTCCACATAGAAATGGGAGGTGAGATTCCCTAGAATAGGCCATAAGATGGTGGTGGTAGGAATCCTTTGACACCAATTCGTCTTGATAATCGCTAATCCACCACAGTTTTACTCAAATAGTGGAGGCAAAACCTCTAAAGTTTCTATGTAGAATGTAGAGCACACTTAGGGAACTGTTCACTTTCTAAATCAATTTCATCATGGTCCATCCTCATTCCATCTTCATCAGACACACCTTCCACTAATCTATTTAGAAATCTATATTATTTCATTGTAGGATTTCCATGGACAATGAAAAAATATCCCACCACCACTTCCATTTTTAGTTCCACTACATCACAATCATGGAAATGTGGTATAGTAGATAAGAGATGTCAAACTAATAATGAAAACACAACAACATCATCCAAACTACTACATAATAGTCCATGTAGTCCAAATGTTAAATAAGATAGTTGTGGCATAGGCTTCTAGCACCATCGTGGATGTTGTCAAAATGAAATAATCAAGGGTTTTTAAGAAAGAATATGGTTGCGTTGTAGAAAACTGAATACGCCATATCTATGTAAACTGAGATTAGTAAAGGGGAAAACCTCTATGTTGTAGGGTGTTGTGCTTTTGGAAATTTAATTACCCAATTTTTGTAGGATATCCATAATTTTAGTATGATTATTGGGGAATAAATAAAGAGAAACCAACATGTGGAAGGCACCTACCATGTAGGAGTTTAAACACTCCCTTAAAGAAGGAAGACTTGAACAAACTTTGAGAGTTTTAAGGAAACCCTAATGATTATGACATAAGGGACCGATTCAAGTGATAATAGAAAATTTACTAACAGAAGAAGGGATATTTAAAAAATTCAAAGAAGGGAGAATCTCTAGAGAATAAAATTAAGGATAAGCTGTTGTGAAAGAGTACTTTAACTTGGAATAAAAACAGATGACTGGAGAGGATAAACTAGAGGCTACTATTATAGTGTGCTGCTTCTATAGGAATTTTCTTTTTTTTTGTATCCCCTCATGGCTAGCATTAGGGGGTAAATATTTTATGAACCAAGTGATATAAATAAAGGGTATTATTCTTAGTTTAGGAAAGTGCGTATGATTAATTTTTATGATGAGTTTCATATTTACATTAATTATCAACTCAATATTACCCCCTTTATCATGCATGACCAATGTTGTGAGAGGACAACATGCTGCATAAAATATATCAACTATTTATCCCTCTCATGGCATAAAAAATGCATGATTTAGGGATAACTATGTTTAAATAAGGTTTTAAATATGTACCTATAAATTACACCAAGTATCTGAGAGGGGAATATGGAATTTATGTAGTGGAGAGTGAGTAATATGAGAGGTTGTTTTCTAAGGTTCAATTCCAACGGCATCTAATTTAAATTACATCACCTTTTTAACTAAGTACATGAACCTGTATTTATATTTTTTTGGTATGTTCATAACTTATCTAAGAAACCAAACCAATTCAATTTGTTTTCTTAATTTAATGTTTTCTTAAACATTATAAAACAAATTTACACTATTCTCTATGTATAGACCTCAATCACCACTCAATTACATTTCAAAATTAGTTAGTGCGGTTTGAGAATATAAATTTGTTCTTTGATTTTCCTAAGATAATTGAAGACACTCTTGGGTGATGTCAAAACTGGTGCCATTACCAGGGTTGGATGACTAAAATTTCTAATAATTTTTAGTAATTTTATATTTTTTTTTGTTTTCCTTTACCCCTTTTTTATGCTTATTCTTATTTTGAAATTATTCTTGGAACAAATTCATTACATGGATACTATAACAGCAGGTAGTAGGAGGAAGGATATCCTCCTTTTGATCTCAAGATCAAAAGGACCATAATAAGTCATAAGAATAATACAAAATAATATAATATGGTCTAAAGGGACCAAGGCTATGGATAATATCAAGGAGTAGTGAAATAATTTGTTCAAGGAGCAGTGTAATAACTCTAATGAAAGAACCCAAGGATGTAACAAAAAATAAATTATGGAAGACCCTAAAATGTGGGATTCCATCAAAGCATTTTCATACCCCATGTCACTACTCACCACCTCAAAATCAAGCTGAAATTTTTTCAAATGATAAACCATTCCATACAATTTTTTGAGATTCCATATGAAGACCCCAATTCTAACATTTTGAGTTTTTTGGAATTGTGTGACATATTATAATTCACAAAATTCAATAGTTATGTAGTGAGATTATGATTATTCAGATTATAATTAAAGAAAAATTCACAAGAATGGATCTAGAGTCTACCTACACAATCTATAATGACATGGGGAGATCTAATAAGAAACTTTTCAACAAGGTGTTTCCCACACTCAAAGTCAATGAATCGGCGGGTAAGTATTTTAAAATTTTATCAATTAAATTAAGTGTCTTTATATAGTGAATGGGAATGGTTTGAGAGTTTTATAAGATGATTTCATCATCATGGAATCAAAACTTGGTTACTAATTTAGACCATTTGTGAAGGATTATCACAAGGATTGTTTAATTTTTTATACAGCCACTAGAGGTTTGATCATGAAAAAGTCACCAGAGGAGGGGTATGAATTGTTAGAAAAAATGTCCAGTGATAGGTTTTAGTGGTATTCAAATCAAAGACAAGTAGTTCAAGGATTGAACATGGTGGATAATGGATGGTTTTCCACCAAAATGAAATTCATGTCAAAGAAACATGACATTATGATGGCCAGTTAAAATCCACAAGGTATTTTTTGTGAAGATATAAATTATTTGGAATGTAATCACCAAAATTACATGTAAGGATGAAGGACAAAACAACCACCACAAAAAAACAACATAATCATGACCAAGTCCAAGGATTCTAACCAAGACAATAATATTTTCAACCTCATCACCAAGGGACATTATTGATGAGTCAAGTAAATTCATTGGAAGAGACCCTAGAAAGTTTCTTGACCACTACAAGAGATTCACTCAAGAAGTTGAAAGCCTATTATAAAGACCAAGGAAATTCCATCCAAAATTTTAGAGATGACTCACAAAAGCAAAATGAGGTAATGATGAACTTGGAAATCAAAGTTGGAAATATTGAAAACCAATTAAAGGAAAGTCTAAAAGGATTCCTACCAGGTGACACTAAAGTACTAGGACATGGAGAGCTGAAATACATTGCCTTTAGAAGCATAAAAACAACCCAAGAAGGTGTTGTAATAGTTCTAAGATAGGAAAAACAATAAGAAATATAAGTAATAAAATTATTTTAGGATAACAAGGTAAAAACTGAAAGAAGCTAACAAGTATGTTCAAGAAGAATCTCTACTACTATACTGACCGTAACCACAATTTCTAGAGCGATTAAGGCAAGTAAATTTGGATGAAAAGTTGGAAAATTTTCAATAAATATTTAAAAAAATCACATCAACATACCATTCACTGAGGATATTGTGAAAATTCCCACGTATGTTAAGTTCATGAGGAATAAATTGGTACCATACCACTGAAAGGGGAGTGTTCATCCATAGTATCAAGGAGCCTACCAAAGAAACAATGTGATCTAAGTAGAGTTTTTATCCCAATTAACATAGTTTCTAATGAGTTTTGTAGTGATTTTTGTTATTTAGGTGCAAGTATAAAAATTATATCATATTAAACATTCATGAGATTGGACTTAAGAGAGATGAATCTAACTTGAGTTATGCTTCAACTAATAGACACGACAGTGAGACATCCCTGAGGACTACATGAGGATTTCATTTTCAAGGTAGACATGTTATACATTTTATAATATTTATATATAATGGAAATGGACGAGGAGATGACCCCAATAATCTTGGTAATAACCTTACTAGCACTATAAAGGGAATTTATTAATGTAAAAAGTAAAGAATTATGTTTAATATTTGGTGAAGAAGAGGTGAAATTCAATATTAACCAAGTGATAAAATATCTGGATGAAAAAAGTGATGGGTTGAAAGAGGATATTTTTTCATAGGTTGAGGTCACTGCTATATATGAAAGAAGAGTTTATTTAGTTGATATAAAAATGAAAAAAGAGGTTATAAAAGAGTATAAGAAGGGTAAGAAGTTACTATAAAAAATAGAGATAGTAGAGGGGTTATTTTCCAAGAATAATTCAAGGAGGGATAATAAGTTTTGGTAGTTAGTGAGATGCCCTTTGTTTTTTTAAGAAGTTCCGGAAACCGCTGGATTGGGCCCATAAAGATATAAAAGATATAGTTTATAGGAATAGTGAATTTAGTTTCAGAAAAAAGGAGAGGGTCTATCTACATGGAAGAATCACAACTTCATCATTTTTATATTTGAACAGGGTAACATCTTTCCTACCCTCAATCACTTGACTTTGAGATGTAAGGTTGAGCTCAATGACAATAACCAAATAACTTTTGGGAGGAAACCTTCATTTTTTATTATTCTTTTTAATCGATTTAAATTATTTTTAGGGAGTAGTATGGTGTGCATTCCCTTTTTAATTTTTGAACATTCATAAAAATGGTCTTTCACATTCAATTTTTGTCTTATATTTTTAGGTCTATGAAGATTTAAAGAATAAGAAATATTAAAAAAAATAATGGGACTAAAATAAGAGCTTCATTAAAAGGGGAGTAAGCATTAAAATTCAGTATTTACTTATACTCCCTTGTATTTTTCATCAAAATTTTTGGATATTTAAAAAATGAATGCCCACATTTAGATCTTTTCTTTACATTTGATCAATGATACTTAGTATTTCTAGGAACCCCATTATTCAATGTTTTAATTTTAAAGTTTATGGAATTGAATGAATATGATGGGGAAAGTGGATGATTAGAGTGAATCACAGGAACTTGAATTTAATGAATCATGTTTTTTTAGTCACATGTAGATGAAAATTTCCTTCCATATTATCATTCTTTAAAATTTGGAAGTTCATGTTGAATAATTTTTTGTTATGAAACATGCCATGAGTGATTGATTTTTGTTACATTATATTATTCCTGAGAGGTTTCGAGGATAATTTTTCAAATTTTCACGGTGAATTTATTGAGAGAACTTGGTACATTTTACCTACTAGGATTTGAATTTGAACTTTTCAAAATGATGATTGTACAATTTAAAAATGATCAAGGTATTTTTTTTGATTTATCCACTATCATTGAGACATACCTAACATTAATCCTCCTTTTATTCCTTAGAGACTATGAATTTAATTTGATAGGAATGTCCGCATTTTATTTTAATTTATCCATTTTTACCCATATTCTAGTTTTTTCCATATTTTTGAAGTTCAATTGTGGAAGAGATGGATTTCATGGAAAATGAGATAAGCTTTATTGAGATGAATTTCATGGGTCTCCAAATAGGTTTTGGGAATAAGGTTTGTGTTTCATTCAATTTTTTTATTTTTTATCCCTCTTAAAAAGAATAAAAATATTTTTTTTTGAAAAATATTGGCTGAGTTATGGAAGTTCAAAAATCACCATCACATGAAAAATGATTTTTATCATTTGGGATTGGGTGATGGATGTGAGACTTTTCCTAGATAAATTTTCAAAAAATTGAAAAATTGAAAAAGAAAAAAAAATAGGGTAAACTCGTTCATTTTTCGTTCATTGATCATGGCTTTACTTTGAGATTGGGGATGTGGGAATGATTTAATTTATAAGAGGATAATGTCATTGTGTTTACTTTGTTTGACATGCTTAATACCTAGAGATAAACCTAATTTTAAAGCTAAATGTTTTATTCATCAATTTCCTACGACACCTTAACCTCATAATCATTTTATCCATATTCCAAAGTCCTCTTTTTTAGGAATATTTGTTTCTACTAAGTGGATAAATTATATCATTCTCAAATTAATAATCTTGTCGCATATACTCAAGGTATGAGGAAAACATCACATTTAAATTTTACCTTGAGTGATGACAGAAGAAAAAACTGTGAGGCATATAAGAACATGGAATGTCAATAATGATGAATTAAAAGACTTTAATGGAAGATATTATAATTCCCATCATTTTCCATTATGAAAATAAAATATATTTTGTCTAGTGAGGATTTAGAATAACTTACTTTATGTGAAATTTGGAAATTCCTTTCCCCCATTGATATTTTTTTTCACATTAATTTTTAATTTTGAATATTGGTAGAATGGGTTTTTTTAATTATTAGTAGATTTTTATTCTTGAGGACAAGCATGGTTTATGTGTGGGTGATTTGATGAGCTTATTTTTGTGAATAAATTTTGAATTCATAAATATATTATGTTTTTTATTAAGAATACCCACATTTTAATTAATAATAATCATTTTTTGTATTTATATTTTATAATGACCATTTTTAAAGTTTAAAAAAATTAAAAATTATGTTTTAGAACATATAATTTTCTATAACTGTGTTGTGTGTGCTGTGTAGGAGAAATGAAAAGGGAGATGACTTAGTAAAAAATGGCCTTCTGTGAAAAATAATAAAATTAATTTTAGAAACTTTTAGAAATTTAATTTTATAAAATAAAATTAATTTTGGAATTAATAATTTATAAATTATTTTAGTGTGAATTTTTGGGATTTTTCTGGGAAACTTCATTTTTGGATGAATAGTGTAAAATACTGAAATTTTAATTGAAAACTGCTTTTTCATATAATTTATTTATATAGATAAATTATATTTTAAGTTTATTATAAAGTCAAAATAGATTAATTATAAATATATTAATACAATTTATTTCATTTTAATAATTTTGAAGATGAATTTTGATATAAAATATTAATGAAATTTTTGAACATTCTTACATTAAATACCCACTTTCTCTCCACGTTCGTGGGATTAGCATTAAACTTAATTTTTCCTATTATGTGAATTTAATTTCTAAAAATAGACATTAAAGGTTGTAATAAGTATTATATTTATAGTCTAATAACATTAACTTAATTTTTTGACCAAAAATATCAGTGAAAGTGATTAAGATTAATTACAATAATTAAGGTAAAATTAAGCTTAACAAGGAAATAAAACTTAATCTTAAGTGCCCATTTGACATAGAAACTTTTAAAAAAACCATTTTATGGAAACATTTCTCCATTAACCTCCAATTATTGAGTTTTTTTTCTTTATTGGTTACTTTTTTTAGGTAAAAACATGGGTACACCTAAATTATTTTCAAAAACGCCAAGTGTTTCCTTTCCCTCCCTTATAAAAGGCCACCACATATACCCCTTCTTCACGCCTACAAAAACTATTAATTTCAGAAACTATCTACCCAATACACTTCCCAATATACCTCCCTTCCTCCTCTAAGCCTCCCTTTTGGAAAAAATCCAACCAAGGAATCTCTTTGATGCAAACCAAGTGGATTTATCCAAAGAAGAGGTAACATCATTTCTCAAGATCCTTCATTTTATTTTCATTATATAACCCCTAAAATCTCATTATTACATGATTATATAATATAACCAGTATCATAAATATACATATATATTATTTTACTAAGGGTTAAACCTACACTTACACACACTTCCATCTAATGTGTAACGAACATTATGTTTATGTGTAAGGAAACTACCACCTCACAAAACGATGACTGTTCATTTTTCCTTTACACCCTTTCATGGTTGTATATTATGATGGAAATTCTATTTATAAATTATATTTATTATATTTATTATGTATTCATGCTTCTGTAATTATTTTACAATATATACCTTTATAATTTTTATCTTATGTAAATACGATAATTTCATTTGGGGAAGTGTAGACTGCCACCACCTTAAAGCAATGTGATTTATTCACATACTACATGGAAAGTATTAAGGATGGGTTTAGAGAAAATATATGATATATATTAAATATTAATTCTAATTTAGTGATATTATATATATATATGTGTCATTTACTTTCATTTTTTC
Source organism: Viscum album (assembly GCA_963277665.1). Classification (NCBI taxonomy): domain Eukaryota; kingdom Viridiplantae; phylum Streptophyta; class Magnoliopsida; order Santalales; family Viscaceae; genus Viscum; species Viscum album. The sequence goes on along the minus strand of OY728160.1, from coordinate 1,354,770,366 downwards.
AATATTAGAAAGAAAAATGGAAATAACGTTCATGCATATGTACAACCTTCCATCTCCATGAACAGTGTATTCCATTTCAAATTCTTATATTATATAGATTATTATAAAAACATTTATAATGAATATAAATTATATTTATATCATGGTTTAAATTCTTGAAATAATTATATAATTATGAGGACAAAAAATATAACAAATTAATACACATGAGAAAAAAGAAGAAGATATTACCCGAAGTGAGACCTTAACTTGGAATTGTTAATAATTGGGTGATATAAAGAAATAATAAAACCATATATGTTATTATATATAATAATATGGTTCTATGAAATATGTATAATAAACTTATATTTATTATAAAGGAGTTTTTTATGAGTATGAAAAGAGTCAACACATAAGATAAGGGAATTTCATCTCACGTTTTATTGTTATGAGATTCATGTCTTATTCACCACTTATTTCTTTTGTGTGGTGTGTATACTACCCATGGATTTATTCTATGATTCTTGTAGTTAAATTTATGGGTATTTAAATATATATTTTATGATCTTACTTCCATGAGGTGTATATACTACCTTTGACATGTTATATAATGAATATAATTATTTTAATGATATTTTAAGCATCATGTAATGTTATTATTTCCATTTTATTTTGATTCAAATTTACCAAATTGGTAATGGTTTATAGCTACAATCACCCCATTTATTGAGATTGTTAATGATCATGTTCCCATTAATGAGATATTATAATCAATCTATCGATAACTATTCTGAGTTTTCTTAACTTATAGATATTCATGTTATATTTAAGTAATGGTACCATGTTTCCACTCATTGGTACATACAATGATCAAGAATATTTTTTAAAAAAATTCCAACTTTATGGCACTCTTCGGTCAGAAATTTGTGTTCCTTCAAAACCATGTTTTATAAAATGTTTCAAAGTATATTCTACTATTCTAATTTGATATTTAAAATACATTTCAATCCATGTTTTACCTATTAATTGTTTTTAAAAAAAAGCTTCTTGTCATTTTTTGGCTGAGGAAATTTTCTAAAATTTTTATAAAGCAAAAGGAATGTTCGGCGTGTACAGATTTACCCACCGTCATGACTATCATTCACTTAAAGCTTCCTTTAAAATAATACACGTTGTTTTTTTATTTAAATGAGAATTTTTTCCAAATGTTCTTGAATTTATTTTTTAAATTTTTTTAAAGAAAAATGTTTTCAAAAAATGTTTTATGTTTAAAAAGTGTTTTAAGTGATTTTTATAACATCCTTTATATGTTTTAAAAAAGGTTATTTGAAAAGAAATGGATTTCAATGATCTCAAAGATTGATTTATATGTTTTCAAAGTATTTTAAAATAATTTTTTTTAAAATTTTATGTTTTAAAAATAATTTTTCAAAAAAGAAAGGATATTTTTTTCAATAATTTTTTTTCAAGGATATCTCAAAATTATTTTCCATCTAAGAAGACATATATTTATGTTACTCATGCATTTCTAGAAAATTATCCAAAGGTTCCATTCATATTCTTTCTCTGAATGATATTTGTTTTTATGGAATGATGTTTATGAAAACCCATTTCTCTTTCTTGGGTTATAAGTTTATGAAACCCATTCCTCTTCCATGGGTTATATTTTTATGAAACTTTTTCCTCTTTCATAGATTATATGATTATGAAACCCATTTATATTCAATGGGATCTACCATGATAAATTCTTATAAAACCCACTTCCTTTCACAGGTTATTCTAGGATTAAATGATTTTGAAAATTATATATTTTTCCTAGGATATGATATGATTAAATGTTTAGGATACCCATTTTATTTCATGTGATATGATATGATCTCTTTTCAAGGGTCATGATATGATGAAAGTTTTATTATCTTTTGGCACATGTTTGTGTGAGTTATTATGTGGTGGGTGGGACCGATATATACCCCAAATTAATTGGGTAAGGATGTATGACCCATGAGTATAAATATTATGTGTGAACCCGATTACATGTTCATAATGTTATGCATGGACCTGGTTTCATGTCCATAAGTTTATGTGTGAACCTGATTACATGTTCAGAATGTTAGCAGTAAACCTTATTATGTGTTTATAAGTTATGTGTGAACTGGATTACGTGTTCACAATGTTATGCATGGACATCGTTTCATGTCCATAAGTTATGCATGAACCTAATTACATGTTCACAATGTTATACATAAACCTGATCACATGTTCACAACATTATGAGTGGACCTGGTTCCATATCCATAGTTTTATTTAAGGTTCTGATTTCATGTCCTTAACATAATGAGTGAACCTATTTCTACTTATATATGTTTACTATTTTATATATTGATGTGTATGCTACAATTCCATGTCATATTTATATATTAGGATTTCATGGCTTATGTTTCTGATTATCTTATGATTCATGTCCTGTGAACTGCTAATCTTCATGCCATGATTCCTAATTATGATCTTTTATAAGTAGGGTATGATCTTCTAATGATATGATAATGTTATCATACCCTTATATTCATGTTATGATTACATATTTACTTTATATATGCTTACTGATAATTTGAGCTCACTCCTTTAATATGTTTTATTTCACCAGGTTATGAAGAAAGGGTTTTAAGGATAATTACTATGGGGGAAGATCTTTGTGGGACACACTGAATATCTTTTAATAAGTTAGAGTATTTTTTTCATGTTTCCAAAGTCTCTATACTAATACAGTCATTGGGCATCTATTTGTGTAATATATTAAGTATTCCACAAAAATGTTGTAATGTCTATATAACATAAAACTAGTTTGTTATAGTTGGTATTAGAGTAATTTTTATTCAAACTTTGCAAACTAGGATGAGAAAACCTTAGTGTGATCCCTAGGAAAATTTCTAATGATATGTCTAAGGATATCTCTAAGGATAAGTATAAGGATGAGTTAATGTTTAGGAAAATGCCTTCGAATTTTAGTAAAGGATAGTGTCGGTGGTTTCCTAGAAATACATCCCTATTTAGATACTACAAGTGGATATGGCTATGGAACATATATACCTAGGGGTAACAACTCTGAAAAGGTGTATTGGGCATGACTCAGTGTAACTTGGTACACGACAACCGGCCTTACTGCACACCTGGTTCGACACTCCTAGGGGACATGCTTTGGGAATTCACAAACTCTTCATGAACTGCCATGAAAGATTTAAATAGATGATGATTATGAATAACATAGGATAAACCTATGGTGTCATTGATTAAGGAATGTTTCATAATTTATACATCATGTAAGTGGTTTTTTAAAATTATGTGGTTCTTCACTACGAAAAATGTTTCTTAATTTATTCTTTTTGGTTTTAGTCAATGTCTAGAACCCGAAGGAACCATGTTAATGGCGACTGTGATGGATAATGTAATGATTCTCCTCCTGAGTATCTATATTCTATGGGAGATCAAATGGAAAACCTCGTTGCTATGCTCACACATATTTCTCAAGATATGAATCATACTTATCTTCCAAACAACCAAATAAGGGAACAACATTCTATTTATTCCTTTATGAGGAAACATCCACCTTCTTTCATAGGGTATTCTAATCCATTTTTTTTATAAACACAGGATCAGTACCACTAAAATGATATTCTCTATTCTCCAGTGTTTGGATCATGGTAAATTTATTTTGGCTATTTATCGATTAAAAGATGAAGCAGACCCCTGGTGGAATCTAATCAAGAATATGAGGAAACAAAATGAAATTGAATCCATGGATTGGAATGAGTTCAAGAACTTATTCTTCAATATGTACTTTCCTTATGTACTTCATATGAAGATAGAAAATGAGTTCCTTGACTTGAAGAAAAGGGATGATGAATCTATCGGAACTTATGAGGCTAATTTCACAAGACTTGTGAGGTACACTTCTATTATTATCATCCAACCCGAATGTAAAGTTGATAGGTTTTTCAATATCTTAATGCCAAGCCTCCAAAAGAAATTGTCCATAATATACTTTAGTATCTATGAAGATATTGTTTATTGTGAAATCAAAGTTGAAATGGATGTTGGAATTACGTATCAATATCATGGCTTTAACAAGTGAATTAATATTGAGATCAAAGGAAAATATAAAAACCATGAAGAAAAGAAAAAGTTTCAAACTCATATGTGGAAAAGATAAGGGAAATAAAAATTATGAGAGTTACTGAAAGGAACAAGAATGTGTCTCAAGTGTGGGAATCCTGGACACTAAGAAAAAGAATGTAAAAGTGATGTAATGGGGAAATTAAATGAAATGAATGGAGATAAATCTCAACAGAATGAACCAACGATACATTAGTGTTTCAAGTGCATGGATTTTGGGCATTATGTGAATCAATTCCCCAATCCAAGGGCTAATATGGATGATAGAACACAAAAATTTCTAAGGAAAATAGATAAAGTGCAAGCTTATTAAATCACAATGGGTGAATCAAATGATGATAATTAAGGAAAAACTTATCTTTCCCCCATTAGTTGGGAATTTCATGATTTATTTTGTTTGAATAATCCCTATTATAATCTTATTGTTCATCCTTTAGTGAAGTTTCATTTGATTTTATCCCTTTACATGGATTTTGGAATAATAAAATCATATTTAATGTTTTATCGGTGCATGGATGAAGCCAAGTTTGAAATAATTTTTTTGGTATAAGATAAAAGAATATTTAAGGAAAAAATGGGTGAATTATATTTTGGAAGGGTTATAAGGTTAGACATTTATGGAAAGTTTAAGTAAAACTTCTGATGAAGTATTCATGTATTGCGGTTGTATTGAAATACTTTTTTAAAAGGTTATTTAGTGATTAAACTTATTTCAAGGATTTACGTCATATTTATTTGGAAATTATACTAATATGGTTTTACAAAAGGATAACCTATAAGATGGGTAACAACCAATAAAATATGGTAAGGCCATGAGACATGAACCCATGACCAAAAGACGATAAGGGTTTCACACCTACCACTAGCCTATGTGATGTCTTGGTTAATGTGTAATTATTTTTGGTGAATAAATATTAACGATGAACCATTATTGTTACTTTATAAGTTTAATGATTAATGTATTAACCATAGTGATTTTGAATAATAGTTAGAGAAAAATAGTTGTACTATTCATTGCTTTATGGTCCTTAAGATCTGCTAAATGTATATTTTAATTCTTCAGACATGAAATTTAATTTTTGGACATCCATTTTGTAACCTTCGGACCTGACTCACCTCTAAGATAGTGGCTAAACCGGTGAGTTACATGACCTTAAGTGCATCTCCTTAAATCCCAGAGGCTGCCGACTAGCAGCAAAGTACTTTTTGTGTCTAAGGGGGAGACTATTCCCTTATAGGTAATAGGTAATATCACATAAAAAAGTAAACAATAATTAATAATAGATAGCGGAAGCATATACATTATTAAAGAGAAACAGTAGTAATATGAATAATCCAACTTAATAACAATAAAGTGTGGAAGCTCAGAAAACAATGTCATGCCATGATGTCTATCTAAACTAAAATCATGGAAAATAGAAAATCAATCATGCTATCATCTGAAATGAAAAGACACAAAGTGTGAAAACTACATCACGAGCAAGGCTCGGTCCTCTGCCTCCAGTCTCCATCCTAAGCAGCAAGAAACAATCAAGCATCAGAAGCAACACACTTCCCTTTGTCAATACCCGCAAGCATATAATATAATAAAGTGTCAACGACGCCCGAGTAGGATGTGAGATAAAATCTCAACAGGCCAGCACCCATGGTGTCTAAACCTTTCCATTTCATGTAGTAATAAAATACAGTGTTCCATTATATAACCAATGTAGATAATTAATTAAGGGAAATAAAATAAATATCTTAGTCTGGGTTCCCAAGGGTACCCGTCCTTAATCACCTGCTTTGGCCTGAGCTGGAAGTCTGAAGGGAGTACCTGTAATAAGGTGAATACACATATGCATATACATAAGGAAAAAAAAGGTAAAAAAGGAAGAGGTATACCCCCAAGATTGTTCTTTAACTTGGGGTCTAAATCATGTGTCAATCAGGTGTGCTTCAACATTCCAGAAAAATATCACAATTTTCAAGAGACTCAAAGCTGCATTAACATAAACCTTTAGTGCATCATTATTAGTGTTCAAGTTGAGAGTTGGACTCGGAGCCAGTCCCGAAGGTATCACTATGGAACATCGTTCAAATTATCCAATACCACCGAGCATGTCCAATGCAACCTTTCGAAATACCAAGTATCACTCGAGGCGTGGATTTACCCTGAGTCTGTCTCGATCTCGTAAAAAGGGGTCGAGCATCATTCAAGGATGGCTTAGCCACATTGTCAACGGATCCATCCCTGATGGACCCTTTTGGAACCGGTATCACTCATAATTATTGGAAAGCTTGTGGAAGTCTCGATCTGGTAAAGCCAAAGACACCACCCCCCGGTGCATAGTGTTTACTAGTTAGGAATGAGGGTTCTAAGTTTGTCCCTTAATATGGGACCCACCTTCTTTCCCCTCCTTGAATTTAATTAATGTTTTCAAAACAGCAGATATGACATAATAAGTATATGAAATTGCAGCTTGAAAACTAAATAGATACACTCGTGCATCATAAGGTATAAATTAAATATTACAGCATAACAATCTTAACAAGGCAAGATACTGCATCAACATAAATATATAAATTAACTTTTTAAAAAATAAATAATTCAGCACAAAAAATACTAAAGATCCAACCATTAAAGTTGATAATTTATCTAAATTATTTATTTGAATTCAATAAAACAAAAATAGGCTGTGCAACACATTTAGTTAAAAAAAAATTAAATGCCTAGTATACACATTTAAATAAATAAATAATTCATCACAAACAACTGCCAAAGATCCAACAATTCAAGTTTCATAATTATTCTAAAATAATTATTTAAATTAAACACAACAAAATAGGCTACATAACACATGCAGTTAAATAAATTAAATTCCCAGGCTAATGGAAGTTTTACCGACCACGTCAGCACACCCAAAGGGATGTCTAACCACATTGAAAAAATTTAAACAATTTAATTTATGATAATTATGGCTACAACACTTAAGAGGAATAATTAAATTGAAAAGATTGGGTGAATTTGTAGAATATCGGTAGGCACCGATGAACGACACAATTACACGTTTTTATAAATCGCAAAAAAATAGAGGGAAAGAGAGTAGAAACCCTACCTTATGGTCAAATATGATCTTATGATCCATGGTAGGCTTTTATTTTACTTAAAATGGAAGAAAATGGATGATTTTAGAAAAACCCCAAAATAGGGTAAAATCCTTATGCGGTGAACTGTGCAAAGGATACTCAACGAAATTCTACGATTCCAAATGCGTAGGATAATATTTTTCTTAAGGTTTACAGTTCAGCTAACGGTGAAGAAAACAGACGATGAATAGAGGTGCAACAATCTTCCGATGTGGGATCAAGGTGGTTTGCACCACCTTGGGAGAGGGGGTGTGCCACGCAGGAGAGAGGAGGAGAGGAGGAGAGTAAAAAAGAATGAAAGAAAAAGGAAATAAAAGAAAGAAAAAAGAAATAAGGGAAAAGGGGAAAAAATTAAAAAAAATAAATGGGGAGGGAAGGAAAATAAAAATAAAAATAATAAAAATGGTTAGACCCATTTTAAATTATTTTTCTATTCTCGCCATTCTCGCTTTTAATTTTATTATTTATTTTCATTCCTTTTATATATCTTTTGATTCCTTTAAAATTCCTTTAATCCGTTTTAATTAATTTTAACCCAAACGTTGCACTAGAGCGTGATGTAATATTTTACATAAAGTCTGAGCAATCATTTAATTAATTTTAATAGCTGTCTAGGACCCACAATAGGGTGCACATGCGCATAGTCTAGGTCGCATTAAAGATTTGGACTAAAAACTTAACAGTCCACACCTTGATTTAAGTTGAGACGTTACATGCATTTATGTGGGTAATTAATAATATTTTATCTAACCCAACAATAAATATCCACTCATGTGTATACGTGTTATATATATATACACACACATCTGTATATTTATATATATACATCCACAAATGTATATATAACTATATATATATTTAATCCCCATATATATATGTATATATGCCTTATATATATACATCAATTTTTTCCCAAATCTAATAATAATAACTATAATTAAAAATATTATTATTTAATACAACCCATCAATGACACCATTAATATTTTAACAACAACAACCATCAATAAAAAGGATAATAGTTATTAAATTAATATTGATTGTGGATTTGTATTTAATTTGAACAATTAATAATATAAAATTTATTACATTGCCCAGTTATTATTTATATAGTGACACAATTTATTAATTGTGGTAGTGCATTTTCATTTGTTGTCTTCAATGAAAATAATAATATTAATAATAAATTTTTTATTATTATTTCTAACGGCCAAAAAAAATATTTATAACCCAAATAAATTATCTTTGGGTGTGATGTGACCAAACGTCTGACGTTCGTAAAGGTTATACCCTTCCTAGGATAAAATCCACTTCACAGAACTATTTTTGGTCTCAGATTTCTCATTCAACGCACCGTTTGTGAGAAAATCATCATTTATTATATAAAAAGCGGGATAATTAATTAATTAAAAATAAATATGGTGTTATCATATGCAAGGGTGCCAAATACCCGATGCGCATCATGGTTATACCCTACCTAGGGTAAACCCGACGTTCCAGACCTAATGGTGGTCTCATATTTCTCATACGACACACTGTTTGAGAGTTATTTCAATTTTTTGAAAATAAATAAACACACGTATGAATAAAATAAATTTAATATTTTTATTCTATCAATTTCGAGAGTTTAGGGGTCTTGTAATCCCCTGCTGACTCACCATCAAAATCTTAAAATATTTCCTGGAATATTACAAAGTTTTATTAAGGCTTTAACACCTCATTTAATTTATTTCTATTTTAATTTAAATCCAATTAATTTAATAAAAATTATTTAAAAGACACATCATTGTGTCAACAATCGGAGATAAAAATTTCTGACGCTCAGTTTTAAAACTGGCCTTCCCAGCTAACCGAAAAATTTAATTTCCTTCTCTTTTTTCATTTGGTTCAAAACACAGAACGTTATAAATTTCTTAAAGAAGTGGATGAATTAGAAATTAATAAAAGAAAAACAAATAATGATTTTTATAGAGATATATCAAGTGAATATATTTCATTATATTCTTGTTCAATAAAAGAATTACTCAACATTAGGAAAATAATCAAAAAAATTTAGTCCTAATACGTTAATTTTTTTAGAATCGGTGGAATTTTAAATCAACGATGTCTTGCAATGTACTAAGTCAAACATTCCTTAAAAAAGGCACCGAATTGGAATACAATATACATAACATTCACTTGTATTTTGGTATATGAAACATTGACTTGGGTTTTTCTACACACAACACTAACTTGGTGTACGTTACATGCAACTCTGAGTTTCTACGAAACATCATTTTATTGTTATAATTATTTAAACAAGATAATTATAACCTAGAAATTGAACATAGTAATATAAATAGTAATAAATAATTTTCATATATTATTTATAATTGTTTTATATAAATAAATCATAATGATTATAAAGAATATAATTTTTGGTAAAATATTTATATGTTTAAAAATATTATTTTCTCAAAAGAACTGCCTTTCATGTCCTTCTATGAAAAATAATAAAATTAATTTTAGACACTTATAGAAATTTAACTTGATAAAATAAACTTATTTTGTGAATTCATAATGTCTAAATTATCCTAGAGTAATTTTTTGGGATTTTTTTTAGCAACTTCATTTTTGGATGAATAGGGAAAAATACAGAATTTTAATTCAAAATGGCTTTTTTACTTATTTATTTTTATAGTTAAATTATATTTTAAGGTGGTTTTAAAGTCACAATATATTAATTATTGATCTAATAATCCAATTTATTTCATTTTAATCTTTTTTATATTGAATTTAGATATAAAAGTATAATGAACTTTTTGAACATTCTCACTTTAAAAACCAAATTTCTCACCACATCTGTGGGATTAACATTAAAATTAATTTTTCCACTTCTGTGAATTGAATTTAGAAAAATGGACATAAATTGTTTTAATAATTATGATATTTATATTCTAATAATATTAACTTATTTTTTTTATTAAAAAAATTTGTGAAAGTGATTAAGATTAATTACATTGATTAAGGTAAAATTAAGTTAATAAGGGAATAAACCTTAAACTTAAGGGTCAAAATGACCTATCCACTTGTCCAACACCAATTTTATGGACATATTTTAGCCTAAAACCATCTATTATTTAGTTTGTTTAATTTTTTATGACTTTTTTTATATAAAATGTGGGTACACCTAACATGTTTTGAAAAATGCCAAGTGTGTCATTCCCCTCCCTTATAAAAGGCTTCAAACCATCCCCTTTATTCACACATATGAAGCCTATTAAGATAGGAAAATATCTACCCAATACACTTCCCAACATCCCTACCTCAATCTTTGAAGCCTCCCTTTGGCCAGAACACCAACCAAGGAAGCTCTTTGGTGCAAACCAAGTGGTGTTTCCCAAGGAAAAGGTAACATCCTTTCTCAAACTCCTTCATTTTATTCTCATTATCCACCTGAAAAAATATCTTTATTCCTTGATTATATAAAAAAACTAATATAATAAATATATTTATATGTTTTTATATTAAGGTTTGCATCTACACTTACGCACACTTCCATCCAATGGGTAAAGAATACACTTTTTATGTGTACGGTGAACTACAACCTCACAAAACGATGATTATTAATTTTTCCTTTACCCCCATTAATGGTTGATAATTATGATGAACACACTATTTATATATGATATATATCATATTTATTATGTCTTCATGCTTCTGTAATTCTTTTAATTTTAATATTTAATATTAAATATGAAATATTTAATATTTATTAAATAAATAATAACTAATTAATATTTAATTAATAAATAATCAATAAATAATAAATGAATAATAAACCAATAATAAATTAATATTTAGTAAATTATAAATAATAATAATAAATAAAGGATAAATAATAAATGATAAATAATAAATAATGAATAATTAATAATTAATAATAAATACATTAATAAATAAATAGATAAATAAATAATAAATAATAAATAATTAATAATTAATAATAACTAATATCTAATAATAAATAACTTATAATTAATAAAGAATAATTAATTAATTAATTATTAATTATTAATTAATTAATAATTAATAACGAATAAATAAATAAATAAATAATAAATAAATAAATAATGAATAATAAACTAATAATAAATAATAAATAATTAATTAATATATAAATTAAAAATAAATTAATAATTAATGTGTACATAATAACTAAATAATAAATAAATAAATAAATAAATAAATAAATAATAGTTAAATAAATAATAAATAAATAAATAATTAATTAATATTAAATAAATAAATAAACAATTAATTATATAAATCATAAAACGTTAAGAACCTCTAAAAACCCTAAAAACACTGATATTGCCATAAAATATGATCCAAGACTCATTTTTCAGTGCCACAACTAGTCAAATCGAAGATCGTGAAATGAGCTTCGATATGATATGTGGTATAGGCCGAACAGACACCTAGATCAAAAGTTATAACTATTTGAATTTTAAGAAATCAGTGTCTGCAACTGAAACCTCGGTTTCAGAGGCCTTCTGGGCCTTTCTAGAAAAATAAAAAGGGTTATAATACCCAAATAGTTGGTACCAGACCTAAGCAGCATAAAGCTCATCGTAGTCTTTGATTTGATATGCGGTAGAGCCCGAACAAACTTCTGAATTAAAAGTTATGGTCGTTTAAAGTTCAAGTTTGATTTTCGACTTTCGACTTTTGAATATATATTTTTCCTTTGATTATCATATGATTTAAATATCACTTGGTTTTTTCTCATTTGATAAACTTTGATTTGACTGGTTGTGGAGATGAAATGGACTCTCAGATCAGAAGTTATGATCATTTGATGTCGAAGTCTGTTCTTCTACTTATTGAATATTTTCTTTCAGTTTAAAAATAATATTAACTAATAATTATAAATATTAATTAATTAACAAATTATAAATATATAAAATTATAAATAATAAACTATATTTGATTTTAAATAATAAAATAAATAAATAAATAAATAATAAATAAATAATAAATATTTTTTTAAATTTTGTTCAAATTTTTTTCTTAAATTTTGCAGCGGTTTTCAAAAAAGTACCGCTATTTCGTGGTGTTTTTTTTAAAAAATGTCATGAAAAAAATAATTTTTTAGAAGATATTTTTAAAAAAATTAAAAATATTTACAAAAAATAGCAGTGATTTTTAAAACCATCGTTAAAACACTGTTTTCTTGTAGTGTATGGACTACCGCCTCCTCAAAGTGATGTGATTCATTCACATACTACATGGAATGTATTAAGGATATGTTTAGTGAAATTATATGATATATATCAAATAATTATTATATTATAATGATATTATATATATAAACATATATGTCATTTAATTTATTTCATTCAATATTACAAAGAAAAAAGGAAATAACATTCAAGTATATGTACAACCTACCATCTCCATGAACGGTGCAATCCATTTCATATTCCTATATTCTATAGTTTGTCATAAATACATTTATACTGAATATAAATGATATTTATCTCATTTATTACATTCTTGAAATCATGATATAAGTATAAGGACCAAAAATATAACAAATTAAGACACATGCAAAAAACAAAGTGGATATTACCCAAAGAGAGAACTTAACTTGGAATTATTAATAAGCATGTAATATAAAGTCATAATAAAGCCTTATATGGTATGAATTATAATAATATGGTTCTATTAAATATTTATAATAAACTTATATTTATTATAAATGAGGTTTTTATGAGTATGAAGAGATTCAATACATAAGGTAAGGGAATTTCATCTCACTTTTTATTTTCCTGAGATTCATGCCTTATTCACCACCCATTTATTTTATGTGATGTTTATAATTATCATGGATTAATTATATTATTATTTTACATAAATTTATGGTTATATACATATCTATTTTATGATATTACTTTCATGGGTTTTATGTTTTAAAATTTACCAAATCGATAAAGTAATTTTTTCACAATTTTCATTCTTTGAGACCCGTGCCATGTTATGAACCTATATTTTTCCTTGAGGTGTATATAATGCCTTTAACATATTATATATTTAATATTATTCTTTTCATTATATTTTAAGTTTCATATAATTTTATGATTTCCATTTTATTACGATTCAATGTTACCAAATTGGTAATAGTTTATAGCTATAATATTCCCATTTATCAAGATTGTTAATGATGATTTTCCAATTAATGAAATGTTTTGATGCATATATAAAGAAATATCACAAGTTTTCTTAAATTTTGGTTATTCATGTTATATCCAAGTAATGGTATCATTTTTCCACTCTTTCGTACATAATATGATCAAAAAAGTGTTTTTAAGAAAGTCCAACTTTACCTCTCTCTTTAGTTGGAAACCTATGTTCCTTAAAAACATTTTTTTCTAAAAGGATTCCAAGAATATTATATTATTATCCTTTGATATTTAAAATATATTTACCCATTTTTACCTATTAAAAAATGGGTTTTTAAAAAGGAATATTGTTTTAATTTTTCAATTGAGGCACTTTTCTGAACTTTTTATGCTGAATATGGAATGTTTGGCATGCAAGAATTTAACCTCCATGATGATCTTTATTCCCTTGAATATTTATTTAAAATAATACAAGTTATTTTTTTATTTAAATGATATTTTTTAATAATATTACGAAAATTATTTTTTTTTAAAAAGTGGTTTTCAAAGAAACATGTTTTCAAAAAATGTTTTATGTTTAAAAAGTTTTTTAAATGATTTTCAAAATATAATTTATATGGTTTCAAAAAGTTTTTTTCAAAATAAAAAGATTTAAATGATCTCAATGCTTCTTTTATATGTTTTCAAATTATTTCCCATGAAAATGGGTTTCCAAAGGTTTTATGTTTTAAAAAGTCTTTTTCAAAGAAGAAAGGATATTTAACTCAAGAAATATTTTTATAGGATATCTCAAAATTATTTTCCATATAAGAATAAATCATTTGATGTTACTCATTTATTTATAAGAAATGATCCAAAATTTCAATTTATATTATTTCACTGAATGGTCTTTGTTTTGATATCGTGGTGTTTATGAAAACCTATTTCTATTTCACTGGTTATATGTTTATGAAACCTGTTATTATTTCACGAGTTATATGTTTATGAAACTTGTTTCTATTCCACAGGTTATATTCTTATGAAAATCATTTATATTCAAAGGGATGTACCATTATAAATTCTTATGAAACCCGCTTCCTTTCACGGGTTATTCTAGGATGAAATGATTATGAAAGTTATATATTTTCCATAGGCTATGATTTGATTAAATGTTTGTGATACCCATTTCATTTCATGGGTTATGATATGATCTATTTTTATGGGTCACGATATGAGTCATGTTTTTTTATCTTGTAGCACATATATGTATAAGTTATTATGTGATGGGTGGGACTTATATATCCCTCCAATGAATTGGGTAATGATGGATGAATCATGAGTAAAAATGTTATGTATGAAGATTATTACTTGTTCACAATGTTATGCATGGACCTAGTTACATATACATAAGTTTATGCATGAACCTGATTACATATTCACAATTTTATGAGTGAACCTTATTATGTGTTCATAAGTTATGCGTGAACCTGATTAAATGTTCACAGTGTTATGCATGGACCTGGTTGCATGTCCGTGAGTTATGAATGAACTTGATTACATGCTCACAACATTATAAGTAAAGATGATTGAAAATTTACAAAATTATGAGTGGATCTGGTTGCATGTACACAAGTTTTTTCAAGGGCCTGATTTCATGTACCTAACTTAATAAGTGGACCTATTTCTCCTTATACATGTTCACAATGTCATATGTTGATGTGGATTCCACAATTCCATGTCTTATTCATATGTTATGATTTCATAGATTATGTTCCTAATTATCTTAGAATTAATGACTTATAAACATCAAATCTTTATTCCATGATTCATGTTTATGATATTTGAGATGTAGGGTATGATCTCCTAATGATATGATCATGTTCTCATACCCTTATATTCATGTTATTCTTATGTATTTCCTTTATTTACCCTTACTGAGCATTCAATATCACTTCATTATTATGTTTCCTTTCACTAGGTTATGAAGAAAGTTTTTTATGTAGGATTACTAAGGGGGAAGATCTTTGTGAGATACATTGAAGATATTTCATTGAGTTAGAATATTTTTGTTCTAAGTTTCCAAAGGCACTAAATGAATACGGTCTTTGGGATTCTATTCATGTAATGTGTTAAGTAT
This sequence comes from Viscum album, assembly GCA_963277665.1. Lineage (NCBI taxonomy): Eukaryota > Viridiplantae > Streptophyta > Magnoliopsida > Santalales > Viscaceae > Viscum > Viscum album. Next base: position 1,354,754,806 of record OY728160.1, on the reverse strand, counting down.
TGAAAAAAAATGATGTAATGACTATATACATTAATACTGGGTTGTTATAATTATGGGATAGAGGAATCACCCAAACTACTTTGTCATAGTCCCTATAGTTGACATGTGTAAGAAGATAGTTGCATTGTAGGATTTCAGTTCCACCATGGTGGGTGTGAAAATAGAATAACCAAGGGTTTTGAGAAATAAGGTGGATGCATCATGGGAAAAAGAATACTTCACAACCAGAAAGATTTAGATAAGTGAAGGGGAATGTCTTCATATCATAGGGTTTGTGCTTCTAAAAATTCAATTACCCAATTTTTTTGGAATATCCAAGACTTTTGGCTGATCTTTGAGGAATAAATAAAGAGAAACAAACACATGGACAGTGTTTTCCATGATTAAGTTTAAACACTAACTTAAAAAAAGGAATACTCATACAACCTCCAAGAATTTGAAGAAAACACTCATAAAGATGACACAAGGAACTAGGTCAAGCGTTGAGAGAAAAATTTCCAGTGAAAGAAGATATATTTGAAAAATTCATAAAAAGAGAGAAAATATCTAAAGAATAAAAATAGGAGGATGCTTATATTCATGGGTAATTCAACTTGTACTATAATCGGATGACTAGATAGACTATACCATAAGATTCTGTTATAGTGTACTCCTATTGTTGTTCTTTCCTTTTTTTTCCAATCCACACATGACTAGCGTGATGGGGTAAATATTCTATGTACCAAGTAATCTAATTAAAGGGGATTGTTATTAGTTTATGAAAGTGTGTGTGATTCATGTTTATGGTGAGTTTTTTATTTACATTAATTATCATCTCAATCTTACCCTTTTTATCATGTATGACTAATGTTGTGAGAGAAGGGTATGCTGCTTAAAATACATGAACTAGTTATCCCTTTCATGGAAAAAAAATTCAAGAGTTAGGGATAAGTATGTTTAAATGAGGTTTTGAACACCTACCAATAAATTAAACTAGGTATCTAAGGGGGTAAAGGGGAATTTATAAAGTGGAGAGTGAGTAATCTGAGAGGAGTCTTTATAAGGTTCAATTATGACAATATCTAATATAAATAAAATCACCTTTTAAACTAAGAACAAGAGAATAGATTTTTATTTGATTGGTATGTTCATCAATTATCTAAGAAACTAAAACCAATTCAATCTTCTTTTTTTATTCATTTAAAGTTTTCCTAAACATTCTAAAACAATTTCTACACCTTTCTTTGTGGATCTACCTCAATCACCACTCTACTATGTTTTAAAATTAGTTAGTTTAGTTCAAGCATATACTTCAGAAGTGATGATCTCCTCCCAATGTCATGTGGAACTAAACCCCACATATTAGTGCCCACTCCCTCATATGCACATGCTCTTGTGCCTACACCAACCTGTGTAGGGGCTTTCCCAAACCGCACAAACTTCTTGAGGATGGGCTTGGCTAAAGGGACCTTATTGGGCCTGCTATGTGAATTTCCCTCCTTGGATGATGGTTTTCTAGTTGTGGGCCATTTTTTTGCTGAGTCCTATCCCTTTCCATTTATCCTACAAAACACACACAACACACTTAGGAAATATAAGACATTGTAAAACTTGCATTTTTATTTCTTTTTATTTATTTTTCAAATTTTTCATTCTAAAATTTAAATATCCAAAAACAATTTTTCTTAATTAAAATATTGGTATTCTTAATAAAAATATATATGATATTTATGAATTAAAAATTAAAAAACTATGCATAAATATGAGCTCGACACTGACCACTACTATTCCCTCCATTGTAGCATATCCTTGGCTATGATGTTCTTGACACAAACATATCAAAACAGTCGGTGCTATAGGATAGAAGCAAAGGAGAAGCATTTTTCCCTAACAACGACCTAAAAAATGGTCATAGTGAGTTCATGGAGGATGTGGTCAACAACATACTCCTCTGAGCACCATGGCTTGGCCAATCCATTTCCCCATTTCCCATTTTATGCTATGGCACACTATGTATGCCATGACTTTCACTAGGTTGTGGTGTTTACCATTTTGGGTGGAAAAATAATAAAACCCAAAGATTAATATTTCAACAACCATTGTTGGCCTTGAAAAAACAATTTAACTCTATTCCTTACTCCAAGAATATAAATTTCATATTCCAAAGTATTTAATATAAAACGGAGTCGTTATATTTTATGTGTATGTTGAATATGGAATTTGGATTTTCAGTGAGATTCCACCAAGTCAACCTCTATTGGATCGTACGGAGGGTGGAGAAATGGTTCCACTAAGGAATTCACTAGATGAATCCCCTCATTATGGAGGTGATTAAGATCAATAGTTAGAGGTTCCAAGGTAATAAGGTTATCAACAGTGGCTAAAGGAGTTTGGGTAGTGGTTGGAAGCGAAACTCATGGAGAGCTTAGTGTGAATTATTCTAAGATTTGATAAGGTATCTTAGGTTGTTGATTAGTTTATGGAACACTTGAAATGATATTTCCAATAAATAAAATTCCTTTGTTTTAGGGATAGGGTGGAACTAAGAAGTGGAGTACTGCATAGAGTCAATTCATACTATTTTTTATCCAATCGAGACATCACCAAGGTGGAGGGTAAATTTGGATATGATATCCCATATCTTAAATGATGATCCAATCACATATTATGATATCATATATCATATAACTATCCATAGTGAAATTTATATATTGTTTTTCATAATATCGAATATGTTATAAAAAAGATATTTTATTTCTTCATTTTTAAACATGATTTCACAAATCAAACAATGTACTGAAGAATTGATACTTTTAAAGGTGTTATAAGGATAAAGAGATTCTTATTCAATGCATTGGAATAAATTAAAACCCAAAAATTATCAAGATAACCATACATGAAACAAAAATAATGTATATAAATAAAATGAAGAACTTGTGTGCCTTTCACTAAAGAGTTTCTACTACAATATACAATCAAAGTGGATTGATAAAGATCCATTGGATGAATCCAAAATACTCCCTCCTTTTTGGTGTAACCATATATTTTACTAAAACACTCAACTCTTGATTTAGATTGCCATTCCTTCCAAGTTATGCTAGTATATCATGAGAGTTAAGGAAGGAGAATAAAAGATTTATGGGAGATATGATAGAAGGAATCGGTAAAACTATTTAAATATATATTGGGACAATCCAAAACCTTCCACAACATTTAATTTAATGTTACAAAACATCCATGTAAATCCTTTTATTATAAATAATTCATAATCATTGTTCAAAACAACTCTTAGTCATTTCATAATATGATATGTGTTAATTGATAATGGCCAACATATAAGATTCATGAATGATAATGATTATCATTCTGATTCATAAAAAATAATAAAATGATAAGTAAATTGCATGAAAGGATTCATAAAAAATTATATAGTCAAGTCATAAAATACAACCAGAATAGAAAGTGGTATATTATCACTATAACATTCTTTACAATATTCCCTTTAACTAAGCATGAAATATTCCATAGATCTATGTATGTTGTATAATATAATATATACATATCATATACTAAAATATAAGGTATTTATTACTTATCTCCATCACTCTATCAGAGATAAAAACCATAAATTAATGAATCTATAAAATCATACATGGAACAATTCAAATAGATCAACTGTAACAACAATAAAATGAAAAATAATATAAACTCTTGGGTAACTTGTACTTCTACTCATGCAGGTACTAAACAAGAAAAATAAAAAATTCCATCCCATGTTTTGACGAGTGTTATCTATTCTTATCACATCCCAAATAGTAATAAGAAGAAAAAAAATCTATAATAGCACTTTCTAACATCTCAGAACCAATAACAGACCTTTGAATTAAGTTGGAGTGTCACATGACCTCAACAATACCTCCATATACACCAAAGTTTGTTGAATAGCAATGAGAGGCTGATAATACCACATGGGGAGGCTATACCCTTAGTGTAAAAACGAGAAATAATAGGCAAATAATTGAGCATCTATACAATAAATAAACATTATAGTATAGCCAATGGTTTTACTGTGGAATTTTAACCATGAATGACATCACCATGCAATAAAAAATGTAACTCATGAACGTAGACCACTATCCAATAAATTAGACTCTCCAAATGGGATAACCATATATAGTAAAAAAATTAAATTTAATAATGAAAAAGAAGACCGAACCTTGGTCCTTGAAATTACCTCAGACCTGTCTCTGCATCCCCCACTAAGATCCACATTTAATCCACCTATTCTAGGGTCATCATCCAAATATGCATGTCAACCATGAGATTTGCATGTGCACCAAATTTCCCATATAGGGTGTGAGCATAAAACTTAGTAAGAAACCACTAACTCTCCCCCTAATAAAAACTATTATATATGTCCATGCATGTACTGAATGAAAAGGTTATTGTAACTTATCATATTCATACATTTTTCTAATCATGGGTACTCATGAAACCAGCCTAGTGGTTTACTCATACGTAATTTGGTTAGTGTTGGAATAAGTTTAAACATATTACTATAACATTGTATGTTCAATGGAGTGTTATGTTTATAGTGACACAAGCTAAACATAACTTAAATAATATATTAATTTGATGATTTAAATAATACATCTCAATAAAAATCACACAACCCAAGGGTTTAATGTTTTAGTGTCTTAAATATTAGCTATAAGTACAAATTATTTTATAAAACTTGATAACATTACTCCATAAACACACTACTTTGGACCCTTTTTTAGACATCTCATATGATATAAGCATCTTTATAACCTGGGGGTGGAAATATAAGAAAGGGGTGAACTCAAACACTCAGTAATGGAAAAACATATCATAATGTATCATATCATAAACCTGAATGTGACATGAAGAAGAGGATAAATATCTTATTAAAAGATCATAAGACTATATATGATAATCATAAAAAATGGTGGAGAAATATAAGATCGTTATGTAATCATAAAAGTTATGACATTTAATAATATAGATCTCAATAATCACAAAACATGTGAGCACAAGATAAAAGTGTATAATTCTTTAAAACGAATATGTAACATGAAAACATGGAATATCATGAAGATTTAATTAATTTTGGAAATTTGGAATAACTTGATAAAAAACATGGGCATGTGGAAAAGGTAAAAGTATATGAAAACAATTATGAGAAAACTCATTATGTCCACACCTATGTGAACAAACTCATTATGTCCACACCTGGAAATGTGAGCAAACTCATTATGCCTATGTCTATATGAAAAAACTTATTACGTACATGCCTGATTATATCATGAGATATAAACTTAAACCATTTCATTAGAGGGAAATATAATACCCACCCATCATCATCCAAAAATATGTGTTCCACTTAAAATAAATCATCATCATATCTTAAAGAATCCATGGAAAAAGAATGGGTTTCATAAAATTTTCAAAAACATCACATAACATTAACTTAATAAATCATAGGATATAATATATCTCATTTTCTAAAAGGAATCATTTCATAATAAAATTTATACATTGATCAAAATATTAATTCATGAGATATAAGCCTTAGAGGAAAAATAGAAGTGAAAATACAAAAAAATCATAAAACCTTTTAAATAATGTTTTAAAAGATGAAGTGAAAGTTACATTAAAAAAAGTTGAAAAGGTAAATATAATAATTTGAAAAAAATTATTATAAATAAATACAAAAAAATAACCATTGAAAATAAATAAAAAATAAAGCTAATAAATCCAAAGAGGTAAATAATAAAAATAAATACCTTTATAAATCATTTTAGGATGTTTTATAAAATCACATTGGAAAAATGTTGAAATATTATAATTTCATAAAATATAAAAAGGAAAATATGAAAATTATAAAATAGAAAACATACTTGTATTTCATTAAATAAAACACTATTGATGGAAAAAACATAGACATGGAAGAGAAGATTCATTGGTAAAAATGGGAGTTATTCATACGAATGTTATAATTTTATTTTGGGAAACAATTATCAAATAATTGGTTATTTATGATGAGAAGTATTTTACATTGATATAAAGAGATAATTACATGTAAAATATGGAAATTTCATGATCAAATAAATCTTGAAAAGTACATTCAAGTAAGAAAGATAATGACATAATGAATCAGAAATTGAGTCAATGAAACCCTTATTATGAATTCTCTCTTAGTTGATTAGACACTAACATCCTATAAAATAAACATAAATATCTTAATCACTAATTTCATAACATTATTCATATTTATATCATTTTATAAACTGCATTTAAAATTATTCTATATATTTTTATTAGTTGGTTATTATATATTTTCAATATCAGGTGCGAGTAATATTTATTGGTTTGAACTAATTTTATGTTTTTATTAATTATTATCCCAAATTTCATCATTATAATATAATATGAGATACTTTAATTTACTCTTTATAATTATTTATAATGTTATAATTTTATTCTATGGGAGTGTTGGTTATGATTTTTAATGATTAATTTATTGATGAGCATGTTTCAGTGATTTTTAACAAACAAATAGTGGTAACTTAATTAATTAGTTTAAAATTAATGAGTTTATTTATTTATTTATATCATATATAATAATTAATTAGTTATTATAGTAATCCATGTTATTATTTTATATCATTGTTCAATTGGGTGGTTATACTGACCTAAACATGAACATTACACAATATCATTATTAAATAATAATAATGATATTATTTAGATAATGTTAAGTCGTTTAATTATATTTATTTAAAAAATAATAAATAATAAAGAAACTAGATGAAAAATGAGATAAATTACTTCATGGATGTGGTATTCTACACAATTCATTGTTAATGTCTTCATTATCTCATAGAATGATGTGGAAAGAAGGAAGATTATATTTTTTATATTAATAATCATAATTATATTATATTTATCACACTTGTAACTTACTTTTGAAGATCCAAATTTTTTTATGGATTTTATTTGTTGTCAACTGATTATCGTTGTTTTTCAATGGTGTTCAATGAGATAAGAAGATCTCATTACAGTCAATATGATGAAGAAATTTCAAAGTTTATGGATATTGGATAATGTTCTCATATCTTGATATTCCATGAAAAATGTGAATGGTTTGAAGACATTGATTTTCAATTGATTCTTAGATAATTGTTATAGATTCATTTGATGACATTGGATTTCATGGTTGAATAATTATCCTAGTAAATATAGATATGATTTTCTAGTTTGTATTTCATAAATATCATAAGTTTTTTGGAGAACTTGTGATGAAATAATTATAAAGTAAAGGGGGATAAAAGGTGCTACCAATTATATTTATATTTGATTGGAAATAAAGATGTTGTTGGAATATAGGGAAGTTACAATACTTTCCTTGGTAAATATAACGATTCTAAAGGTGATCGATCAAAGGATAAATATCATGATAGCCAGGGTTCGTGATGAAAGTAGAAGTGAATTATGGAAGAATATGGTTGATTCTCTAATGATGTAACAAATCCATATGACTGGGATTCATTATGGTTGGTGTTGTTGAAGTAGATTTTTATGGAAACATCATTTCCCATTGTTTTCCAAATTTTTGGGGTCCAAAACTTGGAGGATGGATATCATTGAAAAAGATTTATTTCCTTTAATTCCTTATGAAAATATGGAAAATTCATGAGTTTCATAACGAATGGGTTTCTCAAAGGGTAGTTCTTGAAGACATAAAGGTTTTGATGGAAAGCTCCATGATTATGGAAAGAATCATGAATGTCGTGAAGATATGAAACATTACAGATGGTGATGGTAATATTCACGATTACAAGAATTGGAGCACCGTGAGTGTGTGATGGTTTGACGATGATCTCTGTGAAAACAACAAATATCAAAGATGCATTGAGAATGAAGGAGAACTGTGAAGATTTTTTGAGTGATCCAAAAATGTTATGGAGGTGGTGGAGCATCATGAATGGGTGAGCCTATAAATATAAGGTGACCCCCACTTCATTTTAGAAAAAAATAATTAGAGAATATCTGAAACCACTCTGATTTCATGAAGGTAGAAGAACCTCCATGAAGCGGGTTTTCTATGCGATCTTGAGCATCACAAAAAAGAATTCTTAATTATTGACTGATGTTAATGCTTTTAATTAATGGTTGCTTCGCAATGATGGGATGTTCCTCGTTGACTCAATGAGATTCGTGGAGGTGGTTCATTCCATAAAGGCAGTTTTCTTCATGATGGTTGTAAGTTTTTCAAGGGATATTCACGAACAATAGTTTTGAATATCTAGTTTAGGTGAACTAGTGATTGGGTATAACACCCCCACTGTATTTCCAGAATGGCCTGAAGGCCTTATTTTTATTTTATTATAGATAATACCTCTTTTAAGGGTTGAAGGGGAACATGTACATGACCTGTAGGCCTAAGGCACAAAGCCCGGCATGACCCGCAATACATGACCTGAAGGGCCAAAGGCATACCATGCCCATTACATGACCCATAGGCCCAACCCACTAGAACTGCCCCTCCCCAACGTCTTGCATTATTGATATTCTTAGCTTCCCACCTTGCATTGCTGATCGACTAGCATTTCCCTGTACAAAGCTGCACAGTGCCTGGTCCCAATGACGGCTGCCAGACCCTCTCATTCTTCCAATTCGGTTAGCTCTACATCTGGCGACTGCTACTCCTGTTGCTCTTATCCTCTTATAGGACCTGTTCTGTGTGAACTGGGCTACTCCATGGTCTACATGACCCAAAGGCCCTATGGCCCGAAGGCCTTTGATGACCCGAAGGCCCTAGAGACTCGTAGGCCCAAAATGGTGGCCCGAAGGCCCAAATTGGGTGAAGAGTTCCAGCTTCTACAGTAACTGCTGCAGTAACCCGGAAATTCGCCTCTACCTGGTTTTGAACCCGGGTCTCTTGGATGCCAAGTAGGATCCCTTACCACTCGGGTATAGGCTCGTTGGCCCCCACTATGTTTTGATAAGTGAGACCATGTGTGAACCCTGTTGATATATAACTGATATTGATTAAAAAATACATGTAGTTTGTTTGTGTGAAGAAGAAGAAGATATGAAACCGAACTCATATCTACACCAAGGAATAATAAAGTATAAAGTATATTAATATACTCATGTGTTGGTATTGAGTATTGAAAGAAGAGAATAAGACACTGTTTCATTATTCTATATTATTGTGTGTCAGAGAAAAAGAAGAGAGTGGCCAATCTATATTCAGTAATTTAGGCCATACCAATTCTGATGATGCTAAGTTGAGATGATCTTTATTGATTTAATAATCACAAAAAAAATTCTGATTCTGGCAAGAATAAAAAGAAGAGAACTAAGTGTAGTTGGGTTTTGAATGAAGAATAAAAGATAGATCAAGAAACTTCATTATACTACTGCATATATTTGTCTTTCATATATTAGAGGGATAAGAGGAAGTGGATGGTAAAATTGACATAAGTTGATTATCATTTGGATTAGGGAGAATTCAGTAAATTAGTCTACCACATTCATATTATTATGAATGGTAGAAGAATATGATTTTGTAGCTTTAAGTTTGCTATTGGGAAGAGGTCATAAAAGTTAACTGCATGCTACTATGAAAGTAACAAGTGAAGAGTTGAAGAACAAAGAAGAACTATGACATAAAATAGAACTCAATAGGTGGAGTAATTTCATGGTGTTACAACCCTTATCAACAAGGATAAGAATATCTTGGGAGGTAGTATAAAGATCCAACCAAGTGCTGTAAAACACACACTATTGGATTTTTTATATAGTTCTACAAGAGTGTAAGGTCATATTATACTCATTGTATTCCACACAAAGGAATTGTTTTCTAGTGGATTGTGAGGTCAGGATTATTTCTGACCATGCAAAGGACTAGCTACTCTTATTGAGTAGTGAACCTTGTAAAAAATTCCTATTCTTTTCTTTAATTATTTAATATTCTTGTATTTGATAGGGAGAATATAATAAGATAATTTATATCCTAACATGTCAAATAGGTAAAGGGATGAAAAGTTTCAATTGGATAAAAATCCCCCAATACTGATTCACCCCCCTCTCAGTGTTAGACATATCCCAAACTGGTCTTTACAATTGGTATCAGAGCCAAGGTTCACCTCTATTATATTCTCTACAGTGAATCTACTCTCTTTTAAAGACTTTAGTTTCCTTCCTAATGAAAAAATGATGTTTATTTTTGGTAAATATTTAGTTACCTTTGAGAAAACTTTTATATCTACCAAGACCATGATGAATAATAAATGGAAAGAGAAGAGAAAGTTGAAGAAGAATACCCTATTATCTAAAGAATTGGAAGTATCTATTTATATATACCTTGCTGAAAATGAAGACATATCAGACATGGAATGTAATGAGTAGGTGTCTCAAGTTTCCACCAAGAATATGGATAACCTTCATATATCTCATGATTCAGTGGTATGTGTTAGTACATTTGAAAACATTCCTCATGATATAAATTCTAGCACAAGTGGCGATGATGATCAATATAAAACATTTCATGAACTATCAATTGAAAGATTAAGAGTTATTTTGTATGGTATTCATAAATAAAGAGTATCCCTTGTTTATGTAATATTTCAATGTATGCCTGTAGAGATCCCCCAGCTGGAAGAAGAAGATTATTTTTTGGAGAAGAGATTGAAAACAAAAATTGTTGAGTCTCTAAAAATCTACAGACATGTTATAAACTTTCAATCAAAAAAGCGGGAACTTGAAATAAGTTCTTCAAAATGTCTCAAATAATTTGAAGATAAATATAGGCAAATGGACTCTAGAAAAAATATCCATTCACTTGAAGAGAAATTAAAATATATAATTGATGTTAGGGGTTTACAATTAGAAGAAATATTCAAGAAGATCAAGGAACTTGAAACTTTGATTTAGAACAAAGTTAAGTTTCATGAAGATGAAGTTGAAAGAATGAAGAAGGCATGTAAATAGTAGATTATTATGATTTAAGATTAGAAAAAAATTCACAATATGAAATGTATAGATTTAGAAGATTAGGTGGAAAATTATGAGAATACACATATTGAGACTTGACAAAAGAAGGAAATATTTTCTACTAATACTCAATGCTTATTGGAGGGTTCTACTATAAAAAAACCTCTGACATGTGATAAGAAATTCATGGCTTCACTCAATTATCTATCAAAAGCAACTGAGAAGAATTAGGTACCATCCATACCCTCTTGTACTAATGTTTCTAAACCTATTATCATGAACAATGCATGTTGTAAAACAAAATATGAAAAATTATGGATGAGGAAAGGTGAGAAAAAGACTACCACTATGACTAGGGTGGACAGGAAATAGAATATGGTAGTTGATTCCCTATATAAATCATAAAAAATTATGAATAATACCCAACAATCAGATATAAAAAATATCAAGAAACTAAGAATTGTGTGTCAATGTTGGTACTACAATAGATTTGGGAACTGTGATTTAAATTTTTGGTACAATCCTCAAAATGTAAAAGCACAAAGGAAGCCTATCTCAAGGGGGGAAATCCAAAGAAGAAGAAGAAATATCCACAAGTCAAAAAACAATCTTTATACTATAAACAAAATTTGAATTCTTGATAACATTTGTGATGTATGCAATGTTTTTGGTCACAAGGTTGGTACATGTTCATCTCAACATGTGACCAAATTTGATAAGAAAATAATAACACAAAATATGAATAGGAATGAATAAACAACCTTGGGAAGGTATTAGATGAATGTTGTGAACATAAATCCTCCCAGGAAGGTAACAAAGAAGAATGATGAGAAAACCATGGATTATAAATCCATGAAGATTAAGGGTAGTTCATCCAAGAGAACTACTAAGATGGATAAAAATCAGAAGAACCCATGTGGATGATCCAAACATTCTACCGTAGATCCTAATGAAATGTTAGTTATGTGGCCCGAAGACTTGGAAAGAACGAGGAAACTTAAATATTCAAAAGATAAGGCTAGTGCAAGAGGAAATTAAAATATTCCACATGGTGTAGAAAAAGTGAATAAGAGGTTACAAAAAAGGAAACTCTTGTGTTAAAGAAGTTATATGAGAGAGAAGCAAGAAATTTGGTCACATTATAGAAGTTTTTTTAACCATATTACTAGAACAAGAAGTAGTTCTCAATAGGAGTAATAATGTATCATCCATGAAGGCTGTTTAGAAGAAAAATTATCCTCACAATGCAGAAGAGGATGTGAAGAGATCCATGTTTCCACAACATAAATATGAATAGATGTTCAGATATACAGGGATGAAGACGGTAGAAAATAGAGAAAATTGGTTGAGAAAAATATCTCAACCTTACTATTCATATTAATGAAGCAAGTAGGATCTGCCTTATTCCCTTAAATATTTATGTATTGTATTTATGTTTATAATTCAGGGAGTTGAAGGTGAAGAAAGTTCTCATGGGGAGAACCTGAGAAGTAGTGTGTGCATTCAATTCTTTATAGAAAAGCCAAAGAATTTTCCATCCTTGAATGATTCCTCAATTGATATTCAAATATTAATATAATGAAGGATCATCTTTGATGAAGATGAATAATGTGATGTTCTATTCTGTAAATCTAGGATAAAGAATATTCTATCTTGGTTTGATCTCATTTCTTGGTATTCTGAAGAACAAATGTTTTAGAATATCATCCTTGGTAAAGTGGTGAAAGTTTTCCAATATGGACTATCATAATTTGAAGACCCATTCTAGTGTATTCTCTGTACTATAATTTCTTGAAATACATTCCTAACGAGATCCGTCATTATGAATATGATGAGGAGTGTTTCCCTTTAGGGGGATAAAAATTAAGAATCTTCCATAATTATTATTTCAATTAGTATCAAATATAATTATTCTGGAAATTTCTTGAAGATCATGTCATTGGAAATGGTATGTCTCCCTTAATATCTCATCCTTGGTTATAAAAAAAATAACAAAATTTTTACAAAGGGGGATTGATTGAATTATTCAGTGACATAAGAAGAATGGAAGTTCCCCAAGGTCACTTGTCCTACCTATTACACTTCAAATGTTTTTGATCCATTAATTTAAGTGAGTGTCGTAGTTTCAAGTTGATTGTTCTTAAAAGAATTCATCTCACATTTAGTAATTTCATCCCAGAATGAAAGTGAATAATCCTTAAAGACAAGTCTATGAGTTCTCATTTCTTAAGGTATCATGATCAGTTGGTAATGAAAAACTTTGTTATCTAAATAAAATTTTATTGTTTTCTACACCAAGAAAAACTCAATTATACTTAGAGTGAAATGATGGATGGAACATTGCTTAAGTATGAACTAATACCCTTTTCCCTATGAACTTCATATTTCTTGTTAATAAGGGTGAGATAAATTTAAATGAAATTTTGAAAAGTAAAGGGGGAGAGAAGAAAAGTAAAGTGGAGAGGAAAAAAATTAAAGGGGAGAGAGAAGATAATAGTTCAATATATCTACAAAATCATTTGGAAAGATCTTTTAAGGTATTTACAACAAATAAAAAGGGTGATGTTGAAGAAATCACTTTGTGTATGGATTATATTTCATTTCAACTTATTGTCATTGGTTTTCAATGGTGTTCAATGAGATAATAATATATCATTATATTCAATATGATGTAGCAGTTCCAAAGTTAATGGATATTGGATAATGTTCTCATGTCTTGATATTCCAAGAAACATGTGAATTATTTGAAGACTTTCAGTTTCAAGGTGATTCCTGGATAAGTTTTATGGATTCATTTGATGACATTGGATGTCATGGTTGAATAATTCTGCTAGTAAATATGATGATGCTTTTTTGTTTTTCATTTCACAAATATCATAAGTTGTTTGGAGAACTTGAGATACAAGCCATATAAAGGAAAGGGTAAAAAGGTGCTTCCAATCATATTAAGGTTTGATTGGAAAGAAAAATGTCACTGGAAGATAGGGAAGTTACAATACTTTCCTTGGTAAATCTAACTATGATAAAGTTGATCAATCAAAGGATAAATATCATGATAGACAAGGTTCATTTTGAAAACAGAAGTGAATTCTACAATAATATGGTTGATGCTTTAACAATGTAACAATCATCGTAAACATTGTTAAGATATGAAACATCATAGATGGTGATGGTAATCTCCATGATTACGAGAAGTGGATAATCATGAGTGCACGATGGCTTGATGATGATCTCCATGACAATGAAAAATATAAAAGGATCATTGTGAATGGAGGAGCACCGAAATGATTTTTTAATGATCTGAAAAATGTGCTGGAGGTGGTGGAGCATCGAGAATGGGAGATCCTATAAATTTGTGGTGACCCCAACATCATTTTAGCAAAAATAATCATAGAAGATCTAAAATCAATTTGATTTTGGAATGGTTGAAGATTCCCAAAATGCGGGTTTTCTATGTGAGCTTCAGTATCATGAAAATATTTCTAAGATCATGAATAATTCCAATGATTCTAATTAATGGGTGCTACATGGTGATGGGATGTTCCATATTGACTTAGAGAGCTTCATGAAGGTGGTTCATTCCATGAAGGAAGTTTTCTTCACGAATTTTGTGAGATTTGTAAGGGAGATTCATGAACAGTAGTGTTGAATATCTGGTTTTGGTGAACCAGTTCTTTGGTATAATACCCCAACTGTGTTTTGAGATGTGAGACAATGTGTGTACCCGATTTATACACAACTAAAAGAGAAGATAAAACAACCATAGTTTGTTTGTGTGAAGAATAACTAGACATGAAAATAAACACATATCTTTGACAAGGAAGAATAAAGTATAAAGTATATAGATACACTCATGTGTTGGTATTGAGTATTGAAGGAATAGAATAATACACTACTGAATTATTCCATATTACTATTTATCAAAGAAAAAGAAGAAAATGACCAATCTGCATTAAATTATTTAGGACATACCAATTATGATGATGCTAAGATGAGATGATATTAATTGATTTAATAATCATGAAAGAAGTTTTTGATTCCAGTAAGAAGAATAAGAAGAAGAGAACTTATTGTAGTTGGGTTTTAACTGAATAATAAAAGAGATATCAAGACACTGCAATATAATGTTGAACATATTTGTGTGTCATAGATCAGAGGGATAAGAGGAAATGACTGGTCAAATTGATATCAGTTGATTATCATTTGGGTCAGGGAGAATTCAGCCCATTAGTATACCACATTCATATTATTGGGATTGGTAGAAGAATAATATTGTGAAGATTTTATTTTTCTACTGGGAAGAGGTAAGAAGAGTTTCTTGCATGTTGTTAAGCAAGGAACATGTGAATAGTGGAAGAAAAATGTAGAATAGTGACATCAAACAGAACTCACTAGGTGGATGTCTTTATTAGTGTTACAAACCTTATCTACAAGGAGAATACTATACTGGGAAGCAATATAAAGATCCAGAAATGTGCTGAAAAAATCGCACTATTGGATTGTTTACATAATTCTACATGAGTTTATGGTCATATCCTACTCATTGTATTCCACACCAAAGGATTTTTTCTAGTGGATTGTGTGGTTAGGATTATTTCTGACCACTCTAAGGACTAGATACTCTTATTTATTATTTAACCTTGTAAAAAGATAACATTATTTTATTTACTACTTTAATATTATTGCATACGAAAGGGAGAATAAAATAAGAAAATCAAGATCCCGAAAGGTTAAATAGGTAAAGGGATAAAAAGTTTCAATTGGAAAAAAATACCCTAAAATTGATTCACCCCCTATTATTGTTAGACATATCCCAAACTGGTCCTTACAAATTTCACTTCCATAATTATCAAAGAGAGGCGCTGGTGAAAAAATGGAAGTTGTCGCTTCATGGAGGCGATAGTTCGTACAACACACAAATGATGATTTCATTTTTCTTAATATAAAATGGAAAACATGATTAATAGTTATTATAATAGAATAATAACATTCATTATACAAAAAATACATATCTAATTATATAATAATTAGAAAATTAGATTTAGGAAAGTAAGATATAAAGGAAAGGGTGTTGGGGGAAAATGAGTACTCACTTGGAAATCTTTGTGTTTTCCTTAGAGTATTCCTCAAAAATATAAATATTATGAAATCATCTTGGGACCAGAGTCTCAAATAACAAGAACATGATTATAAAGGGATAATAAATGGCATATTTTTAGGTAGAAAACTAATTATTTGATTGGTCTTTAAGGGGCGGTGAGAGGTCCCTTTATAAGTGGTGATGATGGCATTTTTTGTAAATATTTCAACATAATATAAAGAGAGTTCATGATTAGAATCTCAAGAAGACTCCAAAATACATAATAATAGAGTGTGGGTGATATAAATTCAATAATACATCAACCATATATTTTACGACATGTTTTAAACATTTTTTTAAGTCCTATAGTCTTAGAATTCTTTCTTTTACCATTTTTGGTCTTACCATGGTAACTAATTTTTTCCTAAATAATTTAATTTTAATGTATAAAAAATAGTACTTATTAAATAACTTATACCTACTAATTAAAAATATAAAATACATTTTATCATATAAAATTTATATTTTTAATAAAAAATAATTTTAACATTAGTGCATGTAATGTTTAAAAATCTATTTTTAGAAAAAAGTGTATTTTTAAACTAAATATTTATGTGTAGGTTAAAATTATCTATGTATTTGATTATAATGACATAAATTATTTTATATTAAAAAATTAAATATTATTTTGATTTAAAATAAATCCAAATCTAAATTTTTCTTAAAAATAATATTTAATCAAAAGGAAACACCAAAAGCAATTTCTTTTAGGGTAAATATTACTTATGTTTATAAAATGTTAAACATAGGTTTTATAAATTAATAATATTATCTTCAAAATATATTGTTTTAATCCTTAAATACATATTTCATCAATTAAAAGGTTTTATAAACTTCTTTGTCTTCCTTATATAATGATAATGTCATAAAATTTATAGTTTTCGCAAAATCTATATTTTTCACTATTTACCTAAAAATCAACTATTTTAGAAAAATTCTAAAAATTCATACTAAGATAACTTTATAATTCAAAAATTATAACCTTTTTATCTAATTCAAATTCTAAAATTTAAAATTTTATATTTTTAATGAAAATAAAATATATAAAGAAAACTAATTTTATTGAAAAATGAACTATTTAAGCTTTAAGTGTTTTTAATCCTATTCTGTATGAATTTTTAATTGGTTACTATCTTTTATATACTATAGGTTTTATTCTTGTTATAATCTTCTTGTCTAATATTTCATGGATCATTTTATTTCAGTTCTTTGTACAAGACAAGGTACTCACACATATTTAATTAAGGAAAATTATTTAATAAAATCATGTTTCATTGTAATGTTCTCATGCCAGTAATGATCATAGTGCCAAGTTCATATCAAAATATTCTCAAAAGAATATAAATATAAATGTTAATGTAATCTCTGGTCTTAACCTATCTCATCCAAAAGGCATCTTGACCCTTACTCATACTAATATAAAGATAAATAGGAAGGGCAACCCATGTTTATAATAATTTCATCCCTAAGTAATCCTGATCCCTGGTCATATTAATATAAATAAAAATTGGAAAGATGGATCATTTTTATAACGATACCATCCCTAAGGCATCCCAATCCCTACTCACATCAATCTAAATACAAATGGTAAAGGAAATCTATTTCTATGAAAATCACAACCCAAAGGCATCTGGATCCCCATTAATATACATATAAAGAAAAATAGGAAAGGTCGTCCATGTTTATAATGATCTTAACCCTAAGTAATCTCGATCCATGATCACATCTATATAAAAATAGTTGGTAAATTCAACCCATGTCAGTAAAAATCTCAACCCTACAGAATCTTAATCCCTACTCATATAAATATAAAGATAAATGTAAAAGGAAGATCATTTTTATACCAATCTCATCCTTCAAGCATCTAAATCCCTTATCATATCAATATCGAGACAAATGGGAAAGGTGCCCCATGACTATACCTCTATCATTTCTAAGGAATAATGATATCTACACATATCAATATAAAGACAAAAGGAAAAGGTTTCCCATTTCTACATCAATATTTTCTCTAAGACATCTTGATCCTTACTCATATCAATATAAAAGAAAATGGTAAAGGAATCCTTTGTCTAAACATATCATATCCCTAATGAATATTGATTCTTACTCATATCAATACAAATAAAAATGATAAAGGAATATAATTTCTATACTAATATAATCCCTTAGGAATCCTGATCCACATCATATCAATATCAATACACTAGGTTTTGACATCTCATAACAATAACTATATCATGGTATATTAAATAACTCAAATAAAACCACATGAACAATTTATAATAATGTATAAATAATGTCTAAGAACTTATTAATTAAATATAAGGTTGGGTCTCACACTCACATCCCCTTTCTCAACATCCCATATCTAAGAAACTTCCACCTAAAACCAAAAATCTCAAATTTGGTCAACCCACACCCCTCAATAACATTAAGCAATCCAATCGACTAAGAAGTACACCAATTACCCTGTTACTAAGAAATCCTCAAGGTACATCTCATATAAATCACATCCCATAATGAAAGGAGGATATTGTTAGAGTTTGAGTATGGAGAACCAATTTTTCTGTACTTTGATAACATGAATGTACACTTATTATATATTTTTCATTGTTCTGCATGAATATAATATAATAATGTCCTAGAATATTTTTTACATTAATAAGGTCATGGAAGATCCCCGCTATGATGAGAACCTTGAAATGATATAACAATATTCTTAAATAAAGTTCTACGGTTGGATGACATATTATTATTGGACACATAGCATACATACCGTTATGTACGAGTACTCATAAGAAGATGAGACTCTCTCTCATGGAGTTCGCATTTAGTAATCTCCAAGATGGGAGATTATGAGAACAGACCCGCTAGTAGTAATTCTGCATGTCTTGGTGTCATCAGAAATTACTATGTATGAGCATGTGTAATGGTCCTTAGACTGGAAGATTATCATTAACTCATGTCATGACTCGCACACTTAGATTTGCTGACGAAAACCGTCATGAAGATAGTTGGCAGGAAGTAGGGTACGTTGGGTGCATTATGAATGACATGATGTTAATGGATAAGCCGACGAAGGATTTTTACCTTCCATATTTATGGAAGTAGATATATCAGGTCCTTTGATTGAAATAGAACTATATCCCAAATTCTATGGCCATGGTGTAACGACGAGTTTATTTCTGGAATTCAAAGAATGACAGATCAAGAATATAGGTTTATGACACTTCCATGAAACCTGCTTGATGAGATATCAATACAAAGTGTTTAAATTACATGGTAAGCATTCGTATGAGGTGACAAATAAATGCAACATCAACTTCTTTCTCTTGGGTGCCTTAACCCATTGCTAGACAGTAATCTTGGACTTTAGGAAAGCCCACCCAAAGCCAACAAGAAATAGTTCTAGAGGGTCACACACTAAGTGCATCAAAGTATATCAAGTAGAATAAAGATTATTCCCATACATGGTTTAATAATTATTCAAGGAAGCCTAAATCGTTTTAATGTCGGAGGAAGAATAAAATGAAAACAAGTACACACAGTGTATTAATGATTAC
Organism: Viscum album; assembly: GCA_963277665.1. NCBI lineage: Eukaryota > Viridiplantae > Streptophyta > Magnoliopsida > Santalales > Viscaceae > Viscum > Viscum album. The sequence continues at coordinate 1,354,735,096 of OY728160.1, read as the reverse complement.
ACGCCGTGTAGTTTTCATTTTGGAAAGGAAATGAAAAACAAGTACATGCCATGTATTAATGATTACACATCGTGTAGTTTTTATGAAAAACAAGTACACGCCGTGTATTAATGATTACGTGCCATGTATTAATGATTACACACCATGTAGTTTTCCTGTTGGGATTTTGAGGATATAATATTGTTTTATTAATTGATATTTATTATAATCAACGTGGGAGCATGTCAAGGAATTAATAATTTTACATGGGGGTTTTCAATAAGAGTTAATGAAATAAATAAAACGCGTAACACATTTATTTATAGTCATAACTCTATAACATCAAACCTGATTATAAATATCCTCACAACCCGAAAACTTTTCCCCAGTCATTGTGCACAACAATTTTGGAGAATTCTCTCAAGGATGAAAGAACTCCTTCCTCCAAGAATGCTCTCAGAACTGAGAGAGATCCTCCTCCTTCAGATCAAGGCGATCTAAGGTGTAAAACTCAAGAAAAGGTTTCTCCATTCTAGCACCCAAAGACTCCTTTGGAAATGTCTAGAGATACATGGTGCACATGTGGATCACCGCTAGAGGAAGTCTACACTTGGCTTCTGAGACGCAATGACGAACCACATCAGAGTGTGATCAGAAATATCAACGAAGATAGAATGCCATAAAAGGTACTTCTTGTCAATTAATTAAATTAATTATAATCAACCTATGACGATCCTCATTTATGGTTCCAGGACTATTCTTCTTATTTGTCTATTTTTGTGATTCGATCTGTGGAGTCTGGTGTTTATTGTCATATTGATCCCAGACTAATCATTTCTAATGATAGAAAGGAAAGTGGGAAAATCCACCCACAAGCTTCCACTGTGCCCGAAACCTTCAATTGGTATTAGATCAAGGTTACAACATTGATTATAGTTATTTAATTTTTGTTTGATAATTTAATCATTTATATTTGTTTCAATTAGAGATAAATTTATCTATAAAACTGAATGAACGAGATATATTCTTCCTCCTTTGTTTCTCGATTCACATCACAGAAACAACATTTTTATTTTAATTTTGATTAAAATAAAAATGAGGAACTCATCCGAAGGAGCCGTTCTTTCTGTCTGTACAACACAAGAATACACAGCGTGTAGTGAAAACTACACGCCGTGTACTTAGGTTCAACGAACCGGTACTGGTCTGCCAAACCGTGTCATGTGAATTGAGCATGCCTAAGTATTTATTACACCGTGTTGACCAGAACTAAATGGTGTGTGGAAACTGGAATACACAACATGTATGTTAAATTAACATGCCATGTAGTCTAACTCGGCCCAGGTGAAACCGTGTATAAGGAGAAGCCGCGTACCACGTACACGGGATTTCCATGCCGGAAACCGCGTAACAAGGAAGTACAAGCCGCTTTAGATTAATTTACACGTCATGTACACCAAAATTTACAATGTACAGAAAACATGCCAAATCCCCTGGCGTGTACTTTGGATAATGGGAGAAAACAAATACATTCCATGCAATATAGCCTACATGCTGTGTACTTTCAAGAAATGGAATTTCATTAGGTTTCCTCCATAGTAAAAATACCTGTACAAGGAATATGGATGGGATGAATCTCAAGGACATTCAGAAAGGAATTTAAGATAAATAATTTATTAATTATAAGATCATAATTAATTGAATTCATGCATGACTTATCTTAAATAAAATAATGATTAAAATAATTTGAATACTAAAGATGCATAAATGTCGTTGCATTCTATGGATGATCACGAGCTAAACCAAGGACCCTTTTTGTGTGTTTGGTTTCATTTAAATTTATTTAAGTTAAATTCGTTGTCCTGCGAGACTTCTTCCAATAAAATGCAGGGCCTACGTGCCCATGGTTTCTTTAACGTAAACCCCATGTAATGGAGGATCTCCCAAGCCAGAGGAGACAGTTCATAATCAAAATCTGAGGTGAAACCAACACAAGAAGATACAAAGGTGGACATGTGGGAGCTGCAAAACATGAACCATCAGGTTCAAGGTGTTTTTCCCTAGGTTAGGGTTAGCTTATCAAAATATATAGATAATATAACCAATAGAAGCTCAGGATCATGCCATCTTATTTTATTTCTGTCTGATTTCATGTTTTATTTATTATGTATGTGTTGTCGTGATCATATAGTTAATGAAATAAACAAGCATGCAAAGATGGAATAAAATAAAACTCGGACTATGTGTAAACATTATCAGAACACGGTTAATCACTTAAGCAATCATCACATAATATTAACAAGCATGTGATAATGCGAAACTACACATAAAGGATTAAAATCTCTCAAATACCATATTAAGTTAGACCAAGCCTTCCGTTACATGATTAAGGGAAAGACTCAATAAAACTATGCGTTTGATCAACCCTTGTTGGGACACTTAATTTTATAAAGGAAGCTCTTATTAAAGTTTAGGGTTAACTTAAACATTTTACATCCAGAGGAGTAGCCCTTGCTATACTTTTTTTAAAATAGAGGCAAGTTTTGAGGAAATACAAGTCATGATTTAAGGATTGGGGAGTCCACTCAACAGATCAAGGAACTGTAAGCTCATAGTTGGCAAAGACCTGCCTACCTAAATACCTTCTAATAGCTTGACCATCCCTTGGTGGGGTTATGCGAAGAGGAATATGAATCCTTGCCACTAGAATTTCAAAGAAACTAAAAATTCCGATTTTAATGGTGAGGGGCATCGAGACTTGATAAAATAGTGGGAGACTTAATAACATTTTTTATTTCTCATAAAATGTACTCAAGAAAGTACTGATAAATCTTCTCTTTTAATTTTTAGAATCAATATGAAAAACTCGTCAACCACATTTTCTCTACAATTAATTCTGGATAAAGACAATATCCTCACCGGTTGAAACTTTCAAGAATTTTTTAGGTGCCTTTGGGTTATCCTATGCCATTAATGAAATTTTTACGTGATGGAGTACTCACTTCTTGATTCGCCTTCCCAAGGGGTGAGTGATGAAGATTTTTTGGTCTATGATCAACATTTGAGTGATGCACTCGACATTCAATGTTTGATACTATCATCAATGTCTAGTGAGCTCATGAAGTTTCATAAGACATGGATGCCTATAGTAAGCTCGAGCAACTCCTTGGTCTATACCAGGAGAGAGAAAGATAGGAAAGGTTTGAGATCACCAAGGCTCTATTTCAGGGAAATCTTGGAGAGGGTGCCCCAGCTGGGCCTCATGTAGTCAAGCTCATTGGCTACATCGAGTTCTTGGAGGTTCTAGGGTTTAAAATCCCTGAATAACTGGGTACCGATCTCATTCTTGCATCACTCCCCCAGAGCTTCTCTAATGTTGTTGTAAATTTCAACATAATCAACATTGAGAAGTCTCTATCTGATCTTTTTATCCTCATTCACCAAGTGGGCACTGATATGATGCGTGAAAAGCCTTATATTCTTATGGTGAATAAAAGGAAAGGGAAGGTAAAGAGATTTAAGACCAAAGATTCTTCAAGACCTTCCATGAAAAGGAAGATCAAAGGGGAGGCAAGAGAACAGGAGGCTGTTTGTTTCCATGTGGTAAGAAGGGACACTGGAAGAAAAACTGCACCCAATCAAGGAATCAAAGGGAAGCTTCAGGTGAATTTGTTATCAAATTCAATATATGTGTTTCTACTAATTGGGTATTATATACTGCTTGTGGTTCTCACATATGTATCCAAATACAAGAACCAAGTATATTCAGAAATATTGACTGAGGTGAGGTGGATCTGCGAGCACCCAACGGAGCTAGACTCGCTTCTGTAGCTGTCAGAGACTACCACCTCACATTTCCTACTAGGATGGTCTTGGTATTAACAGGATGTGATTGTGTACCCTCTATAACTAAAAACATTATTTCAGTATCCATATTAGATACTGATGGAGTTATCTTCAAATTTGGAAATGAATGTTGCTAATTTAATAAAGATAGAATTTGTTTTGGTAGGGCTTATTTATATAATTGCCTTTATGTGTTAGACTACACAAACCAAATAATGGAAATCGATGACAAAGTTAATTCACATGACTCATAACACACCCAACTTTGGCATCACCAGCTAGGTCATTCCAATGAGAAACATTTGACAAAATTACATCAAGATGAGTATTTAGATTCTTTCTAACTAAAACTACTTGGTGTATGTAATGCGTGTCTAAAAGGAAAAATTCCCAAAGCCCCATTTAATGGGAAAGGTGAAAGGGATAAAGAGCTTCTAGAATTAGTTCATACAGATGTGTGTGGACTATTTCTTATTGAAGTAAGGGGTGGGTTCTTGTACTTCATAACTTTTACTGATGATTTTAGTAGATATGGATATATTTACTTAATGAGGTATAAGTCAGATTCTTTTGAACGGTTCAAAGAATACAAAAATGATGTTGAGAACCAGCTTGGTAAGAAGATTAAGAAGCTCCACTCAGACAGAGGATGAGAATATCTTAACCAGGACTTAATTGGTTTGTTACAGGAGTTTGGGATTCTATCTCAACTCACTCATCCTTACACGCCTCAGTGGAATGGTGTAAGCGAAAGGAGGAACTGCACCCTATTGGACATGGTTAGATCAATGACGAGTCATGTGAGTCTTCCATTATCCTTTTGGGGATATACATTACAAACAGCTGCACACATACTAAACCAAGTACCAACTAAATCGATAAATGGTATTCTATACGAGTTATGGAGTGGACGCAAAGCCATGTTATCAAATTTACATGTGTGGGGTAGCAAAGCATTTGTTAAGGCATATTCAGGTTAAAAAATTGCACCCAGAGGCACAAAGTGTATCTTTATAGGATATCCCAAGGAAAAAAAGGGGATATTACCTATACAACCCCTCATATAAAAAGGTTATAGTGGCAAGACATGCTATATTCATTGAGAAGAAGCACATCTCCAAAAGAGATAGTGGAAGATAAATAGACTTTGATGAAGTCGAGGCTCAAGATACATAGGAGTTGGTACAAGAATAGATTCCACAAAGCCCCGTGGAAGAACAATCTGTTCCAGAGATACAAGAACTGCATAAGAGCACGAGAGAGGTGAGAGATATATAATGATATGGTTTTCTTGTCACTGAGTATGGTGACTCATTATTGGTTGACAATGATTATCATCTTACCTAAAAGGAAGTGGTTCAAGGAACAGACGTTTCCAAGTGGCAAGAATCCATGAATTCTAAAATGGATTCCATGTACCAAAACCAAGTCTAGATTTTGGTAGATCCTCCAGTTGATGTAAATCCTATTGGTAATAAATGGGTATTCAAGAAGAAACTGGACATAGAGGGACAAGTAAACAACTATAAGGAATGACTGGTTGCAAAAGGTTTTAGACAGCGTCAAGGAATTGACTATGATTAAACCTTTTCACTGGCTGCGATGCAGAAATCCAACAGAATCCTATTGGCCATTGCCGCTTACAATGACTAGGAAATTTGGAAAATGGATGTCAAAACAACATTACTTAATAGGAACCTCCAGAAAGATGTCTACATGAAACAACCTGAAGGGTTTGTGACTCCAAAGGATGCCAACAAGGTATGCAAGTTGCAGAAATCCATTTATGGATTAAAGCAAACATAAAGGTCATAGAACATTCGTTTTGATGAATCTGTAACAGAATTTGGCTTTGTTAAGAATGAATGTGGGCCTCGTATCTACAAAATGTTTAGTGGAAGTGCAATCATTTTCCTAATAGTATATTTTGATGACATATTACTAATTGGAAACGAAGTACCCGTCTTACAGTCAGTTAAGGAATGGCTGGATGAATGCTTCTCTATGAAAGACTTGGCCGAGGCAACATATATTATTTGGATCAAGATCCATAGTGATAGATCCAAGAGAATGCTGGGTCTGAGTCAAAGTACATACATTGAAAAGATAATTAAGAGATTCAATATGGAATAGTCCAAGAGGGGATTGTTGCCAGTGTCACATAACATTCATCTTTCCAAGAAAATGTGTCCTCAGACACATGAGGAAAGAAATAAAATGGAAAGTATCCCTTACACATCCGCGATTGGCTCAGTCATGTATGTTATATTATGTACAAGGATAGATGTTTCTTATGCATTAAGTGCAATAGGTAGATATCAAGTTGATCTAGGAGACCGCCATTGGATGAAAGTCAAGACTATCCTTAAGTATCTAAGGCATACTAAGGATATGTTACGAGTTTATGGAGGAGATGAGGAACTTGTCATCAGAGGACATGTAGATGCTAGTTTCGAGACAGATCAATATGACATGAAGTCGCATACTGGATACATCTTCAGTTTTAATAGAGGTGCAGTGAGTTGGAAGAGCTCAAAGAAAGATGTGGTCACAGATTCTACATCAGAGTCTGAGTGTATCCCATCTTATGAGGCAGCTAAAGAAGAAGTATGGATGCGAAGCTTTATCCAAGAGTTACATGTAGTACCTAGAAGTAAAGATCCTATCACACTCTATTGTAATAATACTGTAGCGGTGGCACTTGCAAAAGAGCCCAGGCTACATCAGCGGATAAAGCACATACTTCAGAAGTATCATGTCTTGAGGGATCTTTCTCAGAGAGGTGAAGATTCAACGAGTAGTATTTCCATGGAAGACAATATGGAAGACCCCTTTACTAAAGCCTTGATATAGAAGAAACATGATCATTATGTGAGGTCTAACGGACTAAAAGTCATAGGCAGTTGGGTATAGTCGAAGTGGGAGTTTGTTAGAGTTGGTGTCCTGAGAACCAGCTGTTTGTACTTTGATTACATGAAAGTACACTTATTATATATTGTTCACTGTTCTACATGACTATAATATAATAATGTCCTGGAATATTTTTTTCATTAATAAGGTCTTGTAAGATCCCCTTTATGATGAGAACCATGAAATGCAATAACAATATTCTTAAATAAAGTTATATGGTTGGATGACACACTATTATAGGACACATAGTATATAGACCGTCATGTGTGGGTACTAGTAAGAAGATGAGACTCTCTCTCATGGAGTTCGCACTTGGTAATCTCCAAGATGTGAGATTATGAGAACAGACCCGCTAGTAGTAATTCCTCATGTCTTGGTGTCATCAGACATTACTATCTATGAGCATGTGTAATGGTCCATAGACTGGAATATTATCATTAACTCATTTCATGACTCACACACTTAGATTTGCTGATGAAAACTACCACGAAGACAGTTGGCGAGAAGTAGGGTATGTTGGGTGCATCATGAATGACATGTTGTTAATGGATAAGTCAAGAAAGGATTTTTACCTTCCATATTTATGGAAGTAGATATCTCAAGACCTTTTATTGAAATAGAATTTTCACCCAAATTCCATGGACATGGTGTAACAACGAGTTTATTTATGGAAGTCAAATAATGACAGATCAAGCATATAGGTTTACGACACTTCCATGAAACCTGCTTGATGAGATATCGAGACAAAGGGATTAAATTACATCTTAAGCATTCGTATGAGGTGACATATCAATGCGGCGTCAACTTATTTCTCTTTGTTGCCTTGACCCATTTCTAGATAGTAATCTTGGACTTTAGGCAATCCTGCTTAATGCCATCAAAAAAGAGGCCTAGAGGGTCACACACTAAGTGTATCCAAGTCTTTCAAGTATAATAAATATTATTCCCATATGTGGTTTAATAATTATTCAAGGAAGCCTAAATCATTTTAATGTTGGAGGAAGAATAAAATGAAAATAAGTACACGCTATGTATTAATTATTACACGCTATGTAGTTTTATTTTTGAAAACAAGTACATGCCACAAATTAATGATTACACGCCGTGTAGTTTTCATTTTTGAAAGGAAATGAAAAACAAGTACATTCCATGTATTAATGATTACACACTGTGTAGTTTTTTATGATAAACAGGTACACACCGTGTATTAATGATTACACACTGTGTAGTTTTTCTAGTTGGGATTTCAAGGATATTATTAAATGATATTTATTATAATCAGCATGGGCGCATGTCAAGGAATTAATAATTTGATATGGGGGTTTTCAATAAGAGTTAATGAAATAAATAAAATGCGTAACGTGTTTATTTATTTTCATAAATCTATAACCTCAAACCTGATTATAAATATCCACACAACCCCAACACTTTTCCCCAATCATTGTATATAACAATTCTGGAGAATTATCTCAAGGATGAGAGAACTCCTTCTTCCAAGAATGCTCTCAAGACTGAGAGAGATCCTCCTCAATCGGATCAAGGCGATCTAATGAGGACAACGCGAGAAAAGGTTTCTCTACACTAGCACCTGGAGACTCCTTTGGCGATGGCCAAAGATACCTGGTGCATGTGTGGATCACCACTAGAGGAAGTCTACACTTGGCTTATGCGACGCAATGACGAATCACATCAGAGCATGATACAAAATATCAACAATGAAAGAATGCCATAAAAGGTACTTCTTTTCAATTAATTAAATTAATTATAATCAACCTGTGATGATCCTCATTTATGGTTTTGGGACTATTCTTCTTCTTTGTCTATTTTTGCGATTCGATCTGTGGAGTCTGGCATTTATCGTCGTATTGATCACAGATTGATCATTGATAATGAAAAAAATCCATGTGAGAACATCCACCCATGAGCTTCCGATGTGACTAGAAGCTTCGGTAGGAAGATATCAAAGTGATCCAGGAGACCGCCATTGGATGGCAGTCAAGACTATCCTTAAGTATCTAAGGCGTACTAAGGATATGTTCCTGGTTTATGGAGGAGATGATGAACTAGTCATCAAAGGAAATGTAGATGCTAGTTTCCAGACTGATCAAGAGGACATGAAGTCACAGACTGGGTACATCTTCAGTTTGAAAGGAGGTGTAGTGAGCTAGAAGATCACAAAGTAAGGTGTGGTCATAGATTCTACAGTAGAGTCTAAGTATATTGAAGCTTTTGAGGTAGCTAAAGAAGCAATTTGGATGAAAATCTTCATCCAAGAGATGAATGTAGTTCCTAGTAGTAAAGATCCTATCACACTCTATTGTGATAATAATATAGTGGGGGAACTTTTAGAAGATCCAAGGTCACATCAATAGATGAAGCACATACATTATAAGTATCATCTATTGTGGTATTTTTCTCAAAGAGGTGAAGTTGAAGTGAGCCGTATTTCCACGGAAGTGAACGTGGATGACCCCTTGACCAAAGCCTTGACTCAGTAGAAACATGATCATCATGTGAGGTCTAGCGGACTAAAAGTCATAGGCAGTTGGCTCTAGTCCAAGTGCGAGTTTGTTAGAGTTAGTCTTCTGAGAACCAACTATTTGTACTTTGATTACATGAATGTACACTTATTATATATTGTTCATTGTTCTGCATGACTATAATATAATAATGTCTTGGAATATTTTTTCCACTAATAAGGTCATCGATGATCTTCACTATGATAAAAAACTTGAAATTATATAACAATATTCTTAAATAAAGATCTACAGTTGTATGACATACTATGATATAACACATAGTATACAAGCCATCATGTGAAAGTACTTGTAAGAAGATGATACTCTCTCTCATGGAGTTCACACTTAGTAATCTCCAAGATGGGATATTATGATAAAAGACCCACCATTAGAAATTATGCATGTCTTGGTGTCATCATACATTTCTATATACGAGTGTGTGTAATGGTCCTTAGACTGGAAGATTATTATTAACTCATGTCATGACTCGCGCACTTAGATTTGCTGATGAAACCCATCATGAAGACAGTTGGCGGAAAGTAGGGTATGTTGGGTGTGTCACGAATGAAATATTGTTAATGGATATATAGAGGAAGGATTTTTCCCTTCCATATTTATTTATGTAGATATCTCAGGCCCTTTGATTGAAATAGAACTGTCGCACAAATTCCATGGCCACGGTGTCACGATGAGTTTATTTCTGGTAGTCAAAGAATGACAGATCAAGCATATAGGTTTATGACACTTCCATGAAACCTGCTTGATGAGATATTGAGAAAAAGGGATTAAATTACACTGTAAGAATTCGTATGAGGTGACACGTCAATGCGACGTCAAATTCTTTCTCTTGGGTGCCTTGACCCGTTTCTAGACAGTAATCTTGGACTTTAGGCTAGCCCGCCTAATACCAATGAGAAAGAGGACTAGAGGGTCACACACTATTTGTATCCAAGTATCTCAAGTAGAATAAAGATTATTCCCCTATGTGGTTTAATAATTATTCAAGGAATTCTAAATCATTTTAATGATGGAGGAAGAATAAAATGAAAACAAGTACACACCGTGTATAAATGATTACACACCGTGTAGTTTTCAATTTTGAAAGGGAATGAAAAACAAGGACATGCCATGTATTAATGATTACACGCCATGTAGTTTTCCTTCTGGAAAACAATTACACGCCGTGTATTTATGATTACACGCCGTGTAGTTTTTCCAGCCGGTATTTTGAGGAAATAATATTGTTTTATTAAATGATATTTATTATATCTGCATGGGCCCATGTCAAGGAATTAATGATTCGACATAGGGGGTTTTAAATAAGAGTTAATGAAATAAATAAAACACGTAACAAATTTATTTATTATCATAACTCTATAACCTCAAAACTGATTATAAATATCCTCACAACCCCAACACGTTTCCCTAATTGTTGTGCACAACAATTTTGGATAATTCTCTCAACACCAAAATAACCCCTTCCTCTAAGAACACTCTCAAGACCGAGAGAGATCCTCCTCCATCGGATCAAGAAGATCTAAGGTAGACAACACCAAAAAAGGTTTCTCCATGATAGCACCCAAATAATCCTTTGGTGATGTCCAGAGATAAGTGGTGCACCTGTGGATCACCACTAGAGGAAGTATATCCTTGGCTTCTGTGACGCAATTATGAATCACATCAGAACATGATCAGAAATATCAATGAAGAAAGAACACCATAAATGGTACTTCTTTTCAATTAATTAAATTAATTATAATCAACTGGTGACGATCCACTTTGTGGTTCCTGGAATATTCTTATTCTTTGTCTATTTCTGTGATTCGATCCGGGGAGTTTGGCGTTTATCATCGTATTGATCCTGGATTGATCATCGCTAATGACAAAAATCCAAGTGGGAACATCCACCCATGAACTTTCGCTGCGCCTAGAACCTTAAATTGGTATCAGAGCGAGGCTACAATGTTGATTATAGTTATTTAATTTTCATTGATAATTTACGCATTTATATTTGATTCAATTCGAGATAAATCGTTCTATAAAACTAAATGAACGATATATGTTCTTCCCCCTTCGTTTCTCGATTCACATCACAGAAACAACCTTTTAATTTTAATTTTGATTAAAATAAAAACGATAAACTCAACTAGAGGAGCCGCTCTTTCTATCTGTACAACACAAGAATATAAGACGTGTAGTGAAAACTATACGCCGTGTACTTAGGTTCAAAGAAACGATACTGGTCCACCAAACCACGCCGTGTGAATTGAGCATGCCTAAGTATTAATTACACTGTGTTGACCAGCACTGAACGTCACGTGGAAACCAGAATACAAGGTGTGTATGTTGGATTAACACACCATGTAGTCCGATCCGGCCCAGGTGAAACCATGTACAAGGAGAAGTCGCGTACCGCGTACATGGGATTTCCAGGGTCGGTAATCGCATAACAAGGAAGTACACACCTATTTAGATTAATCTACACACCGTGTACTCCAAAAATTACAAATTACAGAAAACACACCAAAGCCCCTGACATGTACTTTGGATAAAGGGTGAAAACAAATACACGCCATGTAAATATATCCTACATGCCGTATACTTTCCAGAAATGGAATTTTACCAGGTTTTCTCCAAAATTACAAAGACACCATACAAAGAATATAGATGAGAAGAATCTCAAAGAAATTCAGAAAGGAATTTAAGATAAAGAATTGATTAATTATAAGATCATAATTAATTAAATTCATGCACAACATATATTAAATAATATAACAATTCAAATAATTTGAATTCTAAATATGCGTAAATGTCATTTCATGCTATGGATGATCATGAGCGAGACCAAAGACCCTTTGTGTGTGTATGGATTCATTTAAATTTATTTAAATTCATTGTCCTGTGATCCTTCTTCCAATAAAATGTAGGGCTTGCGTGCCCATGGTTTCTTTAATGTAAAACCCCATGTAATGGAAGATCTCCCAAGTCAGAGGAGATGGTTTAAAATCCGAAGCTAAGGTTAAACCAACACAAGAAGATACAAAGGTGGACATGTGGGAGCTGCAAGATATGAACCATTGGGTTCAAGGTGTTTTCCATAGACCGTGGTTAGCTTATCAAAACCGCTAGATAAGATTACCAATAGAAGCTCATGATCATGCCATATTATTTTATTTCTGTCTGATTGCATGGTTTATTTATTATGAATGTGTTGTCGCGATATCATAATTAATGAAATAAAAAAGCATGAAAAGATGGAATACAATAAAAACTGGACTATGAGTAAACATTATCAGAACATGGTTAATCACTTAAGAAAGCATCACTTAATATTAACAAGAATGTGATAATGCGAAACTATGTATAAAAGATTAAAATCCCTCAAATACCATATTAAGTCAGACCAAGCCTTCCGTTAATTGATTAAGGGAAAGACTCAATAAAACTATGTGTTTGACCAACCCTTGTTGGGACACTTAGTTTCATAAATGAAGCCCTTACGAAAGGTCTTAGGTTGAATTAACCATATTACATCAAGATGAGTAGCCTTTTCTAGACTTGACATAATATTGGAGGCAAGTGTTAAAGAAATCCAAGTCAGGATTTCAGGATTGGGGAGTCCACTCAACAGATCAAGGAACTATAAGCTCACAGTTGGAAAAGACCTGCCTACCTAAATACCTTCTAGTAGCTTGACCAACCCTTATTGGGGTTATGCGAAGGGTAATAAGGATCCTTTCCACTAGAATGTCAAAGCAACTGGAAACTCTGAGTTCAATGGTGAGGGCCATTATAACTTGATAAAATAGTGGGAGACTTAATAAAATTTATTATTTCTCATAAAATGTAATCAAGAAAGTACTAATAAATTTGCACTTTTAATTTGTAGAATCAATATGAAAAACTCATCAACCACATTTTCTCTATGATCAATTCGGGATAAAGACAATATCCTCACTGGTAGTAACTTTCATGAATGTCTTAGGTGCCTTTGGGTTATCCTACACCATGAACAAATGTTTTACGTGCTGGAGTCCTAACTTCCTGATTCGCCTGCCCAAGGGGCGTGTGATGAAGATTTCTTAGTCTATGATCAACATTTGAGTGATGCACTCGACGTTCAATGTTTGATGCTATCATCAATTTCTAGTGAGATCATGACGTCTCATGAAGACATGGATGCCTATAGAATTCTTGATCACCTCTGTGGTCTATAGCAGGAGAGAGAAAGACATGAAAGGTTTTAGATATCTAAGGCTCTATTTCAGAGCACTCTCGGAGAGGGTACCCCAGATGGGCCTAATTTAGTCAAGCTTATTGGCTACATTGAGTGATTAGAGGTTCTGGGGTTTAAACTCCCCCAAAGAACTGGGTACCGATCTCATTATTGCATCACTCCCCCAGAGCTTCTCAAGCTTTGTTGTAAATTTCACTATGGGATATTTGTACATACTCAAAACTCTCACATACCATGAATCATTACCACAATAGTTCATAGGATCACCCATAACAATCACTCCAAGTGAGAATCACATATCAAAAAGATTTCCCTAGGTCATTAGATCCATTTATCAATAATTGAAACCCTCCTTGGGTTATATTCCAACTTTATTCAGACATCTTGCATAGAAAACATAGTCACCAGGGATACAAAATAAATATATAACACCTGATAACTCACTTAAGATCTAACCAAATTCACTATTCATTCCTTACATAATGGAACTCACCCATGCTTCTATCTTGGGTCACTCTTACTTGATTACCCAAAATTAAAATACACATAATATATGAAAACCCTTATAAGGAGATGATATTATGGACCAACTACCTCAACAATACAGTTAACCCCTCAAAAAAGTCAACTCCATCCCTAACCATACAATTAACAAGTTTTTCCATCATCCATGACCCCTAACTCATCCAAGAGTATCCGTAATCAATTACAAACATATAAAAAAATTATAATATTAATTCCACATTTATAATTTATGTATAATTGAGTTAAAACTCACCAAGTGACTTATCCTCACTAAAACCTCAATCTGTGGGGTTCGATCTACTCCAAGAATTCCCACGAGTACACTACTGACAAAATCCCCATCAATAGACACTAATATTTTGTCAAATGTAATCCCTATTTGAAAAAAATATAAAAGAAATCAATGCAGTTAATTGTATCCAATAGAACATCATCACAACAACTGAAAAAGGGGAGAAAAAACCCCTGTTTATAAGGTCTCTCCCTATGGGCATCTCGATCATGTCATACCAATATAAAACAAATGGGAATTGTATCCCCTATCACTATGGGCTCACCCCATAGAATCTCAAACATAACACAAGGACATTAGAAAAAAGGGGAGAAGAAACCCCATCATTATGGTCTCACCCCATGGGAATCTTTACCATGGAATAATAGTAGTGAACAATGGGGTGGTGGCCTGGGGCCACATCATTTTCAGCCCTTGGATTATTGATCGAAATCTATCTCAAATAAAAGATAGAAAGTAAAGGAGGCCCTAACCCATAATGATCATTGAACAAAAGAATATAAATATAGATCATGATAGTGGGAAGACTATAATAAAGGAGACCAAGTTCTACATCATCCTCAAACCTTATATTTCTCAACGACACATATAAATCATCAAGTGTGTATAATATAATGACCATTTACAATTTAAATAATTCTGAATAAAAACATCTAAAACCTCTATAAATTACCTAGTATAGTTTACCCACATCAAACCCCTTTTAAAAAACCCTATGGTTTAACTTCTAAGGTTTAATTAATTCAAAGTATTAGGCACTCTACTCATGATTCAGGTCACCCAATCCAAAAATGGTTATAAAACATAATTCTATATCCACTATGTTTCAAAACTGAATCTCCACTAGGGTAGGAATAAATTCCCCCACTCATGGAAGGTTAATTGATACTTAACGAAGTCCATCTAACTAAAATATCACTCACGTAAACCGGGATTGGGCCTCAAGTATATTCTCACTCCACTTTTAATCAAGTGCATAACAATAGTGACCACGAATTCAAGGAATAATGATTAAAGGTTCTTTCATGTCCCAAGATAGTCTCACCCTACTCATATGGCTTTAAGAAGGACAATTAAAATTAATTTATGGTCAATCACTCAAAGGCGGTGAGACCACATATCACACAGTGAGAGGAAACATGTATAAACCTTAGAGAAAGTTTAAAGACCACCTATCTCAACCTAAGGGAAATTTTTAATTGTTGATGCAGCTATATGAGGTTTTCTCGTACAAAATTCACCAAAGGAGGGTTATTAATTTTTATAATAAATGTAAAGTGGTGGTTTTTAGTGGTATTCAGATCAAGGAAAAGTAGTGAAAGGAGTGAACATGGTAGAAAATAGCTTGTTTTCCACCCAAATGAATGTCGTGTTAAAGAAACATGACATGATGATGGCCAGTCAAAATACCCAAGGTATGTTTTGTGAAGATATCAATTAATTTGATTATAATCATAAAAATTATGTGCAAGGGTGGAGACAAAAACAATCACCACCAAAACAATGACATAATCAAGAACATGGCCAAGGATTACAACCAATATAATAAGGTTTTCAACCTCAACACCAAGGGACATTATTGAAAAGTCAAGTACAGTCATGGAAGAGACCCTAGAAAGTTTCATGAACACTACAATAAATGCACTCAAGTATTTTACAACCCATTCTAAAGACTGAGTAACTTCTATCCATGAATTTAAAGATGACTCCCAAAACCAAATAGAGGTAGTGAGGAACTTGGAAATCCAAGTTGGACATATTTACAACCAATTGAAGGAAAGGATAAGAGGAGTCCTACTATGTAACACTAATGTACTAGGACATGGAGAGCTTAAATACATCTCCTATATAATCATAAAAAACCCAAGAAGGTGTTGCAATAGTTGGAAGATAGGATAAACAAAAATAAGTAAATGTATGAAAACCAACTCCAAAGAACAAGGAAAAATTGAAAGAAGCTGATAAGTATGTTCAAGAAGAATACCCACTACTATAATGATTATAACCACCATTTTTAGAGTTATTGAGGGAAGTAAGTTTTTATTAAAAGGGGGAAAAGTTTCTATTAATGTTTAAAAAATTACCCATCAACATACCATTCACTATGGTGATTGTGAATATGCCCACCTATGTGAAGTTCATGAAGATGAATTGGGCACCATACCACTGACAGGGGAGTGTTACACCATAGTATCAAGGATCCTACAAAATAAAAAGAGTGATCAAAGTAGTTTTTCTATCCAAATTAACATCTGTTCTAATGATTTTGGTAGTGCTTTGTGTTATTTAGGTGCAAGTGTAAACATTATATCATATTGAAAATTCAAGAACTTGGTCATGAGAGATATGAAGAAAACTTGAGTTTTGCTTCAACTAGAAGATATAACAATGATACATCCCCAGGGAATACTTGAAGATTTATTTTTCAAGGTAGATAAGTTATATTTTTTATCGTATTTCCATATAATTGACATGGATGAGGAGAAAACCCCATTCATCTTGGGAAGACCCTTACTAGTAATAGGAAGGCAACTGATTAATGTAAAAAGTGAATAATTATGTTTAATATTTAGTGGAGAAGAGGTCAAATTCAACATTAACCAGGTGGTAAAAGATCTATATAAGAAAAGTGATGGCTTGAAAGAGGATATTTCTTCATAATTTGAGGACACTATTATCTATGAAAGAAGAGTTGATGTAGTTGCTGTAAAAATGAAAGAAAAAGCTGAAAAAAGGGGATAAAAATGGTAAGAAATTACTATAAAAATCTAGATACAATGGAGTGGATGTTGTACAAGAATAATTCAAGGAGGGGGAAAAAGGTTAGGTAGTTAGTGATAAACCCTTTTATTTTTCAATAAGGGCCAGAAACTATTGTATTGGACCCATGAAGATAGATAAGGTACTCTCTAGAGGAATAGTGATGTAAGTTTCATAAAAAGGTATAGGGTACATCTATATGGAAGAATCACATCTTCGACAATTTTTAGATTCAAACTAGGTAACCTCCTTCATAACCTCAATCACTTGACTTTGGGTGGTAAGGTCGAGCTCAATGATAATAACCAAAGCACTTTTGGGTGGAAACCTACATTTATTATTATTATTTTTAATTAATTTCAATTCTTTTTACGAACTAGTATGGTATGAATTCTCTTTTTAATTTATGAACATTCAAGAAAATAGTCTTGCACATTAACTTTTTGTCTTATATTTTTAGGTATATAAATATTTAAGGTACAAGAAATATTGCAGTGAGAAAAGGGACTAAAATAAGAGATTTATGAAAAGGATAATAAGCTTTAAAATTCAGTATTTAATTATACTCCCTAGTATTTTACACCATTTGTTTTGGAGTTTTAAAAAGTGAATGCCCATATTTAGATATTTTATTTACATTTGATCAATGATAATTCAAATTTCTAGGAACCCCATGATGCCATGTTTTAATTTTAAGATTTTTGGAATTGAATGAATAATATGGGGAGAGTGGATGATTAGAATGAATCATAGGAACTTGAATTCAATGAATAATATTTTTTTAGTCAAATATAGATGAAAATTCACTTCCATATTATCATGATTTAAATTTTGGAAGTTCATTCTAATTAATTTTTTGTTATGATACATGCCCTAATCGATTGACTTTTATTACATTCTATTATTCTTGAGAGGATTATAGATTAATTTTTTCAATATTTCTTAGTAAATTTATTGATATAACAGGGGACATGTTACCTACTAGGATTTGAAATTAATCTTTTCAAAATGATGATTATACAATTTCACTTTAAAAATGATTGATGAATTTTTTTTATTTTTACACAATCATTGAGACCTATCTAATAGTAATCCTCCTTTTATCCCATAGAGACCATGAATTTCCATTGATAGGAATAGAAAAATTTCATGCTAGTCTATCCATTTTTACCCATACTCTTGTGTTTTTCATGATATTCTAAGTTCAATTACAGGGGAGAGGGATTTCATGGAAAAAGGGATATTATTTTTTGAGAATAATTTATTGGGTATCTCATTGTATTTTTTAAATATGGATCATGTTTCCTTCACTATTTTTATTTTTTTACCCCTCTTAAAAAATATTTTTTTTATGAAAAATATGGGTTTTGTTTTGGAGGGTCAAAAATCACCATCACTTGAAAAATTATTTTTCTCAATTGGGGTTTGGTGATGGATTCAACATTGTCCTAGATCAATTTTAGAAAAATTGAAAAATTGAATAAGGAAAAAATAGAGGGGTAACTCATTAATTTTTCATTCATTGATCATGGCATTACTTTAATATTGGGGATGTGGGGAAGATTTCATTTATAAGAGTATAATTTCAATGTTTTTACTTTGTTTATCATACTTAATACCTTCATATAAAACTTCATTTTAAGAATAATGTTTTATTCATAAATTTCCAACCATAACTTAACCTCATAATCATCTTATCTATATTACAAAGTCCTGCTGATTTTTAGTGATATTTGTATCTACTGAGTGGATAAAGTATATCATTATCAAATTCATAAGTTTGTTTCATGTACTCAAGGTATGATGAAAAATTTAAATTTAAATCTTACCTTGAGTGATGAGAGAATAAAAAAATTGTGATGCATATAATAACTTAGGATGTTAATAATAATGAATTAAAAAAATTTAATGGAAGATATGATAAGTCCCATCATTTTTAATTGGTAAAATCAAATATATTTTGTCTAGTAAGGATTCTGAATCACTTCCTTTATGTGACATTTGAAACTTCCTTTCCCCTATTGATAATTTTTTGTTTACATAAATTATGATTTTTTAATATTGGTATAATAGGGGTTTCCTTTTCAATTATTAGTAGATATTTATTATTGATAATAATCATGGTTTAAGCATGGATGATTTTACGAGCTCATTTTTGTGCATAAATTTTAATTTTTAATTCATAAATATCTTATTTTTTTTATTAAGAATACCCATATTTTAATTAAGAATAATTATTTTTTGGTATTTACATTTTATAATTAATATTGGGAAAAATAAATAAAAAAAATGAATGTTTTACAACATGTTATATTTTCTAAGTGTGTTATGTGTACTGTGTAGGAGAAATGAAAAGGGAGAGAACTTAGTAAAAAATGGCCTTCTGTGAAAAACAATAAAATTAATTTTATAAACTTTTTGAAATTTAATTTCATGAAATAAAATTAATTTTTTAATTCATAATATTGAAATTTTCTTAGAGTGAATTTATGGGACTTTTCTGAGAAACTTCGTTTTTGGATGAATAGTGAAAAATACCGAATTTTAATTCAAAAATTCCTTTTCATGTAGTTTATTTATATAATTAAATTATATTTTATGTTTTTTTAAAGTAAAAATATATCAATTATAAATATATTAATCCAATTTAGGTCATTAGACTCATTTTTATAATGAATTTAGATATAAAATATTAATGACCATTTTGAACATTCTCACTTTTAAAACCTTCTTTCTCGCCATATCTGTGGAACTAACATTAAACTTAATTTTGACGCTTATATGAATTGAATTTAGAAAAATTGACATACATGGTTGTACTAAGTATTATATTTATAGTATAGTAATATTAACTTATTTTTTTATAAAAAAAATCAGTAAAATCGATTAAGATTAATTACAACGATTATGGTAAAATTATGCTTAACAAGGGTATACAACTTAAAATTAAGGGAGAAAATGACCTATAAACTTTTCCAACACCCATTTTATGGCCATATGTTTTCCATAAACTTCCCATTATTGAGTTGTTTTGGTTTTTTTAACTTTATTTATGTAAAAATGTTGGTACACCTAACTTGTTTTCAAAAATGCCAGGTGTGTCCTTTCCCTCCCATATAAAATTTCTCCACATATCCCCTTATTAAAACCTCTAAAACTTATTAATTTAGAAAAATATCTATCTAATAAACTTCCCAAAATCACTCTCTTAGTCTTTGAAGCCTCACTTTGGTCAGAAAACCAACCAAGGAGGCTCTTTGTTGCAAACAAAGTGGAGTTACCCAAAGAAGTGGTAACATCCTTTCTCAAGATCCTTCATTTTATTTTCAATATCCACCCCCTAAATATCCTTATTATATGATTATATAAAAAAAATTATGCTCAATATACTGATATGTTGTTATATTAAGGGTTTTATCTAAACATGCACACACATCTATCTAACAGGTAACAAACATACTGTTTATGTGTACGACGAACTATAGCCTCACGAAACGATGATTGTTCATTTTTACTTCATCCCCTTTTATGGTTGGGAATTATGATGTAAAATCTATTTATATATGATATAAATTATATTTATTATATATTCATGCTTCTTTAATCCTTTATAACACATACCTTTATACTTTCCATCTTGAATAAATACGATAATTTCGTTTGGGGAAGTATGGACTACCCCCTCCACAAAGTGATGTAATTTGTTCACATACTACATGTAATATATTAAGGATAATTTTAGTGAAATTATCTGATATATATGATATATTAATTCTAATGAAATTATATTATATATTTACACATATTTCATTTACTTTCTTGCATTCAATATTACATCAGTCATGCGTACGAACGACCTACCATCTCCATGAATGATGTATTCCATTTTATATTCCTAAATTATATATAGTAACATAAATAAATTTACAATAAATATAAATGATATTTATATCATTTTTTACATTCTGGAAATCATGATATAAGCATGATGATAAAAAATATAAAAAATTAAGATGCTTGCGAAAAAGAAGAAGATATAACCCGAAGAGAGACCTTAACATAGAATTATTAATAAGAGGGTAATATAAATTCATCATCAAACCATTTATGGTATTAGATATAATAATATGGTTCTATAAAAATATGTATAATATAATTATTTTTATTATACTATAGGTTTTTATGAGTACTAAGAGAGTCAATACATTAGGTAAGGTAATTTCATCTCACTTTTTATTTTCGTAAGATTCATGACTTATTCACCACTCATTTATTTTGTGTGGTGTGTATAATTACCATGTATGAATTCTAGGATACTTGTAATTAAATTTATGGGTATTTACATATCTATTTTAGGATATTTATTTTACGGGTTTTATGTTTTAAAAGTTACCAAATCAGTAAAGTAAGTTTGTCTCAATTTTCCTTCTTTGAGACACATGTAATGTTATGCACCTATATTTTACCATGAGGTGTATATAGTACCTTTGACTTGTTATATCATGAATCTCATCATTTTCATGACATTTTAAGTTTCATTTAATGTTTTTTCATTCCATTTTATTATGATTCAATGTTACCAAAATTTCAACAGTTTATAGCAACAATCTCCCCATTTATCGAGATTGTGAATAATTATGTTCCCAATGATGAAATATTATGATACATCTCTAGAGAAATCTAATGAGTTTTATAAAATTTTAGTTATTCATGTTATATCCATGTAATGGTACCATTTTTTCACTCTTTTCACATAATATAACCTAGAAATTGTTTTTGATATAGTCCAACTTTACCTCTCCCTTGGATAGGAAATCTTTTTTACTTAAAAACCATGTTTTATAAAAGGTTTCAAAGAATATTATACTATTATACTATTATTTTAAAATATATTTTTACCCATGTTTTACCTTTTAAAAAAATATTTTTAAATAGTAATATTCTTGTCATTTTTCAGTCGAGGCACTTTACTGTACTTTTTACGCTGTAAAAGGAATGTTCATCATGTATGTATTTACCCACCATAAGGACCTTCATTCCATTGAAACTTTATTTACAATGATAAAATTTATTTTTATATTGAAAGATAATTTTTTCCTAATATTATGGAATTTTTTTAATGTGTTTTCAAAGAAAAATGTTTTCAAAAAATGTTTTATGTTCAAAAAAATTTTAAATGATTTTCAAAATATCCTTTATATGTTTTTCAAAAGGTTGTTTTCAAAGAAAATGATTTTAATGTTATCAAAGATTATTTTATATGTTTTCAAATTATTTTCAAATAAAATGTTTTTCAAAAGGATTTTTGTTTTCAAAATAACATTTCAAAGAGGAAAGAATATTTTATTCAAGAAATGATTTTAAAGGATATCTCAAAATTATTTTCCATCTAAGAAGACATCCATTGATGTTATTCATACCTTAATAAGAAATGATCTAAAGGTTCCATTCAAATTCTTTCTTTGAATGGTCTTTGTTTTGATGGAATGAAATTTATGAAAATCCATTTCTCTTTTACGGGTTATATGTTTATGAAACCCATTCCTCTTTCATGACTTATATGTTTGTAAAACTTATTCCTCTTATATGGGTTATATTCTTATGAAACCCATTTATTTTCAATGGAATATACCATGATAAATTATTATGAAACATGCTTCCTTTCACAGGTTAGTCTAGGATGAAATTATTATGAATGTTATATATTTTCTATAGGTTATGATATAAATAAATGTTTATGATACCCATTTCATTTAATGGCTATGATATGATCATTTTTTATTGGTCATGATATGATGCAAGATTTATTATCTTGTAGCACATGTATGTAATAGTTATTATATGATAGTTGGGACCTAGATCTCCCTCCAACAAATTAGTTAACAATGAATGACTCATGAGTATAAATGTTATGTGTGAAGCTAATTACATGTTCAAAATTTTATGCATGGACCTGGTTTCATGTCCATAAGTTTATGGGTGAACCTAATTACAAGTTCACAATGTTATAAGTGAACCTTATTATGTGTTCATAAGTTATGCGTTAACCTGATTACATGTTCACAATGTTATTCATGGACCTGGTTGCATGCCCATAAGTTATGCGTGAACCTGATTACATGTTCACAATGTTTTGAGTTAACCAAATTGCATGTTCAAAACATTATTAGTGTACTTGGTTGCATGTATATATGTTTATTTAAGGGCTTGATTTCATTTCCTTAACTTAATAAGTTAACTTTTTTCTACTTATACATGTTCACAATGTTATATATTTATGTGTATGCCACAATTACATGTCTTATTCATATGTTATGATATCATGGCTTATGTTCCTCATTATCTTATGATTCATGTCTTATTAACTTCTAATCTTTATGCCATGATTCATGTTTATGATCTTTTATATGAAAGGTATGATCTTCTAATGATATGATCATGTTCTCATACCCTTATATTCTTATTTACGATCTTTGATATGCAAGGTATGATCTTTTAATGACATGATCATGTTCTCATAACCTTATATTCATGTTATGATTATGTATTTACTTTATTTAACCTTAATGTGCATATGATATCACTTATTTCTTATGATTCCTTTCCCAAGGTTATGAATAATGGTTTTTATGTATAATTACTAAGGGTGAAGACCTTTGTGAGACACATTGAAGATCTTTCACAGAGTTATAATATTTTTGTTCAAAGTTTCCAAATGAACCAAACTAATATGGTATTTGGGATTCTGTTTGTGTAATGTATTAAGTATTTTGAAAAAATGATGTAATGTATATGTACATTAATATTGGGTTGTTGTAATGATAGATCATCATCATCCAAACTACTATGTCATAGTCACTAGAGATGAAATGTGTAATAAGATAGTTATAGTGTAGGATTTTGGTTCCACCATGGTGGGTGTGAAAATGGAATAACCAAGGGTTTTTAGAAAGATGGTGGTTGCATCATGGACAAGAGAATATGCTGCAACCATAAAAATTGAAAGAAGTGAAGGGGAAAAGCTTCATATCATAGGTTTTTGTGCTTTTAAAAATTCAATTACCCAAAATTTTTAGGCTATCCATGATTTTAGGCTGATCCTTGAGGAATAAATAAAGAGAAACCAACACATAGAAGGTTTTTTCCATGAATAAGTTTAAACACTACCTCAAATAAGTAATACACTTCCAATATTCAAGAATTTGAAGGAAACCCTTGTGAAGATGACACAAGGGACTGAGTCAAGCATTTATAGAAAAATTACCAGCGGAAGAAGTGATATTTCAAAAATTAAAAAAATAGATAAAATCTCTTGAGAATAAATATAGGAGGAGGCTTATATGCAAGGGGACTTCAATTTAGATTGGAATCAGACAACAATAGAGACTAGACCAAAGGCTTATGTTATAATTTATTTCTATTATAGGTCTTTACTTTTTATTTTTTCCTATACCCACATGACTAGAATGATGTGGTAAATATTATATATACCAAGAGATGTAATGAAAGGTGATTGTTATTAGTTTAGGAAAGTGTGTGTGATTCATTTTTATTATCAGTTGTGTATTTCCATTAATTATCATCTCAATAATAACCCCTTTATCATGCATGAACAATTCAATTAGAGAAGGGTATGATTCTTAAAATACATAAACTAGTTATACCTTTCATTGAACAATAAATTCATGAGTTAGGGATAAATATGTTTAAATGATGTTTTGAACTCCAACTAATAAATTAAACCAAGTATCCCAGAGGGGAATGGGGTATTTATAAAGTGGAGAGTGAAACTCTGAGAGGAGGCTTTCTAAGGATCAATTATGCCAACATCTAATATAAATCACATCAACTTTTAAACAAGCATATAAACATAGATTTATATTTGATTGGTATATTCAGCACCTATCTAAGAAACTAAAACCAATTCAATCTTCTATTTTTCTTCATTTAATATTTTCATAAATATTCTAATTTTTTTTTATACCTTTCTTTATGGATCTACCTTATTAAAAAATCTACTATGTTTTAAAATTAGTTATTTTAGTTCAAGAATATAGTTTGTTAGTGATTCTCTCCTCTAACCATCATGTGGAATTAAACCTCGCAAGTTAGTGCTCACTCCCTCATATGCAGATGCTCAAGCGCTTATACTGACCCACGCAGGAGCTTACCAAAACTACACAGACTTCCTGAGGATGGGCTGGGTTGGAGGGACCTTCTTAGGCTTGTTATATGGATTTCCCTCCTTGGAGGATGTTTGTTCAGTTATGGTCTATTTTTTTTACAAATTACCATCCCTTTCCATTTATCATACACAACACACACAACACACTTAGTAAATATAAGACATTATAAAAAAAGAATTTTTATTTCTTTTTTTTCAAAATTTTCATTCTGAAATGTAAATACCCAAAAATGTTTTTTATTAATTAAAATATGGATATTATTAATAAAAATATATATGATATTTATGAATTAAAAATTAAAAATTTATGGAAAAAATGATCCTGACACTAACCACTATCAATCCCTCCATTGTAACCTAGCCTTGTCCATGGTGTTCTTAACACACACAACCCAAAATAGTTAATGCTATGGAATGGACCCAAATAAGAAGTAGTTTTCCCTCAACATGGCCTACAAAATGGTAATGTTAAAGTTTCCCATGTTGTGGTCAACATCATCTTCCACTTAACACCATGTCTTGGCTAAGAAATTTCCCCATTACCCATTTTATACCATGACACACCATGTCCACCTTGACTTTCACCAGGTCACAATGTTTCCTATTTGGGTAGAAAAACAATAAAACCCAAAATGTAGATTTCAACAAACATCATAGGGCCTGAAAAACCAATTCAACTCTATGCCTTAATTTGAGAGTATCAATTTAATATTCTAAATTATTTAACTAAAAAAGGATTCATTAAATTTTATGTGTATGTTGAATATGGAATTTGGATTTTCAGTGAGATTCCATCTAGTTAGCCTCTATTAGAGTGTAAGGAGGGTGGAGACTTGGTTCTATTGAGGAATTCACCAGATGAAACCCCTAAGTATAGAGGTGATTAAGAGAAATAGTTAGAGGTTCCTAGTTCTTACCAGTGTTATCTATTTTTTCACATCCCAAATAATAGTAAAAAAGAAAATAGATCTAATACCACTTTGTAACATCTCTGACCTAATCACCAACCTTTGACCCGATTTGGAGTGTCACATGACCTCAAATGTGCCTCCTTATATACCAGATGTTTTCGACTAGCAATGAGGGTATGATAATACCACATGGGGAGGTTATACCCTTATTATAAAAAAAAATTAATAGGTATGTAATTGAGAATCTATACAATAGATAAACGTTAAAGTATAGGCAATGGTTTTACTATGGAAATCTAACCTTGAATGACATCACCATGCTATAACAAATGTAACTCATGTAGGTATATGATCATCAAATAAAGTAGACTCTACCAATGGGATGACCATATATAGTATGAAATTAAAATGAATAATGAAAAAGAAGACCCAAACTTGGTCCACGAAATTAACTCATACCTGTCTCCGCATCCCCCCATCAAGATCCCTATTTCATCCACATATACTAGGTTCATCACCAAAATATGCATGTCAACCACGGGATCTGAATATGCACCAAAGTTCCCATGCAGTTTTTGAGAATAAAACTTATTAATACACCACTAATAGTGCCCCTATTAAAAACCATTATATATGTCCATGAATGTACTGAATGAAAAAGATGTTGCAACTTATCATATGCATACATTTTTCTAATCGTGGGTACTCATGAAACCACCGTAGTGGTTTACTCATACCTACTTTGGTTAGTCTAGGAATAAGTTTAAACAGATCACTATAACATCTTAATTTCAATGGGGTAGTATGTTTACAGTGGCCCAAGATAAACATAACTTAAATAATATATTAATTTTATTATTTAAATAATACATCTCACAAACAATCACAAGACCCAAAGACAGAAAGGTTTAGTGTCTTAGATATTAGCTACAAATACATATTATTTTACAACACTTGCGAACATTACTCTAGAATGATGCTCCTTTGGACCCTTTTTTAGACATCTCATATGATATAAGCATCTTCATAAACTGGGGGTGGAAACATAAGAAATGGGTCACCTCAAATTCTCAATAATGAAAAAACATACCATAATGTATCTGATTATAAACACGAAAGTGACATGAGGAAGAGGATAAATATCTTTTTAAAATATCATAAGACTATATATGATAATCCTAACACATAATGTATAAATATAAGATCATAAAATAAACATTAATTAATCATAAAATTTAAGAAATTTCATAATTTAGATCTCAATAATCATAAAACATGTGAGCACAACATAAAAGTGTAGAATACTTTAAATAAAAGATGTAACATAAAAACATGGAATATCATGAAAATGAAATGAGTCTTGGAAATTTGGAACAAATTGATAAAAAACTTTGGCTTTTGAAAAATGTATATGTATATGAAAATAATTTTGATAAAACTCATTATGTCCATGCCTATGTGAACAAACTCATTATGTCCATGCATGGAAATGTGTGTAAACTCATTATGACAGTGTCTATGTGAATAAAATTATTATGTGCATGATGGACTATATCATGAGATATAAACATAAAACATTTAATTTGAGGTAAATATAAGACTCCACCCATCATCATGCAAGCATATGTGCGTCACTTAAAATCAATCATCATCATTTCTTAAAGAACCCATGGAAAAAAATGGGTTTCTTCAACTTTTCAAAAAGATCACATAACATGTACATAAGAAATCATAGGATATTATATATCTCAATTTATAAAGGGAATCACATCATAATAAAATATGTAGTTTGATCAAAATACCACTTCATGATATCAAAACCTTAGAGGAAAAATATAAGTGAAAATAAAAAAAATCACAAAACCTTTTAAATAATGTTGTAAAAGATAAAGTGAAAGTTAAATTCAAAAAATAATTTGACATGGTAAATAGAAATATTTCTATAAACTCCATATAAATAAATCTAAATAAATAATACTTGAAAATAAACAAAAAATAGAGCTAATAAATATAGTGTGGTATATAATAAAAATAAATGCCTTTATTAATCATTTTATGTCGTTTTAAAAAATCACATTGGAGAAATGTTGATAGAATTTAATTTCATAAATTATATAAATTAAAATATTAATAATATAAAATATAAAAGATAATTGGGTTTTACTAAATAAAACACTTTCGATGGAAAAAACATAGATATGGAGGAGAAGATTCATTGGTAAGAATGAAAGTTATTCTTACCACTATTATACTTTTATTTTGGAAATATTTTTATCAAATAAGTGGTTATTGATGATGAGAAGTAGTTTACATAGTTAAAAATAGTAAATTAAATATAAAATATGCAAATTTCATGATTAATTAAAGCTTTAAAAGCATATTCAAGTAATAATGATAATGACCCAATGAATCAGAAATTGAGTTGATGAAACCCTTGTCTTGAATTATAATATAATTAATCACACTCTAACCTTATATATAAATAACATATCTATCTTAATCACATATTTCATAATTTTATTCTTATCTATAACATTTTATGAACTTCATTTATAATTATTCTCTATACTTATGTCAGTTAGTTTCTATATATTTTCAATATCAAGTGAGAGTAATATTGATTATTTTAAACTAGTTTCATAATAGATGTGTTGTTCTTCATTATTCTCCAAAATTTTATCATTATCATATAATATAATGTACTTTAATTTATTCTTTATAATTATTTATAATTTTATAATTTCATTCTATGGGATTTTTGGTTACGATCCTTAAAGATGAATTTAATGATGAGCATGTTTTAGTGATTTTAAACGAACTAATAGTGGTAGCTTAATTAATGAGTTTAATATTAATGATTTTATTTATTTATATCATATATAATCATTAATTAGTTCTTATATTCATCCATGTTTTTATTTTATATCATTTTTCAAGTAGGTGGTTAGACTGACACAAATATGAACATTCCATAATTAATGGATGATTATTATTATAAAAGTGGTTTATCTTGGAATAATATCATTATTATAGAATAATAATGATATTGTTTATATAATTTTAATTATTTTAATTATATTTTAAAAAAATTAATAAATAATAAATAAACTAGATGAAAAATGAGATAAGTTACTTCATGGAGGTAGTAGTCCACACAACATATTATTAATGTTTTCATTTATCATAGAATGAGAGGGAAAGAATGTGGATTATAATTTTTATTTTAATAATCATAATTATATTATATTTACCAAAATTATACCTTTATTTCACTTAAATAATCATCAAAGATAGGTGGTGGTGAAAAAATGGAATTTGTCACTTAATGGAGGCGATAGTTCGTACAACACATGAATAACGACTTCATTTTTCTTAATAAATAAGGAAAAAATGTAATTCCTATTTATTATAATAGAATAATAACATTAAATTTAAAAAATAAGGATTTAATTATATAATAATTTGAAAATTAGATTTATGAAAGTAAGATATAAATAAAAGGAAGTTAGAGGAAAAGTAGCACTCACGTTGAAATATTTGTGTTTTTCTAGGAGGATTCCTCAGAAATATAAATATTTTGAAAATATATTATTACCAGAGTCTCAAGGAAAATGAATATTATTATAAATGTATAATAATGGAAATTTTTTTATTTGTATAAATAATTTTTTTATTATTCTTGAAGGGGTTGTGAGAGGTCCCTTTTATAAGTGGTGAGGATGGTATTTTTTATAAATATTTCAACTAAATATAAAGAGAGAATTTTTTTCATATCAAGAAGACTCCAAAATAGATAATAATATATTGGGTGTTATATAAGGTCTATAATACATCAACCATAAATTTTAACACATGTATTAAACATGTTTTTAATTCCTTTAGTCTAAGAATTTTTTATTTTACCATTTTTTGGTCTTACCATGGTAACTAATTTTTTCCTAAATAATTTACTTTTAATGCTTAAAAAATAGTAAATTTTAAATAATTTAGAACTAATTATTCCAAATACAAAATAAATTTTATCATATAAAATCTATAATTGTAAGAAAAATTAATTTTAACATTAACACATGTAACGCTTACAAATCCACTTTTAAAAAAAGTTCATTTTCATGCTAATAATTTATATGTAGGTTAAAATTATCCATATATTTGATTATAAGGAAAAAAATTGGTTAATTTTAAAACAAATAAAACTTATTTTTCTTTAAAATAAATCCAAAACCAAATTTTACTTAAATAATATTTAATCAAAAGGAAAGAGAAAAAACAGTTTCTTTTATAGGAAAATATTACTTGTGTTTATAAAATATTAAACATAGGTTTTAAAAATGAAGAATAGTAGTTTGAAATTATATTATTTTAATCCTAAAATAAATATTTCATCAATTAAAAGGTTTTATATACTTATATTTCATTCTTATACAATTATATGGTCATAAAATTTATAGTTTTGGTAAAAACTATATTTCCACTATTTGCCTAAAAATCAACTATTTTAGAAAAATTATAAAAATTCATACTAAGATAATTTTTATATTATGAATTCTAAAATTATAAATTTTTTTATCTAATTCAAATTCTAAATTTCTAAAATTTATTTTTTAAATGAAAATAAAATATATAAAGAAACTAGTTCTATTGAAAAAAGAACTGTTTATTTTTTAAGTGTTCTTAATCCAATTTTGTATTCATTTCTAACTGGTCGCTATCTTTTATATATTATATGTTTGATTCTTGTTATAATTTTATTATATAACATTCCATGTATCATTTTATTTTGGTTCTTCGTACAA
Organism: Viscum album; assembly: GCA_963277665.1. NCBI lineage: Eukaryota > Viridiplantae > Streptophyta > Magnoliopsida > Santalales > Viscaceae > Viscum > Viscum album. The sequence continues at coordinate 1,354,704,136 of OY728160.1, read as the reverse complement.
TATAAACTACTCACATGATATTTAATTAAGGAATATTATTTACTAAAATCATGTGTCATTGTAACATTCTCATGCCTACAATGATCCTAGTTCCTAGTTCATCTCAAACTCTGCTCAAAATAGTATAAATAAAAAAGGGAATAGAATATCATGTCTTAACCAATCTCATCACAAATTCATCTTAAACCTTACTTAGACTAATATAAAGATAAATAGGAAAGACATCTTGTGTTTATAATAATTTCACCCCTAAGATATCTTGATCCCTAGTCATATTAATATAAAGAAAAATGGGAAAGGTGGATCATGTTTATAATGATATCATCCCTAATGTATCCCAAACCATACTCACATCAATATAAAGACAAATGGGAAAGGAAACCTATTTATATGAAAATCACATCCCTAAGGTATCTTGATCCCTACTCATGTACATATAAAGAAAAATAGAAACAATGATACATGTTTATAATAATATTAGAACTAAGTAATCTTGATCCATGCTCATATATATATAAAAAACAAATGGTAAATTTGATCCCTGTCAATAACAAAATCAACCCTATGGCATCTTAATCCCCACTAATATTTATATAAAGAAAAATTGAAAAGGAAGCTCATCTCTATACTAATATCATCCCTTAATCATCTCAATCCTATCTCATATCAAAATAGATACAAATGGGAAAGGTTCCCCATGACTATACTAATCTCATCTCTAAGGCATATTGATCTCTACTCATATCAATATAAATAAAAAATTAAAAGGTGTTCCATTTCGACATCAATATTAGATCTAAGGAATCTTGATCTATACTAATATCAATATAAAAACAAATGGGAAAGGCATCCTATGTCTATACATATTTTATCCCTAACGCATATTGATCCTTACTCATATCAAAATAAAGAAATATGATAAAGGAATATCATGTCTATACTAAAATTATCCCTCAGGAATCTCGATCCACATCATATCAACATCAATACACCATGGTTTGACTTCCCATAACAATAAATATGTCATGGTATAATAAACAAGTCCAATAATACAACATGAAAAATTTATAATAAGGTGGGAATAATGTCTAACACATTATTAAATAAATATAAGGTGGATTATCACACTCACATCCCCTTTCTCCACATCCCATATCTAAGAAAAATCAACTTAAATCCATGAATCTTAAAGGTGGTCAAACCACACCTATCAAGAACATAAAGCAAGACAACTGACTGTGTAGTAAACTAATTACCCCATTACTAATAAATACTACCTCTCATGTAAAGCACATCGCATAATGAAAGCAGGATATAAGACACCTACCAGGGTCTACTTCAACAAGATATAACTCAAGGAGCACCACATTATGTTCTGCGTACAAGGTATCATACACTTACTTCAAGAACATAGATATTAGATAACATGGAGAATAATTACAACACATGAGTGACCACTCATAGAGTTAACCTTCATTGATATATCCATTAAATATGAGTAAACTAATGTTGGTTTCACTCCAATACATTTTTTCATGCTCAAAATTATCACATACCATGAATCCTTACAACAATAATTCAAAGAAACAAACTTAACAATCACTCCAAGTGAGGATCATATATCAAAAGGACTTCCCTAGGTCATTAAATCCATTTATCAATAATGTAAGCCATACTTGGGTTAAATTACCATATTATTCAGGCCTCTTGTATAGAAAACATAGTCATTAGGGATACAAAATAAATATATGACACTTGACAACTCACTTAAGAGATAACCAAATTCACTATTCATGCCTTACATAATGTAACTCACCCATGATTCTATCTTGGGTCACTTGTACTTACTTACCCACACTTAAAATAAACATAATATATGAACAAACATATAAGTATTTGATATTATGGACTAACTACCTCAACAATAGAGTTAACCCCTCAAGACAAGTCCACTCTATCCTTAACCAAACAAATTACAAGTTTTTTCATCATCCATTATCCCTAACTCATCCAAGGGGATCAATTATCAATTGCAGACATATAAAAAATTTATAAGATTAATTCCACATTTTTCATTTAATCATAATTGAGTTAAAACTCACCAAGTGACCTATCCTCACTAAAACCTCGAGAAGTGGGGGGCAGTCTAATCCTAGAATTCCCATGAGTCCACTATCAAAAGAATCCCCATCAATATAAACTGATTTGTTATCAAATTTCATCCCTATTTGAAAAAAAAATCTAAAAAAAATCAATGTAGTTAATTATATCCAATGGAACATCATCACAACAACTGAAAATGGGGAGAAATAACTTCTGTTTACAAGGTCTCACCCCATGGGCATATCGATCATGGCATGAAAATTTAAAACAAAAGGTAAGTGTATCCCCTATCACTATGGGATCAACCAATTGCATCGTGACCATAACAAAATGTGATTAGAAAAAAAGGGTATAAGAAACCCTAGTCATTAAGGTCTCACCCCATGGGCATCTTTTCCATGGAAAGTGGTAGTGAACAATGGGGTGGTGGCCTAGGTCCATATCAATCTCATCACTTGGCTTATTGATCCAAATATATCTCAAATAAAGGATAGAAAGGAAATTTGGCCCTGGCCCATCATGATCATGGTATAAAATAATCTCAATCTAGTGAATGGCAGTGGGAAGACTATAAGAAAGGTGACCCAGGTCTACATCAGCCTCAAACATTATGTTTAATGACCCCACATTTAAATTATTAAGTGAATATAATGTAATGAACATTTATAGTTTAAATAAATTCATTTAAAAACTTCTAAACCCCTTTAAATTTCCTAGTATAGTCTACCCACATTAAACCCCTTTTAAACAACCCTAATGTTTAACTCCTCAGGTTTAATTAATTCAAAGTATTAGGTACTCCACTCTCAACCCAAGTCACCCAAGAAAAAAGTGGTTATAAATCATAATTCTATATCCACTAAGTGTCAACAATGACTCTCCACTAGGGTAGGCATTCATTCCCCCACTCAAGGAAGGTTAATTAACACCTAACGAAGTCTATCCTAATAAAATATCACTCAAGAAAACCGTCGTTGGGCCTTAAGTATATTCTGACCCCACTTTAAATCAAGTACATGAGATTAGTGACCACAACTTCATGGAATAATAATTAGAGGGTCTTTCACATCCCTAGATTGTTTCACCCTACTCATATGAGTTCAAGAAGGAGAATTCAAATTAATTTAGGGTCAATCATTCAAAGGTGGTGAGACCACAAATCAGAAAGCACAAGGAAACCTGTATAAACCTTATGTAAATGTTATGGAACACCTATATTAACCTAAGGGAATCCCTCTCATTGAAAACCCTTGTATTAATTGAATCCAATCTATAGATATCATCGAATCTAGAAAAAATAATAAAATTTGGTATAATCGGTTAAGAATGCTATAATAGGAAAAGAAATAGTGATCATAGGGAAGATGAGTTATAGAATTAAAATATGCAACTCATCAAGAACAAAAACACCTTAATTTGAAAAGAATAGAGGGATATGGTACTTGGGAGTGAGTAGGGAGAGATGAATGGGAGAGGGGGTGTTGTGGTTGTGGGTGGGTAAAATGAAAGGATAAGTCTCATTTAATAAAAAATTTAATTAATTAATTAACTAATTTAAAATTTTAAAAAAACTATCAGGGGGTACTAAGTACTTGGACTATAGTCACAAAGTACCTAATCCCCCACTGGGTACCCACTCTAGGGCCACCAGGAACTCGGTGGCCCAAGCAGGGAAACCCCATCCCTGGTGAGCTCACTAGGCACCATGTACCAAGGAACTGAGTACACCTAGTGTCTAGTTCCCCCCATAATAGTAGTCTCAACACATGAACTAGAATCCAAAAATGACCATTGATCCCCCCGTCAACACCTTAGACACTCAAGAATACCCAAAATATATGCGGTTGGTGAGAATTTTAAGGAATTCATACCTCATACAGTTTCAGAGTGTTTCAACCTCCTCACCATAGAGAAGCTCATCCTCGAGATGCATCACTAAGCCTAATAGGTGAAAAACTTTTAACATTATTTCCATATGTCAAACTCAAACTCTCAAGTGTCCTCTTGGATATTCTTGTTCCACAACTATGCTCATACTAGATGAACCTTGTTCCCACAAAGAGTTTTCTCACTATGATCCATAATTTGAGTTGGTTGGTCCTCAAACAATGTGTCTAGATCCAAATCAACATTCTCAACATTGATCACATGAGAAGAATCAACATGCTATGTCCTAAGTTGGGATACATGAAACAAATACAGAATAACATTATACTATCAATGATGTTCTAACTGATAAGACACAATATAGATCCACTCAAAAACCTCGAACATCCACACATACTTGGGAACCCACTTCCCATTCCAATGTATACAATGGTGCCTTAAACCTGAAAATAATTTCAAGAAAACATGGTTTCCTACCTCAAACTCAAGAGGATGACATATCTGGTCATCATATGAATGTTTCATAATATCTTTAATAGCTTATCTCTTCTAGATCAACTAGATATTATTTTACATATCCCACATCAGACTTTACCTGATAACCACTAACTCTTCGACCTCCATACAATATAGATATGGTTGGAATGACCCACTATAATAATACTCAAAAGGAACTATTTGAATAGAATTGTGGTATCTGGTGTTATAGTAAAAATTTACTAAGGAAAGATGATTCATTTGTGAATCATCTAAATTTAGGACACATTCTTTCAACATATCCTCCAAGATCCTGATAGAATGATTCGAATAACCAATAGTGTGAGGATGGTAATCAGTACTCAAGTGCACCTGCATATCCAATTATTTCTATAGAATCTACCAAAAGTGAAACATAAAACAAGAATTGTGGTCTGGAATGATACTCCATGGCCAGGTATGAAGATGAAAAATATCATGGGATTGTTAGTGGAGAAAGTATCTTAGATAGGTTTGAAACGTGAAACCTTCATCAACCAATCCACAATAACTGATACCACATAACTTTCTTAGGGGGTATTTGGAAGCCTTATAAAAAAATCCATGATAAAATGATCCCATTTTCACTCAAAAATGGGTAGTGATGGGAGAAAGAATCCATGCCATGGGCACTTAGACATTACCCGTTAATAGGAAATTCACCATAAGAGAAACTATATTATGTATTTATTTATCTCAAGCCACTAGTACTACCTATGAATATCATGTTACATCTTTGTGAGACCTGGGAGAACAAACCATCTAAAGGCACGTTCATCCTGCACAAGCTTCTCACACATTCTCATAAGGACTAAAACTCAACCTTAGATATAGAGATCCTCATCAGTATCAATAGACCAATCATGTGGTGGCTCCCCAATATATATATTACCCCTTATCAGTAGAAAAAAAATTCAAACTAATTAATTTCCTTAACTCTCGTAGTTAATGATGATGTAATACTCAGAGATTCCATTGTCTCTTTTCCTTGATACTCCTAGAAATCAAGGCATAACTCAGCAAAAAGACTCACCATCTGCCACTCATTATTAGCCACCCGCACCACCTGCATCTAAGTCTTATTATTTATCACAATAGTAACAATGTTCTCCTTCCTAGGGGTATGGGTCATCTCAAAGTTTAATGAATAAAGACACTCAAACAACCTCATCTACTAAAGGTTCAAGCCCCAATACAAGAATATATACATGAGACTTTTATAGTTTCTGTATACAATGAACCTCTTTCCAGGAAGATAGTGATTCCAACATCTTAAAAGTGTGTACTACTACTAGCATCTCTAAATCATGAGTCAGATAATTCCACTCATAAAGCCTTAAATTTTTGGATCCATAAGAAACAACACACTCATTATATGTCTGAATAGATCCCAAACCAACCCATTATGAATGAAAATATAAGGTGTACTCCTTACCTAGATTTGGTAAGTTAAAAAATGGCACAAATTTCAAATTTCCATTAAGAATTTGGAAGGATATTTCCCAAGAATCAGACCATATAAACTTTATCCCCTTCTTGTTTAGGGTATTCATCATTAAATTCAATCTATAGAACTCTTGAATGTATCTCATGTAATAGTATTCCAATCCTAGGAAGCTATGAATCTCAAAAATCTCCCTCAACTTATGTTTGGAAACCATCATTTGAAACTTCTCATGATACACTGAAATGAAAGTCTATAATATTATGTTCCCTAAGAATCACACCCCATTGATCTAAAACAGACACTTTAGAATCCTTTTATATAGTTAATTCTCTCTAAGTGTTCTCATAATGATAACCAAATGTCAAGAATACTTCTCCCATGAATGAGAGTATACTAAAATATCACTGATGAATACCACAAAAAACAAGTTGAAATATAGATGGAAGAACCAATTCATTGGTGTCATAAACACTAATGAAATATTCATCATACCAACAAAAAATCACAAGATACTCGTATAGGTTGTAACTTCTCCTAAAAGAATTTTTTAAAAAATAAAATGTCCTTCCAAGAAGCTAATGGTAGCCTAACATCAAGTTGAACTTGGAGAACTACTTGTATCCTCTCAACTAGTCAAAAAGATCATCAATATAAGGAAAAAGATACTAGTTCTTTATCATATCATGGTTATACATGTAACATTTTATTACCACTTTCAGGTACTTATCTCTTTTGATGATTTCCATTTTTGTTTGGGTGTGTTTCAAGCCTTTCGAGGGTGTTTGAAGCTTTTTAAAAAATTAAGTAGCAAGTTTCTTCATGGAATACTTGGGTTGTAGCATGGCTGGTTTAGGGGATACACAATTGTGCTATGGGGTGTGAACCTATGAAGTATCTTGTTTTAGAGACACTACCATTTCATGTAGGGATGTATTATGGTAAAGGTTGTTATAGAATAAGGGTCTAAGGGGGGATTTGTTCAGTTTTTTCAATTTAGACAACCTTACAGTATGGTGTACCTTCTTTAGTGTAGAAATATACCATATAAATTGGATCTATGTTGTGGTTTTTAGAGTCTAGTTTTTATAGGGTATTTGTGGTGTGGTTTGAGGTAGAAACATCATGGTTTAGATATTTTCCGCAGGACTACACCATGTACATGGGGGGTTGTAGTGTGATGTTCTATTTCCCAGTCTTAAATGCTCCAAGTTTTTTTAAATCCAATATTCTCCCACTTGAACATCATTCGTTCTTTTTTCTCTTGAAGTATCCTAATAGGCATTTTGGCTCCTCCAAACTCTACTCTTTTCGAATTAAATCTTCACTGGATGCATTTGATTCCTCTTAAATAATCGATCTTCCTATTGTTTTATTTTCTCTATTTTCTTATCATATCTCCTTTGAGAGTGATGAATACTCATATTAAATATGGATTGGATCCAAGTTTGATGGATGGTGTTTCTAAGGATTCCTCCCAGATATTCCTTGCCTTCATTTTCCATTGGCATTTTCCAGGATGGCTAATTCTTGATCATTGATAAAGGTATGTGGTTTCAAAATGCTTCTTCCCTATAATTGAAATCTTAATTGATTGCTTAATTCAAAACTTTTTTAAAACTGATTTAATTATTGATTTCAAGGTAATACAATTGTGAAATAAAAATCTTTTTTTGGTTCTTTTGATATATTGAATGAATTATTATAAAAGGTCTATTTTTATGGAAATATTTTGGATAAAATGATTTTACTTGATTTTGAAAAAACGTCTTTAAGTGAAAATTGATTTAAAAGGCATGAACTTAGTGAAAACCACTATTTTGGTTTGTAAAATGAAAAAATGGAATGTTTAATATGAAATTGATCATTTAGATTATGAATGATGAATTTATTTGAAAAGAATGATTTTCCCATGCTTGCTTGATTGATTGATTGATTGAATACATTTAAATCTGGGTAGTTAGTGGGTGATTAGGAAAAGCATGCTAGGACTCTGGGTCTGTAGTAATGGATTGAAAATGAAAACTCTAACAAAAACTCATTTCGTAATTATTTTCCCGCGATGAGGTGTTTTTCCCATTGGCATAGGCCAAGGGATGTGTGCACACTTGAGTTGTGATCATTGATTGAGTTGTGTGAGGATATTATGGCCTGAAACTAACTAACTATAGGGACTATGGAACATGTTTCTTTTTTTTGACTTGGTTCTTTCATGTCATCAATTATTGAGTTGTTTTGTTCATTTCAATTTTTCTATTTAATTTTTTATATAAATTCATTTATTTAATCATGTTTTGATATATCTTCCATATTTTTATTTAAAATAATGTTTTGTTTTAATGCATTTTAATGTGATTCCATTCCTCTTTAAATTAAATTGAATGCATAAATGGTTTATTATTATAGAATTTATTATCAAATAGTCAGTGAGACCCTAATAGTCTATTTATCTGACACCCTTCCTTTGCCTTTGGGAATTTGTAAATTTTATTATCCCTGGTCCATGAAAAGGGAAAAAACATCTTAGAGTAGGTAGGTGTACTAGATTCATGGGACCTTGAATGATGGAATTAACTGATGGATATGTGATCTATCTGTTACATGGGTTTATCTTTGAGCTTTATCTTTGAAGATGTTATGCCTTTTTATGATGTATCATTTGGGTATTTTTTTTACTTATTTATTTTTAGTACTTTATCCTTGATGAGTGTTGGCATACCAAATTTTAATGCTTATCTTCCATAGTTATGGAGAAAAAATCATTACCTTTTTATCTATTTTATGATTTCATGTGTTAGTTTCCAACCCATGGGGAACTAAAAAACACATCAGGCTATGTCAAGACCAGATCGGGTATCAGTGTACTAGGGTATTTGGGCTAGTTTTTGAAAAAGTGGTATCAATGAACATAGGTTGTGCATCTTTCCTTGATGTTGTTATATAGTCTAAGTATTCTTGGTAGATAGGAGGTAGGATTTTGGGGACTTAGGAGGTTGTTATGAGTGAGTTACTAGATATCTCTCATGGTAGTGAGCCTTAAGTCACCATAGGTGTTTGGGAAAATCATCTTCGAGGGATAAATTAATCTAATCCTAGTATTTCCAATACCTTTTATCTGAGCATGTTGAAACCCTAATCTTTAATTCTTTTTGATGGAATTGATATTCATTAATATATTGTTTTAGTTGTTGATCTATGTATCATTGATGATTCTTTAAAGTGTTTCTTGTTAATGTTGTGTAGCATTATGCCTCTGAGAAGATATTTAAATCGGGGAAATGGGGAAGCATATAGTAAACCACAGTAGGCGAATCATCCAATGGACCATAATTTTTTTGAGATAGTGGTACTCGTCCCTGTTTCTATTCATTCCCTATTAGTGGAACCTCGATGGGTAAAATCTCAGAATCATTCTCAAGAGTTTCTTCTCCATAAACCACCTTATTTCCAAGGATCTAATTATCATTAGAAGTTTTAGTATTGGATAAAAAATATAGATCTTATTTTTTATTTCTTATAAACACCAAATTTGATTAAAGTGGAGTGTGTTACATTCAAGATGGAAGGACCCAACAGGAGATGGTGGGATTCAATGGTAATAGAAATGAAACATGAAGGATTAGAGAAGAATACTTTAGAGTTATTTCACTGGTCATTTTTATCCATAGAAAATGGTCTTGTTGAAATCCAAGGAGTTTCTCAGCCTCCAGCAAGGTGACATGACCATGACACAGTATACAAACCATTTTTATGATCTTTTCCATTTTTCTCCTAAGGTAGTGAAAAATGAGAAAATAAGGGATTAGAGGTTTGATATGGGGATTCATGTCAAAATTTGATATCAATTCATCATGTTGAATCTCACATGTTATGCTAACATATCAGATAGATCATTGATGACTGAGCCTGACCAAGTCGGAAAGTTACAGTTGACAGGTGTTAGTTTTTCTTCCAGTGGTGGTTCGGTGGGTTTCTTTAAAGGAAAAATTAATATTGATGAGTTATATAGTTATTTTAGATATCATTCATTTTCCATACCCCCTGTAGTTCTTGGAAGAGTACATTTGACTTACTTTTAGTGTGAAAGGTTGAGAATTCATAGTGGGTTTGTACTGAGGCACTAAAGATCTATAGTTCTTGTGGTCATTCATGACACCTACAGAAGTTCTACCATCTATTTTAAACTCCATGTGGTAGAATAGGATCATCAGAACCTAAAAGTACTATGATGTGATCAGATTCTTCAAGAACTAAGGGGTTCCAGCCATAGGCATTCAAAACAAAGCTTTTTTAAAGTGGAAGAGACTCTAGAGAAAGATGATGCAGGTACAATGACTATGAGAGGTGACATCACTAGAGATTCATATTTAGTGACTACTTTATTTGATACCAATTCATCATAATCATTAATATCAACTCATATATTTAACTTTCTAAAACTTCCTATGGATATTTTGTCTTATGTGATGGATATTACTCTGCCCCTCAAAATGAAGAGAGAGAAGAGTCTTTAGTGTCTTGATTTTTTCCCTCTTTATAATAGTTTTAGGTCACCTGGGATTTTTAATTTTCTAATATGAAACATCTATATTTCATCTATGGTATGGATTGATTATTTCTCATAAGTCCCAAATTGACTGTTATTTTCAGCAGGCCTCCTATACTGCACCTGATGGGGTGTTCTATGTTTTTCAAGGAGAATGGGATTCGAGATTGATTAGGGTTGGACCTCATTTTCTAGATTTTTTTAGGTTAATATTAATATTTTATTTTGACTTGGAGAAAGTATATTTGAGTAATGATCTCCATATTTTTGTCATATATTTTCTTGAAATTGTTCCTTATGATTTCTCTAACTTTCCACCAGTAAGAGGGATTGAGTTTTCTATTGATTTAGTACCCATAACTTAGCCAGTTTCTATTCCTTCATATAGATCCATATGAAATAAAAGATTTGAAATCTCAATTTGATGAATTTGTAGAGAAAGGTTTTACATGCCTAAGTGTGTCACCTTGGGTGACACTTTTTCTCTTTGTGAAAAAAGCTAAAGGGACACTTCACCTTTGTGTTGATTACCAAAAAAGCAATCGATTTATAGTAAAGAAAAAAATATATTTCCATATATTTATGAACTTTTTGACCAATTGAAAGGGGTGATGTGGTTCTTGAAGATCAATATTTTATATGGTTATCACCATTTGATAATTAAAGAGTATTTCATTTAGAAGACCACCTTCAAGAGTGAGTATGGCCATTATGATTATCTTGTTGTGCCTTTTGGTCTGACCAATTCTCATGAAATTTTTATGGAAGTAATGAATAGGATATTACATGAGTACCTTGAATCATTCATGGTGTTATTTATGGTTGATATCCTAGTTTTCTTCAAAAAAGAGGAAGATCATGTGCGTTATCAGATAATAGTTTTATAAATCTTGAGAGATCACCAACTTAACACAAATATTTTAAAAAGTAATTTTTGGATTTAAGAAGTGATGTTCTTGGTACACATGGTCTCGTAACATGGTATTTCATTTGATCCTAAAATGTTTAAAGCTATTATGACATGGGAGAAACTATGTAATGTTTTTGAGATTTATAGCTTCTTGGGCATGTTGAGGTACTATCACAGGTTTGTTAAATATTTATTGAATATGGATTCCCCAATGATATCTCTCACTTAGAAGGGAGTAAAATTATTATAGGGTGTGAAATTTCAGAGATATTTCGATGAATTAAATCTTATTTTGAGTTATGTACTAGTGTTGACTGTTCTGGAGGTTGGTCTAGGCTATGTGGTATTCTGTGAAGCTTCATGTCCGAGTTTGGGATGTGTTCTTATATAGGGTGATCACATGGTAACTTATGGTTTTAGACATCTTAGGCCACATAAGAAGAACTATCTAACCCATGATCTCAAGCTCATGGATGTGATATATGCAATTAATAGTTGGATACATTACCTTTTAAAATACAGGTTTACCATTTACTCATACCATAAAATATTGAGATGTATATTTTATTAGAATGATATAAATCTCCATCAGAAGCATTGAGTGGAGTACCATCAAACTTTTGATTTTAAATTTTCCTTTACCCTATATAAGGGGAATGTCATTATTTATTCTTTGACCATGAAAATTATGACCTAGGCCAAGATAGAATCATCAAAATTATGTAATTTTTTGGACCTATTTGATCAGTTGTATTTGGGAGTTCAAGAGTATGAGACCAAGATTATTCTAGAAAATATTTCATTGACCTCTTCTTTTCTTGATATGATTCTTCAAGAGTTGTGATTTGAAGATAAATTCTATAGAATTAGGGAATCTCATTTTGATAGGGAGATCATTGGTGAGTGGATGTTCACTTTAGAGGGTTTCCTATGTTTTTAGAACCAGTATGTTGTTCCTTTTCCCATGAGGAAAACTGTGATGGGGGATATCCATAACACCCAGTGGGAAGTGAACCCTAGAACCATGAAGATTTTCTTTGATATGTGATGAAAAGTTTAGTGGCCAGGTATGATATAGGACATAAATGACTTTTTTCCCATTGTTATACTTTCCAAAAGGTCAATATTGAGCACTAGATACCTTTAGGTTTTCGTCACCCACTTTCAGTTCTGACTTGGAAGTAGGATGAGATCTCTATGGACTTTGTGATTTGGTTTACACCTACCCTAAGAGGAAATAATGTGATACGGGTTGTGATTTCTAGGATGACTAGATCATCTCACTTTATACCCATTAAAGATATATCTAAATTTGAGGATGTAGGAAGTATCTATAGGAAATATATTTTTTGGTTTCATGAAGTTCCTTATGCTATAGTCTCTAATCGTAATCCTCATTGTAATTATTTATTTTAGAGAGGACTATAAGAGGCAATGAGATCCTAGGTACATTTGAGCATGGAGTGTCATATATAGACGTATTTCTAGATAGAATGATCTATACATATTGATGAGGGCATGATACATGCTTGTGTTCTAAACTTTGAAAAATCTTAGAATGAATATTTCAAACTAGTTGAGTTTTCCTACACCAATAGTTACCATTATTCTATCAAAATGGATCCATTTTAGGACTTTTATAGTAGGCTTTGAAAATCAATATTTTGTTTGTCAAATATTGGTGAGGATTCCTTGATTGGACCATGTTAGTCTAAGATAAGACAATGACTATTTAGTTGATTAATCAGAGAATGGTGAAGGGATAGAGTCAGTATAAATCTTATATTGATATTTATCGATAACCATTGGAGTTTTATATTGGTGACCAGGTGTTCTTGAGAGTTACACCCTGTGTGGGTCATTGACATCTTGGAAAATAGAGAAATATTATGCTAAGGGTTGTTGGTCATTTTGAGGTTATTGAGTTGGTTGGTAATGTATCTTACCACTATAGTTGACATTAATCCATAATGTGTTTCATGTATTGCAGCTTAGGATGTATATTTTTAACCCTACTCATGTTGTGAGCTGGGAAGATCTTGATGTTGAACCCGATTTATCTGTGAATGAACATTTAGTCAAGATTTTTAATTCTGAGACAAATGTTCTTAATGGGAAGACAATACCTTTGGTTTGTTTCCTATAACAGAATGGTTCAGAGTCACATGAGATATGGGAGTGTGAGGCATTGATGAGAGGGTAGTGGCCTCATCTCTTTGTCATCAAATATTATTGATAGGATTTCTAGGGATATAAAGTGTTTATGGTGGGGAGGTTATAACATCGTGTTACCTCTTTTGGGTACTTTTCTTTTCCTTGTATTGATTTTATTTTTGATGAAATTGATATTAACATATCTCTTGTTCAAGTTATTGATCTTTGTATCCTTTTTGATTCTTTTAAGTGTTGTCTATTTATGATGTTTAGTATCATGTCTTTGAGAATATTTTTTGAATAGGGAATAGGGGTATGCTTCTAGTGAACCATATAAGGTGAATCCTTTATTATCTTGTAATATTATTAAGATAGTGGTGTGTGTTGTCCATTATCTTGGATAGGTACCCACACCTATTCATGTTCAGGCTCCGGTAGTGTAACCTTAAAGGGGTGAATCACAAGATCATGCTCAAGATTTTATTCACCCGAAACCACTATATTTACAAGGATATAATTATCCTCAAGAAGTTGATGAATGGTTGAAAATATAGAACTTCTTTTTGAGTTATTTAAAATGATTTATTTGATTAAAGTGAAGTGTGATACCTTTAAGTTATAAGAACCAAGTAGGAGATGGTGGGATTCAATGGAGATAGAAAAGAAACATGAGGGATTAGAGTTGAAATACTTTAGAGTTCTTTTAACTGATTAATATTCTCTAGATATAATGGTCATGGTGAAATCCGTGGAGTTTTTTAGCCTATTATAGAATGATAGGACCATGACATAGTATGCAAAACGTTTTAAAAAGTTTTTCAGTTTTCTACTAAGGTGGTGAAAAACGAGAAATTAAGGGTTAAAATGTTTGAGATGGGTCTTCATGCTGAAATATGATCTAAAGTTATCTTTTTGAAGCTCACATCTTATGCGAATGTGATGGATGGAGTGTTGATGGCTGATCTTGACCTAGGTGTTAATTTGTGGTTAATAGGAGCTCCTTTTTCTTCTATTGGTAGTTATACGTTCTCATTTAAAGGAAAAAAAGAATGTGTGATGAGTCATATGGTGCTTCTAGATAGTAGGCATCATCCAGGACTCTCGTAGTTTCTAGAAAAGGCTCTTTGACTTAATTTAAGTGTGGCAAGGTTGGGAATTCAAAGTGGTTTTGTATTGATGAACTGATGATATATAGTTCTTATGGTCATTTAGGACACCTATAGATGTTCTTCTCTATATTTTCTACTCCATGCAGTGGAACAAGATCTTCAGCACCTAAAATTATTATGATGAAATCATATTATTTAAGAACTATGCGATTTTAGTCATAGGAATCTGGAATGAAGATTCTTCATGCAGTGGAAGAGTCTCTAGAGGAATTTGATTCAAGTCTTTTGATTGTGATAGGTACCATCACTATATCTTCATCTTTAGTGACTTCTTTATTTGATAGAGATGCATCTCACACATTCATATTGACTCATATTGTGAGGCTTCTAAACCTTCTTATGGATCTTTTGTCTTAAGTTATGGATATTACTATGCCCCTCGGAATGAAGAGAGAGTAAGGTATTCAATGTCCCACTTGTGTTTTCTCTTTATCAGAGTTTTATGTAACATGTAATTTTATAGTTCTTGACATGAAAAATCATGGAATCATCTTCAAGATAGATTATTTGTTTTCTAATAAGGCTTTGATTTACTATTATCTTTGGCAGGTCCCTTATACTATACCCAATGGAATGTGCTATGTTTTTTTAGAGAGAATGGGACCCGAGGTTGAGTATATTTATGCCTCTATTTCTATAGTTAGGAAGAGTAATATCAGTGTTTTCTTTTGACATGGATAAATAATCTTTGAGTAATGATCTTCCTCCCATTATCGTAGAGTTTCCAGATGTTTTTCCTTCTGATTTCTCTATCTTTCAATTGGTAAGAGAGGTTGATTTTTCTATTGATTTAGTACCTAGTACTCAACTAGTTCCTATTTATTTGTACCATATTGAAACAAATGAAATGAAATAGTTGAAAAATAAGTTGGATTAATTTATAGCTAAAGGATTTATATTCCTAAGTATGTCACCTTGGGCTGCACCTATTCTCTTTATGAATAAAGTTGGTGATACACTTTTCCTTTGTGTTGATTATCGAAAAATCAATCAAGTTATGGTAAATAAAAAATATTTTTTTTCTAAAGATTGATGACCTATTTGAAAAATTGAAAGGGTTGAAGTGGTTCTAAAAGATTTATTTTTTGATTTGGTTATCATTAGTTGAGAATTAAGGAGTTTGAAATTCAGAATACTGCCTTCAGTAGTAGGTATGGCCATTATGAGTATCTTGTTATGACTTTTGGTCTGACCAATGCTCCTTTAGTCATTATGAAACTAATGATTGAGATATTCTATGAGTACCTAGACTCGTTTTTGGTTGTATTTTTGGTCGATCCATGATATTGAATTCGTGGTTGTGATGCATGTACATAAGAATTGGTAGAATTACCTTTTCAGATAAAGGTTTACCATTTATTAAAATAAAAAAATATTGAGATATATATTTTCTCATAAATATCTGAATCTCCATTAGAGGTATTGAATGAAGAACCTATAGTCTTTTTATATTGACATTACCTATACCATTGGTATAAGGAATGTCATTTTTGATGCTTCAAGGAGGAAAATTTTGACCTAGGTCATACAAGAATCATCATAAGAGTGAAATCTGATGGCCCTCTTTAATCAGTTACATTTGGGAGTGCAAGGGGATGAGACCAAGATTGTTCTGGTGAATGTTCGGTTGACCTCTTCTCTTCTTGAGATGATTATTTAGGTGCAATAGTTTGAAGATGTATTTTATAAGATTATGGGATCTCTTAATGGTGGGGATACCATCAATGAGTGGACATTATCTTCAGAGGGTGTCCTATGTTTCTAGATCTAATATGTTATTCTTTTTCTACTGAGTAAAGATGTAATGGGGGTTTCCATAACTCCCAGTGGGCGATGCACCCCTAAAACCATGAAGATTTTATATGATATGTAGTGATGATTATGGTGGCTAAGTATGAGATGAGACATTTGTGATTTTTTTTCTCATTTTTATACTTTCTAATAGGTTAAGGCCAAGCCCCAAATACCTTGGGTTTTACTTCAACTACTTCTTATGCTAACTTAGAAGTAGGATGAGATCTCTATGTACTTTGTGATTATGTTTTAATGTACCTTTCAAGGGATGAATATGACATGGGTTTTGATCAATAGGTTAACCAAATTATATAACTTTATACCCATCAAATATACGACCAAAGTTAAGGATCTAATATGTCTATACATGAAAGAGATTTTCTAGTTTCACAAAGTTCCTTCTACTATAGAATCAGATTAGGATTCCCATTTTACTTCTCATGTTTAGAGAGGAGTCTAGGAGTAAATGGAATAACATTTATGTTTAAGCATGGAATATCATCCATAAACATATGTACATACAAAATGAGTTATATAGATCCTTGAGTAAATTATACATGCTTGCATTCATGACCTCGGTGAAGATTGAGATGACTATTTGGGACTGATTGAGTTTTCCTACAATAAAAATTACCATTCCTCTAATAGAATGGATCCTTTCGAGGCCTTGTGTGGTAGGCCATGTAAATATATTTTGTATTGGTCATAGATTGATAAGGCTTCATTTCTTGGTCTAAGATTTTTCCAAGAGGAAATTTTGAAAATTCATTTGATTCATAAGAGAATGGTGATGACAAAAAGATGTTATAAATATTATGCTAATCTTCATAAATGACCATTATTTTTTTTACTGGTGACCAGGTACTCTTAAGAGTTACACCTTGGTTGGGTCACCGACATCTTGGAAAATAGATAAATATTGTGTCTAGGTTTGTTTGTCCTTTTATGATTGTTGAGTAGGTTGGTATTGTAGCGTACCAATTAGCCTCTCCACCAAAGTTGACGTCGACCCATAACATGTTTCATGTATCACATACCAGTAAGTTTATGACCCTACACATGTACTGAGATGGGAAAATATTGATGTTGAAAAAAATATATCTATGACTGGGTATCCAGTCAGGATTATCGATTTTGGGATAAAGTTTCTTCATGGGAAGACTATGCCTTTGGTATATATGTTATGGAATGATTTTTATAATTCACATAAGACACGGGAGCATGAGGCACTAATGAGAGAGAAGTAGCCCCATCTCTTTTCCATTAAATCTTCTTGATATGATTTTTGGGGAAATTGAGTGTTTTTGGTTGGGAGTTTGTAACATCTCGTTATTTCTTTCAAGTACTTTTATCTTGTGTTGATTTCCTTTATTTTTTTGGGTGCATTTCAAGCCATTCAAGGTTGTTTGTAGCTTTCTAGAAAATGAAGTAGTAGGTTGTGTTGTGGAAGCCTTGGGATGTATCATGGCTGGTTTAGGTGCTGCATAGCTATGGTGTGGGGTGTTCACCTACAACATAGTCGATTTCAATGCTACTACCATTTTAGGTAGGGATGCAGCGTGGAGAAGGTTGTTTTGGTGTAAGGGTCCAAAGGGTGGATTTGGTCGGTTCTTCCAATTTGGACACCCTTATGGTGTGGTGTAATAACTATGGAATATCCCTAACCTTTTTAAATTGCATCTACACTATGGTTTCTGGAGGTCAGTTGGTTAAGGGTGGCTATGGTGCGGTCTGGGGTGGCTACGTCGTGGTCTAGTAGTTTCTGGCACGACTATGTTGTGGCCATGTGGGGATATAGCGTGGTGTTTTATTTCTCATACATAAATGACCCAAGTTATTTTAAATCTAATATTCTCTCACTCAAACTTCATTTGATCTTTTTTCTCTTAAAAGATCCCAAAAGGCATTTTAGATCCTTCAAACTCCATTCTTCTTAGATAAAATATTTGGTGGATGTGTTTGATTCCTATATGGTAAGTGATTTTACTCTTGTTTGGTTTTACTTATTATCTTATCTTCCATCATTTAAGACTAATGAATCCTCATGTTGATGATGGATTGGATCCATGTTTTACGGATGGTTTTTCTAGGGATTCATTCTAGATCTTGTTCACCTTCATTCACCATTTGCGTTTCTCATATCAGGTGATTCTTGATTTTTGATCAAGGTTAATGGTTCAATAATACTTATTCCCAATAATTGAAACCTTAATTTATTTATTGATTCAAATATTATTTAGAAAATTGATGATGGTTTTCAAGGGAATATATTTTTGAAATATAACATCATTTTGGGTGCTTTTTGAGATATAGAATTATTTCTGAGAAAATGTGGATTTTGATGGAAATTGTATTTAAAAAATTATATTCCTTGATTCTGAGAAAATGGATTTAAATAGAAATTTATTTGAAAGGTTTGAACTTGATCAAAACCACTATTCTGGATGGGAAAATGAAAAAAGGGAACATTAAATCTGAAATTGGGCATTTGAATTATAAATGATGAATTGATTTTAAAGGAATGTTTTGATCATGATTGATTGATTAATTGATTTAATAACATATAATCCTGGGTAGTTAGTGTGTGATTAGGACAATAATCAAAGTAATTTGACTCCCTAGAAATGGATTTATGATGAAAACTCTAACAAAAAATTATTTTTATGTGATTTCACCCAGATGGGGTATTTTTCCCATTGGAATGAGCCGAGGTATGTGTGCACACTGGATTCATGATGATTGATTAAGATTTGTGATAACCCTATAGCTTCGAACTAACTAAATGTAGGGATTATAAAATATGTTTCTCAATTCTAACTTGATTATTATATGTCATTGATTATTGACCTATTTTATTTATGCCAACTATTTTATATAAATTTTTTATATAAAATATTCATTTAATCATTTTTTTAATATATCTATCATCTTTTGATTTGAAATCATGTCTTATTTTGAAATATGTAAATGTTATGGTATGACTTGATTATATTTAAATTGAAATAATAAAGGCTTTCTTGTTATAGAATTGATTATGGGACACCTAGTGAGACCCTACTAGGTTGTTTATCTCACACACTACCATTTCCTTTGGGTTTAGTGTAGATTATCTTATGTTAGGTCCAATAAAAGGGAAAGTGCCTCTTGGAGGAGGCATATGTACTTGATTCATGAGACCTAGAGTGATGGAGGTGATTGGTGGATATGTGCTCCACCCGTTACATGGGTTTATGTTCGAGATTTATCTTGTCATATGTTGCGTATTTTGATGATGCATAGTTTGGGTATTGTTTTATCTTTTCTTTGGTACTTTCTCCTTGAGGAGTGTTGGCTTACCAACTTGTACTATTTATCTTATGTTGTTGTGTGGAAAAAAATTCTCTTGTTATCTCTTGTATGATGCTAGGTGATTATTTTCAACCCATGGGGATTGGGAATTTCATTCGAGCTATGTCAGGACTGAATCAGTTATCAGTGTATCAAGGTATGTAGGTTGGTTCATGACACAACATCTGGTAATCTATATATTAAATCAATGATATATTTTACTTCTTATTGAACAAACCAAGAGAACCCCATGGGGGTGTGATTAATAAAATAAAACCTTTAATCTCAAGATTCACTAACAGAGTCTCCAAATCTCAAAGCTTTAAAACATTCATCCTATAAGGAGGAATGAACATGGGATTTATACTTGGAATTATCTTAATCATAAACTTGACCTCTCTCTCAGGTGATAGTCCCAATAATTATTCAATAAAGATGCCCTAAAATTGGTCAAAAAATGGGAGGAAATACCATATGGTATGTCTCCTCATCATCTTGAACAACACCAGAAAATTTGGTTGAAAGAATCTCCAGTTTCCTAAGGTCAAGTCCTGAAGGACCTGTCTGCAAATCCCACTCACTAGAGAGGGTATAAGAGTCACCCTCAGAAAACATAAAATATACTTTCATGTCATAAAAGTTTATGTGCTCTCAATAATGATTCAACCAATCCATACCAAGGATCTCATTGAAACTACACATATCTAACATGAAGAAATCCTAGATATATTAATATCTACTAATAGGTTTCACTCAGAACATTGAAGAATATTGTTAGATCTCACCCCTACAGACATACCGATAGACTTCAATCCATATAGACACTTGATAGTCATCCCTAGATCACCAATATACAAAGAAGATATAATTGAATGTGGTGCACTCATATCAAATAAATTTGAATAAAGGTTAGATTCCATTAATATTGTACATTAAATGGTTGAAGGTCACTCATTGGGATAATAAAGTTCCAGGTTGATGGAAAATAGTTGGCCTAACCTTGATCCATTATCCTGGCCACCAGATCCCTAGCTACCCTGATGATATCCACTTTACTACCTCTAGTGACCCTGAGAACCTCAACCACCTTTGTTATCTAATCAGATTGAATAAATCCAACTACCACCCTATGATGCTATAATAGGACCATCCACTAATACCAAATCCTATCCATAACCAAATAAAATTTAGTGAGAATCGTCAAAAGGATGCTTCTGACTACCTAAGGATCCACTCTTGGACCCATCATTATAACCCAACTACCCAAAAGGTATGTCCTCGACTCGGTGAATATTTATGATAAAGACCCTATTTATCACCTGAAAGAAAAACATAAACCTGGATATGTTCACTTGAGAAAAAATTTAGTGACTCGGTCCATCCTCAAACTGAAAAACCTTGGTTCTATTGTTTCTTAGTAGTTAATGGAAAAAAGAAGAAACTCGGTATAATGAGTATCATAGTCCATCACCAACATTCTACCATGATTCAAATGCATAAACTCCTAATATTTATCAGCTCTAAGTATCTCAAGAAAAAATAATTTAAGAATAATGATTGAAATTATTTCTAGGACAACCTCATATTCTTCTTTTCCTATACTAGGACATCCCACGAGCACCTTGTTGGACCTCGAAGCATAAAAACTGCAAGATTCACCCTCCTCTCAAGGGGTGTCTCTATATGGTCAAAGATAGTATTAATATATTCAACCTAAATATTTTCAACATAAGGTATATTCTATCCACTAAATAGAGGTGGATGCTTCAATTGAAACTTTCTGGTCAAATCAAATAAACAAAGCTCACCTTTAGAAGATCTATTCATAGACTTAATAACACCAACTATACTCTCACAGAGTTTTTGATCAAGGGGATACTTGTACAATAGGAAGAATTGTCTCTACTGTCTATGGGCCATGCTCATCCCCTCACTCTAATCATTCAATGGGTTGTCATCATAGGGTCATGTCACTAAAATGGAAAACACATGACTCAAAAAAAAACATATATATATAACAAGTTTTAATATAAGATATAGAATAAGTAGTAACATGTAGATAATATCACTACATTATACATTAACCCTATCATCATAGGGTCTCAAATAAACTCAGGAAATCTCTCTAGCCTTGACTACCCACCCTCTCTTGGAGTTAGAATCAGATATAAATAGGATTAAAAGTACCAATTTAATAATATAAGAACATAATCATGATTCAGATATGTAGAATATTATTGTCATGTTATATAGAAAATTTATATATAAGTTGTTTTTTAAATAATAAATAACCAAACCTCGTAACATCGAAAATGTTCTAAATAATAAGAAATCACAAAAATGTCATGTGAAGCCTATGTTCCAAGAATGTGGAATGAATGCATGCTCTCTTATTGCCTCGGTACAAGAGTAAAAACAAATAAACCAAAAATCAATATAAAAAATCATTATATTTTGTCAGAGTAACCCAATCGTAAAAATAAAAACCAAGAACTTCATTCTCATCCCTAGTAATGTAGACATTCCTGATGTGTGGGTTTAGTTTTGCCGTAGAATAAATCTCATCCTAGACTCGGATCATATCTTATCTCCTCTCTATTGTATCCCAAATAGTGTGATAAAGGAAAAGTAAACAAGCATTTGATACTACTTTATAGTGTCCCCGATCTAATTCACTTCCACTGAGACCAAAACAGGTGTCACGTACCTTAGGAATATCTCCCTATATGCTAGAGGCTACCGAGAAATGGTGGTTGTCTATGTAACAAGCGAGGAGTCTATATAATCTCTATTATATGTAAGAAACCTAGTTTGACCTAACATGTGACCCAATATGGCTAGCCATAAGACCCGAAGCACATTCCTGATCACCATGGGCTGGCAACAGGAACCTGAGTATCATCACCCAAAACATGGGAATTATTTCACCATGAAATCATAAAAAAACATGTCTTGTGTATAACAAGATATGGAAAATGATTAGAGAACATCGTAGAAGAATAAGTGCATAACGATGAGACATAAAAAAACAAATCCAGAAGGCTAAAATAAAAAAAAAACCAAAACCAATTCTCTATGTGACTTTCCATCACCACCATTTCAAACCACCACAAAGTGACATCAACCTAGATCATTCAATAGGCTACATAACACCCTTTCCTTATATAAAACCAAGTATTAATACAACCAAAGTAATATAAATGGTGTGGGAAAATTCTTAGTAGGATACCACCATGAATGTATATAGTATTTTTCATTATGAAAACATTAATTCTATCTTTAAAACAAAACATGTTTCATAAATAAATTTCTTTTGAATTTTTGTTCATAAAACATCCTTTGGGTTCCTTTAAAAAATTTCATATTTAAATAAAACAAGAATATGAATTAATGAATGTAAAGGGTGTAGAGTGAAATAATCAAAACCATTCATGGAAACTCATAAGATAAACATGTGATGAATCAAAGAATGAAACACAACCACCATGAATAAAAACCAAACACCAATGGGCTCTAGAGTATGAAAATACATAACTAGGAAACATAAGGAAAACCAGACGACACAGACTTGAATTATAATGAAACCGAGTCCCACCACATTCTATCGGTATCATAACCATAACTTCTAATGTTTCCAGACCCACTAAGCTTTTCATATGACCATAACCTAATTCACCTATGGTTATCATGTGTTATGTTTTCACAAAACATTAAAGTAAACAATGCCCATAATTTAATAAAAAACTTATAGAAGTAAATCATTACCAATACCATGATTGAAACCCATTTTCAATTCAACACCATCCATGAGGCATTTCATCAAACACATGATGGGCATAAAACTATTTTTATAGAAAAATCCATTTAAAACCATTTTCCATGACACTAAAAATATAGTTAAATAAAATAACCCTCATGGATATCAAATCAACCATTTTCATAAGTCAAACCAAAGGAAAAATCAAGAACGATAAGGTGTGTCATGAGAAAGAACCATTGTATAGAGATGTCGACCTCACCTATAGAAGAAACTTACTTTCCTTCAAAAACTATGATTGAAAAAACCCAAGCACACAATTACCTTGGAAAGTCTGTATAGTTACAAAAACGATGTGTTAGTCATGAAACCTCCTTTAGACCCAAACCCAACCATTCAAATGATTTTATTGTAATATCACATGGTTAAAAAAACTAATCACAAACTGTGAATAACACCATTATAATCAATAGATCCATATCGCATGGTTACTACATGGTTGTTGTTAACTATGCATCTAGCCTTTTTCAACCAAAATTCCAAAATCTAAACCCATGAATCCCAAAAATCTTTAAAACCTCGAGAGGGGAAAAATAAGCAAAAAATAAAACATAGTTGTGGCCAAGAGGGTATCACAATTCTCCCCACCATGACACTTTTTTTCCTTGAAAAGCACTCAAGATTCTAGACTCACAAAGAGATAAGGTCGTTATTGCATCATCACCACTTCACGCTCCCACATCTCATAGCTATCCCAATATAACTACAAATTAAATAGACTAGGGAAATCATTTTACCACGAAATATCTTATTATGATGATCCATAATCTAAATTGGTTTCTCAACAAATTATGTGTCGAGATCAAGGTCAGCATCATCTAATTCTATCACATTAGAAGGGTCTTATTAATAACTCCTTAGTTGGGAAACATAAAACATGTTGGGAATCGATGTCAAGAGAGATGGGGAGTCCAACTGTTATGCCACATTTCCAAGACATTCAGAAATCTATAAAGGGACAATAAACCTTGATGTCATCTTACACTGTCTTCCCAAATAGTGATGTCCCAAATGAGTTGAAACCCTAAGAAAAACCCGATCACCTACCACAAAATCCAAAAAGTGACGAAGATGGTCTGTATAGGATTTTTGGTGACTCTAATCCATCACTAACCTATTTTAGATCAACTATACCTTCTCTGTCATCTCTTGAACAAGACATGGTCCAACTATAGAACATTCTCCCAATTCTTCCCAACACGAATGAGATCTACATGGATGACCATAGAATGCATCAAAAGGCACCATTTTAATCTAAGTATAATAATTTTTTCTATAAGAAAACTCAAAAAGGGAAAATAATTTCCCCATTAAACACCAAAACCAAGAACGCATGCCTGAATAATATCCTTAATAATTTGAATAAATCGCTCAGTCTTTCTATGATTTTTAGGGTGATATGTCATATGTAACTTTAATTGGGTACCCATTAACTCTTTTAAACCTTTCTAAAACTAGTATGTAAATCAAAAATATCTATAAAAAAATATCTGAAATCATGCCATGAAGCTTCACTGTCTCTCTCACATATAGGTTACTAGGATCTTCCACCTTCATTGTATCCTTAATAAGAAGTAAATGATCCAAATTCATGAGTCAATCAATGATCAACCAAATCACATTTTCCCACTAAGAGTCTATGGTAAACTAAAAATGAATACCATGTATATCTCATTCCAATTATATTCCAGAATGGGTAAAGGATAAAAAAAAGTGATGAGTCTTCAGTACTCCACCATAATTTTTTAATATGTAAGGCGCTATGATATGAAGTCCATAATCAACAACCTCATCATTGGCCAAAAATACTGACATCTCAAATCATGATACATTTTGGTAGTCCTAGGGCGTAAAAACCAAATAAACTCATGTCCAATATCAATCAACTTCTGCCTCAGAGTTATCAGAATAACCAATCTACCATGGAAATGTGAGTCAACATCGGGAGACCGAGGTCAGTCACCCAAGGTCTCCCCATCATAAAGGATTTCACTAAAATATAGACAATCGGTGTATGTTTCATTTTCATACTAAATTAAATCAATAAATGAAGAATAATATTTCATAGAAGCTATGAACACCTGCCCATAAGCTTCTTCCACATCCAATCACATCTCAACAAACATAATAATCAAAGACCATTCATCCATTGATTCCATAAATGTTTTATTTGGTTAATTCATACTCAATGTATCAGTGAACACATTCCCTTTTCCCGGTGTGTGTGAAATACCAAAATAAAAATTTAAAATATACTCAACTCATCATCTCTATCATAGGTTCATATTTGTCTAAGTTAAAATATACTCCTCGCTCTTGTGATATGAATATATCATAAACCGCTCTCTGAAGAGATTGTGGATCCAAGTCTTGAGAGAATGCATCCCCGTATCTAATTTGAGATCATGGGTAGCATAATTATTTACATGAGGTAACAGTTGGAAACATCTACGACACTTGTTTTATTTACATCATAACACATCTTAATCTTGTGCCTGAGGCATACAAAAAATTTCATTACCCAAACCCGATTTTGGATGAATCATATTTAGATCTAAACTCAAACTTACCTTCAGTTCTTCAAATGATCTTTGACAATTATCATTCCATTCAAACTTAACACCCTTATGAGTCAACTCTATCATAGTAGATGAAATCGTTGAAAAATGTCAAATAAAATGATGGTAATGACCAGCTAAACCCAAGATGCTCTGAATCTCAAACACATTCTTAAGTTACTCCCAAGACGTCATCACCTGAATCATTTTAAGATCCATTGAGATGCATCTTTCTAATATAACATGGCCCAAAAACATCACTTCTTGGACCCAAAATTAAAATTTAGAAACATTTTCATACAGATTATGTTCTATCATATTTCCAAGAACAATATTCCAATAATACTTGTATTCTTCCTTCATCTTGGAATACAACAAAATAATATCCACAAAACAAACATGAAAGAGTCCAAGAACTGATGAAAGATCTGATTCATTAATGACATAAAAACTATAGGAGTGTTAGTAAGATAAAATTGCATAACCAAATACTCATAATGTTCATACCTACTCATGAATGTTTTCTTATGAATATCCACCTCTTATAATATTAGTTGATTGTACCCCAATTGTAGATCAATCTTATAAAACCATTAGGATCCACTATATTGATCAAAGAGACCATAAATCCTAGGAAAAGAATACTTGTTCTGAGTAGTCTTCTGATTAAGCTTTCGATAATCAACACAAACTAAAAGGATTTCATCTTCCTTATTTTTGAATGAACTGGTCAAGCCCAAGGAGACACGCTTGGAAAGAAAAATATTTTGTCCTTAAGAACCTCAATATGAACTTTAAGTTCCTTCAAATCATAGGATTTCATATGATAAGAAGGAAAATATATGTAACTCATCCATGGAAGCATGTTAATAGTAAACACAACCTCTCTCTTGGGAGTTAACCCAAAAAAATCATCAAGAATGACCTCAGAGTAATCATTCACTATGGTAGGAAGCAGAACACTTAATTGTTGGTCAACAGTGTCAAGAAATGTCTCTAAAAATTAGTACTATATCAATCCGACCCTAGGAACAATAGGCCTTGCTCTCCCCGATCTAGAATCCCAATCACCCTAAAAGACATGAGTAACCCCATCAGGAGATTAAAAATGAACAAAAAAATGATAAAATTCAAAATGGGCCTTAAAATGAACCATCTAATCCATGCCAATGATGTGGTTTAGGATATCAAGATCAAGGACTAGGAAATCCCATACGACCTCATAGTTGGAGACTATAACCCAACACTCTAAACATTTTAAACCTTATTCCTTCATCCTTCCCAAGGGAGTGGAAAGTTCCATCATGAATGGAATAATCTATGAGTATAATACCAACACATAAATCATATTAGATGATATAAAATAATGTGATTTACTAGTATCAAACAAGGCCAATATCATATTAGAAAAAAACAAAGTACCTCTCATAGTAGTTCTCCCCCACTTTAGATTCCTCTGGTGCATAATCTTCTATATAAAGGCACATGGCCTCCACACCTCCTTGTGCCTTCTTCACTACATGAGTATCACCCTTTTCATGAGAATGATATCCACCACATTTCACTACATTTGAATAATCTTTATACCTTCTGTTATGGGTGGATCCATCTCTACTTCATCGGTATACTTTTCCATAAAAATAATTAAGGTGACCAAATTTTCTACAAAGATGGAAAATCATAGGGCTTAACATACAGTCAGGATTAGTATGACCTATATTTCCACACTATAAAAAAATCACCTGGTTATGTTCTAAAGAATCCCTGATAACTAATCTTGACATAAATTGAGCACCCCTGCAATGCTTTCTTTTCAATCCAGAAGAAATTCCTTGGATATCCCTTCCTACCAAAAAATCTCTATTAAGATTTTACATCCTAGTTAATAGATCTTGGACTTCATACCCATATAAAACTATCTAGCCTTGAGGTATTAATTAGTGAAAATTTATGGATATATATGAACCAACTTGGCAAAACATGTAGAATACTTCATCATTGAATGATCTCCTTGATCCAAGGTCACAAACTCTTGAGCGTTTTCCAAATTAAATGTCTTGGGATAGAACTATAGATTGAAGTCCTTATTTAAAAAGTTCCAAGTGATGTCCCAGTGTAATTTGGCTTGAACAATGGAATATCACCACTTCCTTCTAGGCCCTTCGATCATTTAAGTGAAAAATACCACCATATAGTCTTATAGGGTCTTCAAAAAGTGGGAATTCCTTTCTATTATATCAATATATTTCATTGGTTCTTTGATTAATTTATCACCATAGAATATTGGTTGTTATATTTTGGTAAAACTCAAATCATGATCCATTATCCATTCCCGATTTCCATCACCCTGTTGACCTATGGATTGAATAGTTTAGAACATTGTTTCCACTAGAGTGGGGTAGAATGGAAGGATTTCCTATGTGACTTTCCCTATAGGTCATTCCTTATAATTTGATAAAATCCTTATAGGGGTAATTATTTATTAATCACAAGAGATAACCCTTCATTATCTTAGGCATACATCTCTAAATAAAAATATAAACTTTAAGAATCCATATCAAAGCCCTTAAATGACAAGAGTTTAAGACAAACACATATTAAATGAGGGATAGGTGAATAAAAAAAATGAAAAAACCTGGAAAGGTTCATATAAACAAACCCAAAATCAATATAAAAATCTTGATGAAAAATCTCTAACCACCCATGGTAACTCGAAGTCGACTAGAAAAGTGAGCTGGACAGGTACCCTCATAAACTTACTGTCCAGGTTCAGATGGTCCAAACTCCCATATACCGACCACCACCAAAAAAACCATGACTTTGATATCATTTTTCAATGAACCAACTCTGTTTGACCTAACAAGTCACCTAATCTAGCTCGCCACAAGGCCCGAAGTGTGTTCTTGATCACCATGAGATGGCGATAAACATCTGGGTATCATCACACAAACCATTGGAATGAGTTCACTCTCAAATCAAAACAAAACATGTCTTGTGTATAATAAGATAATTTAAATGACTAGAGAAGATAATGGAATAATAATTACATAGACACAATATATATCAAAACCAATCCAAAATTCTAAAACCAGTAACAAACCAAAACCAAGTCTTCATGTGATCTCCCATCACCACCATCCCAAACCACCACAAAGAAACATCAACTAAGAGAATTAACTAATAAAGATGACACCATTCCCTTTATCTAGATCATACAAAACCAAGTCAATATATTACCAAAGGTATTAGGACCAACAGAGGCCCATATACCCTTAGAGGGGGGGTGAATCAGGGTATGGATATTCTTTTCGAAATTCTTCCTGCCCCACTGGATCTTGACCTCTTTATTACAAAGGTCACTTTTTTTCACTTGTGTGTTTATTATGATCACTTATTTTCTTCTTTATCTGATGATGATGATTTTAATGCAATGCAGGGAAGCAAGCAGGCAGACACAAAGATTTTTACTTGGTTCACCCTCACTGGGCTACGTCCAAGGAGCATACAACGACAATGTGCCGCTGTACCAAATCCACTAAAGCTCACCACTAATAATGAATACAAAGTTTGGGATAGATCACTTCTATTCCCAGTCTCACTGCCTTTACATGTTTTAGGGTCAGCTCACTGCATTCCCAAGGGTCACTCCCTATTTCTCTCTCTTTGGCTCACTACTGGTGGAGAGGATCACCTTCTTCCTCTTCTTTTGCTCATTGCTTCAGAAAGGATCCACTCACAGTTTATATAACTATAGGTATTTTTTATTATCACTATTGAATGCATCCTTTGTTGTAAGTAGATGCTCTGTTGAAGTCCAGCTTTCACCTGTAGATGAAATTCACCTTGCACTGAGGGTATTGGGAAATCTTCCAGCTTCCACGCAACCTTGAATCATTTCTGGGAATCAACCTTACTCGGCGACCTTCTCTAAGACAGAGTGCAAGTCTCGGTGCGCAAGTCAAAACTTGCACACAATTCCACCTCAACCACTTGCGTGACACAGGCTTCTACTACTCCAAACTTGCGCGTCGCACAACCTTTTACATCCAATCCAATATTGGCGTGAAACCATCAATTTTCACGCTTCTTCAAAACTTGGCGCACAAGTCTCCCTCAACCACTTGCGTGATTCCTTATTATACTACTCAGAAGCAGCGCGACTCACTTCCTTTCTCGCCCAAACCACCTTATGTGCGCAACTATCACCTGACACACAACTCATACTTGCGAGACCACACACCAGTTGCGCGACCACCACACTTGCGCGACGTGAGCTCTGAGTTTTCTAAGTGTTGATCTATACACAAAATGAGGAGGGTTAGACCTGTATTTATAGGCATTTGTACATTCTATGTGTCAGTTTGCAAGTCTCCCCTCAGCGTGTAAGTTTCAGAGTGCAAGTCTCCTGCCATGCAAACCACTTGCGCGACCAACTCCAGAACTTGCGCGACCCTTATCCATTTTCCATATTTTGATGCTTTTATCTTGAAAAGAATATGGCACACAATTTTACTCTCCTTCAAGTATACGGAACGCAAGTACCTTTTCCAAAAACCAATTTTCTTAATTTGTTGATTTTCAGGCCCAAAAATTTGGCAAACATTGGAAAACAACGCCACTTTGTATCTGCACTTTTCATACCACCTCCAGATCATCCATTCCTTCATCGAAGTTCTTGAATAAAACATGGATCATTAACCAAAGATCTTGAATGCAACATGCCACCATGAAATCTCCTTTGTCAACAAATTTGTATGTCATGGTTTTCTTTGTCAAAAATCATAACACAGATGTCCACTTTCTCAACAAACACAATCACCTCAAAAATGCTTCAATGATGCTTTGAGGGATTTTTTCCCAAAAATATTATCCTTTGGGTTTGTTGACAAATCTTCCATAAAAAAGATATATCATTAATCCTTCATCCACCATTCACCTATTGCAATTCTTGATAGCGATGAACTATTTACTTTACACATACTCTAAGCCCACATGAGCAATGATCAGTGTGAGAAACAAGAGTAAATGAAAATTTCATCAATGAGTCACTTCATCTCTGACACCCACTGTGGACACCAAACTGATACCAATTTTTACCATACTGATACCAATTTTGGGAAATATTCTTACCACATTCCAACATCACTCTTCTGCTTTCATCATGATCCTCAACTGTTGTGATATCTATTCTTTGATCGATCACTTCTAGAATCATCATATTTAATACGCTCCCCCTTTCTCATTGCTCCACATTTCTCTCCACCTGTCAGCTTCTCCCCATATCATTCATGATTTATCAAATAGCCACACTGTCTCCCCCCTAAACAATCACTATTTTCTCCCCCTTTGTTAACGAACCCAAAGGTCACTCCTTTGCAGTCTTTAACAGAGTAGAGAAAACATATCGGCACATTAGGGAAAAACACATCATACCTCAAGGAGAGGGGGATGTTCACATCCACACTCTTTCAAGTGCAAGGAGTAAACTAAACTCCCAGAGCCAGTGTAGATACCCGAAGCCTGACGTACATAGACTTTACATTACTTTTGCAGAATACTTAGTACATAACAAAAACACACACACAAGGATCGTAATAGTTTAGTGTCTTTGGAAACTCGGAACGTAAACTTCTAATTGTGGTGGAAGATCTTCAACATCTCCCATAAAGATCTTCCTTTTTATACCTAAAACCATTGTTTATATCCTGGGGAAAAGAAAACATAAAAGGGTGAGCTCAAATGATCAGTAAGGATAAACAAAAGAAATATCAATCACATCATATACATAAGAACATAGCTTTTGGAAATCTTAACCTACAAAAGAGAGCATAATTTCATAACATGGGATAAATCATAGTAGTGAAATGAAATCATAACTTAAAACATTACTCATTGTGGCATACACACATAATCATAGAGAATCATTTCTTGTTAGTCAAGACTCATTGCCAAGACTATCTTAGTGGACAAAGTCCCTTTCTGAATCGAGTAATCCTCGTTTCAGTCCTGTTTCACTGAACCGGTATAACCTACCATTCCATCCATGTCTATCTCATGAGATATAAAATCTTTACCCAATGCATTGGAGGGAGATATAGGTCCCACCCATCTCATAATGATACCATTCTTATGTGTGCCACAAAATCATAAATCATACATCATTACATAACCCATGTAATAAAAATGGGATTCTTAAACAATATGACATCATAAAACCATTCATATAAGATAAAGAAATTCATAAACATAATTCCATCACAACATAGTCAAATCAATGTAAAAATATGGATAGAAACAGAACCCTTTATTATCTTATATGGAAAATAATTTTGATAAAACACTTGAATTGAATTCTTGAGGAAAATATCCTTTCTTC
Source organism: Viscum album (assembly GCA_963277665.1). Classification (NCBI taxonomy): domain Eukaryota; kingdom Viridiplantae; phylum Streptophyta; class Magnoliopsida; order Santalales; family Viscaceae; genus Viscum; species Viscum album. The sequence continues at coordinate 1,354,671,535 of OY728160.1, read as the reverse complement.
TTCAAAATCAATTTCTTTTCACAAAACATCATGCAATTTTAAAAGAAAGAGATTTTATTGAAAATAGTCATGAAATCTTTTAGAGGAAGCTTCATGAAAATAAGGCTTTGTAAAACAGTATAAATCCGTTCGTGCCGTATAAAAAAAAACATTTTTCGTACTTTTGTCGGAAAAGTCAAAAAGTACCTCGTACGAAAAACGACAAAAGATTCCTTTCATACGTATTACTAAAAACTCACCGAAGGGTAAAAATGGATTTAAACAATTTTAGGTGGATGGAAATAATATTACATATTGAGTAAACATGGATGTGGATGATAAAATACACCCCAGTAAATACTTACGAATAAACAATCTCAGATAAAAATGAGATTGTGATATTTCCCTTACCTTAGGTCCGACTTGCTTTGTAAGTGTCCGAACCTCCTGTATAATGATTTAAATCATGTTATTGACTTATTACAGAATCATATTCATTGTTATGATATCATATATGGTTCACTTATGACATTATATTACCCGTGATTTTGTAAATTCCATGTTAAAGAAGCGTTTTGGGTAAAATCGTTTCATTTATCGTAGGTGTTTTGACTTGTTGTTCTTGACATCATTATTACTTATATCATGATTTACTTACTTCCAGAATATAAAATATGATTTATATATCATATATATTCAGTATATATATATATATAATAGGTAGATAAATAAAATGAAAAACACCGTTCATGGAGACGGTAGTCCGTACGTACGCATGAACGTTGTTTTCCTTTCCTTATTGTCTTGAAATGGAAGTAAGTAGATGACATACATATGTATATATATACATAAATCCATTAGCTTTATAATGTCATATATTTCATTATTATTTCTTATATATACTTTATAATCATTCTTAAATGGTTAACATGGAGAATGAATCTCATCGCGTCGTGGAGACGGTATTCCGTACGTACGCACGCGCGGTGATTTCTTTTTCCGTAGGATGGATAGATGGTGAAATAGGGTTGTTTCATACTTATAATAACATATCAGTATATGAGTGATACTGATGTTATTACTTAATAATGAAACAACCTAAGAATAAGAAGTGGAAGAAGAAATAAAGATGAAAGAATCGGTAACGGTAATTACCTCTTCTTTGAAGTGCCTCTTTGAGACCTCCTCTTAGGGCACTAAAATTGGTCTTTGAGGAAGACCAGAACCTCTAGGATGTTTCTAGGGAAGTGTAGAAGAGATTTTGGTAGGGGTTGGCCGAGATTGAGTGCTCAAATTGGTGTGAGGAGGGGGGGGGGAGGAGGTGTCCTTTTATAGGGGAGGAGAGGGGCACCTTAGGAATATCTCAAAATATTATTTTATATTAAAGTCAAAATAGGTTTATAATGGTTACAAAGGGTCTTATTTCGAAGCTAAAGTGGGGATGGGTCGAAATCCTATCAACCAATAGGATTTAGACAAGTTTAGGGTATTATTTTAACCTTATCAATTAGATTTAACTCTAAGTTAATTAATTTAACTTTTACCGTGTCTTTTTGTTTTCTTTCACTATATGGTTAATACACTTACTATAACATGCCAAACGAACCCCAAATTGTTTATTATTAAAATATATATCCTTATCTAAGTCATTTGGCCGAACCTTAGATTTTTAGGAATAAAATAACAATTAATAATATAATATTTGATTTAAAAACTATTTTGTGTCAATTTTGACACTATTTGATATATGATTTTTGTGAAAGTCATAACAGAATTATATGTTCGAAACAAGTTGATTAAATCAACACTAATATATCATAGTAACCTATAAAATTAGTGGAATTCATAAAAAGTCTTAAATTACATTTATTTTGGTATTTATATTATCAATTATGTCAATATTTCATTAATAAGATAATTACTGCATCATCTTCGTGTCATAAATAAATTATATTATTTGATTTCTAAAAATTACAAATAAAATACCATCATGTAGGAAATCTTTTTAGCTTTCTAATGAATATTTATAGTCGAATTTATCCTATGTATAACCCCATATTAAAAATGATTTACTTATTAAACTTTGATTTTAACTATTTTAACCCTTCTTTAAATAAATTAATAATAAATGTCCTAATCTAATCCAAGTGGGCCTAAATGGTCATATTTTATTCCTAAGTTTGTTTTTGGTCGAATTACACTTGTCCAATAGAATTAGGACATGTGTTAGGGTAATATTAATATCATATTTACCCTTAGTTACCCTATTTACTATTAACCGTGGTAAAAAAAGTAAAAAGTTACTATTCACCAAAAAATTATTTTCATCTCATTGAACCACATTTTAGTCCTTGATATTAACCGTGTCTCTCGGATTTTTGAAATTCCATTCACAGAAGTGGTAAAATTAAGTTTTATGCAAAATTCAGTTTTTAACCTACCACTTAGTAGTTTCACTATTCATCAAAAATTGATGTTTTTCAGAACAATGCCAAAATTTCATCCCAAGCTATATTTCATATTCCGAATTCAAAAATGAAGTCTATTTTACCAAATTCATAACATAAAAGTTGCATTAATTAATTTTATAATTAAATCCCGCTGTTAAAATAAATAGCGTGTTTTTAAGAAACAATATCTATCAAAAGATTGACACTTGTTTATGTCTAGTTTAAATGTGAAATTACATCCAATGACCAACATTGTATTAAATTGTAAAAATATATTCTAAATATACTTTAAAACCACTCAAATTAATGATTTATCACTATTAATTATTTTTATTAAAAAAGTTGTTTTTAATTATAATTTAGTAATTTTCACTATTCATCAGAATATGAAAGTTATCCGAAAAGTACTAAAATTTCACCTTAGGCTAAATTCGATACTCCGAATCCAAAAATGAAGTCCATTTTGAGAGTTAAAATTTCTAAAATTTAAAAAGTGGTTATTACTATTCATAACGGCTAGTTTTAATAATATTTTAATAGCATATCGTTGTTTAGTGAAACTCGGTATTGCGTATTACACACGCTATCGAGGAAGGCCGCGATTGCGTGTAATGCAAGGCAAGTCAAGGATGCGTGTTGTGCAATCTCCTTTTGGTGTAGCGTACAACACAAGACATTAGTAAAATAAAAAGAATATTTTTCATAAAATCTCGGGCTGTTATAGCCAGTCGATTCCTTTCAAACGCTTCCTTGGGTAAGGCCTTTGTTAGAATGTCTGCAACCTGTAACTCTGTAGGCACATACTCTAACTTCACGATTCCCTACTCAACCTTATCCTTGATAAAATGATACTTTATATCAATGTGATTTTTCCTTGAATGATGGATGAGAGTTTTTCTAAGATTGATATAACATGAGTTATCTCACTGGATTCCAATCGGAGACTTCACTTCAACTCCCATATCTTCAAGCTGGTGCTTCATCCATAATAGCTGTGTGCATATGACAACCCTACTTTTTTATTACAACTTAAACATGCTTTATTACATAAAACTTCACTTGATACAATAAAGAAGATCGAGAGGATTAGTGTCTTTGGGGCTTAGGATCATTACATAAAAACTTTAAACTTTAAATACAACATCTTTATTGAAAACTTCCTTTACATGACCACTACATTCCTTCGTACTTAGCATTGCATGGGATAACCTAAGGACATGCATAAGAAAAGGTTGAGCTATAAAGCCCAGTAAGGGAGTACACATGTAATAACATGAGGAGTACAATACATGTTATGCAATGGGAATATCAATAGAGAATAAGAGAAATATGAACATAAAGGCATGATAAAGCATGATAATCATAACATGGAAATGTGGCAACAACACTTAACATTGAATTAGCATGAGCCAAGGCTCATTGAACATGGAGCATGAGTAAACCCTCATTGCACTTGAATCATGAGTAAACCCTCATTACACTTGAATTAGCATGAGTTAACACTCATTGCACATGACGTATCATGATACTATACTTTACCCAATGCATTGGAGTGCTATAAGGGCACACCCTTCTTAAACATTTCATTTCATGCATAAGTGTGCCACATGGATCATAAAACATGGATTCATAAAACATAATCATTTATTACACGATAAAGGAATTTGTAATTCATACATGAAACTTTATAATCAATAAGTAAATGTACATAAAGGTTAAAACCCTTGATGGAGAAATGAAATGATATTGGCTTAGAAAATCGGTGTGATTTCGGCAGCGTAACGACGTGACATAAGAATTCATAAAAATGGTTGATGAGAGAGAAAGGGGTTCCTCATCATATTTACATGTAATGGACAGTAAGGAGGTCATATAGATACATATACCAACAATTGAAAAGGAATTTAGATTCATGATACAAAAGTATTGCTTGAATATAAAAGAGGAGAAAAAAGTTCCTTTTGGAATTTCGGTATAGTAACGGGTGTACATGGGAGGCATTTAATGAGAGAGAAAGGGGTCTCCCATCATTAAAACAATAAGAGGGAAGTATGGGGGAGGTGAAAAACCATACCCCAACATTAATAATTGAAATTAAAAGGGCAATACAACTTAAAGAAAATTGACAAAAATGAGAAAGGAAGAAAAAACCCTTACTTGGAAGTGTGCTTACAAAGGCTAGAGAGAGGATTGTGAGAGGCTTCTTGGGAGCTTGGGGCAACTTGAGAGGATTTTAGAGAGAGTAGGGCAGAGTTTTGACGAACTCCAAGGGGTTTGAATGAGGAGGAAGTGGGAGCTTGGGTGGGTTTATATAGGAAAGGTGAGGGAATTCTTTATTATTTAGGTTTGGGAACCCTTATATTAAAATAATCCAAACCACAAACCATCCTATGGTATTTGCCCATGGTTTCTGGAAAAGGAAAGAGGAAAAAAATATTTTACAAGGCTAAGGTCCGAACTTATTAAAAAATTAGGGTTGCTTATGTGGAGGTGAGTCACACTCCCATGGAAATTAATTTAAAAAGGAAAAGTGTTAAATAAGTCCTGAGGGCTCCATTAATGCTTTGAAAAGTAAGTCAAACAAACCCAAAACCTCATTATTTTAATGATAAAACACATATTGGACGAACATAAGGATTATGGTATTTTATTACATCACCATTGGGTCATTATGATGTCATAAAACACATTATATATTTAACTGGTATTTAATTTTTACCAAAAAATGTGACTGTCTCAGAAAATTATGAAAAATTCACCGTTGGATAATTTCGACGTCCTTATTCGAAAAATAATATTTATTTTATCTAAATAATTTTCTAAATATGTGAATTTTCACTATTAAAATAAAAACCGACATTTATAAAAAATTCACGGGTTTGGACAGAAATGGCTTTCAAACCTTAATAAAATTTTAATTGCATTCATAAAATTATAAGATCATTTATATTTAATAAAAATTAATTTAATATTAATAATAATATTTTATTAAAAATAATATTTAATTCAAAAATCCTTTAATTTAATAAAATATAATTCTTAATTAAATAATAACTAAAAACACCATCTGTACTTTAAAAACTAATTACAATGTATCAAAAATGACTAGAAATTATATTCATTATTATATACAAAAATAATGAACATGAACACAGTACTAATTAATTGTTACATAACCCCTTAAAATAGCCGCATAATACCTAAGGGTAAGGTGTGCGATGGTGACAGACTCTTGGGGAGGCTTGGATAACATCGCTCGAGTGGTAATCTCTATCAACTTCCACTTTTCCCGTAGACGGTCCCGTTCAAGCTTGACATAATGAAGCTCAGCTTGGGCTTGGTCAAGGAAAATCCCAAAGACACCACCTCTTTTCCGAGCTCTGAAAAATGGGCTTCGTAAGGGGAAATTATACTAGATGAGGCCATCGCTTCCTTTGTCTGTGTAGAAATGGGTTCGTTAAAGCCTTATATTTATACTACTTAGATGATCACTGTTCAATGGCAATAAAAGTAATGGTCACAAATCTTAACGTAAAACTAAATAAGTTTACATCTTATAAAAACATTTTTTCATAAATAAACATTTAACTGGATCAAGAGGGATTTTCCATTAATGAAACTTTGGGTCGTTACAATATTCCCCCCTTAAGAAATTTCGCCCTCGAAATTTTCCTTTTCCCACACTAAAACAAATGTGGGTAACTCAGCTTCATCATATCCTCCGACTCCCAAGTTGCTTCTTCAAACTTGTGGTTTCTCTACAACACCTTAACGAGGGGAATTGTCTTATTTCGTAGAACTTTTTCTCTACGATCTAAGATCTTCACTGGTTTCTCCTCATAAGAAAGATCATCTTACAATTGTACCACATTGGAAGAGAGTTCATGTGAAGGGTCTGGTATGTACTTACTTAAGAGGGATTCTTGAAATACATCATGCACCTTGACCATAGTAGGTAGAAGTGCTAGTCGATAGGCCACAGCCCCAACACAATCAAGAATATCGAAGGGGCCGATGTACCTTGGACTTAACTTCCCTTTCTTTCCAAACATCATGACCTTATTCCACAGAGATATGCGTAAAAACACCATGTCTGTGACTTTAAACTCAAGGTCTCGTCAAAGATTATCTGCATAACTCTTTTGTCGACTTTGGGCTTCCTTGATATGCTGCTGAATGGTTTTCACCTTCTCCACCATTTCTTCGACCATTTCTAGTCCAAGAAGCTTACGTTCACCGACCTCATCCCAACATGCCGGTGTTCTACACCTTTTCCCATACAGGGATTCATATGGTTCCATTTGGATGCTCGAGTGGAAACTATTATTATAAGAGAACTCAACCAGAGGAAGATGTTGATCCCATCCTCCTTTAAAGTCCATTGAGCACGCTCTCAACATATCCTCAAGTGTTTGGATAGTCCGCTCGGATTGGCCATCAGTTTGAGGATGATAGGCCGTACTGAAGTTCAGTTCAGTATTCAGAGCTTGTTGAAGACTCTTCCAAAACATAGAGGTGAATCTTGGATCTCGGTCAGAAACAATAGATAGTGGTACTCCATGTAACCGTACCACATCCCTGATATATATCTGTTCTAGTTGATCCAAAGAGAAATCCTCTCGAATAGCAATGAAGTGTGCAGTATTTGTAAGACGATCCAAAACAACCCAGATTGCATTGTTGCCTTTGGATGTCCTTGGAAGTCCAGTGACAAAGTCCATAGTGATGTTCTCCCATTTCCATTCTGGTATAGGCAATGGTTGCATCATCCCATTAGACTTCTACCTCTCTGCCTTCACTTTCTGACACACCAGGCACTTTGATGTATATTCAGCGATCTCCTTCTTCATATTATCCCACCAAAAGTTTTCTTGGGGATCTTGGTACATCTTTGTGCTCCCTGGGTGAATAGAGAAATTTGAACTATGTGCATCATCAAAAAGTTCCTTCTTCAGCTCCGAACATGATGGAACACATAGTCTTTTCCCAAACTGCACAATTCTATCTTCATTAACATTAAACTCTGAGGATTTTCCCTTTTTTATAGCTTCCACTTTTTCTTGGATTCCCGCATCATCCTTTTGAGCATCCTTTATCCTTTAAAAAGGAGATGGTTGAGCAATCATTTGTGAAAGGATTGATGATGTTCCCTTCTTTATGATTCCCACATCCATCTTCATTAAGTCTAAGAAGATTGGATCCTTCTCAATTCTTATCATTTATAGAATCGCTGGATCCTTTATACTTAGGGCATCTTCCACCTTGTTCGCTTTCCCAGGGTGGTAATGTATTGAACAGTCATAATCCTTAATGAGCTCTATCCATCTTCTCTGGTTCATATTAATCTCTTTCTGTGTGAATATATATTTAAGACTCTTGTGGTCAGTATATATCTCACATTTCTCTCCATAGAGATAATGCCGCCAGATTTTCAAGGAAGAGATCACCACTGCCAACTCCAGATCATGCGTTGGATAGTTTCACTCATGGATTTTCAACTGCCTTGAGGCATAGGATATCACTTTATCATTCTGCATCAGCACACATCCTAAGCCCTTCTTCGAAGCATCACTGAATACCACAAAAAGCTCCCCACTTTTGGGTAAAGTGAGCACGGGTGCAATGATAATCCTCCTTTTCAACTCCTTGAAGCTTTCTTCACATTCATCACTCCATGAAAACTTTACTCCCTTTCGAGTTAGCTTGGTAAGAGGGTTGGACAATCGTGAGAAATTTCTCACAAATCGTCGATAATATCCAGCTAACCCCAAGAAGCTACGGATATCAGTTACCGATGTTGGCCTCGACCATCCCTCAATTGCATCTATTTTGGAGGGGTCCAGAGATATCCCATTGTTTGTGATGATATGGCCTAAGAATGAGACCTCCTTTAACCAGAACTCACACTTGCTGTACTTGGCATAGAGCTTCTCCTTGCGCAAAGTCTTTAGTACAGTTCTTAAATGCTCCTCATGGTCCTCCTTGGTTTTGGAGTATATTAGAATATCATCTATAAAGACTACCACAAATTTGTCTAGGTAATCTCTAAAGATTCTATTCATCAAGTCCATGAATATTTCTGGAGCATTGGTGAGTCCTAAAGGCATTACTATGAATTCATAGTGCCCGTACCTTGTACGAAAATCAGTCTTGGGGATATCTTCCTTCTTCACCCTTACTTGATAATATCCCGACCGCAAGTCCACCTTGGAGAAGTATTGTGCTCCACACAGCTGATCAAACAAGTCATCGATTCTTGGGAGAGTATACTTGTTCTTTATTGTGATTTTGTTAAGTTCGCGATAATCGATGCAAAGCCGCATTGACCCATCCTTCTTCTTGACGAAGAGGACTAGTGCACCCCATGGTGATGCACTTGGGCATATAAACCCTTTATCCAGGTTCTCCTGTAGTTGTTTCTTCAGCTCTTCAAGCTCAACAACATCCATTATATATGGAGTCTTGGATATTGGTAGCGCCCCAGGTATAAGTTCAATTGAGAACTCAACATCTCTTCTTGGAGGAAGACCAGGAAGTTACTCGGGAAACACTTCCGCCAATTCCCTCACAATAGGCATTTCTTCAAGGGTGGTTTCTTCCTTGGACTCAATCATCTGAGCCAGATATGCGTGCTCATAAGGCAGTAATATCCATGCTTGAGATGATGGAGCTAAAGGAGATTAATCTTCCTCCTGAATCTTGTAAAGAATAGGGGGTCGATTCTCCATATGGAGTGTGATTTCCCTCTCCCAAAAATTTATGTTGGCTCTATATAAGGAAAGCCAATCCATGCCAAGAATTGAATCAAATTCCACCAAAGGGAGTATGATGAGGTTCGCCGGGAAATTCAATCCACAGATTATAATAGGGGAGGACTTATACTCTTGGGATGCAATGATTTCCCCATTTGCCATACTCACCGACATCTTTAGTTCCATGATTTGTGGTGGTGCATGGATTGTTCTACTAAACTTTTCAGATATAAAAGAATGCGTAGAACCTAAATCAAAAAGTATGTTTGCTATTCTTGAATGAATAACAAGCGTACCTGTCACCACTTTGTTGTCGGGGTTCACTTCGGCATAAGTGATGGAAAAAGTTCTTCCTTGCTGTCTTGGAGGTTGCTAGTTGCCTCCGATAACCCTTGGATTAGGGCACTGATTTGCAAAATGACCCGGTTATTTTCATTTTTAGCATTGAACAACGCATTGAGGTTCGAACGGAGAGTTCCTCTCCTCTGTCGCAGCCGCAGGTCCTTCTTGCTGACAGTTAACAGCTTGGTGCCCTTCTCTTCCACACCTAAAGCATTTTCTTGTCCCCCTAAGGTAATTTCCAGGGTGCTTCTTTCCACACTTTTGGCAAGTGGGGTGCTGGAACTTCTTAGCGCCATTGGATTTATCCATCGGACCACCAGCATTGAAGTCCACCTTACGCTTCTTGTCCCCATGATACCCCTGTGATTATTCGATCTCCATTTCAACCTTGAGGGCACATCGGACAATTTCCTCATAGTTGTCGAAGTCACGGATCACTAATGCTTTCCGCAAACTAGGCTTCAGCCCACCAAAGAAGCGGTAAACCTTGCATTCGGGGGTAACGACAAAGCTGGAAGCGTATCGTGCAAGCCTTGTGAAGTTTGCCTCGTACGCTCCCACAGATTCTTCATCTTTCTTCTTGAGGGAAAGTAAGTCCCTTTCCATCTTAAGACGGAGGGTTCATGGAAAATATTTATCGAAAAAAATCTTCCAGAATTCCTTCCATTCCAAAGCCTCGATCTCCTCCTCAGGCTTCATATTTTTGATCAACGTCCACCATTGACCAGCTTCACCCTCCATACGATAAGCCGCCAGGAGAACCTTATCTTGTTCAGAAAATTGAAGGATAGATAAGATCTTTTCAATGGAGTTGATCCATTTCTCAGCGATCGTGGGATCAGATGATCCACTAAAAGTAGGAGGCCTTTGTCTCATGAAGCTCTCGATAGCGACTTGTTCTTTCATAGGGGGGGTTGAACATTCCTCTTGACCCGTGTTTCTATTCAAAACTTGAGTTAACTAAGAGAGAAGCGTGACAATGTTCGTGATTCCCGCTCCCATTGGATTGGGCATCTCATTAGTACAATAATCACACTGATCTTCACAACGGTTGTTAGCCCAAGTTCTCCTATTACCGGCCATTGGCTAGAATAAAAGAAAAGTTAGGGGTAACACATAAAGTGTAATCCAAAGACAAAAGTTGATGACTTATAAATAAACTTTAATCTCTTTAACTCATGAGTCTATAGGATTCAATCCAGGATTTTCATGATCTTCCTTCTAACATATATTCTTAGGGGCATTTTTCCCTTAATAAGGGTTCATACTAAGATTGTGAATTTATCAAAACATATCCCCCGGGAGTGTCGTAACCAAGAGTGCAGCAAGGCCCGTTGTCGTGCACCAGTTCCCGTTCGAGTCTAGCTCAAAGCGGTGTTTTCGGGTTTTACCCCTAGCATTCATCTGTGCTAGAGCCGCCTCTACCTGCTCGTATCCAGACATGGATGTATTTTTTTGATAAACCACTTACTTAGTATTTACCTAAACTTAGGGATGTTTTTATTATACTTAGTCTTGTATCTAAGGCTTTACTAGGGTTTCCTAATCCCAAAAATAACTAAACCTATCCTCTGATACCAACTATGACAACCCTGCTTTTTATTACAACTTAAACATGCTTTATTACATAAAACTTCACTTGATACAACAAAAACGATCGATAGGTTTAGTGTCTTTGGGGATTAGGATCATTACATAAAAACTTTAAACTTGAAATACAACATCTTTATTGAAAACTTCCTTTACATGACCACTACATTCCTTCGTACTTAGCATTGCGTGGGATAACCTGAGGACATGCATAAGAAAAGGGTGAGCTACAAAGCCCAGTAAGGGAGTACACATGGAATAAAATGAGGAGTAAAATACATGTTAGGCAATGGGAATATAAATATAGCATAAGAGAAAGATGAACATAAAGTCATGATAAAGCATGATAATCATAACATGGAAATGTGGCAACAACACTTAACATTGAATTAGCATGAGCCAAGGCTCATTGCACATGGAGCATGAGTAAAACCTCATTGCACTTGAAGCACGAGTAAACCCTCATTGCACTTGAATTAGCATGAGTAAACACTCATTTCACATGACGTATCATGATACTATACTTTACCCAATGCATTGGAGCGCTATAAGGGCGCACCCTTCTTAAACATTCCATTTCATGCATAAGTGTGCCACATGGATCATAAAACATGGATTCATAAAACTTAATATTTTATTCCACGATAAAGGAATGTGGAATTCATAAATGAAACTTTATAATAAATAAGTAAATGTGCATAAAGGTGAATACCCTTGATGGAGAAATGGGCATGGTATTCACTACACAATGATATTGGCTTAGAAAATCGGTGTGATTTCGGCAGCGTAACGGCGTGACATAAGAATTCATAAAAATGGTTGATGAGAGAGAAAGGGGTTCCTCATCATATTTAAATGTAATGGACAGTAATTAGGTCATATATATACATGTCCCAACAATTGAAAAGGAATTTAGATTCATGATACAAAAGTATTGCTTGAATATAAAAGAGGAGAAACAAGTTCTTTTCAGAATTTCGGCATAGTAACGAGTGTACATGGGAGGCATTTAATGAGAGAGAAAGGGGTCTCCCATCATTCAAAAAATAAGAGCGCAGTATGGGGGAGGTGCGAAACCATACCCCAACATTCATAATTGAAATTAAAAGGGCAATACAACTTAAAGAAAATTGACAAAAATGAGAAAGGAAGAAAAAACCCTTACTTGGAAGTGTGCTTCCAAAGGAAAGAGAGAGGCTTGTGAGAGGATTCTTGGGAGCTTGGGGCACCTTGAGAGGATTCTAGAGAGAGTAGGGCAGAGGTTGGACGAACTCCAAGGGATTTTAGTGAGGAGGAAGTGGGAGCTTGGGTGGGTGTATATAGGAAAGGTGAGTGAATTCTTTATTATTTAGGTTTGGTACCCCTTATATTAAAATAATCCAAACCACAAACCATCCCATGGTATTTTCTCATGGTTTCTGGAAAATTAAATAGGAAAACAATATTTTACAAGGCTAAGGTCCGAACTTATTAAAAAATTAGGGTTGCTTATGTGGAGGTGAGTCACACTCCCATGGGAATTAATTTAAAAAGGTAAAGTGTTGAATAAGTCTTGAGGGCTCCATTAATGCTTTGAAAAGTAAGTAAAACAAACCCAAAAACTCATTATTTTAATGATAAAACACATATTGGCTGAACATAAGGACTATGGTATTTTATTACATCACCATTGGGTCATTATGATGTCATAAAACACATTATATATTTAAATGGTATTTAATTTTTACCAAAAAATTTGACTGTCTCAGAAAATTATGAAAAATTCACCGTTGGATAATTTCGACGTCCTGATTCCAAAAATAATATTTATTTTATCTAAATAATTTTCTAAATATGTGAATTTTCACTTTTAAAATAAAAACCGACATTTATAAAAAATTCACGGGTTTTGACAGAAATGGATTTCAAACCTTAATAAAAATTTTAATTCATTCATAAAATTATAAGATCATTTATATTTAATAAAAATTAATTTATTATTAATAATAATATTTTATTAAAAATAATATTTAATTCAAAAATCCTTTAATTTAATAAAATATAATTCTTAATTAAATAATAACTAAAAACACCATTTGTACTTTAAAAACTAATTACAATGTATCAAAAATGACTAGAAATTATATTCATTATTATATACAAAAATAATGCACATGAACATAGTACTAATTATTTGTTACAAAACCCCTTAAAATAGCCGTATAATACCTAAGGGTAAGGTGTGCGATTCTGACAGACTCTTGGGTCGGCTCGGATAACATCGCTCGAGTGGTAATCTCTATCAACTTCCACTATTCCCGTAGACGGTCCCGTTCAAGATTGACATTATGAAGCTCAGCTTGGGCTTGGTAAAGGGCGAAGCCCAAAGAAGCCACCTCTTTTTTGAGCTCTGACAAATGGGCTTTGTAAGGGGCAATTCTACTGGATGAGGCCATCGCTTCCTTTGTCTGAGTAGAAATGGGTTCGTTAAAGCCTTATATTTATACTACTCAGATGATCACTGTTCAACCACTATAAAAGTAATGGTCACAAATCTTAACGTAAAACTAAAGAAGTTGACATCTTATAAAAACATTTTTCATAAAGAAACATTTCACTGAATCAAGAGGGATTTTCCATTAATGAAACTTTGGGTCTTTACAGTGCAAGCTTGAGTGGCCGCAATATACTCAGCTTCTGTAGTGCTCAAAGAAATAAAATCATGCTTCTTGATTAACCAAGAAATACATAGTCCACCAAGATAGAATGCACCTCCATATGTTGATTTCCTGTCATCAACTGAACCGGCCCAATCAGCATCAGTATATCCCAATAACTATGTCTGAGATTTATCATTATATGTCAACCTGAAATCCACCGTGCCCTTGACATACCAAAGTATTATTTTCAATACAATAATATGGATTTCCTTGGGATTAATCTGATATCTTACTGCTTGGCATGTGGAAAAAACAATATCAGTCCTTGTTGTGTTCAAGTACAACAAACTTCCAATAATTGGCCTGCATTCTGTGATATTAACTGCCTTTCCATCCTCATCTTTGGATAGTTTCGTTCGGGTAGCAACCCGAGTCTTCATCTCCTTGGAATTATCCATTCTAAACCTTCTTAAAATCTCCTTGGAATATTTGGATTGAGAAATTAATGTTCCATTCCTTCCTTATGTCACCTGTAGACCAAGGAAAAACGTTAGTTCTCCAATCATTGACATTTCAAACTCATTTTTCATCAATTCGGAAAACTGACTTCACTGAGCTTCATCTGATCCACCAAATATTATGCCATTGACATAAACCAACACCATTATCTTTTGATTACTATCGTTGATGAAATAGATATTGTAATCAAATCCCCCACGCTGGAAACCAAGATTCTTCAAGTACTGATCAAGCCTTGAGTACCATGCTCTTGGTGCTTTTTTTAGCCCATACAACGCCTTCTTCAGCCTGCAAACGTTTTTCTCATCCTCATGAATGAGAAAACCATATGGCTGCTCAATGTACACCTCTTCTTAGAGAACCCCATTTTGAAATGCAGATTTGACATCCATCTGGAATACTTTGAACTTTCTTTGCACTGCTATGGCTAAAAATAATCTGATTGTCTCCAGCCTTGCAACTGGTGCAAATGTCTCATCAACTTCAACACCCTCTATTTGGGAGTATCCTTTTCACACTAGTCATGATTTGTTTCGAATCATTGTGCCATATTCCTTCATCTTGTTTTGAAAGAACCATTTAGTCCTGATGATGTTCTTATCTGCTGTCCTCGAAAATATCTCCCATGTATGATTCTTCTCAATCTGGTCTAACTCTTCATTCATTTCCTGAATTTAGTTTCCATCTTCAGCAGCATCAATAAAGCATTTCAGCTCTACCTTAGATTGGAAATATGTCTGCTATAGTGACTTCAATATTCTTTTCTGAACTGGAGCTGTATGATCACCAATGATATTCTTCCTGTCAATTTCAGCTCGACTCTTTGGCTTTTGTGCAGATACAGATTTTACTTCCTCATGCTCATCATCAGTATCATCTTCCAAATCAACATCATCCACTTCATTTTGTTCAATGGTTATATGGTTATAATATTCATGAGATATATAAGTATTATACTAAAGTACTTATTCTTTAAGGGTTTAGAAGCATAAGAGTTTTCATTAAGGATTTAAAGGTGATCAAATATATGGTATGTGGGAATAAAATCTACATTATGTTGTTTGGGGAATTTGATGTTAAGATTAATTTTGGAAATTTAGACACCTTTTTGGATAATGAATTTGGATGGAATTATTTTGGTTGAGCCTTAAGGTTGGAATGGGTTATGTTGAACATTGTATATTATTGTTTGAGTATTAAGTCTGATTTATTGGATATTATGTGATAACCTTTTTGGTTTTAGTATAAATTTAAAGGATGAATGAAATACTTATGGAACATACAATTCGTTAAAAGTGATTTATGCATAACAAATAATCTTGCATATCTATCTCTCGGTGAACAAAATGAAGTGAAAATAGATCGAATCACAACCAAAGGATAACATTGAGACATAGAATGAACTCAAGTAAGTTTTCTTGAGTAATTTTCTTGAAAGTAAAATAATACCTAAACTCTATGAAAAATATCTAAAAATTGTGATATCCTAATACCATAATTTTTGTTGAACTTATTGTATTTTAAATCATTATAGATTTATGGATTTGAGGCCCTCACTTTCCCATTTATAATTTACTTTTTTTGTGATTGATGGCATCAATCACTCCATATAAATATTTACATTTTCCCTCCTTGTATGTATCTCTAATTTACTCCAATATTATCCTATTTGAAATCATAATTTGGGGGTGATCTTTTCATTTCCATTTTTCACTTATTAAGAGTATGTTTTATTAACCCTATTTTCGATGTGGGTTTTCCAAAAAGGTATTTTCTATTATTAACCATTTATTTTTGAAGTATAATTTCAAATTGTGAGGACATAATTTATTAAATGTGGGTGGAATGTAACATCATAACATTTCATAGTATGTTCTCTTTTTAAAGAAATTCAATAGCTTATATTGCACAGAACACTGACTTGGCCTACATTACACGCAACATTGAGTTTCTATGAAACAACACTTTAGTATTATAATTATTTAAACGATATATTTATAAATTATCCATGAAATATAGTAATATTAATATTAATAAATAATTTTTAAATTTTATTTATAAATTTTTCACAGAAATTAAACATATTTATAATGGAATGTTTAAGTTTTGGCTTAATATTTATAAGTTTAGAAATATTATTTTCGTAAAGGAGTTACTTTTTATGTCCTTTTGTGAACAATCATAATCTTAATTTTAGACACAAAAAAAATTGAATTTGGTAAAATAGACTTCATTTTTGAATTTTGAATATCGAAATTTTATTATGGTGAATTTTTGATATTTTTATAAAATATTTCAATTTTTGATGAATAGTGAAAAATACTGCATTGTTGTTAAAAACAGACTTTTCATTTAAATAATTATTTTACATTAATTTTATTTTAAAGTAAAAATAGATAAATAATAAATATATTAATCCAATTTAGGTCATTTTAATATTGTTTTTAATATAATTAGATATAAAAATTTATTGAAATTATAAACGTCTCTTTTAGCCACCTTCTAGCCACATCTGCAGGATTAGCTTTAAACACCATTTTACCTCTTTTGTGAATTGAATTTTAAAAAAGGAAATATTTGGTTTTAATTAGTATAAAATTTATGTTATAATAGGAACAACTTAATTTTTTATTGAATAATAACTGCAGTAAATATTTATTTATTTACCACTGTTAAGATTAATCCAGTAATTAATGGTAAAAAAATATAATATTATTATAAAATTCAGATAACACTAATAATAATTTCATTGTATATGTGTTTTTTGACCAAAATATACCTTATTAAAAAAATATTATCCTTTTTAAGCAACCTATGTAAGATTATGGAATTTATTATATTTTATTTGGAGAAGAGTTAAAAATGTCATATTCAAATTTAAATAACTATATAATTTTAATATAAGGAAATATAAGTAATATGGTCTACTATAAATAGTATTTATAAATATAAAATTTTTATCTAAATAATAGTAATTTATTTATTATTTTATAAAATAAATAATTAAATTAAATGGTGACACAATAATGATGCAGTAATTGATTTATAAAAGGAAATATCAAATACATGATATTAAATTTTTTAAAATAAATATAAATTTACATAATTAATTACATAAATTAATTTTATCGATAAATTATACATGTTAGTGATATATTTAAAGTGTTGATTCTAAGTTATCAGGGTGTTATGATGTTTTTGAAAATTAAAATAATGAATAGTATCAAAATTGATATAAACGATACGTTGAACTAAATAATATTTTACTAAATGATAAAAAATTACTTAAAATATAAATTTCTACCAAATTACTATTATAATTTTATATATGTAATAAATGATCCAATTGGGGTTATTTTTTCATTTTATAGTAAATATATTAACCCTATAGTGTTAGAAGAAAAGTTCTCACAGTAAGAGTTAAATTGTTTAACTAAAGGTTACATCCAAAAGATAAGGTTACTTTTGTGACAAAAAAATGTATAAAATTAATTTTTGAGATTATTTAGACTCATATTCATCTAATATTAAAAATAAATCAATTTGGAGCTATTTTAAATTGAAAATAAATTTATATTAAAGTAATGGTTTTGGAGTTTCCTAAAGTTACCCTCCCCTCTCTTATAAAAGGGAATCTCTATTTCTATTTTATTCACACCTCTAAAGCCATTTGTCTCAAAAAAACCCTATAAAATTATCCTCCAAACTTATACCACTTCATCCTAGATGCCATAATTTGGTCATAAATCCAACCTAAGGAGTCCTTTTGTGCAAATCAAAAGGAGACACTCAAAGAATGGGTAATTGTTTTACTAACCCTCTTAAAGTTATTTTCTTCTTCTACTTTATTTTCCTAAGTTTTTTCCATACTAAAGTAATGAATCCAAAATCCATTATTTTTTGAGATGTTTTATTATTATGGGAAAACCATATTTCTCCTTTTACCTGTCCTACGAAAAATAATATCATTGTGCGTGTGTACGTACAATTTACCATCACCACATCGTGGTTTAAACTAGTTTTCATATATACTTCATTTAGATGGGTATAATGATGAATATAAAGTATTTAAATAATAAATATTAAATTAAAATGATTATTTATAATTAATATAACATCCAATTCTATACCAATTGACCATTAAAGGGATGATACCATCACTCGTGCGTATGTATGGCATACCGTCTCCACGACGTGATGAGATTTATTCTCCACGTTAGCCATTCAAGAATGATTATAAAAATAGATATAATGAATAATTATGAAATAAATGACATAATAATTATACTATAATAATATATATACATATACATATATTTCATTTACTTTCTTCCATTCGATATAATAAGAAAATGGAAATAACGTTCATGCGTACATACGACCTATCGTCTCCATGAATGGTGTATAACATTTAAAATATCTTCCATTTATATATATTTATATACTGAATATATATGATATATAAATAATGTTTTAAATTATGGAAGTAATTAAATCATGATCCATGTTATACGATCAAGAATAACATGTCAAAACACGTACGATAAACAGAGCGATTATTACCTAAAACGTTGATTTAACTTAGAATTATTAATAAACAGGTAATATAAAGTAAAAAATGAATCATATATGATATAATAAATATTATTATTATTATTTTAGAAGTTAATAATATTTTTAAAACTATTATATATGAGTTTTTAACACGTATAGAGTGTATCAGACCTAAGGTAAGGGAATTCGGTCTCACTTTTAATTTTCATGAGATATAAGCCATGTTCACCACCTATTTCTTGTGTGTGGTGTATGTAATACCCATATTATATTTGATATCATTAATTAATTTATCTTCATGGTATTTAAAGATTCATTTGATGATATTGGTCTTCTTATTTAAATGTTCAAAGTGGTATCAAGCGCTTTGAAAGTTTTAATGAATTGATCCTTTGTCAATTTAAATATTCTTGATATTATCATACATCTTTATTTTTAAGTATATAATGGATTATAAAGAAAATTTTATTTCTATTTTCAATTTCATTCTAAAGATTTCAAAAGTAATATTTTTAATGTTTTATGTAAGGCACTCTTTACCTAAAATAATCATTTTAAATGTTTTAAAGATTTAGTCTTCTAAATATTTCTCATTAATATCCATGTTTTAAAAATAGTTTTAAGGATTTTTTTATATGGACATCAATGTTTTAAAATGTTAATTTTATAATTTCTCTCAAATGTTTTAAAGTGTTATGGGACACTTTTTTTCAAATATATATATTTTTAAATTTCTTTATTTAAAAATGTATGTATTTTAAATAAACGATTTTGAAGAAAAAGGGTATTTATATCCAGATATTTAAAACATTTTTATTAGATTATTTTATTCTATATAAAAAAACTTTGTTGAATTTCCTGATTCATTGAGATTGATCTTTTATGATACAATCTACCTTATTTTATTGAACGATTTATGATCATTTTGACTGTGGATGTGCTATTTTAATACCATTCATTATTTATGGTTAAAGTATTCACATTTGGTTTGATAGTTTTTCCATAAGAATGTTTATGTTGTTTATTTTTTCATATGAGGAATCCATTGAACTTAGTAAGTGATGGGGGAGGCCTGATATATCCCCTCGATGCATCAGTAGGTCTCAAGAGATGAAATTAGTCGATGACAAACCCTTCACATTTGTTTTCCAAGTAGTTTAAAATTGTCAAGAGGATAGGTGTTGACTTAAATTAGATGGGTTTATACCCACAAACATAAGCTGTCATGAGGATAGATCTTGACAATAGTTATCTTGAGGATATTTCTTGATAATGTAGATGTACGTAATTATGAATTACCTCATTATGATATTAGTTATTGATATTACATATGATTATTAGACTGTTAGAATATCCATGTGAAAGTTTAAATGGAATTATTTGATTTATTATTTCCATATTATGCTTAAAAGGGTTGTGGTTAAGTTTTAAAACTTGACATAAAATTTTATGCTTATTTATGAAAGCTTTTTCTATATTTTTTACCCTTACTAATCATCTGAGATCACCCCTTTCTTATGATTAATTTTCCCAAGATTCTAAGAAGTGTTTTTTGATTAATATGTTTAGTTGAGATAAGAGAAGAATGGTGTTCTCAAAGGATTATCTATGTTGTATTTTATGTTTTGAATTGTAATGAAAAGTTCATGTATGTAATCTATTCTACAAGACTGTTAAACTGATTGGTCCTTCAGGATTTGATTTCTTGTAATCATGATAATGTATTAAAATAATGCACCAGCTATAGGCTTCTGAGGATGGGATGTTACATATATGTTTATCGCCGGCTCATGGTGATTGAAAATAGGCATTAGGGCTTGTGGTGAGCCAGCATGGGCGATGTGTTTGGTCAAACCGTGTTGTTTCATTACAAAATGATTTCAGAGTCTTGGTGTTTTCTAGGGGTGGTTGGTATATGGGAGTTATAACCATAAGCACTCACGCGATAAGTGTATAAGGGAACCTGGACAACTCACTTTTGTATCTGACCTTCAGTTAGCATGGGTGGTCACAAATGTTTCATCAAGTTTTTTAGCTTTATTTTGGGTCTATTTAGATGAACCATGTCATGTTTTTTTTGTTTTTCAATTCACCTCTCACTCATTTAATCTACAGTTGTCCTAAACTCTTATTGTTTAAGGGTTTTTATATGTATTCTTCAACATTATATTTTGATTTAGAGATTTATTCCTAATAAAATCAGGTGTTATCTCTTGTGCTTAATAAATAATTCCCCCTAGAAGGATTTTCTTGAATTAGAAGGAAGGACCTACAGGGAAAGTTCCACATGAAATCCTTCTAGTCGACCCTGGTTTGGTGGAAACAATGTTCTATACTAATCAATCCTTGGGTCAAGTGGGTGATGGAAATCAAGAACAAATGATGGATCATGATTTGGAGTTTACTAAACAAAATCCACTAATATTCAATGGTAATAAATAAATCCAAGAACCCAAAGTATATATTGAGAGAATATAAAGGATTTTCCACTTTTTAAAGACCCTAAAGGACTATAAGGTGGGATTTTCCACTTAAATGCTTGAGGAACCTAGGAGGGAGTAGTGAGATTGCATTATGAAATATAAATTACACTGGGACCTGACTTGGAACATTTTAAAGAAGTCATTCAATCAATAGTTATATCTTGAGACATTTCATTTGGTGAACCATTGATATTTTGTGACCTTGGATCAAGGAGAAGTTTTAGTTTTGAAGTATTCTACTTGTTTCAAAAAGATGGTTCATATATCTCCAGAAATTTTCAGTAATGAATACCTCAAGGCTAGAAATTTTGATATGGGTTTGAAGTCCAAGATCCAATCAATGATTATTATATTGTAACTGCTGTACTTTGGTGAGGTAGTTGATAAAGAATCTATGTTTGAGTTAGACATAACTAGGATGAATAATCTTAATATATCTTCTATTGTAGTAGGGATAGACAATGCATATCTTCTAGTCAGAAAAGGAATCATTTCAAGGGTGATTAGTTTATGTTAGTATTAGTTATTGGGGATTATTTAGGAGAACACTAGGTTATTTTCTTCTAGTGTGGAAATACATGCCATAATAAGCTTTAATATATGGTAAGACCCATGATTTTCCATATTTATAGACAATATGGTCACCTAAAGTATTTTTATGGAAAATTATCCTAGGTAAGTTGAGATGGATCGACCCTTACCATAGGTGACCTGGCTCAATCATATGTAGTGAAAGGCAGTGTATCTCATTCTCATGAAAAGGAGGATACTCATGTAGTGAAGAAGGATCAAGGTGGGTATTAGGTCTATCACCTTTATATAGTAGAGTATGCACCAAAGTAATATGAAGTGAGGTCAGCTACTATGAGAGGTACATTGTTTATTTTGTCTTATATGATCTTGGATTTGTTTTGTACTGGTGAATCACGTTATTTTATATCATATAATCATATTCAAATGTTGGAATTAGACTTAGAGATTATTCCATTCATGATAGAACTTTACACTCCCTTGGGAATGAGGAAGGGATAAGGTTTTAAATGTTCATAGTGTTGGGTTATGGTCTCTAACTATGAGGCGGTATGGTATTTCCTAGACCTTGATCTTGATATCTTCAAACTCATCATTATAATGGATTATATGGTTTATTTTAAGACCCATTTCAATTTTTATCAATTTTTGTTTCAGTTTCAATCTCTTGAAGGGGTTACTCAAGTCTTTCAGGGTGAGTGAGATTCTAGATCTAGGATATAAAGGCCTATTATTCATAGGGTCTGAATGATATCATGCTAATAGTTGGTGAAATTTCTTGGGACTATTGACCAAAATTTAAGAGGTCCACTTACCTCCATAGTGAATGAGTACATTGAGGTCATTATTGATAATTTTATTGGGTTACCTCCCAAAAGAGAGATCATGTTTACTATTAACCTTCTTCCATGGATGAGTTCCATATCTTTTCCATCTTATCGTATGAGATCCTATGAGTTAAATAAACATAAATTTTATCTTTAGGATCTTAAGGGAAAAGGATTTTTCTATCAAAGCATGTCACCTTGGGATTGACCGGTTCCTTCACAAATAAAGAAGATTAAAGGATTTGAGTTTGTGTTGATTATCAAAAGATTAATCAGAAGATTGTTAAGAAAAAGTATCCTTTTACTAGGATTTATGGTCTCTCTGATCAATATAGTGGATCCTGATGGTTTTCTAAAATTGAACTATGATTAGGACACAATCAACTAAGAGTCCAATATGAGGATATTCCTAAGACAAAATTCAGAAGTAGGTATGAACATTATGAGAATTTGGTTATGACATTTAGTATTAATAACACTCCTATGGTGTTTAAGTCATTAATGAATAAAATATTTTATCATTTCTTGGACTCCTTCATGGTTATTTATGTGGATGATATTTTTTTTTTTCCAAGATAAAGGAATAATACACGGATCATCTGAATATTGTTGTTGAAACTTTGAATGAACATATTTCATATGTAAAGCTTTCTAAATGTTAGTTTTGGGTCCAAGAAGTGAAGTTTTTGGGCCATGTTATATCTGAAAGTGTCATATCAATCAATACTAAAAAGATTCGGGTGATGATGTCTTGGGAGTAACTCATGAATGTGTTTGAGATTCAGAGCTTCTTATATTTAGCTGGTTATTACCAGAATTTTTTTAAGGATTTTTTGAAGCTTGAATATCCTATGATATAGTCAAAACAAATGGGTGTTAAGTTAAAATGGAATTATAAGTGTCAAAGATCATTTGAAGAACTGATGGTAATTTTGAATTTGGATCCAGTTCTGATTCTTCAAAAATTATGTTTCGGTAATGGATTTTTTTATTCCTTAGGAACATGATTAATATGTGTTCTAATGTAAAGAAAAAAGGTGTCAAGAATCTCACCAACTATTACCCCATGTGAAGAATTATCTTACCCATGATCTTGAATTGTATTGGTGATGTATGATCTCAAGATTTGGATCCACTATCTCTTTAGAGAGAATATTACTACATATTCGAATCACGAGAGAGATGATTATATTTTAATTTAGATAAATATAAATCTATGATAGAGATGATGAGTTGAGTATATTTTAACTTTTGATTTTGATATTTCATACACACCTGGAAAAGAGAATGTAGTCACTGATGCATTGAGTATGAAGTTACTGAATCAAGTATTGAAGGAATCAGTGTAAGAATGGTCTTTGATGAGTATGTTTGATGAGATGTGCTTGCATGTAGAAGAAGTTGATGATAATGTGTTATTATCTTGTGTGAAAACTGGTTCTTCATTTAATGATTGAATTCAGCATGAAAAAGAAACATACACTGATATTCTGTATTTTAGTGAAATCCTTAAGGATGGGGAGACCTTGGGTGACTGGTCTCAGTCTTCTAATGGGGTCCCATTTTTCCAAGGAAGATTAGTCATTCTTATAACTCTGAGGTATGAGTTGATGGATAGTGGACCTTAGTTTAGTTGGTCTGTAAACCCTAGGACTACCAAAATGTATCATTATTTGAGTTATTGGTATTGGTGTCCAATGATGAGGTGGTCGATTGTGGACTTTAAATCATGGAACCTTATATATTAAGATATTATAGTGGATCATTGAAGACTCATTAGTTTTTTTAAACCTTTAACCATTCTGGTATGGAATTGTAATGATATATACAAGATATTCATTGTTAGTTTACCATATACGCATAGTGGAAAAATGTGATTTGGATGATCACTGACTGACTCATGAAATTTGATCATTTCCTTACTATTTAGGATACAACGAAGGTGGAAGAGCTAGAAACCTATATATTTGAGAGATAGTGAAGCTCTAAGGAGTGATTTCAACTATTGTTTATAATAGAGATGTTTTTTACATCTTGGTTTTAAAAAGGTTTACAAGAGGTAATGCGTACCCAATTGAAGTTAAGAATGAACTATCACCCTAAAATTGATGGAAAGACTATGTTGTTTATTCAAATTTTTAAGGATATGCTTCCAGTATGCATGATTGATTTTGGTAATTCATGGGGAACATAGTTTCATTTTTTTTAGTTTTCTTCTAGAAAAAATTATTATACTTATATTAAAATGGTTCCTTTTTAATCATTGTATGGGCGGCCTTGTAGATCTCATTTGTGTTGGGAAGAGTTGAGAGAACGGTTTATATTTGGACCATGTCTTACTTATTAAATGACAGAGAAGGTGAAGTTGATATAAAAGAGGTTAGAAATTGAATAGAGTCACCAATAATCCTATATAGATCGTCTTCATCACCCATTGGAGTTTTTGGTAGCTGATTGGGTTTTTCTTAGGGTTTTGATTCATTTGGGAAGATAGGGTAAGCTAACACTAAGGATTATTTTCCCTTTATAGTTATTCGAATGTATTTGAAAGGTTGATTACTAATTGGACTCATCATATCACTTGACATCAATTCCTGATATGTTTCATGTTTCCCAATAAAGGATTTATTAATTGGACCCTTCTCATGTGATTTAATTAAGAGATTTTGATCCAGAGGATGATACATCATTGGTTGAGAAACCAGTTTATATTATAGATCATTGGAATAAGGTATTACATGGTAAAATGATTCCCCTAGTCCATGTACTTTGGAATTTATATTGGTATATCCACAGGATGTGGGAGTGTAAAGCACTGATGATGTAGTAGTGGCCTTATCTTTTTGTGAGTCTAGAATCTTGAGTGATTTTTGGGGATAAAAAATATCACGGTACGGAGAATTGTGACACCCTCTAGGATACAAGTATGTTTTATTTTGAGATTATTTTCTCCTCTCATGAGGTTTAAATGTTTTTTGGGAGTCAGGGGTTTAGATTTTAGAATTTTGGGAGAAACAGGATAGACACACAATTAATAATAACCATGTGATATGGCTATATTGATTCTAGTGGTGTTTTTAAGGGTCTTCTCATAGTTTTTATAACCATGTGATATTACATGAAATTTATGTGAATGGTTGGGTTTGGGTCTAAAGGTAGGTTCATGACTAACACATGGTTTTTCTAACCATGCATCTTTTCCCAGGTAATTGTGCACTTGTCTTGTTTCCAATCACCATTTTCGATGGAAACTAATTTTCCTCCATAGGCCAGGGAGACATCTCTATTCAATGGTTCATTATCGTGAAACACCTTTTTGTTATTTAGTTTTCCATTCATTTGACTTATTAAAATGGTTTATTTGACATCCATGAGGGTTATTTTGTGTAACCTCTTTTTTAGTGTCATGGGAAATGGTTTGGAAGGTATTTTTATATAAAAACAGTTTTCCACCCATCACGTGTTTGATGAAATTACTCAAAGATGATTTTGAATGGTTTTCAAGAATGGTAGTGGTAATGATTTACTTCTATAAATGTTTTATTAAATTATGGGTATTTTTTACTTGATTTTTTTGCGAAAGCATAACACATGGGAACCATAGGCACATTATGTTATGGTCATATAAAAACCTTGTGTGTGTGGCACCGTTAGAAGTTATGTTTATGATACTAATAGAATGTTGTAGGACTTGGTATTTTTAGGATTCAAGTTTGTGAAAGATAGTATTACTTGCATGTCTTAGTTTTGTATTCCCATAGGCTAGAGCCCATTGGTTCTTGGTTTTTATTCATGATGTTTATGTTTCATGCATTGATTGATCAGATGTTTATCTTATGAGTTTACATGAATGGTTTTGATTATTTCACTCTACAAACTTTACATGAATTTATACATATTCTTGGTTTATTTAAATATGAAAATTTTTAAGGGAAACCAAAGGATGTTTTATGGAAATTATTTTTAGAAGAAATTGATTTATGAAAAAATTTTTAATGCTAGAACTAATAGTTTCACAATTAAAAACGTTGTATAGATTTATGGTGGTATCCTAATAAGCATTTAACATTGTATAGATTCATGGTGGTATCCTAATGAGAATTTACTCACACACTGCATATTAATTTGGGTGTATTTATACTTGGTTTTATAGAATCAACGTAAATGAAAGGGTGTCATGTTTCTTGATTAATGCTCTTGGTAGATGTCACTCTATGGTGGTTTTGGATGGTGGTGATGGAAGTCCACATTAAGACCTGGTTTTAGTTTGTATTTGATTTTAGAATTCTGGACTTATTTTATTATGTATCTTGGTTATGCACTTCTTCTTCTGTGATGTTCTCTGATCATTTAACTTATCTTATTATACACGAGATATGTTGTGTTATGATTTTAGGGTGAAATCATTCCCATGTTTTTTGTGATGATACTCAAGTTCTTGTCTCTATCCCATGGTGATTAGGAGTGTTCTTCAGATCTTGTGGATAACCATCTTGGATCACATGTTAGGTTGAACCATGTTTGTTACATGTACTAGAGATCATATAGACCCCCTCCACTTATTACATAGACCCCCACTATTACTCGATCACCTCTATAATATAGGAAGATTCACCTAGGTATGTGACACCCTATTTGGTCACAGTGGAATTGAATTAGATTGGGGACACTAAAAAGTTGTATTAGATGCTTGTTTTATTTTCCTTTATCTCACTATTTGGGATATATTAGAGAGAATAGAGGATGTGTTCAAAGTCTAAGATGGACTTTATGCTTGGGTGTAACTAAACCCACATATCAGGAAAGTCCAAATTACCAGGGAGGAGAATGATTTTCTTGTTTATTATTTTTATGATTGGGTTATTTCGAAAAATATGGTGATTTTTATATCAATTTTTGGTTTATTTGTTTTTACTCTTGGCCCGAGATGATAAGAGATCATGAGTTCATGCATCATTCTTGGTACATAGGCTTCACGTGACATTTGTGTGATTTTATGTGATTTAGAACCTTTATTTTTTTACGATGTTTGGGTATTTAATGTTTAAAAAACAACTTATATAGAAATTTTATATATAAATTGATGATAATATTCTACATATCTAAATCATTATTATGTTATGCTATTATTAAAATTGATAATGTGAATCCGATTTATATCTGATTAGACCCCTAAGAGAGGGTGGGTAGTCAAGGATAGAGAGAGTGCCTAAGTATATGTGAGACCCCTAGGATTCCAGGGTTCATGTATAATGAAGTGAGAGACTCTATATGTTACTACTTATCCTATCTATTATATTAAGACTTGTTATATATATATATATCTTTGTGTGTGTGTGTGTTTGAGTCATGTGTTTGGAATTTTAGTGACATACTGTTGTGATGACTACCTATCGAGCGCTTGAAGGGAGGGGATGAGAATGACCCATAGATAGTAGAGATAGAGCTTCTTGTTGCGCATGTACCCCCATTGATCAACATCGCTGCGAGAGTCTACTTGATGTTATTTAGTCTATTAATGGATATTTGAAAGGAAATATTTGTGTGTTTGATTTTACCAGAGAGTTCCAATTATAGCATCCACCTATATTTAGTAGAGAGAATGGAACTTAGGTTTCAAATATTCATATTGAATATATGAAGACTATCTTTTACCATCTAGAGACACCCCTTGAGAGGTGGGTGAATGATGCTGTTTATATGCTTCGAGGGCCAACAAGGTGCTGGTGGGTTGTCATAGTCTAGGAAAATAATCACATGAGGCTATCCTGGAAGGAAGTTTAGGCTCGATTCTTAAAGTATTTGTTTCCCAAGATACATAGAGTAGATAAATCTCAAGAGTTTATGCATTTGACTCAGGGTTGCATGTTGGTGATGGACTATACCACTCATTATACCTAGTTTATTCTTTTTTTCCATTCACTGATAAGTAATGAGATTACCAAGGTTTTCTAGTTTTAGGATGGACTGAGACACTCAATTTTTTCTCAAGTGAACGTATTTAGGATTATGTATTTCTTTGAGGTGATAAATCGAGTCCTTATTATAAATATGAACCTAGTCATGTACCAACCTTTTGGGTAGTTGGGTTCTAATTATGGGTCTTAGAGTGGATAATTTGGTAGTTAGAAGCATCATTTTGATGATTCTCACTGAAGTGTCTATGGTCCTGGATAGGATTAGGGATCAATGGTTGGTCCTGTTATAGCACCGTAGGGTGGTAGTTGGATTTATTATGTCTGATTAGAGAACAGAGGTGGTCAAGGTTATCAAGTTCAGTAGAGGTAGTAGAGTAGAGATCATTAGGGTAGCCAGAGATATGAAGGCTAGGGTATAGGATCAACATCATGCCAACTATACGACATCAAGATGGTAATTTCTCATCACAATGAGTGACCTTGAACCATTTAGTGTACACTATTAGTGGAATCTACCTTGGCTTCAAATTTATTTGATATGAGTAAAACGCATTCATTTATATCTTCTCATTATGTTGGTGATCTGGGGATAACTATAAAGTGTCTATATGGAGTGAAGTATATCGGTATTTCTATAGGGGTGTGATCTGAGGGTATTCTTCAATGTTTTGAGTGATACCTATATATAGATATTAATATCTATGGGATTTATTCATGTTGGCTATATGTAGTTTCTAAGAGATTATCGTTATGGATTGGTTGAATCGGTATCGATAGCATATCAACTTTTATCACTTGTAAGTATCTTTTATATTTTTTGAGGGTGACTCTTATACCCTCTCTAGTGAGTGGGATTTACATACAGGACATTTAAGATATGACCTTAGGTAGCTAGGGATTCTTTCAACCTAATTTTCCAGTGTTGTTCAAGATGATGAGGAGACAGACCATACGATATTTCATCCCATTGTTGACCAGTTTTAGAACATTTTTATTGAGGAATTATTGGGAATTATACCCATGAGAGAGGTAAAGTTTATGATTTATCTAATTAAAAGTATATATCCCATGTCCATTCCACATTACAGGACATATATTGTAAATATTTGACATTTTAAGACTTAGTTAGAGGATCTTGCAATGAAAAATTTTATTTTCTAGATCACAACTCCTTTGGGTGCTCTTGTTTTTTTTCAATAAAAAGGTAGATGTATCCTTTCTCTTATGTATGTATTACCAGATAACGTGTCATGAACCATCCCATATACCATGGTACACTGATACATGAGTCGGTCCTGAAATAGCCTGAAGGTCATTCCTGATCCACATGGGTTGATGACTAGCACCTAACATCATACAAGAGACAAGAAGGGAAATTTTTTTTCTACATAATAGTATAAGTTAAATAGTACAAGTTGGTATGTTGACACTCCTTGATGAGAAAGTACCAAAAAAAGATAAAATAATACTGAAACAATACGTAATCAAAATACAAAACATATTCGAAGATAAAGCTCAAAGATAAACTAATGTAACAGTTGGATCACACCTCCACCGGTCACCTCCATCACTCCAGGTCCCATGAATCAAGTACATATCCCACCTCCAAGAGGCATGTTCTCTTTTCTTAGACTTGACATAAGATAATCTATGAATTCCCAAAGGAAAAGGTAGTGTATGAGATAAATATTCTAGTATGGTGGCACCAAGTGTCCCATAATCAATTTCATAACATGAAACCATTTATGATTTCAATTTAATTATAAACAAGGAATTCGAATACATTTACATATTTCAAAACAAAACACGCTTTCAAATCAAAAGATGACATATATATCAAAACAGGCTTAAATGAACAGTTTATATAAAAAATTTATATAAAACAATTGGCATAAATAATGTAGTTCAATAATCTATGAAATACAATAATCAAGTAAAAAACCAACCAACATGTTTCATAATCTTTAAATTTAGTTAGTTCCATGTAATAGGATCCTCATACATCTTAATCAAAAATCATGAATCAAGTGTGCACATGTCCCTTGGCTTATTCCAATGGTACAAACACCCCATTAAGGGAAAATCAGGTCAATTTTTTTTTAGTTTTCATCATCAATACCTTTATAGGCAGTCAGAGTCCTAGGATGATTTTCCTAATCTCCCACTAACTACACAAGATTATATGTGATTCAATCAATCAATCAATCAATCATGAGAAAATCATTCCTTTAAAACAAATTCATCATTCTTAATTCAAATGACCAATTTCAGATTCAACACGCCCTTTTTTTCATTTTCCAAACCAAAATAGTGGTTTTGATCAAGTTCACACATTTAAAAAAAATCCATTTAAATACATTTTCTCAGAATCAAGGAAAATCATTTTATAAAAACGATTCCCATCAAAAGAAACTTTTTCTATAAAATAATTGAATAACTCAAAAAGCATCCAAAATAAGGTTTCATTTAAAAAAAATTTCCCCTTGGAAGAAATCATAATTTTTTTAAAAAATAATATTCAAATAAATAAATAAATTTAGGTTTAAATTCTTGGGAAGAAGTATTATTGAACCACCTACCTTTATCAAAAATCAAGAATCACCTGACATGAGAAGCAAGAGTGGTGAACAAAGGTGAAGATGATCTAGAATGAATCCCTAGAAAAAACATCCATTAAATATGGATCCAATCCATCATAAAAATGAGGATTCATTAGTCTCAAATGAGGGAAGATAAGAAAATAAGGAAAATATAAAAAGTGGAATATCATTTACCAGAGTGGAATCAAACACATCTATTGAATCTTTGATCTGAGAATAATGGAGTTTAAAGGATCTAAAATTACTTTTGGGAGACTTTAATAGAAAAAAATTCAAATGAAGTTTGAGTTAGAGAAGTTTGGGTAAAATATCACTTAGGGAATTTAAGTTTGATAAATATAACACCATGGTATATCCCCCCTTGTCCACAATATAGTCTTACTGAAAACAACTAGACCACGATGTAGCCACCCTAGACCACACCGTATACACCCTTAACCAATTGGCCTCTAGAAATCATAGTGTAGATCCACTTTAAAAAGGTTAGGGCCATTCCATAGCTTGTAAACCACATCGTAAGGGTGTTCAAATTGGAAGAACCTACCAAATACACCCCTTGTACCCTTACGCCGCAACAACCTTATCCACATCACAACCATACCTGAAATTCCAGTAGCATTGAAACTGGATATTTTGTAGGTGGAAGCCCCACACCGTAGCTATGAAATACCTAAACTAGCCATGCTACATTCCAAGGATTCCACAATACAACCTACTATTGCATTATCTAGAAAGCTTCAAACACCGCTAAAAGGCCCAAAATGCACCCAAAAAAATGAAGGAATTGAACACAAGTAAGAGAAAGGTACCTGAAAGTGTTAAAGAGATTTTAAAACCTCCCCAACATAAAAACTTTCTATCCCCATAAAGTCTGTTAAAAAGATTCAATGGAATAGAGATGGAGCCACTGGTCTCTCATCAGTGCCTCACACTCCCACAACCTATGTGAATCAGAACCATGATTCTATAACACAAAGACCAAATACATAATATTCCCACAAAGAAAATTTATCCCAAAATCAATAATCATGACTGGATACCTAGTCATAGATAAATTGGGTTCAAAATAAAGATCTTCCCATCTCAGGAAATGAGTAGAGTTAGAAACTTCCTGAGGTTCAATACATGAAACACACTATGGTTTAAAATAAATTGAGGTGGTAAGGCTAATCAGTAAGACACATTACCAACACACTCAACAATCTCAAAAGGACCCAAAAACCTAGACCTATGATTTACCTATTTTCCAAGACTTTAGTGAACCAACCAAGGTGTAACTGTCAAGAACATCTAGTCACTAGTAAAAAAAATACAATGGTCATTTATGAAGATTATCATAAAATTTATAACATCTCCATGTCATCACCATTATCTTAGAAATAAAATGAATCTTCAATGTCATATATTGGAAGAATATTGGTCCAACTAAATAAGACTCACCAATATCTATCCAATACAACATATATTTTCATGGCCTGCTACATAAGGCCGCAAAAGGATCCATTCTGATAGTGGACTGGTAATTTTTTGTTGTAGGAAAACTCAATCAGTCCCAAATTTTCATCCCAAGCTTCACCGAAGCCAATAATGAAATAACATAGCATTTAATAAAGGATCCATATAACTCTTTCTATCTAGAAATAGTTCAATGGATGATATTAAATTCTCAAACATACCTATGACCCCATTGCCTCATAGAGGGATCTTTAAAAGTGAGAAGTAAAATGGTGACCCTAATCAGATACCATATCAGAAGGAACTCCATGAAATCAAAAAATCTCTTTGATGTAGAGACTTCTACGATCC
The DNA here is from genome assembly GCA_963277665.1 of Viscum album. Classification (NCBI taxonomy): domain Eukaryota; kingdom Viridiplantae; phylum Streptophyta; class Magnoliopsida; order Santalales; family Viscaceae; genus Viscum; species Viscum album. Next base: position 1,354,638,545 of record OY728160.1, on the reverse strand, counting down.
TTAACATTGGTTGTATCTTGAATGGGTATAAATTTAGCTAATTTGGTTAACCTATCAATCAAAACCCATGTCATATTCTTTCCTTGTGGGGTACATGACAACTTGATCACAAAGTCCATAGAGATCTCCTCCCAGTTATAATTTGACACTGGAAGTAGTTGAAGTAAACCCAAGGGTCTTCGGTTCTCGACCTTGACCTACTAGAAATTATAAAAATGAGAAAAAAAATTAAAAAATATCTCATCTCATACCTAGCCACCAGAATCATCACTACATATCACAGAACATCTTCATGGTTTCAGGGTGCATCACCCATTGGGAGTTATGGAAACCCCCATCATAGATTTTCTCATGGGGAAAGGAACAACTTATCAGTTCTAGAAACATAGGAAACCCTACAGAGATAATGTACAATCACTGAAGATATTATCACTATAATGAGAGTCCCTAATTCTATCAAATTAATCTTAAAACTATTTCTCCAGAATAATCATCTCAAGAAGTTAATAGGTGAATCGAATGCTCACCTGAACAATCTTGGTCTCATCATCTCAAACAACCAAATTTATATCAGTAAAGAGGGCCATCATATTTCGCTCTTATGATGATTATTTCATGACTTGGGTTAGAAGTTTCCTTCTCAAATCATTAATAATGAAATTCCCCTTACTAGGGGTATAAGTAATGTTGAAATCAAAAGACTTTAGGTACACTATTCAATGACTATGATGGAGATTCATATATTTTGGAGAAAATATATATATCATGATTTTGTGGTTTAACTAAATGGTAAACCTTTATCTAAAAAGGCAATTCCACTAACTATTATGTACATGCATCAAAACCATGAGTTCAAGATAATTGGTCGGGTAGTTCTTCTCAGGCGGCCTAAGATATCTACAACTGTAGGCTACCATGTGTTTATCTGGTATAAGAACACAACCCAAACCCGACCAAATGCATCACAAAAGATCACATATCCCTACCCATTCCCCAAAAGAGTTAACACTAGTGTAAAAGTAAAAATATGATTCCTCATAAAAATAAAACTAACATTTCACACCCCAAAATAATTTCACTCCCTTCCAAGTGAGAATGGTCATTGGAGATTCATAATTTGAGAAATCTTTGACAAACATACTGTAGTACCCCACAAATCCCAAAAGCTCAAAATCTCAAAAAAATATACGGCTACTCCCATATCATAATGGCTTTCACTTTCTCAGGATAAACTAAAATAAATTGTTCTGAGACCACGTGCCCCATGAAATTCACTTCTCTAATATAGAAATTACATTTCAAAATATTCATGTAAATTTGTTGATCATGCAAAATTTCTAGAAATATTCTCAAATGACGCACATGATCCTCCTTGGTTTTTTAGTAAACCAATATATTGACCAAAAATACATCCACAAATGGGTTGGGGTACTCATGGAATATCCCATTCATCAGTTCAATCATGACTGAATGATAATTGGCCAAACCAAAATGCATAACAAGATACTGATAATGGCTATAACTACTTTTGAAGACAATATTTTGAATTTTAGACTCTTTAATTCTAAACTGGTGATAACCAGATCAAAAATAGATCATCAAGACCCACTTAAACCCTTTCAATTAGTCAAAAATTTCATCAATCAATGGAAACAAATATTTTTTATTTACTATAACTTGATTTATTTTTCAGTAATCAACACAAAGGAAAAGTGTCCCAATAGCTTTCTTCATATAGAGAACATGCACCACCCAAGGTGACATACTCAGGAATATAAATCATTTCTCTATAAAATCATCCAATTGAGTTTTCAACTATTTCATTTTAGTTGGTTCCATATGGTAATAAGTAATAGGCACTGGTCGAGTACCATGTACTAAATCAATAGAAATATCCACCTCTATTACTAGTGGAAAGACAGAGAAATCAGAAGGAAAAACATCAAGAAACTCAACAAAAATTGGAGGTAGATCATTAATCAAAGATTATTTCTCCAAGTCAAAATAAAACACCAATATTACCCTTCCCAACTTTGGAAAATGAGGTCCAAATCTACTCATTCTTGGGTCCCATTATATCTAAAAAACATAGAACAATCCATGAGATATAATATAAGGGAGAAACCAAAGATAACAATAAATCTAAGCCATATGAGAAATCAGCTAATACATCTCAAAGATGATGTCAATAAGTTTCATGACAAGAACTATAAAATTCTAATTTATCTCAAACTCTGATAAGGAGAAAACATAAGTAGGACACCAAAGACCTTGCTCTCTCTTCATTTCGAGGGGCATAATAATATCCATCACTTAAGACCAAAGATCCGTAATACGGTTTAGAAGGTTCACAATATGAGTCAATATGAAAGACTGAGATGCACTAGTATCAAATAAAGTATTCACTAAAGATAAAGATATAGTGATGGTACCTCTCATAATCACCAGACCTACATCAACTTCATCTAGAGACTCTTACACTATGTGAAGAAGCTTCATTCTAGATTCCTATGGATGAAATCCGATAGTTGTTAAAGCATATTATTTTACTATAATACTTTTAGGTGATGATGATCTTATTTCACTTCATGGATTATAAAATATATAGTAGATCTTCTATAGGTATCCTAAACGACTATAAGAACTATAGATCTTCAGTCCATCATTACAAAACCACTTTGAATACCCATCCTCGCTACATCTTCCCATGAATCAAGTACACCCACCACCTCTAAGAGGAAATTTTCCTTTTCTTGGATTTGGAACATGGAAATCTACAAATTCCCAATGGTAAAGTTAGGGTGTCAGATAAATAACCCAGTATGGCCTCACCAAGTGTTGTATAATTAATTCCATAACAATAAACCAATTATTCTTTCAATTAAAGTAAAATATGTCCTAGAATCACATTTAATTTTTTTAAAACAAAACATGCTTTAAAATCAAAAGATGATAGATATATCAAAAAAGTCTTAAATGAAAATTTTATATAAAAATAAATATAAAACAGATGGTATGAATAAAATAATTTAATAATCGATGGCATGTAATAATGAAGTAAAAACCCAAAAAAATGTTTCATAAGCTCTATAGTTAGTTAGTTATAGTATATAAGATTTTCACACATGGCAATCAATGATCATGGATCAAGTGTACACACATCCCTTTCCTCATGCCAATAGGAAAAACACCCCATCTGGGGAAAATCATGACCAAATAAGTTCTTGTTAGAGTTTTCAACATCAATACATTTTTCGAGAGTTAGATTCCTACTGTTCTTGTCCTAATCACCCAATAACTACCCTATCTTACATGCCCTTAAATAAATCAATCAATCATGGGAAAATCATTCCTTTAAAATAAATTCATCATTCATAATTAAAATGCTCCATTTTAGAGTCAACATGCCATTTTTTTCATTTTCCAAACCAAAAAATTGGTTTTCATCAAGTTTATGAATTTCAAACCAACTTAAATTTAAATTAATTTTCCCATAATCAAAGAAAATCATTTTATAAAAACTATTTCCATAAAAATACTTCTTTTCTAAAAATTCACTCAATATCTCAAAAGCACTAAAAATGGGGTTTTATTTCACAAATTCATGCCCTTGAAATTAATAATCAAATTAGTTTTAAATAATAATTAAATGAATCAAGAAATTAATATTTTAATTATAGGGAAGAATATTTATAGAACTACTTACCTTTATCAACAATCAAGAATCTACCAGTACAAGAAACATCAATAGAGAACAAAGTTGAGGAAAATCTAGAAGGAATCCTTAAAATAAGTATCCATTAAACATAGATCCAATCTATTATGAACATGATAATTGGTAACTCTAAATGGATAAAATAGAATAAAATACGTAAAACCAAAAAAATAAAGATCACATACCAGAGAGGAATTAAATACATCCATCAAAGTTTTGATTTGAGAAGAATAGAGTTTTGAGGAGCCAAAATTCCTATTTGGAGTCTTAAAGATAAAAAAGATCAAATGAGGTTCAATTATGATAAAATTGGATTTAAAATAACTTAGGGAATTTATTATTGGGAAATAGGACACCACACCGCAACCCCCATGGCAACGGTGCAGCCCTGCTAAAAATGGCTAAACCACGGCGTGACCACCCCAAACCATGCTACAACTACCCTCAGCCAACTAGCATTTTGAAATCATGGTGTAGATCCTATTTATATGGGATATGGATATGATGTAGCTGGTATAACACACTATAAGGGTGTCCAAATAGGAATAACTTACTAAATCTGACCCTCAAACCCTTACGTCACAACAACCTTTTCAAGATTATAGCTTTTCTTGAAATGAAAGTGGCTCTAAAACTGGATACATCATTGGTGCACACCCCACAGTGTAACTGTACATCCCCCAAACTAGCCATGACACATGTCAAGGCTTCCATATAAAAATACACTATTACAGTTTTTAGAAATCTCCAAAAACCTTTAAAAGGCCCAAAATGCACCAAAAAATGGAAATCAACACAAGGAAGGGAAAAGTAACCAAAAGAGGTAACATGATGTTAAAAACTCCTCCCCTAAACACCTTATATCCCCAAAAAATCCTATCAAGAAGATTTGATGACAAAGAGATGAGGCCACTACCCTCTCATCAGTGCCTCATGCTCACACATCTCATGTGAATTAGAACCATACTGCCCAAGGACACGAATGAAAGGTATAGTATTACCATGAAAAACATTTGTATCAGAAATAATGATCTTGACTAGATGCTCATTGATAAATAAATATGGTTTAACATCAAGATTTACCCAGCTCAGAACATGAGTAGGGTTGGAAAGATACATCCTAATTTGCAATACATAAAATACACTGTGGATCAATGTCAACTATAGTGGTAAGTCTATTCGGTAAGCCACATTACTAACCTGCTCAATAACCTCAAAATAACCCACATTCATTAGCGCAATATTTATCTATTTTTCAATGTTTCAGTGATCTACGCAAGGTGTAACTCTCAATAACACCTTTACACCAATATAAAACTCCAACAGTTATCTATAATGATTAACATAAGATTTATACCAGCTCTATTCCATCACCACTCTATGATGAATCAACTAAATATTCACCATTGTCACTTAACTAAACGTGGTCCAATCAAAGAAGCCTCACTAATATTTTAACAAAACAAAAGAGATTTTCATAGCCTACTATACGAGGCCAAAAATGGACCCATTTTGATAGCATAATGGTAACTTTTGGTGTAAGAAAACACAACCATTATGAAATAGTCATTCTAAGCTCTACCAAAGTTGAGAACACAAGAACGTAGCATGTCCTCACGGATATTTATAGCTTATTACATCTAGAAATCCACCTATGTATGATATGCCATGCTTAAATGTACCTAATATCCCATTGACTCTTGGAGGAATCTCTAAAATCATGAAGTAAAATGGGGATTCCGATCAAAGACTATAGTAGAAGGAAATTCGTGAAAATGAAAAAGCTCTTTCATGTAGAGACTTCCAGGATTCACGACTTTGGTTGTATCACTAATGGGTATAAAGTGATCTAATATATTCATCCTATAAATCATAGCCTATATACCATTATTCTTTCACGGGGTAGGCAGAAACCCAATCACAAAGTCCATAGAGATCTCATCCTACATACAGGTCAGCATTGAAAGTGACTGAAGGAAACCCAAAGGTATCAGGTGCTCGATCATGACCTATTGGAAAGTATAAAAATGATAAAAAAATTCAGGAATGTATTATCTCATATATGGCCACTATAATTATTACCACATATCATAGAACATCTTCTTGGTTCTTGGGTTCTCCGCCCTTGGGAGTTATCAAAATCTCTCATCATAGTTTTCCTCATTGGAAAAGGAACAACATACTGGTTATGGAAACATAGGAAAACCTCCTAAGAGAACTTCCACCCACCATTGATCTCCCTAAAATAAATAGAGTCCTTAATGCTACATAATTCATCTTCAAACTGCTACTCTTGAAGAATCACCTCAAGAATAGAAGAGGTTAATTAAACATTTTCTAGAACAATCTCAGTCTCATCCACTTGAACTCCAAAATGAAAATTATCAAATAGGACCATCAAATTCAATTATTCTGATGATTATTTCATGTAATGGGTTATATTTTTCATGATCAAATCATCATAAATGACATTCCCCTTATCGGGGGGTGTAGGTAATGTCGAAATGAAAAGTCTGCTGGTGCTCCACTCAATGTCTCTGATGGAGATTTAAATATTTCTGATAAAATATAAATTTGAAGCTTTTTTGGTATGAATAAATGGTAAACATTTATTATAAAAGGTAGTGTATCCAACTATTAAGTGCATACATCATAACCATGAGTTCAATATCACGGGTTAGATAGTTCTTCTTGTGTGGCCTAAGCTGTTTAAAACCATATGTTACCATGTGATCACACTATATAATAACACATCCTAAACCCAAACGCGATGCTTCATAGAAGATCACATAGCCTGGACCAACCTAAATAAGATTCAACACTAGTGAATAAATCAAAATAGGATTCAATTCTTAAAAAAACTCTGAAATTCCACTCCCCATAATAATTTCACTCACTTCTAAGTGAGAGAGATCATTGGAGATGCCATCTTTAAGAGATCTATGATGAACCTGTGATAGTACCTCGACATGCCCAAGAAGATCCAAATTACAAAGACATTGCATGGTTCCTACCATGTCATAATTTATTTCAACTTATTAGGATCAACTAAAATACCATGTTTTGAGACCATATATACCAAGAACTTCACTTCTTAAATCCAAAAATTACATTTCAAAATATTTGTGTAAAGTCAGTGATCTCTCATGACTTACAAAACTATTTTATGATGATGAACAAGATCCTCCTATATTTTGGAGCAAACTAGGATTTCGACCACAAATACCACCATGAATGATTAAAGGTACTCATGTAATATCCTGTTCATCAGTTCCATAAAAATTACATGAGCATTGGTCAGACCAAAAGGCATATAAACATAACCATAATGGCTATAATCACCACTAAAAGTGGTCTTATAAATTTTAGACTCTTTAATTATCAACTGGTGATAACTAGATTGAAGATTGATCTTCATGAAACACTCAACCCTTTCAATTGGTCAAATAGTTCATCAATCTATGGAAACATATATTTGTTATTTACCATAAATCTATTTATTTTTTGGTAATCAACATAAAGGTGAAATGTCCCATTAGATTTTTTTGTAAAGAGAACAGGTGCCACCCAAGGTGACACACTCAGGCGTGTAAAACCTTTTTCTAGAAATTCATCCAATTGAGATTTCAACTTTTTTATTTCATTTGGTTCTATAGGAAGGAATAAAAACTGGCTGAGTATCAGGAAATAAATCAATAAAAGAAAAATGTCATGAAAAACTATGAAAAATAGAGGGAGATCATTACTCAAATATTATTTCTCCAGGTAAAAATAAAATATTGATATTAACCTAGCCAAATCTAGAAAAGGAGGCCCAACTCGACATGACTTTGGATCCCATTCTCCCTAAAAAACACAACACACCCCATCAGGTGCAGTATAAAAGAGACACAATAGATAATAGTCAATCTAGGACTTATGATAAATCATCTAATCTATACCAAAGATGACATAAAGAGGTTTAATATTGAGAAAATAAAAATTATAGGTGATCTTAAACTCTTATAAAGATTAAACACAAGCAGGGCACTGAAGACTCTACTCTCTATTCATTATGCAGGGCATATTAGTATCTATCACATAAGACAAAATCTCATTAGGAAGGTTTAGAAAGTTCATAATATGAGTTGATATGAATGAGTATGATGAATTAATATCAAATAAATTAGTCACTAAAGATGAAGCTATAGTGATTGTACCTATCACTGTCACTAGACTTACATCAGCTTCCTCTGAAGTCTCTTCCTCTCCATAAAGAAGCTTCGTTCTAGATGCCTATAACTACAGCCCCTAAGTTCCTAAAGAATATGATTACATCACAAAATTTTTAGGTGATTCTGATCCTATTCTACTAAATGGAGAGAAAAATAGATGTCAGAACTTATGTAGGTGTCCTGAATAGCCATAAGAACTATAGATCTTAGGTGCCTCAGTACAAACCCATTTTGAATGCCCATCCTTTCACACTAAAAGTAAGTAAAATGGCCTCTTCTAGGAATTGCAGGAGGCCTGGATGATGAATTCTATCTAAAATAACCTTTTAACTCATCACAAATAATTTTTTTTCACTTTAAAAGAACTCCCAGAACCACCACTAGAAGAAAAAGGAACTCCCATCAACCTTGACATACCAACCTGGTCAAACCCAGCCATCGACACTCCATCCAACACATGATCATAAGATGTGGTATTCAGCATGAAGTATAGAGATAAAATTTCAACATGAATACATATCTCAAAAATGTGATCCCAAATTTTCTTATTTTTTACCACCTCAGGAGAAAAATTTACAAGCTCAGAAAAATGGATCACATTTTGTGTCATGGTCATGTCATGCTATTGGTGGCTGAGAAACTCCAGGGATTTCTCCAAGAAAATTTTATCTGGCTAAAACTGATCAGTGAAAATAACTCTAAAGTATTTAAACTCTAATCCCTTATGTTTCTTTTCCATCACCATTGAATCCCACTATCTTATTCTAGGTCCTTCCATCTTGAAGGTAATATACTCCACATTAATCAAATCAGAAGTTTACAAGAAATCAAAAAGAAGATATATATTTTTTATCCAATACTCAAACATTTTAGGATCATTATATTATTGTAAATATTTTAGTTTATAGAAAAAAACTCTTGAGAATGATTATGATATTATTTCCTTTGAGTTTCCACTAATGGGGCCTAGACAAGAATAGGTGTGAGTACCTGTCCCAGAGCTTGGACAACACGCACCACTATCTCAAAAAAATTCTAGTCCATTGGAGGATTCACCTACTATGGTTTACCATAAGCTTCCCATTTTTCCTTATTCAAATGTCTTCTTAGAGGCATGATGCTAAAAATTATTAACAGACAACACTTGAAAGCATCGAAAAGGATACACAAATAAAAAACTCAAAGAAGAGATACATGAATATCTATTACATCAGAAGGAATTCAAGATTAGGGTTTCAACATGATCATATCAATGGTAGGGAAAATACTAGGTTTAGATCAATTTATACCTCAAATATGTCTTTCCCAAACACCTATCATGACTTAAGGCTTTCTACCATGAGAGCAGGCTAAGAACTCGCTCATAACTACCTCCTATGTCCCCAAAATCCTACCTCCTGTCTACCAGGACTACTCTGACTATATACCAACATCAAGAAAAGATGCATAACCTATGGTCATTGATACCACTATGTCACAAACCAACCCACATACCATAGTACACTGATACCCAATCCCGTCCTGACATAGCCCAAAGTGTGTTTTCATTCCTTATGGGTTAGAAACTAGCACATGACATCATAAAATAGATAAAAAGGTAATGAATTTTTCCTCATAAATTTGAAAGGTAAATATTACAAGTCATTATGCCAACACTCCTCAAGGAGAAAGTACCTAAAACAAATAAGTAAAACAATACCCAAATGAAATATCATAAAAAGGCATAACATATTCTAAGATAAAGATCAAAGATAAACCCATGTAATAGGTGGATACCATCTCCATCAATAACCTCCATAACTCAAGATACCACAAATCAAGTACACATGCCTCCTCCAAGAGGTTCTTTCCATTCTCTTGGACTTGGCATAAGACAATTTAAAAATTCTTGAAGGAAAAGGTAGGGTGTGATCTAAACAGACCAGTAGGGTCTCACTAACTATTCCATAATAAATTCCATAATAATAAACCATTTAGGCATTCAATTTAAGTAAAAGAAGGTGTGGAATAACATTTATATGTTTTAAAACAAAAAATTATTTTAAATAAAAAGATGGTAGATATATGAAAACATGACTAAATGAACATTTTATATAAAACATTTAAATAGAAAAATTAACATGAACAAAACAACTCAATAATCGATGACATACAATAACCAAGTGAAAATCAAGAAACATGTTTCATAAGACCTGTATTTAGTTATTTCTAGGCTATAGGATCCTCACAAAATTCAATCAATGATCACAACTCAAGTGTGCACACATCCCTTGGCCTATGTCAATGGGAAAACAACCCATCAAAGGAAAATCATTATGAAATAAGTTTTTGTTAGAGTTTTCATTTTAAATCCATTATAAGAGAGTTAGAGTCCTAGCGCATTTTTCCTAATCACCCATCAACTACCTAAAATTATATGTTCTTCAATAAATAAATAAATAAATCAATCATGGGAAAATCATTCCTTTCAAATCAATTCATAATTCATAATCCAAATGACTAATTTTAGATTCAACATGCCATTTTTTAATTTTACAAACCAAAACAGTGGTTTTCACTAATTTCATGACTTTTAAATCAGTTTTCATTTAAATTTTTTTCTTAGAATCAAGGAAAATTATTTTACCAAAACTATTTCCATCAAAATCCCCATTTTCTAAAAAATCATTGAATATCTAAAAAGTACCAAAAAACAGAGATTTAATTCCCAAATGTATTACCTTGAAATTAATAATTAAATTGGTTTTAAATAAGAATTGAATAAAGAAATAAATTAAGGTTTCAATTGTAAGGAAGAAGAATTATAGAACCATATACATTTATCAATAATTAAGAATAATCCATCATTGGAAATTCCAATGGATAATGAAGGTGAGGAACATATAGAAGGAATAAATAGAAACACAATCCATACAAATGTATCCAAACCACTTTTAATATGAGTATTCGTCACACTCAAAGGATATATGATAAGAAAATTGGGGAAATAAAACAATAGGAAGATCACTTATTATAGAAGAATCAAATGCATCCACCAAAGCTGTAATTTGAGAAGAATAGATTTTGGAGGAGCCAAAATACCTATTAGAAGACTTCAAGAGAAAAAAGATCAAATGATGATCATGTAGGATAATATGGGATTTAAAATGACTTTGAGAATTTAAGACTGGGAAATATAAAACCATATTACAACCACCCATGTACATGGTGTAGTCCTGTTGAAAACATCCAGGTCATGATGTATCTACCCGAAACCACACTGCAACCACTATATGCAAATTGGACTCTAAAAACTACAACATAAATCCAATTTACATGGTATAAGGATACAAAAAATCCAATACTCCATACCGTAAGTGTGTCTAAATTGAAAAAACCAAACAAATCCTCCCCCTCAGACCCTTACACTACAACATCCTTCACCACACTATAGCCCTGTTTGAAATAAAAGTGGCTCTGAAATTGGATACATTATAGGTTCAAACCCCTATTCATAATTGTGAATCCCCTAAACCATCCATTTCATAGCCCCATGATCCCATGATGAAACTTACTACTTAAGTTTACAAAAATATCAAAACACCCTCAAAATACTTGAAACACGCCCAAAAAATAGAAGGAATTGAACACAAGGTATGGGTAACTAAAAGTGATAATAAAATGTTATATGTAGAACCATGAGATGATCAAGAAATAAAATCCTTTTGCTTATATTGATGACCTGTTTGACTAGTTGAGGGGAGCCAAATAGTTCTCTAAGTTCACCTTGAGGTTAAGCTACCATTAACTACTTGGGAGGCCATTTGATGTTTTTATTACTAATTTTAGGATAAGGTACAACTAATACGAGTATATTGTGATGTATTTTGGTTTTATGATTTTTCTATTAGTATTTATGAATCCAATGAACATTGTCTTCCATCTTTATTTGGACTTGTTTTTAGTGGCATTCATCAGTGATATTTTAGTATACTCTCAATCGTGGGAGGACTATTATTGACATTTGGAGATCATTCAGAGCACACTAATAGATAATTGTATATATGAAAAGTTACTAAAGTGTCAGTTTTAGATCAATGGTGTGTGATTCTTAGGGAATATAATATCAGATAATTTCATATTAGTGTATCCTGAAAAGGTTCAGGTTAAGAATTCTTAAGACCTATTGAAGAATTTTTTTGAGATTCATAGCTTCTTAGGATTGTTAGACTAATACATGAGACACATTCAAGATTTATCTATATTTATAGTTATATTGAAAATCCTGACCAATAAAGGGATAAAGTTTATATGGTCTGATTCATGGGAGATATCCATCAATGTTCTAAATGAAAAGTTAAAATTTGTGCTAGTTTTGACATTTCCATATCTGGGTAAGGAGTACACCCAATATTGTAATGCATTAGGGGTTGGTTTGGGATCCATTCAAATGTTGAATTAGTTTTTTGTTTCTTATAGATCCCAAAATGTAAGGATTCACATGTGGAATAATTTGACTCATGATTTAGAGTTGGTAGTAGTAGTGAACACTTTAATATGTTGGCATCACAATATTCTAGGAAAGAGGTTCATCATATACACAAACTATAAGATACTAATGCATATATTCATTTACTAGTACTTGAACCTTCATAAGATGAGTTTTTTGAGTATCTTCATTCATTAAACTTTGATATGACACATACCCGTAGGAAGGGGAACATTGTTTCTTATGTGACAAGTAAGAAGACATAGATGTAGGTGGCTAGAAATGAGTAGTTGATGTGGAGTATTTTTGATGAGATATGCCCTGATGTATAAGAGTATCAAGTAAAAGAGACCCCGAAATCTCTGAGTATCACATCATTATTTATTAGGAGATTGAAGGAAATTTATTTGTCTAAATTTTGTTTCCTAGTGATAAGTGATAATATATATGGTGGGAAACTACCACTTGATTGGTATCTTGATACCTATGATTTTCTTTGTATCCATGGTTGGTTGTGGTCCCTATGAACGTGTGTGAGAAGCTAATGCAAGATGAAAATGACTTGAGATGGGTTATTCACCTAGGGATCACAAATATGTACCATGATATTCATAGGCGGTGCAAGTGGCTCGAGATAAATAAAGACATAATAGAGTTTCTCTTACGGTGCTTTACCTATCAATGGGTAAAGATTGAGCACCCATGAACTGCATTATTTCTCCCATAACTAGCTATTTTGAGTGAAAATGGGATCATTTTATCATGTATTTTTTATAAGGTTTCAAAATAATTATGAGGGAAGTGATGTAGTATGGGTTATTATGGGTTGGTTGATGAAGGTTGCACATTTCATACGTATTTGAGAGACTTTCTACACTAACAAGTTGGAAGGGTTGTATAACCATGTGATTTTTCATCTTCATAGTATAACTTGTAGTATCATTCTAGACCACAGTGATCATTTTATGTTTCACTTTTGGTAGGGTCTACAGAAATAATTGGATACACAGGTGCACTTGAGTACTGCTTAGAATCCTCAGACTAATGGGTAGTCTGAGCATACTATCTAGATCATGGAGAAAATTTTGCAAGAATGTGTCTTGAAATTTAATTATTAAAAAGATATTCATCTTTCCTTATTCACGTTTTCCTATAACACCAGTAAGAAGACTTATATTCCAATGGTTCCTTTTGAGGATTTTTATAGTGGGTCATACCAACCACCATGGTATTTTACAGAGGCTGATGAGTAAGTGAATATTGGGGAAAGTATCATGTGATATTTAAGGTAATATCTAGTTGATCTAGAAGATATTATCTACTACCAAGAGTAGGAAACAATCATATTCTAAACAAAGATGATTTCCTCCTTAGTTTGAGGTAGGAAACCCGATTTTCTTGAAATTTTTCCATATTTAGGGAACCATTGTATTCAGAGGTAATGAAAGATGGTGCTCTGGTAGGTGGGGATATTCAAGGTTTCCGGGAGGATCTATACTGTGCCTTATCGTTTAGCACATCCTTGACAGTATAATGTTGTTCACTATTTTTTTCATGTATATCAGCCTAGGACGTAGCATGATGATTCTTGCCATGTGATCAATGTCAAGAATCATGATGTGGATCCAGACACATTGTTTGAGGACCGAAAAAATCAAATTATGGATTATAGTGGGACAACTATTTATAGGAACAAGGTTCATCTGGTATGAGTGTAGCGGTGGCACAAGCATATCTAAGAGGAGACTTAAGAGTTAGAGACAAACATATGAACATAGTTGTAACACCCCAAGGATTTAAAAATAAATTTAATATTGAATGCCTGAAACACTTAGTCACTACAAAACAACACTTTGTAATAACCTATCTAATAAACATAATTTTACGACTTCTGTGATTTGAATTTTAAAAACCTGAAAAATATGGTTGCATTTAAGGTAATATTTAGAGTCTGATAGAATCAACTAAAATTTTGTTGAATATTAGCTTACCCTTATAAATAGTAATTTAAACTTATGAATATTAATGTGAAACTTATGAATAATAACCTCACCCATGAATGTATAAATAAAATTTAGGCACCTTATAAATAAAGTAGCATATTTTATAAATTATTAATTAAGTATTTGTATTTTTGTGAGTGATAAATATTTAATTACAATATTAAATTAATAATTTAATTCATTTTCATAAAATTGGTTTCTAGATAAATATTTTTTTTCCTCTGATTTTAGAATAATTTAATAAGACCTTAATTAGTTTTTTAGTGTATTATAAAATCAAATTTCATTTTAAAACTGTATTTTTCGAGTAAATAATGATTTTAATTAAAAATTAAATTTCTCATATTTATGAAATTATTTTGATAAAATTAATTCCTTTTTTGGATTCTACACATTGAAAAAATGTCTATGGTTAATTTTAGGGATTTGTCTAAAATATTTGAATTATATGTGAATAGTGAAATATGACAATTTACCGTATATATACATTATAGGATAAATTCACTATTCCTTGAATCATGACTGATGTAAGAAACCATAAGTGCTAACTCACATACACATATTACTATTATTGTTCACAATAACAAATATTATTTCTTTTCTTGATGAAAATAATAAAATAATTAATAAGATATTCAAAAATCACTCCTATCCTCCACTATAACCCCCCTCACTCCCTATTATATTCACTAATCTCAAGCCTTTTTTCTTATCTATATTCTACTAAAATATATGCCCAAGATCCTCCCCCATGTCCATAATCCTTTGGTCTCATAAAAATACCAAAAACTCTCCCCTAAAGAGGCTCTCAAAGAAGATATCTTCAAGATGTAAGTTCCTATTTTCATTTATTTTATTTCGAGTTCCTTTCTTTTATTTTTCTTTACTCACCTAATTTCATAAAAATTTTATGATAAATCCAGTACCTTAAATGTACTATAATTTTGTTTTGATAATGGAATAATTCATCAACATATCTCTTTTAGCCTTCTTTTATACTAGAAATGAAAACACTATCCGAGATGTGTTAATTTATCACATTCAAGGATGATGGGTTTTCAATTTCTATTACCATCTTCAATTATGGTCAAGAAACCATTTTTATGGTTTAATTAGATTATAATATATGTATTATTATTTATTTAGTGTTCTTTAATATTTTTTTACATATGATATTAATTTATAAATCAAAATGAGTTTGTTGTGATAAAAAATCACCAATTAACCCAAACAATTATCATTAATGTTTTATAAAATGACTTATCCTTAATCCTAATAAACAAATGAATTTTTTAACCATTTAATATTTTGGATGTTAAAAAATAAAATAAAACATCTATTCTGGACAACCATTCTCATCTTACTTGTTTATCCATACATGTATATAAGTAAACCGGTCTTGAATACCAAGGAAGAAAACGCTCCCAAACAATAAAATTGAACCTCTTAAACCCATCATGAAGGATATGAATGAAGGTAATAAGGCTATAATAAATCAATTAAATAAATAATAGGTTCTATAAATATTAATTAATTAATTTAATTTGGTTATCCAGGACACTAACATCAAGTGCAGAACACCATCAGACATAAGGTAAGGGTTTTCTACTCGATCCTCCATTTTCATTCAGGTTACTCTTATTCTCTACTTACCTCAATTAAATTATTATTTATTAATATTTACCCCTCATAAATTCTGTGCTAATTATATATATATGTTTACCAACCATAATACCACTTTAATTTATGGGGAGTTATATTTTTTAAAAGGATGTTTTAAAAATTCTTCTCGAAATACAAGCCCAATTCAATGGAATTTCTCAAATTCTTACCTATTTTAAAGGGAACTATATAATATTTTTTTAGAAATAATTATTTTTATAAAATCACTAATTTTATTATGCAAATACTATCTCACTTCACTTCTGGTTATATACAAATACTTTTCCAAAATAACTCATCTTTTCAAAGTAAAAGAGTATTTATCTCAAGAATTACTCAATGATTTTATAAGAGTATCTTCATCTATTTCAACAATATTGCTTATTATTATGTATTTTTGGGATTAATATTTAATTATATCATATAAAATATTTAATTTAATGGTTTATGATTAGTTTTAATGTGTATGTTCTATCTTAAAACCATTCACCAATTTACTCTGAATGGTTAGTGTTTATGCTTAATGTTCAAGGAAAGTTATTTACATTTGATATGTTTGTTTCAATATGAATATATATAATTTTTATGTTTATACCCATTAACATGAGGAATTAATTTTACATAGTATTTTATGGGTGGGGATTGATATATCCCCTCGATGCATCGGTAGGTCTCATGAGACAAACTATGATCTTGGCATGAGGCCTTGACAAAATGGTTATTTGTGGTCCTGGCACGAGGCCTTAACGGTATGGTTATGATGTCCAAAATTATCCATTTCATCATTATGAAACTATTAATTGAAATTTCATATGGTTATTCAACAATTATAATACCCATGATTATGCTTTATTATGGAATTATTTATTCATCTATCATTCCTGCCATAATGTGTTCAAGTTTATTTTTAAAGGCATGTGTTTTTAGTTATTCACCATTCCTAATGTTTATATTTATTATATCTTCTGTTTTATTGCATACCCTTAATAAGAATTTTATCTCACCCCTTTCTTATGTTTTAGTTTTCTAGGACATGAAGAGGTATATTATTAATGACATGTAGGGATAACCTAGGAGTTATGGATGTTGTCAAAGGTTTTCTACATTGTATTTCCTTTCAAGTTTTAATGTTGAACTTATTTACGTATTTAGTTTTACAAATATACTAAACTATTCCTTACTTCATGATAAAAATTTATGGTAATCATTCCAATGTAATGAAATAAGGCACCATCTCCAGGAAACTAGGGTTGGGGTCTTTATAATAGTGGTAAATTGTTTTCATCAATGAGGCTTAGTGATGCATGTCGGGGATGAGCTACCCTATGGTGGGGAGGTTATAACACTGTTAAACTATATTAGGTATGAATTCCTTTAAATTTCCACCAAATGCATATATTTTTGTGGTATTATTGAGTGTTTAAGGTGTTGATGGGGAATCAAGGGTCATTATGTGAGCCTGGTTTTAGTGTCCAGACTACTATTATGGGAGGCAGCAAACAATGGGTGTTCTCAGTTCCTTGGTACTGGGTACCTAGTGGGCTCACTAGAGAGGGGGTTTCCCCACTTGATCCATCAATTGGATGGTGTCCCTATAGTGGGTACCCATTGGGGGATTGGGTACTTGGTGACTATGGACCAGGTACCTAGTACCCCCTGACAGTTTTTAATTTTTTATAAATTAATTAATTAATCAATTACATTTTTTATTAAATGAGACTTCTCCTATCATTTTACCCATCCACAACCACAACTCCCCTCTCCCATTCCTCTCTCCCTCTTCTCTACAAAGTACTGAATATCCCTATATTCTTCTCTAATTCAGGCATTGTTGGTCTCAATGAGTTGCCTATTGTAAATATATAACTCATCTTCCCTCTGATCACCATTTCATTTTATATTATATCATTATTTATCGATTATGCCTAATTTCAGGATTCTTGTTAGATTCCTAGATATCTATAGATATGATTCAATTTATCTAATTTTTTTCAATGATTTGGATTAAGTTAGGCTAAGATAGGTGGTTCCTAACATTTACCTAAGGTTTATACATGTTTCCCTACACTATGTGATATGTGGTCTCACCAACTTTGAGAATTTGACCCTAAATTAATATGAATTGTCCATATTGAACTCGTATGAGTAGTACTGTCTAGGGACATGAATGACCCTATAATTATTATTCCTTGAAGTTGTGGTCATTGATGTCATACACATGATTTAATTGGGATCAGAATATACTTGAGGCCCAATAAAGTTTTCCTTGAGTGATATTTTAGTAGGATGGATTTTGTTAGGTGTTAATTAACCTTCATTGAGTGTGGGAATGTATTCCTACCCTAGTGGGGATTCAGTGTTGACACTTAGTAGATATGGAATTATGTTGTACAACCACTTTTGGATTGGGTGACCTAGGTCATGAGTGGAGTACCTAATCCTTTGAATTAATTAAACCCGAGTAGTTAAACCATAGGGTTTTTAAATGTGGTTTGATTTGGGTAGACTATACTAGGTAGTTTATAGAGGTTTTAGATATTTTTAATCGATCTTATTTAAACTATAAATGGTCATTATATTATAATTACTTGATTATTTATATGTGGGTTTTAGAAACATAAGGTTTGAGGCTAATGTAGACCTGGGTCGCCTTTCTTATAGTCTTTCCCTTATCATGCTCAAGATTGAGATTATTTCGTGACATAATCATTATGGATCAGGGACTCCTTTCTTACTATCCTTTATTTGATATATATTTGGATCTATAAGCTAAGGGTTGAGACCAATGTAGTGCCAGGCCACCAACCCAATTTTCACTACCAATATTCCATGGTAAAGATGCCCATGGGGTGAGACCTTAATGATCGGGGTTTATTCTTCCCTTTATTCTAATGAAATTATGTTATAGTCAAGATGATACAGGGTGAGCCCATAGTGATAAGGGATAAAATTTCCCTTTGTTTGATATTGGCTTACCATGATTGATATTCCCTTGGGATGAGGCCTTATAAATTGGGATTATTTTTCCCCTTTGTTAGTTTTTGTGATGATGTTCCATTATATACAATTAACTACATTGATTTTTTTTTGAATTTTTTCAAATAGGGATGAAATTGGATAACAGATCAGTTTCAATTGATGAATATTTTTTCAGTAGTGGACTCATGGGAGTTCTAGGAGTAGACCATACCCCATTTCTTGAGGTTTTTGTGAGGATACATCACTTGGCATATTTTAAATCAATTATGCTTAAGTGGAAAATGTGGAATTAATATTATAAATTTTATTGATATTTATAATTGATTATGGATCATCTTGGATGATTTAGGGATCATGGATTATGAAACTATTTTTTAATTGTTTAGTTAAGGATGGAGTGGACTTGTCCTAAGGGGGTTAACTCTATTGTTGAGGTAGGTGGTCTATAATATCAACCCCTTATATGGTTGTTCATATATTATGTGTATTTTAAGTGTGGGTAAGAAAGAACGAGTGACTAGAGATAGAAGAATGGGTGAGTTCCATTATGTAAGTATTGAATAGTGAATTTGGTTAGCTCTTAAGTGAGTTGTCAAGTGTAATATATTTATTTTTTTATCCCCGATGACTATATTTCCTATACAAGATTCCTAAATAAACTAGGAATGTAACCCAATGAGGGTGTCCATTATTGATAAATTTCTCCAATGACCTAGGTAATTCCTTTTGATATGCGATGCTCACTTGGAGTGGTTGTTAAGGGTGATCCTATGAATTGTTGTGGTAAGGATGCATGGTATGCAATAATTTTGAGCATGAACAAATGTCTTGGAGTGAAACCAACATTAGTTTACTCATATTTAATGGATATATTAATGAATTTTAAGTTTATGAGTGGTTACTGATGTGTTTTAATTATTCTCCATGTTCTATGAAAAATTTGTGCTTGAAGTAAGTGTAAGACACATTGTACGTAGAACTTAATGTGGTGTTTCTTGAGTTATATCTTTTTGTTGTAGACCCTTGTAGGTGCATTATATCCTCCTTTACTTATGGTATGTTCTTTACATGAGATTCAACTTGAGTATTGCCTAGTAATATGGTAATTGGTTTACTTCAAAGTCGATTGTCTTGCTTTATGTGCTTGAGAGGTGTGGGTTGACCACCTTTGAGATTTATGGTTCTAGGTGGAAGTTTCTTAGATATGGGATGTTGATAAAGGGGATGTGAGTGTAAGACCCAACCTTATATTTAATTAATAAGGTTTTAGAGATTATTCCCACCTTATTATAAATTGTTGATGTTGTATTATTTGAGTTGTTTATTATATGATGATATAGTTATTATTTCGAGATGTCAAACCGTAGTGTATTGATGTTGATATGATATGGATCGGGATGCCTAAGGGATGATATTAGTAAAGAAATGATATTTATTTATCATTTTTCTTTATCTTGATATGATCAAGGATCAATATGCCTTTGGGATAAGATATGTATAAATATAGGATACCCTTCCCATTTCTTTTTATATTGATATGAGTAAGAATAAAGATGCCTTAGAGCTATGATTGATGTAGAAATGGGACACCTTTTCCTTTTGTCTTTATATTTTTAAGAGTAGAGATTAAGATGCCTTAGGTATGATATTGGTGTAGTCATGGAGAACCTTTCCCATTTGTCTCTATATTGATATGAGAAATAATTGAGACACTTAAGTGATGAGATTGGTATAGACATGAGCTTCCTTTTCCATTTTTCTTTATATTAATCTGAGTAAGGATTAAGATGTCTTAGGGTTGAGTTTGTTAGTGACGTGGTCCAATTTATATTTTTTATATAGATATGAGCATAGATCAATATTAAATAGGGCTAATATCATTATAAACATGGATCACCTTTCCTATTTTTCATTATATGTATATGAGTAGGGATCAAGAAGCCTTAGGGACGTGATTGTCATATAAATAGGGTTCCTTTCCCATTTTTCCTTATATTGATGTGAGAAAGGATTGGTATACCTTATGGGTGAGATCATTATAAACATGATCCCTCTTTCCCATTTTTCTTTATATTGATATGACCAGGGATCAAGATACCTTACAGATGAAATTATTATAAACACAGGGTGCCTTTCATATTTATCATTATATTAGCCTGAGTGAGGTTCAAGAGGCCTTTGGGATGAGATCGGTTAAGACATGATATTACATTAACATTTTTATTTATATTATTTTGAAAAGAGGTTCAGATGAACTAGGCACTGGGATCATTATAGTCTTGAGAATGTGCTAATGACACATGATTTTAGAAAATAAATTTCCTTAATTAAATATCATGTGAGTAGCTTCTCATGTACGAAGCACCAAAATAAAATGATCCATGACATATTATGTAAGAAAATTATAAAAATAATAAAATCAATAGTATATAAAAGATAGTAATCAATTTTAAATTCATAAAAATATGATTAAGAACACTTAAATATTAAAAAGTTAATTTTATCAATAAAAGTAGTTTTCTGTATGTATTTTATTTTCATATAAATTTTTTTTTATAAATTTTTGATTTTTAATTTGATAAAAGAGTTATAAATTTTTAATTTTTAATAAAAAAATTATCTTAGTATGAATTTTTAATTTTTTTTGAAAATAGTTGATTTTTAGGTAAAATGTGAAAAATACAGTTTTTACCGAAAATATAAATTTTATTACTTTATAATTATATAAGAAAGACATAGAAGTTTGTAAAACATTTTAATTAATGAAATATGTATTTAAGGATTAAAATAATATATTTTTAAAATACTAATCTTAATTTAAAAAACCTATGTTTTATATTTTATAAACACAAGTAAATTTTCCAATAAAATAAATTGTTTTTGGTCTTTACTTTGGATTAAATATTATTTAAATAAAATTTGGTTTTGGAATGTATTTAAAGCCAAAAATTTTATTTTTTAAAATAAACCAATTTATATAATTATAATCAAATACATGGATACTTTTAACCTACACATAAATTTTTAGCATAAAAATATACTTTTTCTAAAAACTGATTTTTAAGCATTACATGCGCTACTGTTAAAAATAATATTTCTTACACATATAAATTTTATATGATAAAATAGATTTTATATTTGTAATTAGTATGTATAAATTATTTAATAAGTACTATTTTGTTTTTATACATTAAAAGTAAATTATTTAGGGAAAAAATTGTTTCCATGGTAAGACCAAAAATTGTAAAATAAACAATTATAAGACTAAAGAACATAAAAACATGTTGAAAACATATGTTTAAATTTATGGTTGATTTATTCAAGAACTTATATCACAACACTATATTATTATATATTGTCGAGTATTATTTAGAAGTGAAACCTGAACTCTCTTTATGTTAAATTGGAATATTTACAAAAATTCCATCCTCACCACTTATAAAAGGGACCTATCACCACCCCTTCAATACAACTCAAGGAATTAGTTTTCTACCTAAAAATATTACCATTATTATGAATTTATAATCATGTTCCATTTCCTCTAGAATCTGGTCACAAGATATTTTCATAAGATTTATATTTATAAGGAATCCTTCTAGGGAAAAAAAATATTTCAACACAAACAATCCTTTCCCCCTAACTTTTAATAACATTTTCCCTTTTTATTAAGAAAAATGAAAGCATGATTTGTGTGTTATAAGAACTACCACCTCCAAGAACCAACGACTTCTATTTTTCACCACCACCTCTATTTTATTATTATGGATGAAATTAAATTATAAGTGTGATAAATATAATATAATTATGATTATTAATATAAGAATTATAATCCACCTTCTTTCCATTTAATTTTACGAGAAATGAAAACATTAACAATGCAATGTGCGAACTACCACCTCTATGAAGTAACGAATATCATTTTTCATCTAGTTTCATTTTTATTTATTATTATTATTTTAAATATAATTAAACTAATTATAATTATCTAAATAATATCTTTATGATTCTGTAATAATGATATTATTCCAAGATAAACCACATTTATAATAATATTCATACATTAATTTTGGAATGTTCATGTTTGGGTCGGTATAACAACCTACATGAAAAATGATATAAAATAATAACATGGATGAATATAAGAAATAATTAATGATTATATATTAGATGAAATAAACTCATTAATATTAAACTCATTAATTAAGTTTCCACTATCGATTCGTTAAATATCACTGAAACATGTTCATCGCTAAATTCATCTTTAAGGATCATAACCAAAATTCCTATAGAATGAAATTATAACATAATAAATAATTATAAATAATAAATTAAAGTGAATTATATTATATGTTAATGATGAAATTTTGGAGAAGAATGAATAACAACACTAATATTATGAAAATAGATTAAAATAATCAATATTCACAACTGATGTTGAAAATATATAATAACTAGGTAATATAAATATAGAGAAATATTATAAATGAAGTTTATAAAATTTAATATATATGAATAAGGTTTATAAATAAGTGATCAAGATAGTTATTTTTGTTATATAGGAGGTTAGAGTGTGATCAACTAAGTGGGAATTAAAGATAAGGGTTTCATTGACTCAATTTACTATTCATTGGGTCATTATCTTTCTTACTTGAATATAATTTTCATGATTTCATTCATCATGAAATTTCCATATTTTATATGTAATTTCATATTTTTATCTATGGAAACTAATTATCATCATTAATAACCACTTCATTGTTAAATTGTTTTACAAAACAAAAGTATAACATTGGTAAGAATAATTCCCATTCTTACCAATGAATCCTCTCTTACATATCTATGTTTTTCCCATTGACAATGTTTTATTTAATGAAATCCAATTATGTTTTCTATATTATAATCTTCATATTTTTCTTTATATATTTTATGAAATTAAATTATTTCAACATTTCTCCAGTGTGTTTTTTTCGAATGACCTAAAATGATTAATAAATGCATTTAGTTTTATTATTTACCACTCCAGATTTATTAGATTTATTTATTTGTTTATTTTAAAGGATTATTTATTTTTATTTATTTATAATCAGGTTTTTAAAGTTATTCTATTTACCTTTTCAATTTTTCTGAATGTAACTTTCACATTATATTTTATAAAATTATTTAAAGGGTTTTGTGATTTCTTTTTTGTATTTCCACTTTTATTTTTCCTGTAAGGTATACATCTCACGGAGTGATATTTTGATCAACCTATATATTTTAATATTATATGATTAATTTTTAAAAATCATAAATATTTTATCCTATTATTACTTAAGTTCATGTTATGTGATGTTTTTGAAAGGTTTAAGAAACTCATTCTTTTTACATGGGTTCTATAAGATATGATGGTGATTGATTTTCAGTGGAAGACATATATTTGGATGATGATGGGTGGGGTATTATATTAACTTCAAATGAAATGGTTTCAGTTTATATCTCATGATATAGTCAAGCATGGACATAATAAGTTCATTCACACGGACACATGCATAATGATTTAGCTCACATTTCCAGGCGTGGTCATAATGAGTTTGTTCACATTGGCATGGACATAACGAGTTTTCTCTAATTTTTTTTTCATATAATTATACCTTTTTAACATTAACAATTTTTATCAACTTATTCCACATTCACAAGATGCATTTCATTTTCATGATATACAATGTTTTCATTTTACATCTTCTTTTTGAAGTATTCAACATTTTAGGTTGTTCTCACATGTTTTATGATTATTAAAATCTATATTATGAAAATTCATAAATTTTATGCTTAATGATATTTTATGATATTATATTCCTCTATAATGTTTTATGATTATCATATACAGTCTTATGATCTTTTAATAAGATATTTATCCTCTTCTTCATGTCACCTTCATGTTTATGATATGATACATTATGATATGTTTTTCCATTACTAAGTGTTTGAGATCACCCATTTATTATGTTTCCACCCCCAGGTTATGAAGATGCTTATATCATATGAAAATTCTAAAAAAGGGTCCAAAGGAGCATGATTATGGATTAATGTTTTCAAGTGTTGTAAAATAATATGTATTTGTTGATAATCTCTAAGACACTAAACCTTTCAGTCCTTGGGTTATGTTACTATTTATGGGATGTATTATTTAAATCGTAAAATTAATAAATTATTTAAGTTTTGATTATATTGGGTAACTATAAAGATACTACCCCATTTAAATTATGATGTTATAGTGATATGTTAAAATTTATTCCAAAACTAACCAAATTAGGTTCGAGTAAACCACTAGGGTGGTTTCATGAGTTCCCATGATTAGAAAAATGTATGCATATGATAAGTTATAACATAATTTTCATTCATTACATGCATGGACATATATAATGGTTTTTATTTGGGGCACCGTTAGTGTTGTCTTACTGAATTTTGTGCTCACACCCAATGTGGGAACTTTGGTGTACATGAATATATCATAGTTGACATGTATATTTCAGTAATGACCCTAGTATAAGTGGATGAAATACGAATATTGGTAGGAGATGTGGATACTAGTCTGAGGTAATTTCAAGAACCAAGGTTTGGTCTTATTTTTAATTATTCATTTTAATTTTTTACTATATATAGTTATCCCATTTGGAGAGTATTATTTATTGGATGGTGATCTACTTTCATGAGAAACATTTTTTATAGAATTTTGATTTCATTCATGGTTAGAATTCCAAAGTAAAACCATTGGATATACTCTAATGTTTATATGTTGTATAGATTCTCAATTATTTACCCATTAATTCTTGTTTTGATACTAAGGGTATAAATCCCCATGTGGTATTATCATATACTCATTACTAGTTGAAAGCCACTTCCATATATGGAGGCATGCCCGAGGTCACGTGACACTCAAACTCGGATCAAATGTCGATGGTCGAGTCAAAGATGCTACAAAGTGGTATTATAGATTGTTTTCTTTTTATTAATATTTGGGATGTGATAGATAATAGATAACACTGGTCAGAACTTGGGATGGAAGTTGTGCATGTGCTTATTCAATACCTACATGTGTAGAAGTCCAAGTTACTAGGGAGTTGAGATTGTTTTTCTTTTTATTGTTGTTATAGTTGAGCTTTTTGATTTGTTCCAAGTATGATTTTTTAGATTCATTAATTTATGGTTTTTCTCTTGGATTGAGTGATGGACATAAGTAATAGAGGCATTATATTTTAGTATTTTATATGTACATATTTTATTGTACAACATTAATGGATCTAAGGAATATTTCATTCTTAGTTAAAGGGAATATCATAATTAATGTTATAGTGATAATATACCAGTGTCTATTCTAGTTGTATTGAATGAATTGACTATATAATTTTGTATTAATCATTTCAGGAAATTTACTTATCATTTTATTATTTATTTGGGAATAAAAAAGATAATTATTATCATTTAGGAATCTTCTATGTCATCCATTATCAATTTAAACATTTCATATGATGAAATTCATGAGAGTTGTTTTGAAAAAAGATTATGAACTATTTATAATTAAAGGTTTTGCATGATTTTTTGTAACCTTCAATTAAATGTTTTGGAAGGATTAAGAGTGTACCAAGATCTATTTAAGGAGGTTTACTGATTCCTTTTATCATATCTTCCATAAATATTTAATTCTCATTCCTTAAATCTCATGAGATACTAGCATACCTTGGAAGGAAGGTCAATCCCACTCAAGTATTCAGTGATTTAGTTCAATCTATGGATAGAACAAAAAGTAGGGAGTATATTGGATTCATCTAAGGGATATTTATCAATCCCTTGTGATTGAATATTGTTGCATTAACTCTTCCGTGAAAGGCAGACACGTTCTTCATTTTATGTATATACTTTTTTTTGTTTCAGGCATGGTTATCATGATAATTTTAGGGTTTTAATGTATTCTAATGAATTGAATAAGTGAAATTTCCTCCTTATAACCCATTTAATAGCATCAAAACTTAACTACGTTGTTTGATTCTTGAAATCGTGGTTACAAATGATGAAATAAGCTATCATTTTTATAATGTATTGGATATTATGAAAAATGATATAGAAATTTGACTACGGACAGTTATATGATATATGATATCGTAATATGTGAATGGATCATCATGTATGATTTGGGATATCATATCCAACTTTACCCTCCACCTTGGTGATGTCTCGACCAAATAAAAAGTAATATGTATTGGCTATATCTAGTACTCCACTTTTTAGGGCCCACCATATCTCTAAAAGAAATGTTTTTTTGTGATTAGAACTCCCATTTAAAGTGTTCCAGAGACGAATCAACTACCTATGCTCCCTGATCAAAACTCAGAATAACCCACACTATTCTCAACCTAAGATGATTATCTGACCACTTACCAAACTCCTTTAGCTACTACAGATAACCTGATTTCATTTAAACCTCTAACTATTCCTTCTAATCACCTCCACACATAGGAGTTTCATATGGTGAATGCCTTAGTGGAACCATGTCTCCACCCACTATATGCTTTGATAGAGGCTGACTAGGTGGAATATCATTGAAAATCCAAATTTCATATTCAACATAAATATAAAATGTAACAACTCCATTTTTTAGTTAAATAATTTGGAACATTTAATTTATATTCTCGGAGTAAGGCATAGAGTTGCCTTGGTTTTTTTGGCTCTGTGATGGTTTTTGAAATCTTAATTTTGGGTTTTATTATTTTTCTACCCTAAATGGGAACACCAAAACCTGGTGAAAGTCATGGTGGACATGGTATAAAATGTGAAATTGGGAAATGTCTTGGAAAATACATGGTGTTCAGAGGAGGATTCTATTGACCATAGCCTAGGTGGCCTCACTATGATCGTTTTGTAGTCCGTGGTGAGAGAAAGGTACTTCTCCTTTGGGTGCATGATGTAGCAAAAACTGTTTTAGGTTGTGTGTGTCAAGAACACCATACCCAAGTCTAGGGTAAAATGGAGGGCATGGTAGTGGTCAATGATGAGCTATTTTTTGTGCATACATTTTTAATTTTTAATTCATAAATATCATATATTTTTTAATTAAGAATACCCATTATTTAATTAAGAAAAATTGTTTTTGGGTATTTTTATTTTAGAATGAAAATTTTGAGAAATAAATAAAAAGAAATAAAAATGCATGTTTTATAATGTCTTATATTTCATAAGTGTGTTGTGTTTGTTGTGTAGGAGAAATGAAAAAGGATAAAACTTAGTAAAAAAATAGCCCAAAACTGGAAAACCCTCATTCAAGGAGGGAAAGCCACATAGCAGGCTCTGGAAGGTCCCTCTAGCCAATCCCATCCTGAGGAAGTCTATGTTTTTTGGGAAAGCCCTTGTGCAAGTAAGTGTAGGCACATGAGCATCTGCATATGAGGGAGTGAGCACTAACGTGTGGATTTCAGTTGCACACAATGCTGGGAGGAGAGAATTAATTAAAAAGTATATACTTGAACGAAAATAACTAACTTTAAAACATAGTAGAGTGGTGATTAAGGTATATCTAGAAAGAAAGGTCTACAAATTGTTTTTGAATGTTTAGAAAAATTCTAAATGAATAAAACTAGAAGATTGATTTTTTCTTTCAGTTTCAGAGATAAGAGATGAACATACCAATCTAATATAAATCTATATTAATTAGTTTAGTTTAAAAGGAGATGTGATTTATATTAGATGCTATCATAGTTGAACCTTAGAAAGCCTCCTCTTAGAGTACTCATTCTCCACTTTATAAATGCCCCTTTCCCCTCTTGGATACCTAGTTTAATTTATTGGTAGGTGTTCAAAATAACATTTAAACATAGTTATCCCTAACTCATGAATTTTTTGTTCCATTAAAGGGATAACAAGTAGATGTATTTTAATTACATACTCTTCTCTCATAGTATTGGCTGTGCATGAGAAATGGGGTAAGATTGAGATGATAATTAATGGAAATACATAACTCATTATAAAAATGAATCACACACACTTTCCCAAACTAAGAATAATACCCATTCATTACATCACTTGGTACATATAATATTTACCCCATCATTCTATTCATGCAGGGATAGGAAAAATAAAAAGGAAAGACCTACAGTGGTAGTACACTATAATAGAATCCTATGGTCTAGTCTCTCTAGTCATCTGATTCTAGTCCAAGTTGATTTCCCCTTATATATATGACTCCTATTATTTTTATTCTCTATATATTTTATTCTTTTTCTAAAATTTTGAAATATCTCTTCTTCCAATGGTAATTTTTCTCTCAATACTTGACATAGTCCCTTCTCTCATCTTCACGAGGGTTTCATTAAATTTCTTGAAGGTTGGATGGGTATTCCTTGTTTAAGGTAGTGTTTAAACCTATTTATGTAAAAAACCTTCCATGAGCTAGTTTCTCTTTATTTATTCCTCAAAGATCAGCCTAAAATCATGGAAAGCCCAAAATATTTGGGTAATTTAATTTTTATAAGCATAAAACCCTATGATATAGAGATTTTACCCTTGACTTGACTCAATTTTCACGGTCGTGTCATATTCTCTTGTCCATGATACATCCACATCATTCCCAAAACCTTTGGTTATTCCATTTTCACACCCACCATGGTGGAACCAAAAGCTTACACATCAACTATCTTCTTAAAAATTTCTACTATTTAGACCATGACACAATAGTTTGGATGATGCCATTATTCCATCATTATAACAACACAGTCTTAACATACATAGAAATTACATCAATTTTTCAGAATACGTAATACATTACACAAACAGAATCTAAAATATAATATTAGTTTAGTTCCCTTAGAAACTTGGAAAATAATTCTAACTCTGTGAAAGCTCTTAAATGTTTCCCATAAAGATCTCCCCATTTAGTAATTCTACATAAAAACATTTCTTCACAACTTGGGGAAAGGAAACATAAGAAAATAGTGATCTATAATGCCCAGTGATGGAAAATAAAAGAAATATGTATGTATAACATGAACATAAGGGTATGAGAACATGATCATATGATTTAGAGATCATACCCTACATATCAAATATCATAAACATGAATCATGGCATAAATATTAGCAGTTCATAAGACATGAATCATAAGATAATTAGGAACATAAGTCGTGAAATCATATCATATGAATAAGACATGGAATTGTGGAATGCACATCAATATATAACACTGTGAACATGTATAAGTAGAAACATGTTCACTTATTAATTTAATTACATGAAATAAATCCCTCACATACACTTATGGACATGAAACCAGTTCCACTAATAATGTTGTGAACATGCAATCAGGTTCACTCATAACATTGTGAACATGTAATCAGGTTCACACATAACTTATGGATAAGAAAACAAGTCCATTAATAACATTTGGAACATGTAATCAGGTTCGTACATAACTTATGAACACATAATAAGGTTCACTAATAACATTATGAACATGTAATCAGGTTCACTCATAAACTTATGGACATGCAACCCAGTCCATGCATAAAATTATGAACATGCAATTTTCTTCACACATAACATTTATACTCATGAGTCATCTATAATTATCCAATTCATTGGAGAGAGATATAAGTCCCACCCATCATATAATAACTTATACATACATGTTCTTCAAGATAATAAAACTTTTATCATATCAACACCCACAAAAAGAGATCATTTCATAACCCATGAAATGAAATGGGTATCATAAACATTTAATCATATCATAAAATATGGAAAATATATATTTTTCATTATAATTTCATTATAGAATAACCCATGAAAGTAAATGAGTTTCATAATAATTTGTCATGGTATATCTCATTGAATAGAAATGATTCTCATAAGCATATAACCCATGGATGAGGAACATGTTTCATAAACATATAACTCATGGAAGAGGAACATGTTTCATAAACATATAACCCATGAAAGAGAAACAAGTTCTCATAAATTTCATTCCATAAAAACAAAAACCATTTTGAGAAATAATATAAATTAAACCTTTGGATCATTTCCAAGAAAGACATAAGTAACATCAGCAAATGTCTTCTTATGTGGAAAATAATATTACAATATCCTTTAAAAACATTTCTTGAGGAAAATATCATTTCTTCATTTAAAAAGTCTTTTTAAAACATATTACCTTTTAAAAACCTTTTTCCTTGAAAATACTCTGAAAATTTTAAAAGAATCTTTGAAATCATTGAAATCATTTTCTTTGAAAACAACCTTTTTGAATATTTAGAAAGGATATTTTTAAAATAATTTAAAACTCTTTTTAAACATATAACATTTTTCAAAACCTTTTTCTTTGAAAACCATTTTAAAACAACAAATTAAAAGAATATTAGGAAAAAATTATATTTTAAATAAAAATAACTTATAGTATTGTAAAGAAAGTTTCAAGGGATTGACATTCACGATTGTGGGTAAATCTGTACATGGAAAGCCTTCCTTTTGCAGCGTAAAAAGTTTAGAACAGTGCCTCGACCAGAAAATGATAAGAATATTCCTTTAAAAAAAATTTTATTAAAAAGAAAAATATGGTTAAAATTTTTATTTAAATATCATAGGAGAATATTATAATATTCTTGGGAATGTTTTAGAAAATATGTTTTTGAAGGAACATAGATTTCCAACTGAAGAGAGTGGTAAATTTGTACTTTCTTAAAAACACTTTCTTGATCATATTATGTACCAAATAGTGAAAAATGGTACTATTAATTAGATATAACTTAATAAATAAAATTTAAGAAAAGTCATGAGATTTATTCAGATATGGATCATAATATTTCATTAATGGGAATATATTCATTAACGATCTCTATAAATGTGGAGATTGTAGCTATAAACTGTTACCAATTTGGTAACTTTGAATCACAATAAAATGGAAATAATAACATTATATGAAGATTAAAAAATCATGAAAATAATTATATTCATGATATAACATGTCAAAGATAGTATATAAACCTCATGAAAAAATATAGGTGCATAAAATGTGTCTCAAAAGAAGGAAAATTGAGCCAAAATTACTTTACATATTTGGTAACTTTTAAAACATAAACCCCATGAATGTAATATCATAAAATGGATATGTAAAAAAAATAAATTTATATAAAAGAATAATATAATTCATTCATGGTAATTTTACACACCACACAAAATAAATAAGTGGTGAATTTGGCATGAATCTCATGAAAATAGAAATTGAGATGAAATTCCTTTACCTTATGTATTGACTCTATTCCTACTCATAAAAACCTCTTATATAATAAATATAATCTTATTATACATATTTTATAGAATAATATTATTATATCTAATACTATATATGGTTTTATTATGACTTTATTTTACCCTCTTGTTAATAATTCCATGTTAAGATCTCGCTTCGGGTAAATCCTCTTTGTTTTTATCTTGTATCTTAATTTGTTATATTTTTTGTTCTCATACATATATCATGATTTATAGAATGTAAAATATGATATAAATATAATTTATATTTAGTATAAATGTATTTATAATAATCTATATAATATAGGAATATGAAAGGTAATAAACCATTCTTGGAAATGATAGGTCGTACGTATGTGAACGAATCACATCGCTTTGAGAAGGCGGTAGTCCACACTTCCTCAAAAAAAATTATCATAATTACACAAGATGTAAAGTATAAAGGTATGTTTTATAAAAGAATTAGATAAACATTAAGACATAATAAATATAATTTATATTATATATAAATAGTTTTCTATCATAATTCTCTTCCATGGAATGGGGTAAATGAAAAATGAACATTCATCGTTTCGTGAGGCTGTAGTTCGCTATACACATAAATAGTATTTTCATTACCCATTAGATGGAATTATTTGTAAGTGTAGATTAAAAAATAATATAAAACACATAATTATATTTAGGATACTGTTTCTATTATATAATCATGGAATAAGAATATTTTAGTTGGTGTAGAATGAAAATAAAATGAAGGAGTTTGAGAAAGGATGTTACCTCTTCCTTGGGTAACTCTTCTTGGTTTGCACCAAATAGCTTCCATGGTTGGATTTATTCCCAAATGGAGGCTTCAATGAGTAAGTGTGGGATATTGGAAAGTATATTTGGTATATATTTTCAAAACATAAGAGGTTTTATAGGTGTGAATAAGGGGGACATGTGGAGGACTTTTATAAGGGAGGGAGATGACACACTTGAAATTTTTGAAAATAAGTTAGGTTTATCCACGTTTTTAACTAAAAAAAGTATTAAAAACCCATCCAAACACAATAATGGAAGGTTTATGGCCGAAATATCTCAATCCAATGGGTTTTTCACAAGTTCAGAGGTCATTTAGGCCCTTAAGTTTAAGGTTTATCCCTTGTTAAGCTTAATTTTACCTTAATCGCTGTAATTAATCTTAATCACTTTCATAAGAATTTTTGAAATTTTTTTTTGAAATTATTATACTATAAATATCATACTGATTACAAATTTTTATGTCCATTTTTTTAAATTCAATTCATATAAGTGAAAAAATTAAGTTTAATGTTAATCCCGCAGACGTGATGAGAAATTGGGGTTTTAAAATGAGAATATTAAAAAACTCCATTAATTTTTATATCTAAATTTAAAATAAAAATGTATAAAATGAGATAAATTGTATTATTAGATTTATAATTTATCTATTTTGATTTTAAAACCTACTTAAAAAATAATTTAACTATATAAATAAATTAGAAAAAAATCTGTTATTAATTAAAATTCTGTATTTTTCACTATTCGTCAAAAAATGAGGTTTATTAGAAAAATCCGAAAAATTCACCCTAAGATAATTTAGACATTTTAAATTCAAAATTTAATTATATTTTATAAAATTCAATTTCTACAAGTTTATAAAATTAATTTTATTTTTTTTCACAGATGGACATGAAAGAAACAGTTCATTTGAGAAAATATTATTTTTAAACATATAAATACTTTACCAAAAATTTTAATTTTTATTATTATTGTTTTGATTTAATTATATAAAAACATTATAAATAATTTCTTAAAATTATTTATTACTATTCATATTACTATGTTCAATGGCTTGGTTATAATTATCTTGTTTAAATAATTATAACAGTAAAATTATGTTTTGTAGAAACTTAGTATTATATGTAATGGATGCCATGTCAGTGTTGCATGTAGCACAAGACAATTTAGTGTTTCTTTTAGCACAATACAAGTTAGTGTTGCGTGTATCACAAGATAAGTTAGTACTGTGTGTATATAATTTTTTACTTAGTTCAATACAAAACATCAATGAAAAATTATCTAGAAAAAAAGATCATAAAAAATCAGGGTGTTACATTCTACCCCCCTTAAAATGAATTCTCCCTTGAAATTTATCTATGTTATTAAAGGATTAATACTTGAATGTTATTTCAATATAAACCCACATTTTAAAAATTAATACTTAAACTTCCTTTAGAAAATCAATCTTAGAAACTTAATGGTTACCCAAAGTAATATATAACTAGGTTTCCACATAGGAGAACATAGGTTGGGAGTAAAGATTGGACATGGAGGAAAAGAATTCATATTAATAGTGAGTTATTGAGGTAATCAATTACAAACAAGTGAATTATAAATGAAAATATTAGGTCCTCCAAGTCATAAATATATGATGATTTAAAAGGCCATCAGTTCAACAAAAATTAAGGTATTAGGGAAATATTTTTTTGATAATTTTTCTATTGTTGAGTTATTATTTTATTGACCAAGAATATAAGGAAATACACTCACGTGATATATTTATATAAAAAAATTTCATTATTTGGTTTTAATTTTATCAATTTCTAATTCATCCATTACTTCAAGAAATGGATGTCTAGAAATTAAATTTGATGCATGAAGCACTAAAATAAACTTTTAGCATATCTTAAGGCCCATAAAAGAATGAATAGTCTAACAATTTATCTCTAACTATTCTTCAAAATCAATATGGTTAATTCACTAAAATTTAAAATTTAAAAAGTAATAACACTAGTTCATCATTAAAATTTATTCATCAAAAATAATTACACATTAACTAGGACATCGTATAGGCTAGTGTTAGGAATGCAGCCCTTATCATCTTTCAGTCATGGGTTCATGTTCCGTGGACTTTCTGGATTTGATTGGTTGTTACCCGGATTATAGTTTTTCCTTTTCTAAAACCATATTAATATAATTAATAAAATAAATATTATGGAAATCCTTGAAATAAGTTTAATAACTAAATATCCTTTTAACTAAGGTTTTCATTACAACCTCAACACATGAATAATTGATTAGAATTTTTACTTAAACTTTCCATAAATGGATAACCTTATAACCCTTCCAAACTATAATTCACCCTTTCTTCCTTAAATATTCTCTTATCTTATACCAAAAACATTTTTCTAGGATACTTGGGTTCATCCATGCACTGATAAATTATTAAATGTGATTTTATTATTACAAAATCTATGTAAATGGATATAATCACATGAAACTTCACTGAAGTATGAATAATAATATTATACTAGGGATTATTCATACAAAATAAAACATGAACTTCCCAACTATTTGGGAACCTATTATCATCATTCACTTCATCTATTGTGATTTTATAAGCTTTCCGTTTGTCATTTTTTCTTATAAGTTTTTGTGACTTATCATCTATATTGGCCCTTGTATTGGGAAATTGATTCACATAATTCCCAAATACTTGCACTTGAAATATTAAGGTGTGGGTGGTTCATTATTTTGAGCTTTCACTCTATTAATTTCATTGAATTTCCCCTTCAAATCACTTCTATATTCTTTTTCTCAATGACCTAACTTCCCATAATTGAAACAAAATCATATCCCTTTTAGGAACTCTCATAATTTAGATTTTCTATAGTTTTTCCACATAAGATTTTGAAACATTTCCTTATCTTTAGGGTTTTTATATTTTTCATTGAACTATATCTTCATTTTCTTGTTAAAATAATAAGATTAATACATAACTCCAACCTCCATTTGAACTTTTATTTCATAACACACAATCTATTTATAGCTACCAAATTATGTTATGGGTGATTCCCATATGCGACTTTGATTTAAGCCATTGAAGAACCTATCAACTTTTCTATTGGGTTGGATGATAATACTGGAATCATACCTCACAAGTCTGGTGAAATTAACTTCATAGGTACCGACACATTCATCATTATTTTTCATAAACTTGAGGAAATACTTCTCCACTTTTGTATGAAGTACTCAAGTAAAGTACTTATTAAAGAATAAGTTATTTAACTCATTCCAATCCATGGATTCAATTTTATTTTTCTCCTCATATTCTTTATTAGAGTCCACCACTAAGCTACTTCACCTTCTAAATGATAAACATCCAGAATGACTTTCTCATGATCTGAACACTAGAGAATAGAGAATATCCCTTTTGTGGTACTTATATAGTGTTCAAAAACAAGTGTATTAAAAGACCTAATAATATAATGTGGATGTTTCCTCCTGGAATAATCAAAAAAATATTATTCCCTCCTTTTCTTGTTTGGAAGATAAGAATGACTCATAGATTGAGAAAGATGTGTGATCATAGCAATGGGGTTTTCCATTCCAGATCCCATACCATTCAGATGCTCAGAAATTAAATCATTGCATTATCTTTCATAGTCACCATTAATGTGGTTCCTTTGGGTTCCAACTATTTACTAAATACAAAAATCATATATTAAGAAACAATTTTCATAGTGTGGAACCACATAATTATGAAAAACCATTTATAGGATTTCTAAATTATGACACCTTTCTTAATATTCTCCACCATAGGTGTATCCTAGGTTATTAAAAACCATATTCTATTTAAATCCTTCATGATGGTTCATGAAGGGTTTGTTAATTACCAAAGCGTATCCCCTGGGAGTGTCAAAAAATTTGTGAAGCAATGTCGATTGTTGTGTAACAGGTTACACTGAGTCAAGTCCAACACATCTTGTTGGAGTTTTTACCCCTAGGTACTTCTATGATAGTTCCAAATACACTTGTATTATCTAGATAGGGATGTATTTCTTGGAAACCACTCATTCTATCCTTTACCAAAATTCCAAGAAATTTTCTTAAACATCAACTCATACTTATACTTATCCTTAGAGATATCCCTAGAAATATCCTTAAAAATATTCCTATGGATCACACTAAAATTTTCTCATCCTAGTTTCGAAATGTTTACTAAACCTTTTCTATGATACCAACTATAATAACCCAGTATTAATGTATATAGAAATTACATAATTTTTGAAGAATACTTCATATAATATATAAATAGATTCCCAAAGACTATATTAGTTTATTGAATTTGGAAACATTGAACACAAATATTTTAACTCAGTGAAAGATCTTAAATGTTCTCACGAAGATCTTCACCCTTAGTAATTATACTTAAAAAACTTTCTTCATAACCTGGGGAAATAAAATATAAGAAAGGAGTGATCTAGAATGATCAGTAAGGGTAAATAAAATAAATACGTAAGCATAACATGAACATAAGTGTATGAGAACATGATCATATCATTAGGAGATCACACCCTGCATATCAAAGATATTAAACATGAATCATGACATAAAGATTAGTAGTTTATAATACATGAATCATAAGATAATAAAGAACATAATCCATGAAATAATAAAATATGAATATCAGATGGAATTGTGGCATACACATAAAAATATAACATCATGAACATGTATATGTAGGAACAGGTTCACTCATTAAGTTAAGGACATGAAATCAGGACCACACATAAACTTATGGACAAGAAACCATATCCACTAATAATGTTGTGAATATGAAATCAGGTTCATGCATCATATTGTGAAGATGTAATCAGGATCATTCATAACTTTTGGACATGAAACCATGTCTGTGCATAACATTTTGAACATGTAATTAGGTTCATTCATAACTTGGGAACACATAATAAGGTTCACTAATAACATTTTGAACATATAATCAGGTTAACACATAGATTATGAACACATAATAAGGCTCACTCATAACATTGTGAACATGTATACATGTTCATTCATAAACTTATGGACATAAAACTGGGTCCACACATAAGATTGTGAACATGTAATTATGTTCACACATAACAATTATAATCACGATTCATCCACTGTTACCTAATTAATTGGAGTGATATTTTGGTCCCAACCATCACATAATCACTCACAAATACATGTGCTACAAGATAATAAAACTTTCATCATATCATAACCCATTAAAAGAGATCATATCATAACCCATGAAATAAAATGGGTATCATAAACATTTAATCATATCATAACCTATGGAAAATATTTAAGTTTCACAATCATTTCATCTTATAATAAGCTATGAATTGAAGTGGGTTTCATAAGAATTTATCATGGGATATCCAGTTTAATAGTAATAGGTTTCATAATCATATAACCCATGGAAGTGGAATGGGTTTCATAAACATATAACCCATGGAATAGGAACGAGTTTCATAAACATATAATCTACGAAACAAAAATGGGGTTTCATAAATGTCATTCCATAAAAAAAGACTATTCAGAGAAAGAATATTAATTAAAACTTTAGATAATTTCCCATAAAGGCATGAATAACATCAACGTATGTCGTCTTAGATGGAAAATAATTTTTATATATAATTTAAAAACTTTTCTTGGGGAAAATATACTTTCTTCTTTGAAAAAGTATTTTTAAAACATAAAACATTTTGAAACCAATTTTGTTTCAAAATAATTTGAAAATATATAAAAGAATATTTGAGATCAATGAAATTGTTTTATTTTAAAACAACATTTTTGAAAATATATAAAGGATGTTATGAAAATCATTTAAAACATTTTTTAAACATAAAACATTTTTTGAAAACCTCTTTCTTTAAAAACCTCTTAAAAAACTAATTTATAGAATATTATGAAAAAATATCTTTCATATAAAAAAATAACTAATAGTATTGTAAAGGATGCTTTAAGGTAATGATGGTCATGTTGGCAGGTAAATTCTTACATGTCAAACATTTCTTTTTCAGCGTAAAACGTTTATAAAAGTTACTCAACATGAAAGTGAATAGAAGATTCCTTTTTTAAAAATCCATATTTTTAAAAGGTAAAACAAGGTTTAAAATTTATTTTAAAGATCATATGATAATTTTATAATATTATTTGAGACCTTTTAGAAAACATGGATTTGAAAGAACATAAATATCCAACCAAAGAGATAGGTAAAGTCAGACTTTCTTAAAAACTCTTTATTGATCATATTATGTACTAAATAGTGAAAAAATGGGAACATTACTTTGATATAACATGAATAACTATAATTTAAGAAACATCATTAGAGTTCTTGGGATAAGGATCATAATATTTGATCATTGGGAACATGATCATTAAGAATGACGATAAATGGGGAGATTATAGCTATACACTATTACCAATTTGGTAAATTTTAATCATAATAAAATGGAAATAATAAAATTAAATAAAGCTTAAAATATCATGAAAATAATTATATTCATGATATAACATGTAAAAAGAATTATATACACCTTATGAAAAAATATAGGTTCATAACATGGCATGTGTCTCAAAGATGGAAAATTGAGACAAAATTACTTTACCAACTTGGAGTCTTTTAAAAAATAAACCCCATGAGAGTAATATCATAAAATGAATATGTAAATACCAATAAATTTAACTAAAATAATAATAGAATGCATACATGGGAAGTGTACACA
Organism: Viscum album; assembly: GCA_963277665.1. Classification (NCBI taxonomy): domain Eukaryota; kingdom Viridiplantae; phylum Streptophyta; class Magnoliopsida; order Santalales; family Viscaceae; genus Viscum; species Viscum album. The sequence goes on along the minus strand of OY728160.1, from coordinate 1,354,598,679 downwards.
CCACACCAAATAAATGAGCGGTGAATAAGGTATGAATCTCACAAAAATAAAAAGTGAGATAAAGTTCCCTTACCTTAGGTCTTGAATATCTGCTTACACATACAAAACTCATGTATAATAAATTTGAGTTTATTTTAAATAATTTAAAGAACCATATTATTCTATCTAATAACATATAATTTTTTTGAATTACTTTATTTTACCTAGTTATTAACAATTCAATGTTAAGGTCTCACTTCGTGAAATATCCGCTTTATTTTTTGCATGTGTCTTAATTTGTTGTATTTTTTGTCCTCATAATTATATAACGATTCCTAGGATATAAAACTTGATATAAATATCATTTATATTCTATATAAATTTATCTATAATAATCTATATAATACAGGAATATGAAATGGAATACACCTTTCATGGTGACGGTAGGCCGTACGCACGAATGAACACTATTTCTATTTTTATTTTTAATATTGAATGAAATAAAGTAAATAAATATATATATATATATAATATCCTTAAAGTATAATTAATATGTTATTTATATCATATAATTTCACTAAACCTATTCTTAATAAATTCCATGTAGTATGTGAATGAATTACAATGCTTTGAGGAGGCGGTAGTCCACACCTCCCCAAATGGAATTATCATATTTACACAAGATGAAAATTATAATGGTATGTGTTATAAAATAATTACAAAAGAAATAATAATTAATAAATATAATATATATCATATATAAGTATATCATAATTCCTAACCATGAAAGGGGTAAAGGAAAAATGAACAATCATCGTTTCATGAGGTGGTAGTTCGTCGTACGCATAAACAGTATGTTCCTTAACCATTAGTTGGAAGTGTGTGTATGTTTAGGTCAAAACAGTAGTATAATAAGATATAAGTATATTTATTATATTTTTTTATTATATAATAATGGAAAAAGGATATTTTAGAGGGTATATAATGAAAATAAAATGAAGAATCTTGAGAAAGGATGTTACCTCTTCTTTGGGTAACTCCACTTGGTTTGCACCAAAGAGCTTCCTTGGTAGTATTTATGTAGAAATAGAGGCTTCAAGGAGGAATTGAGGGACGTTGGTAAGTGTATAGGGTAAATATTGGCTAAACTTATGTGTTTTTAGAGGTGTGAAGAAGGGGGATAGTTGATGAACTTTTTTAAGGGAGTGAAAGGATACACTTGGCATTTTTGAAAACATGTTAGGTGTACCCACGTTTTTACCTAAAATATTATTAAAAAACAAAAAAAAAAACTCAATAATGGAAGGTTTAGGGATTAAATATGTGAATCTGATGGGTTTTGAACAAGTGGATAGGTCATTTGGGACCTTATATTTAAGGTTTATTCCCCTTTTAAGCTTAATTTTACCTTAATTGCTGTAATTAATCTTAATTACTTTCACTAATATTTGTCATAAAAAATTTAATTTGATCTTATTATAAAATAAATATAATACTTATTACTACCATGTATTTCCATTTTTCAAAATTCAATTCACATAAACGAAAAAATTATGTTTAATGCTAATCCCGCAGACGTGCCGAGAAAGCGGGTTTTTAAAGTTAGAATGTTCAAAAATTTCATTAATCTTTTATATATAAATGCAAAATAAAAACAATTCCAATGACCTAAATTGGATTAATACGTGTATAATTGATCTATTGTTACTTTAAAACCAACTTAAATTATAAGTTACTATAAAAATAAATTATACAATAAAGAAGTTTTGAATTAAAATTTAGTATTTTTCACTATTCATCCAAAAAATGAAGTTTCTCTGAAAAATCAATAAAATTCACTCTAAGTTAATTTCAACATTATGAATTAAAAAATTAATTTTATTTCATAAAATTAAATTTATAAATTTTTCTGAAATTAATTTTACAGTATTTCACTAATTTTTTTTTATTAAATCCCCTCCCTTGACATTTCTCCTACACAACACACACAACACACTTAAAAAAATATAACATGTTGTAAAACATTCATTTTTTTTTATTTCCTTTTAACAATAGTAATTATAAAATTTAAATTCCATCCTCACAATCGATTTTTTATTTTATTGAAAAACCACTTTGAGGGTAAGTGGGAACCTATAGAACCATTCCATCATTATCACACCCTCACAAAACACACATTACATAATTAAAATATCAAAATAATAAAACAGAACCAAAACACCCCACCAAGACCACCATCATGAACCTGGTTACAAAATACAAACCATCATCACCAAAACTCATGCAAATCATGTGATCTAACCAAGGAAACTACATCTATTACATTGAGGAAAGTCATGTCTTGTATACACTTCATCGCCACCGTCCAATAACATCGCCATCATCACCGGCATCCACCACCATAATCTAAAAAACAACACCAAAACATCATCACTGTCCATCAACATTGTCATCATAATCGATTGATCATCAAGGACAGAGACAACCAATAGCTAGAAACCATCATCACAACTAAGAAAAATTTTAACACAACACCAAGGAAACAACAAAATAAAACTGAAGCATAAAAATTGAAATCACTCTAACTATGGAAGCACCTTGATACCCTTCGAACATTGAACCAAAAATCCCAAAACCATGTACTTACCACTGTACCAAATCCAACAAGAAGAGACACATAGAAAATTGGGGTCAGAGCAGGTTGAGTAGCCAAGGATATCTTCAACACAGAACTTTCATTGAGAACAAGAATCCTTCTTGAAGACAGTCATTGTCAACATAAAAGTAAGCCAGAGTGCCATCACTAATAAGATGAAAAGGCCAAGAACAAATACCATATAAGAACACCCTAAAAACAGATAAATAAAACAGAATCCAACAAAAAAAATTACAACTCTGGAAGCACATTGAATCCCTTTTAATATTGAACAAAAAATCCCAAAACCATGTAGTTACCTCGGTGCTAGATATAACTAGGGAGTTTCATAGACACTTGGGGTTAGAGCTGGTTGAGAGACCAAGGATCTATTCAGAAAAAAAAATGTTGTCGATCCCATGAATCCATATTTAAATCAATCAGTGACATAAAAAAATAGAACCATAGCACCATCGAAGCCAATTGGGTGGAGCAAAAAAGAAAGGAGGAGGCAAAAAAGGAGGAGGAATTATGAGAACAACACTCGTAGGGATGAGAGGAGGAGAGAGAAGAGAGAGAAAGGGGGGATCTTGCTGGAAGTCTCTGAGTAGGGGGACTGGAGAAGAGGAAATAAGGGGAGGAATACTGGAGAACTCTCACCACGAGAGGGCGATGAGATTGAGGAAGCAGTGGCGCTGGAAAACCCTATCATTAGGGGAGAAACTCGGAGACTCGAGAGACATACCACACCAAAAAATATTATTCTATATTAAAATATTGGCATTTTTAATAAATTAACATAAGATATTTATTAATACAAAATTCAAAATTTATGCACAAAAATGAGCTCATCAAATCCATGATACTTAAACCATGCTTGTCCTCAAGCATAAATCTATAATAATAATTAAAAATGAAACCCGTATTCTACCAATATACAAAATTCAAGATTAATGTAAATGAAAATTGTCAATGGTTGAAAGAAATTTACAAATGTCACATAAAGGAAGTGATTCCAAATCCTCACAAGACACTCTATATTTGATTATCCAAATGAAAAATGATGGGACTTCTCATCTATTCCATTCAAGTCCATTAATTCATCATTATTAACATTCCAAGTTCTAATAAACGTCACCATTTTTTTCTTTTCTCATTACTCATGGTAAAATTTAAATGTGGAGTTTTCCTCATACCTTGAGTATATGAAACAAACTTATAAATTTGATAATGATATAATTTATCCACTCAAAAGAGGAAAATATCACTAGAAATCAAGTGGAATTTGGAATATGGATAAAATTATTATGAGGTTAAGGCATGGTATGAAATTGATGAATAAAACACTATGCTTAAAAAGGAGGTTTATCTCATGGTATTAATCATGATAAACAATGTAAAAGAAATTAAATTCTCCACTTATAAATTAAATCTTACCCACATCTCCAATATCAAAGTAAGGCCATAATCAAATAAATAAATATGAATGAGTTACCCCTCTATTTTTTTCCTTTTCAATTTTTTGAAAATTGATCTAGGATAAGTATCATATCCATCACCTAACCCCAAATGATAAAAATAATTTATCAAGGGATGTTGAATTTTGACCCTCCATAACTTAACCCATATTTTTCATTTTTTTTCATTTTAATCGGGGTAAAAAATAAAAACAATGAAGAAAACACGAACCTTATTCCCAAAATATAGTGAGACACCCATGAAATGATTCTCAATAAAGCATATACTTTTTCCATTAAATGCCTCTCCCCCACAATTAAACTTTGAAAATCATGTCAAAAACTAGACTATAGGTAGGAATGGATAAATTATCATGAAATGTGGCTATTCCTATCAATTTAAATTCATGGTCTATAAGGGATAAAAGTAGGGTTAATGTTAGGTAGGTCTCAATTATAGTGGCTAAATCAAAAAAAATACCTCAATCATTTTTAAATTGAAATTGTATAATCATCATTTTGATGAGTTCATATTCAAATCCTAGTAGGTAATATGGAAAATTTCTCTTAATAAATTTACAAAAAATGATTGAAACAATTATTCTAGAACCTCTTAGGAATAATAGAATTTAAAAAAAAAGTAAATCACTCATGGAATGTGTCTTTCTGGATGTAATATTCCATGCACCTTAATATTCTTAGACCAAATAATATAAAAAAAAGTGAATGTGCAAAAACATTTTAATTAATTTTATGGAATTAAAAGTTAATTCACAACATACTAGCTCTTAAAAATAATTTAATTTAATTAAAAAAATAATTAAAAAAATTAATGTTGCCACACAAAAGTACTTTGGTTATTGTTGTTGAGCTCGAACGTACCTCTTGATGTCATGTGATTGAGGGTAAGAAGGAAGTTACCCAGTTCAAATCTACAAAATGTTGAAGCTGTGATTATTCATTCTCGATGAACCCTATCCCTTTTTTCAATACTAACACCACTATTCCTGTAAAGATTACCTTCTCTATCTTCATGGGCCCGATCCAATGGTTTCTTGACATTCTTTAAAAATCAAAGGGAAAATCACTAACTACCAAAACGTTTTGTATCTATTTGAATTATTATTGGAATACAACCCCTCCATTGTCTCTATATTTTTACACTAACTTCTTACCCTTATTATCCTCTTCTTAAATGTCTTCTTTCATTTTTATATTAGCTACAAAAAATATTCTTTCATAGATCGAAGTATCCTCAACTTATGAAAAAATATCCCCTTTCATCCCATCACTTTTCTCATCCAATTATTTTATCACCTGGTTAATATTGAATTTAAAATCTTGTCCACCAAATATTAAACACAATTCTTCACTTTTTTACATTAATTAGTTCCATTAATATTACTATTAAGGGTCTTACCAAGATGATTGGGGTCTTCTCTTTATCCATTTCCATTATTAGTAAATATTCAAAAAAGTAGAACTTGTCTACCTTGAAAATTAAATCCTCAAGTAGTCCTAATGGATGTATCACTATTTTGTATTCTAGTTAAATCCTAACTCATATTGGATTCATCTCTATTAAGACCATGCTCTTGAATGTTGAATATGATATAAAATTTTCACTAACACCTAAATAATACAAAGCACTACCAAAATCTTCAGAACTGAAATTAACCGGGATAGAAAAACTACTTGGATCAATTTGTTTATTTAGTAGGCTCCTTGATAATATGGATGAAAACTCCCCTGTTAGTGGTATGGTTCCCAATTATTTCTCATGAACTCTACATAGGGGGGAATATTCACAATCACCTCAGGGAATGGTATGTTAATGTGAAATTTTTTGAACATTAATAGAAAATTTCCCCTATTTTCATCAAAATTTACTTGACTTAATAACTATATAAATAGTGGTTATGGGTGGTATAGTAGTGGATCCTCTTCTTGAACACACTTATAAACTTCTTTCCATTTTTTCCTTGTTCTCATAAACTGATTTTCTTACTTATACTTCTTATTGTTTAGCCTATCTTCCAACTATTACAACACCTTCTTGGGTTTCTTTTATGCTTTTCAAGGAGATGTATTTCAAATCACCAGGTCCTAGTACTTGAGTGTCACATTGTTGGACTCCTCTCAACCTTTCCTTCAATTGGTTTGAAATATGCATAACTTGGAATTCCAAGTACCTCATTAACTCTGTTTGGTTTTTTGAGTAATTTTTAAATTCCTAGATAGTTGTTCTTTGGTATTTATAATAGGCTATAAAATCATTGGGTTTATCTCTTGTAGTGCTCATAAAACTTTCTAGGGTCTAATCTAATTAGTTTACTTGATTTTTCAATAATAGCCCTTGGTGCTGAGGTTGAAAACCTTATTGTCTTGTTTGAATCCTTGGACTTATTCTTGATTCAATTGTTGTTGTTGTGGTGGTTTTTGTTACTTCCATCCTTGAACAAAATGTTGATTATTATAATCCAAATAATTGATATCTTCACAAAACATACCTTGGGGATTTTTATTGGTCATAATCATGTCAAGTTTCTTTAACATTACATTCATTTTTATGGAAAGTTAGCTATTTTCTACCATGTTCACTCCTCACACTACATTAACTTGATCTCAATACTACTAAAAATTATCACTAGAAATTTTTCTCGACAATTCATAACCCTTATTTGGTGACTTTTTCACGAGAAAACCTCCAATGGCTACATAAATAATTATAATTTTTCTTTATGATAATACTTTACAAAAGGTCTAAATTAGTAACCATGTTTTGATGACATGATAAGGAAATCATATTATAAAACAAACCTTTCCCATGCACTATATAAATAATCTTAATTTAATTGATAAAAATTTAAAATATTTACCCACAGATCTATTGACATTGAGTGTAGGAAAAACCTTGTCAAAAAATTTCTTATCAAATCTTCCCATGTCATTATCGAGTGTGGAGGTAGTGTCTAGATTCATTATTGTTCCTTTTACTTTAATGAGAATCAGAATAAGCATAATCTCACTACATCAATTTTGAACTTATTTAATTATAATGTGTCACACAATTCCAAAAAACTCACAATGTGATAATTAGGGTCTCCATTTGGAAGCTCAAAAAATTGTATGGAATGGTTGGTAATTTGAAAAATTTCCATCTTGATTCCAAAAGTGTTGATTAGTGATAGGGGGTACTAAAATTATTGGATGGACTCCAACATTCTATGGTCTTACATAATTGATTAGTTCTTACACACTTGGGATCTTTCATTAGAGTTCTTACACTACTCCCTGTACAAATTCTTACACTACACCTTGATGTTACACTACTACAAAAATGGGCAAGAAAAGCGCTACCTTTATCAGCGCTAATCAAAAAGTGCTGATAAAGGATAATCTTTATCAGCGCTATTTAAAAGCGCTGATAAAGGGATGATTTATCAGCACTTTTCTAGCGCTGATAAAGGAAAGGTTTTAACAGCACTAGAAAAGTGCTGATAAATCCCCCCTTTATCAGCGCTTAAATTTTAGCGCTGTTAAAGGTCACCATTAACAGTGCTAAAAAAGCATTGTTAATGGTGACCTTTAACAGCGCTAGAAAAGCGCTGATAAAGCCACCCTTTATCAGCGCTAAAATTTAAGCGCTGATAAATGGGGGATTTATCAGCGCTTTTCTAGCGCTGTTAAAACCTGTCTCTGATTTTATTAAAAGGAGGCTAAAAGTCTCCTCTTTTTTATCGTGCCGTAAGCTCTCGCGGGACTGTACCCTTGGGACTGCTTCCTCCCCCCGATCTTCCCTTTGCGGGACCTCTGCCGTACTCCTTCTCCTTCTTCTCAACCCTCTTCCGCGGATCTTCCTACCTTCTGAACCCTACTCCTCCTCTTCAACGGTTGGCGGCTCCTCCCGTGCACCCCTACTCCGGCGGTCGTGTCTTCCAGGCAGCGCAGAAGGCTCCCTCACCTCTTTGGACTTCCAATTTCTTCACCCAAGGTATGTGGATGCCCTAAATATTGTTTTGTAGTGTAGGTTTTTATGTGGTTGTCATTTATTTGTCGCCTCTGCTTCCCCTCCTCCCTCTTTTCAGACTGAATCAATGTTATTCACTCTACTCCTGGTGATGATTTTTTTTGCATATGTTTTCTCTTATTCGTTCTTCAAATACGCTACTGTTGTGTGTGTTTTTGATTTGATTTTCCTTATGTTAGTAATGTTTATTTCTACTGCATCATGAATTTACTCCACTTTAACTTCAATTGGTTCTGTTACTGGTGTTGATAGTGAGTCACATTAGGGGGGGGGGGGCTGGTTTGCAGGGGGTGTGAGGGGGGCTGGTGTGTGCAGGGGTACGGGATGGGTAGGTTTGGTGTGTGCAGGCAGGGGGAGAGGGGGTTGGCGTGTGTAGGGGGGAGGCTGGGTTTGGTGTGTGCAGGCAGGGGGGAGAGATAGGCTGGGTTGGTTTAGTGTGTGCAGGAAGGGGGAGAGGGGACAAGATGGTTTGCAAGAGGGAGTGGGTAGGGGGCATGAGGGGGGAGGGAGGCCGGTTGGTGGTGCTGCTGGAGGGGGATAGGTCTGGCGTTCTGGTGGGGGGGGGGCTGGCTGGTTTGTAGGGGGCATGCTGGTTTTTAGGGGGGAGTGTGTGTGCAGTGGGGAGGTTGGCTGGCAGGCGCAGGGGTGCAAGGAGGATGGTGGTGCAGGGGTGCAGGGGGGGGGGGGGTCTGGTGTGCAGGCACGGGGGAGAGGGGGGCAGGCTGGTTGGTTTGCAGGGGGAGGGGGAGGCTGGTGTGTGTGTGCAGGGGGAGGGTGCGGGGGTGCAAGGCTACTGCAGGCTGGTGTAGGGGTGCAATGGTGCCATACAGGGGTGGAGGGGTGTTGTGCGGGGGTGTAGGAGGGGGAAGGGGAGGGGGCAGGGAGTGCAGGGGGAGGGGGGCAGGGAGTGCAGGGGGAGAGGGTTGTTTTGTTGTATGGGGTACAGGAGGGGGGAGGCTGGTGTGCCTGGGGGAGGGGGACATAGGGTGCAGGGGGCTGAAATTTTTGTGCAGGGGTGCTGAAATTTTTGTGCGGGGGGGGGGGGGTCTGGGTGTTTTGTGCAGGGGTGTAGGAGGGGGGAGACTGTGCAGGGGGGAGGGGGCAGGGGGAGAGGGGTGTTGTGTTGTACAGGGTACAGGAGGGGGGGGGGGCTGGTGTGCCTGGGGGAGGGGGCAGAGGGTGCAGGGGGAGGGGGCTGAAATTTTTGTGCAGGGGGGCTGGTTTTTTTGTGCAGCAGGCTGGTGCAGTGCAGGGGGTCCATCAGGTTGGGTCTAGGGGGGTTGGGTTTGAGTGGATGGTTCAGGTCCGTTGGGTTGGGATGGGTTGGATTGGTTTGGGTCGGGTTGGGTCGGGTTTACACATATAACCCGACCCAAATTGACCCGACCCTCGATGGGTTGGGTTGGGTTGGGTCCTTCGGGCATGCGACGGGTAACCCGACCCCACTGGGTCGGGTTGGGTCAGGTTGGTTTCTCCGGAAGCTTGTGACCCGACCCTACCCAACCCGAACTTTTTTGTTCGGGTCGGGCCTTGAAACACCTCCAACCCGACCCGACCTGACCCATGGACACCCCTAGTTTATATGATGCGCTATTGTGCAATGTGGTGAACCTTCTACATGTTGACTATAAAATATAAAATTAATTTAGTAGATTATCATGTCTTAAATTGGTTAGTCATTATGCACCAAACTTATTCTTTGGAGGTTGTATACCTTACTCGAATCACCCCCTTAGGGTGTGTTTCTTATAGGCCCACGACCCCTATTGATCTTTGGCTTGAAATTGAACCACCTTTGACATGTGTTGATATATCCCATGCCCATGGGATTATTAAAGGGAATTAATGATATTTATGTGTAATGGACATACCCATGGACTACTTGATCACTTATAAATGAATTAAATAAAAGTTGAATGGTAAGGCCATGTTCCTTAACCATTTTTAAACAATGTAGTGCTATTGATTATATACCTTGGACCCCATCTTACTAATTATCAGTTATAAGACTTAAATTTATCAAATTAATTGATAAAATGCAAGGGTGATATTCCTTAGACTTGATCATAATATGATATGGATGTGATTACATCATTATTACCTTCTTTAATGAATATGATGTTTCATATTGATTAATTGGAATTAATAGACATGAACATCCATATTGCTTATTCAAAATTAATGGAATTAACATTCTATATTGTTTGTTTGGAATTAATGGACATGGCGTTCTGTATTTCTTATTCAGAATTAATGGACATGAAATTCCTTATTATTTATTTGGAATTAATGGACATGACGTTCCATATTTCTTATTCAAAATTAATGAACAATATGCTCCTTATGGTTTACATGGAATTAATGGACACGACATTCATTATTGTTCATTTGTAATTAATGGACATGATGTTCCATGTTGTTTATTCAGAATTAATGGCGATGAATAAAGATTGGATGGATGCTAATCATTTGACAATAGAGTATGAGAACAGAGTGAAAGAGTTCATCAAGTTTGCACAGTATCATGCAAAGGATCTTTCTCAACTCCTTTGTCCATGTTTACGTTGTTGTTATTCTAGACTAATTACTCCAGGGGAGTTGGAAGAACATTTGATATGTCACAGAATAGATAGGAGTTATAAATGTTGGAATAAACACGGGGAAAAAGCGAATGTAGCTATTGGCTGGAATAAAACTGCATTTTATGGATCATCCGATATGATTACAAATATGGATAATGAAGAAGACCATATAGAGGATGTGATTACAGATATCAATGATGATGAAGATCGTATTGAGGAAATGAAAAAGACAGTTGAACATGAACTCCGTGATTTCCCAAAATTGTTTGAGAAGTTAAAGAGTTGTGGAAAGACGCCATTGTATGCTGGTTGCACTAAATATACTGCATTGTCAGCTGTACTGAAGTTGTATAAATTGAAAGCAGGAAACGGATGGAGTGATGTCAGTTTCACGGAACTACTTTCTCTTTTGAATGACATGCTTCCAGAAGATAATGAGCTCCCAAGACGAACATATGAAGCTAAACAAATGCTACACTCGATGGGTATGATTTCTGAAAGAATACATGCCTTCCCGAAAGACTGTATATTGTTTCTCAAGGAGAACATATCACTTACAGAATGCCCAAAGTTTGGTGCTTCTCGATACAAGAAAGATGAACGCAGTCCTACGAAAGTTGTGTGGTACTTTCCAATCATTCCAAGGTTTAGGCGTCTATATGGAAGTGAAGAAACTGCAAGACAATTGTCGTGGCATGCAAATAAAAGAAATAAAGATGGAAAATTATGTCACCCGGCCGACTCTCCTCAATGGAAGAGAATTGATCCTGAGTATCCTGAATTTGGAAATGAGTCGAGAAACCTGCGTCTTGCGTTATCTACCGATGGAGTGAATCCTTTTGGTTTTCAAACCAGCACTCATAGTACTTGGCCTATTATATTGGTAAATTATAACTTTCCACCCTGGTTATGCATGAAACGGAAATTCATTATGTTATCTTTGCTTATATTAGGACCAAAACAACCAGGTAACGATATTGATGTATATTTGGCTCCCTTGATCGATGATTTGAAGTTACTGTGGGATTCAGGTGTTATGTTGTATGATGCTTATGAAAAAGAATACTTCACGTTGAGAGCGTTGTTGTATGGTATGATAAATGATTTCCCTGCTTATGGAAATTTGTCAGGCTATAGCATTAAAGGAAGTCAAGGGTGTCCTGTGTGCGAAGAAGATACAGAATCAATTAGGTTGAAACATTCATCCAAATTTGTGTTTCTAGGACATCGTAGATTTCTACCCCGTCGACATAAGTACCGATCTTGGACGACCTTATTCAATGGAAGTTCAGAACAACGCAAAACACCATCTCCACTAACAGGTGATCAGCTGTTTGAGAAAGTAAAAGACGTGAACACTGTTTTTGGTAAACCATTTTCGAAAAACCTTACGAAAATCGGTTGGAAAAAGAGATCAATTTTTTTTGAATTACCATACTGGAAATGTCTGTACGTCAGACATTTTCTTGATGTGATGCATGTGGAAAAAAATGTATGTGACAGTGTTATAGGAACGTTGCTAAATGATCCTGGAAAAACAAAGGATGGAATTAAGGCAAGGTTGGACATGGTTGACATGGGAATAAGAGAAGAGTTGTCTCCCGTGAAGGGTGAAAATCGAACGTTTCTTCCTCCAGCTGCGTACACTCTTTCTAGGGATGAGAGATATCAGTTTTGCAACTTCTTCAATGATGTAAAGGTTCTAGAGGGATATTCATCAAATATCAAAAACACTGTGTCAATGAATGATTTGAAGTTAAAAGGTTTGAAATCACATGACTGCCATGTTTTGATGCAAGATTTAATTCCTATAGCTTTACATTGCATTTTTCCCAAGAATGTTCGTCATACATTAAGCAAACTTTTTTTCTTCATCAAAGCTATATGCAGCAAAGTTTTAGACCCAGCGAAATTGCCAGCTATGGAAAAAGAAATTGTCATCATATTATGTGAATTTGAAATGTTCTTCCCGCCAACATTCTTTGATATGATGGTTTATTTGATGGTTCATTTGGTGAGAGAGGTTCGACTTTGTGGTCCTGTGCACTATAGATGGATGTACCCCGTTGAACGGTATATGAAGATTTTGAAAGGGTATGTCAAAAATCGAAGTCGACCAGAGGGTTGTATTGTGGAGCGATATATTGTTGAGGAAGGCATTGAATTCTGTACCGAATACCTATGTGATGTGGAAAGCATTGGTATGCCGAAATCTCGTCACACTGGATGCATTGAGGGTGAGGGAATTTCTGGAAGAGATGTTGTGACAATCAATATTACTGATCGGGAGCAGGCCCACCTTTATGTTTTGCATAACAGTTGGGAGGTTTCTCTATATATTGAAACCCACAATGAAATTTTGAGGCAGTTGAATCCATCAAGGGATGAAAAATGGATAGCAGATACACATAATCACCAGTTTATAGGATGGTTTTGAGACCATATTTTTAAGGAGTTAGATGAAAATCCAAATTCAATTTCAGAACGACTTCGATGACTAGCTGCCGGACCAAGCGTGTATGTATTATCTTACAATGGTTATGTAATTAATGGTTATACATTCTATACAGATAAACATGATGAAGATAGTACCATGCAAAATAGTGGAGTAACACTTGTGGCTGAAGCGATGCATGTTTCTGGTAGTAAGGATAGAAATCCAATTTTCGCGAATATGTCATACTTTGGCATTATCAGAAGAATATGGGAGTTGGATTATACGACATTCCAATTGCCGAATTTTCAATGCAACTGGGTTGATAACAACAGTGGTGTTAAAATAGATGAATTGGGATTTGTGAAAGTTGATTTCAGTAAAGAAGGGTACAAAGACGAACAATTTATAATGGCATCACAAGCGGTACAAGTATTTTATGTTCCAGACCCCGCAAACCGAAAGTGGTCGATTGTTCTGTTATCGTCCAAAACTACTGAAGGGTCCGATGAAAATTCAATTGAGGATGATCCTTTTAGTGGGACGTCGCAATCATTTCGCAGCGGTCCCAATGAAGACGGCGTTTTGTAAGTTAGAGGAGACCATAATGAAGGGATTTGGATTATCGATAGAGGTGTCAAATCCATTCATCCTTTGAAAAAAAAAGAGTTCAATAAACAGGTTATATTTTTTTTGTAATATAAATATTGTTATATCATGTTATTATCTTATCATTATTGCATTTATGTAATCCAACTTAAGTGTTAAACCTTTTTTTGCAGATAATGACTTCTGCACGTTCTGGTGCTCCTAACCTCGAGGCTGAACAAGCCTCTCAAGCTGCTGCTGCGGCTTCTGCTTCTGCTGCTGCTGCTTCTGCTGCTGCTACTGCTGAACAAGCCTCTCAAGCCTCTCAATCTCAACATATTGTTGTTGGTACTGCTGCTGCAATTGGTGCTCCTATTGTTGAGGTCCAACAACCATATGAACATGCTGATGCTAGTATTTTAGATGAAAACATTGATGATGCTGATATAGACGAAATGGTTGGGGATAAAGGAGCGACATCGCAAAAAAAAACAGTTGCATCGTAGTTTAACAGTGTTGGCTAATGTTTTGAAGGGAAAGAGAAAAGGAATCAAATTCGATGTTGGGTGGAATGCACGGGGCCAACACGTTAACCCCAACAAGGCAATGTTTAGAAGTTACGTTGGAATTGTCACTCGGCAACGCGTGCCGATTGACATAGCTTCATGGCACCATGTTTCATCCGGCCTGAAGGCTGTGATGTGGGATGAAATTACGGTAACATTTTGATTTCATTTCTTTAATTTACTAGCAAATAAAATAATGAAACAATATCTTATTCTTCACAATCCATTGCAGAGTGCATTTATAGTAGATGATTCACACAAGACTTATGTACTAAGGCTTGCGGGAAGGTGTCATCGAGGTTTTCACACTCTTCTTACAAAATATCATCTGAAAGATTCCAAGGGTAAAATAAACCCACAACCACCCATTGTCTACAATCACTTGATATCCCAAGAATCATGGGATTCATTTGTTGGTCATCGTGGGGATTAAAAGTTTCAGGTACATTGTGACTGATAATATGTTGTTTGAGGATATAAATGTATTCATCACTTTGATTGTCAATATTTCATTTATGAAACAGCAACTCAGTACTGAAAACAAGGAACGCGCATCAAAACCGACGTACCCCTATCGTAAAGCAAGGATGGGGTATGCCTCACTAGAAAAGAAAATGGTGCGTATTTTAAATTTACAGTGATATTGTTATGTGTCAAGAAACAACTTTATAAAAATATTTCTTTATTTATATGTAGATTGATGCCTCTGAAACCAAACACACATCCATCCCTCGTCATGTGCTATGGAAGGAGGCACGTTTGTATAAGGAAGGGAATTTGGTTGATGAAAACACAAAAAAAGTGTGGGAAATATGTGTAAGTATGACACGATAAAATGTTTTGTTTTTAAATTGCTATTACATAATAATAATTACTTATTTTCTTATATCCGAAAGTCACAGGAGTCAGGTACTCTAGCAGCTGGTGCAGATATAATAGCGACAGCTTTGAAGCGACCAGAACAATACGGTCGTGTCAGAGATGGGGGGTTTGGGGTGACACCCCGAGTATATTATGAGAAAAAAAACAAGAGGATCAAAAAAATGAAGATATTAGAGCAATGAAAAATAGACTAGAAACTCTTGAAGAACAGTTTCAATTGCAGGGAGATTTGCTAGCAACTTTAATGGGTCAGAAGCCAAGAGAAGAGACAACTCAGGAACAACCAGCGCCTGAAGATCCTGCCCCACACCCCACCAACTTTGAGGCAAGCCATTCCCCTGAAAGAGTTGTGTTAGCTGTGGTAATCAATATTCTATTAATTGTTCTGATAAAATGTGAATCAGACAAACACTAATTTCTTCCTATACTGATCTTCTATAGGGTGATAATGATTGTGATTTATATCTTTCAACACCCACCTATCGCCTTGTAGCGAGGGCTACAGTATTCAACATCTCAGAGGACATACTGCACAATAGAGCACTTCCAAAAGATCATCTGAAAGTGACAATTATGGCAGCTCATGAGCCAACAACACAACTACCTGTTCCACTTGATGATGATGATATTTGTACAGTCGAACAGGCTATTGGGACATTCATTGCATGGCCATCACAACTTGTGAGACTACATGCTGAAAAAGAGGTATTTATTTACAGTTTTTTAAGCCAAACCTTTATAAAAAAAAGGTATGAACCAATGAATTTTATTGTAGATGAAGAAAAGGGATGCAGTGAAAGGAGCATCGAAAGGATCGACCAACCGATCCAAAAGATCTACTGAAAGTGGAATTACACCGCCTATTCTCTATCCACATTTAATTGAATTGAAGACTCATGTGGATACAAAGTTGACAAATGGTAGTAGGCATGTAGTTGTTTTTGAAGAGAATATGTATGGAGAGGAAATACAAGATTTTGTTGCTGTTGAAAATGTAAATGAGATCCTTCAGTATCAGTGGCTCGGCATCACAAGTGTAAATGTGTATATGAGGTATGTTTTCTACCCCGTCGCTTTTCCAAAAGATGATATATTGTGCTAATTATGATTAAATACATTTTATATTATTGGCAGACGTATATATGAAAAGCAGTTGAAGGGTTTTCCTCATGAGCCAAAGTTCGGACTTGTCAGTCCTCATATCACATCAACACAAGAAATAGAATTATTAGAATCAAAAATTAAGGAAAGAGCGACTGCTTTTCTGAAAGCATTTGACAGCAAGATAAAGGATGACCGACTCTTCCTCATACCAACCATGCAGGGGTAAAACTATACGATTAAAGCATATCAATTATATTTTCATTTCTTTCATTACTTATTCCTTTTTGTGTATTTAGGAAACATTGGCTGCTAATTGCGGTGCATTTGGATACTCCCAAGATTTATTTTCTGGACTCAAAGCACGGATATCCAACAAACCGACCGCATGTGATGCAGTTTTTCAATCTGTAAGACACTACATCCTACGTTTTAGGTCTAAACATCAATTTATATAATATATATTATCTTTTACTGAGGATTCTGTTATGATAGGGTGGTGTACCAATATCGTCTAAATCATGGTATGAGGACAGGGGCTAAGCATAAGCAGCCGAGCAAGTACTATGTCTGGACAAATATCAGGGTATATATAATAAAATTGCACTATCCAAGCATATATGAAACACAAGTTACTTACTCGCCTCATGATCAATATTTCTGTAGTGTCCAAAACAAACAAACGACAAAGATTGCGGTTATTATGTTTTTAGATTCATGAAAGAGATCGTTTTCAGTGGACAAATTAGCATCCCTAAAGAGGTATCTTCGAAAACAAGTACTATTTCATTTAAATTATTTATTAATTCTTTATTTATATAATTTTCAGTACTATTATGAATGCCGAAAAGCGTCATATTCACAAGACGATGTAGATATGTTCAGAAACGAGTGGGTCGCATAACTGATGCAAGATTTTCCAGATATAGCATGAAGATCTGACTTTTATTGCAAGAGTTTCAGACGTGTATAATTGGCGGAAATTTTTGAGAGGGGTTCATGGGGATAAAAAGATGAAACATTCTTGTATGTAAATGTTTGTAGAAAAATTGTAAATATTATTAAATAAAACATTCTTTCTCTAATGGGTCATTTGTCCATTTTAACAGATGAAATGCACCAGTAACATGCAAGAATGATGGACCACGTTTCTTTGGCCTTTGGACAAAAAAACCAGTAAAATCTCCAAAATACCTTCATATCATGCATGAACCAGTAAAATCTCGAAAATACCTTCATATCACGCAGTTCTAAAAAGAGTCACTATTTAAAAGAAAGTCACAAGTTTAGATACATCTCGAGATGGTCAGTTTAAAGACATTTTGAGGGACACTACTAAAGACATTCTAGGATATGCACACATTCCCCACTTTTAGATCGTTGTCTACTACAATGATCTTCCAAACAAGATATGCATTAGAACGCTCATGATACATAGAGAAATTCACTGGCCACCTTCGAGAATGATCTGAAGCACAAACCATGACAGCATTATGTTTTTCCTTGAAAATTCTCTTGGCGAACTGGAATGGCAACTCACTCTTGTGATTTTGCGTCTCTACTTGTCTCTTCATGTGTGCAGCTATTGCCATTCCACTTCGCTAAGAGAATTTTCAAGGAAAAACATAATGCTGTCATGGTTTGGGATTCAGATCATTCTCGAAGGTGGGCAGTGAATTACTCTATGTATCATGAGCGTTCTAATGCATATCGTGGTTGTCCTTAAGTTTCAGCAGAATCTGAATGCGTTTGGTCGGTTTGCCGTATGTCAGTTCTTTATTTCACTTAAAATTAAGTCCATTTTTAACAAAACATAGACACTGTGAGTGGTGTAGGCCACATCGGGCCTCGGATTGATGTGGGGTTGACTCGTACACGTCACACATGAGTCATGGATCGTTGTGCAAAAGTATCAGCACAATCAGAATCCGTTAGATTGGTTTGGCGTGTGTACATAAAATATTGTCCCTTTTAAACAAATTACATACACTTGGAGTGATACCGGTCACACCGCGTCTCAGATTGAGGGGGGGTTGACTCGTACACATCACATATGACCCATGAATCGTTGTCCTAAAATGTCAACACAATCCGAAGGCGTTTGGTCGGTTTCCCGTATGTCAGTTGTTGGTTTCTCACTTAAAAATAAGTCCATTTTGAACAAAACAGAGGCACTAGGAGTGGTGCAGTCACACCGCATCTCGGATTGAGGCGGGGTTGAGTCGTACACGTCACATATAACACATGAATCGTTTTCCTAAAGTGTCAACACAATCCGAAGGCGTTTGGTTGGTTTCCCGTATGTCAGTTGTTGATTTCTCACTTAAAAATAAGTCCATTTTGAATAAAATAGAGGCACTTGGAGTGGTGTCAGCCACAAAAGGCCTCAGATTGAGGCGGAGTTGACTCGTACACGTCACATTTGAAGGTGAGTATGCATATACGATAGTTGACCTTCTTAGAGAAGAGTTTCTGGAAGAGTATAAAAGACATGAAGCAATGAAGATCATTAGAGTGTTGGAGCAAATGTGGTTGCTACAAACAATGTGGAAATCGGCTTGTGAAAAGTGACCCAAGTTACAACTTGCAGGTATTGTACTCAATTTTTTCTGGAAGGTTTCAGTTTAAATGAATTTTGGATTGATCATTGCTAGCCATTGTCTTTTAGGTTTTTTTGACAGCCGAGGGGAAAGGGTGGGGTCTGCAGACATTGGAGGATATGTCGAAGGGTGATTTTGTGTGTGAATATGTTGGAGAAATGTTAACTCCCACAGTTCTGAAAAGAGTCACTATTTAAAAGAAAGTCACAAGTTTAGATACATCTCAAGATGGTCAGTTTAAAGACATTTTGAGGGACACTACTAAAGACATGCTCAGATATGCACACATCCCCCACTTTTAGATCATTGTCTACTACAATGATCTTTCAACCAAGATATGCATTAGAACACTCATGATACATAGAGAAATTCACTGCCCAACTTGGAGAATGATCTGAAGCCCAAACAATGACAACATTATGTTTTTCCTTGAAAATTCTCTTGGCGAACTGGAATGGCAGTAGCTGCACACATGAAGAGACAAGTAGAGATGCAAAATCACAAGAGTGAGTTTCCATTCCAGTTCGCTAAGAGAATTTTCAAGGAAAGACATAATGATGTCATGGTTTGTTCTTTAGATCATTCTCGAAGGTGGCCAGTGAATTTCTCTATTTATCATGAGCGTTCTAATGCATATCTTGTTTGGAAGATCATTGTAGTAGACAACGATCTAAAAGTGGGGGATGTGTGCATATCTGAGAATGTCTTTAGTAGTGTCCCTCAAAATGTCTTTAAACTTACCATCATGAGATGTATCTAAACTTGTGACTTTCTTTTAAATAGTGACTCTTTTCAGAACTGTGGGAGTTAACATTTCTCCAACATATTCACACACAAAATCACCCTTCGACATATCCTCCAATGTCTGAAGACCCCACCCTTTCCCCTCGGCTGTCAAAAAAACATAAAAGACAATGGCTAGCAATGATCATTCCAAAATGCATTTATACTGAAACCTTCCAGAAAAAATAGAGTACAATACCTGCAAGTTGTAACTTAGGTCGCTTTGCACAAGCCGATTTCCACATTGTTTGTAACAACCAAATTTGCTCCAACACTCTAATGATCTTCATTGCTTCATGTCTTTTATACTCTTCCAGAAACTCTTCTCTAAGAAGGCCAACTATCGGGTATGCATACTCACCTTCAAATGTGACGTGTACGAGTCAACCCCGCCTCAATCTGAGGCCTGTTGTGGCTGACACAACTCCAAGTGCCTCTGTTTTGTTCAAAATGGACTTATTTTTAAGTGAGAAATCAACAACTGACATACGGGAAACCGACCAAACGCCTTTGGATTGTGTTGAAACTTTAGGAAAACGATTCATGGGTTATATGTGACGTGTACGACTCAACCCCGCCTCAATCCGAGATGCGGTGTGACCGGTATCACTCCAAGTGTATGTATTTTGTTTAAAATGGACAATATTTTACGTACATACGCCAAACCGATCTAACGGCTTCTGATTGTGTTGATACTTTTGCACAACGATCCATAAATCATGTGTGATGTGTATCAGTCAACCCTGCATCAATCCGAGGCCCGGTGTGGCCGACACCACTCACAGTGTCACTGTTTTGTTAAAAATGGACTTAATTTTAAGTGAAATCAACAACTGACATACGGAAAACCGACCAAACACATTGGGATTCTATTGAAACTTAAGGAAAACGATCCATGGGTCAAATGTGACGTGTACGAGTAAACCCTGCCTCAATCAGAGGCGCGGTGTGACCGGTATCACTCCAAGTGTATGTATTTAGTTTAAAATGGACAATATTTTACGTACATACGCCAAACCGATCTAACGGCTTCTGATTGCGTTGATAATTTTTCACAACGATCAATGACTCATTTGTGACGTGTAAGATTCAACACCGCATCAATCCGAGGCC
This sequence comes from Viscum album, assembly GCA_963277665.1. Lineage (NCBI taxonomy): Eukaryota > Viridiplantae > Streptophyta > Magnoliopsida > Santalales > Viscaceae > Viscum > Viscum album. The sequence goes on along the minus strand of OY728160.1, from coordinate 1,354,577,929 downwards.
CGGTGTGTCCGACACCACTCACAGTGCCTCTCTTTTGTTCAAAATGGAATTATTTTTAAGTGAAATCAACAACTGACATACGGCAAACCGACCAAACACATTTGGATTCTGTTGAAACTTAAGGACAATAATCCATGGGTCAAATTTGACGTGTAAGAGTCAACCCCGACTCAATCCGAGGCCCGGTGTGGCCGACACCACTCAAAGTGCCTCTATTTTGTTCAAAATGGATTTATTTTTAAGTGAAATCAACAACTGACATACGGGAAACCAACCAAACGCCTTAGGATTGTGTTAACACTTTAGTACAATGATCCATGGGTCATATGTGACGTGTACGAGTCAACCCTGCTTCAATCCGAGACGCGGTGTGGCCGGTATCACTCCAAGTGTATGTATTTTGTTTAAAATGGACAATATTTTACATACATACACCAAACCGACCAAACACATTCGGTTTCTATTGAAACTTAAGGACAACGATCCATGAGTCAAATGTGATGTGTAAGAGTCAACCCCGCCTCAATCCGAGGCCCGGTGTGGCCGACACCACTCAAAGTGCCCCTGTTTTTGTTAAAAATGGACTTAATTTTAAGTGAAATCAACAACTAACATACGACAAACCAACCAAACGCATTCGGATTCTGTTGAAACATTAGAAAAACGATACATGGGTCAAATGTGACATGTACAAGTCAACCCCTCCTCAATCCGAGGCCCGGTGTGGCTGACACCACTGAAAGTGCCTCTGTTTTTGTTAAAAATGGACTTAATTTTAAGTGAGAAATCAACAACTGACATACGGGAAACTGACCAAACGCATTCGGATTCTATTGAAACTTAAGGACAATGATCCATGGGTCAAATTTGATGTGTATGTGTCAACCCCGACTCAATCCGAGGCCCGGTGTGGTCGACACCACTCAAAGTGCCTCTGTTTTGTTCAAAATGGACTTATTTTTAAGTGAAATCAACAACTGAGATATCCACCTCACATGTAGTGTAGACCCTCCCCCAAGACTTGGCATGAATTTTTGAGATACACAAACATGGGGTGGATTACATGGCTTTCCTACATGGAATATATCCCACTACACGTCTTTAATGAGCCAGCTACGCAGTTTATCCCTTGTACAGATACACAGGAAGAATCACACGGGATCGACGTCATGTACTAACATAGGGCAAGGGTGCATAAGAGGACACAAGATCAAAGGGTAACACGTATATGTTTTTTAACATGCCATGTAATTTCCTATTGATATGACATGTATATTCACACAGGCAGCTGAACATTGGAGTTACCCAGGGTAAAGGGACAAGGCATGTGACCCTTTAAATGACACATAATTTTATGTACCATGATTGATCTCTTTGAACACTATATAAAGGACATATTTCATTAGGGTTGGCTCCCATGATCCTTCCTAGGATGGTTTTGGTATCTTTTCCTACTTACGGTAGTACGATCGCTTCAGCAGGACGTCCTAGACATAGTTGGAGTCTCTCTGAAAGTCCTGGAGTGAGATCATATATCTATTTTTGAGGTCCAGGTAGAGTCATGTATCAACGCAACCAATCCTACCAGACATCGATCTTATATATAGAATGTTAATCTTGATGTCTCATTACAGTCCCCCAGTTTATGATATGTTACCTTTTTTGTATTAATATACATAATTACTAAGGGTGATGGTTGGGAGAGTTGGGATATCCTTTTTATGTATTGCAGAATGATTCAAGGAGCATGGGCTCTGCACGATTTGTCAAAACCAAGTGGCAATCCAAGGAGAAACAATGCATAGTGGAATGTTCTAGTATTTATCTTCTGAGTTGTGTAGGAATATTTTGTGATACTATGTAATGAGGTAGTTTTTGTTTCTGGGTAGACGGTATCTAACTCATGGTAAGAACACTGTTTGGTTGGGTTGTGATCGGTTGATGACATGCTTGTGGTTGATATACTGGTTTTTGTGCAGGTCTGTGGTTGATATACTGGTTTTTGTGCAGGTCTGCTCGGCTGGCTGTACTGGTGCAGGTTTTTTATTAGCAGCAGGCAGGGATTTAACAACGCTTTTTTAGCGCTGTTAAAGGCGACATTTAACAGCGCTAAAAAAGCGCTGTTAAAGGAGATATTTAACAGCGCTAAAAGAGCACTGTTAAAGGCAACATATAACATCGCTTTTTTAGCGCCGTTAAAGGCGACATTTAACAGTGCTTTTTTAGCGCTGTTAAAGGTGACATTTAACAGCGCTGTTAAAGGACCCCCCCTTTATCAGAACTGAGCTTTACAGCGCTTTTCTAGCGCTGTTAAAGCCCGATTTTAGCGCTATTATTGCCCGTTTTTGTAGTAGTGTTATCCTTATCCTTGGAACCTTCTGACCATGTTCTCTTCTTGTGTATTATTATTCTCCCTTCAGTGGCCCTTTGGACATTGAGATGCACATGTGGATATCATTCCTCCCACTACCCCCTAGTGGAGTATTCATGCATTAAATTTGTTCCTAAAATAAATACACAATAATACCAAGCATAAAATGTGGATAAAGGAAAAGAAAAAAATATATAAAAGTCCTAAAAAATATTATAAATTTTAGTCATCATTCCCTAGTAATGATTCAAGTTTTGAAATCTCCCTATAGAATCATCATTTATCTTGGGGAAATCAAAGAAAATTTTTTTATGCTCTAACTACACTAACTAATTTTAAAAGATATTAGAGTGATGATTGAGGTTTATACATTAATAATATTGTTTTAGAATGTTTAGGAAAAGTTTTAATGAAAAAATAATATTGAATTGGTTTGGTTTCTTAGATAGGTGATGAACACCCAAATCAAATATAAATCTAGGTTCATGTAATTAATTGAAAAGGTGATGTGATTTAAATTAGATGTTGTTAGAATTTATCCTTACAAAGACTCCTCTTAGAGTACTCATTCTTCACTTTATAAATTCTCTATTCCACTCTAAGATACTTGGTTTAATTTATAGGTATGTATTTAAAACCAAATTTATACATATTTATCCCTAAATCATGAATTTTTCATTCCATTAAAGGGATAAATAGTTGATTTATTTTATTCAGCATGCCCTCCTCTCACAACATTGGTCAATCATGAGAAAGGAGGTAATATTGAGGTGATAATTAATGGAAAAACAAAACTCATCATAAAAATGAATCACAAACACTTTCCTAAACTAATAATAAGAACATTTAATTATATATATTGGTTCAAAAAATATTTAAACCCTCATTATAGTCATGAGGAGATATAAAAAATATAAAGGAAAGGCCTACAGTAGCAGCACACTGCCATCGTAGCTTCTGGTTTAGTCTCCCTAGTCATTCAATTCCAGTCTAAGTTGAATTCCTATTTCACAACATATTCTCCTTAATTCTATTCTCTAAAGATTGTATCCCTTCTTTGAATTTCTGATATATCACTTCCCCTGTGGGGAATGTTTCTCTTATCACTTTAATCGGTCCCCTATGTCTTCTTCATGAGGGTTTCCTTCAAATTATTGAAGGTTGTTTGAGTCTTACTTGTTTAAGGAAGAGTTTAAACTCATTCATTGTAGGCGACTTACAAATTTTGGTTTCTATTTATTTATTCCCCAAGGATCTACCTAAAATTATGGATATCCTAAAAAATTTGGGTCATTAAATTTACAAAATCATAACACCCAATGACATGGAGCTATTACCCTTTACTTCTCTCAGTTTTCATGGCTATAATGTAGTTTGTTGTCTATAATAAAACCATATTATTTTTTAAAAATCCTCAATAATACATTATTCAAACCTTCCATTATGGTGTTGGAAGTCTATCTGAAACTATGTTCATTAAAATTTTAACTATGGAGACTATGATATAGTAGTTTGGGTGACGTCTTAGTGTTTCCATTATCATTTGAGATCCTCTAGAAACTATGTCATAAAACCATTATTACAACATAGTGGAGCTCAAAATGGAAGAGGTGGTGGGATCTTCCTTCATTGGACATGGAAGTCATGTAGTGAAACGATAGAGATTTCCATATATATTGGTGGAAGGTGTGTCTAATGAAGATGACACTATTTTGGTAATTTCATAATGCCCAAAGTGTGCTCCATATCCTACAATGAACGTGCCGAGTTTCTACCTCAACTATTTGAGTAAAATTGTTGTGGATTAGCTAAAATCCAGCCAAACTTGTGTCATAGGATGCCTACCACCGCCATGTACTAACCCACACTAGGGAATCCCTCTTACCATTTCTGTGTGGAACTCGCCTCCACAATTTTGGTTCTTGTTCCCATATATGCACATGATCCTTCCCCTACATTGACCCATAAGGGGCTTTCCTAAACAGAACAAACTTCCTATGTATGGGATTGGATGAAAATCTGTTCTTAGGATACTATGTGGATTGACCTCCTTGAATGAGAAAAGACTGACCGTGGACCATTTTTTTTACTAATTCCTCTCCCTTTCCATTTCTCTTACACAATACTCACAACACACTTAGAAAATATAAGGCATTAAAGCATGCATTTTTATTTCTTTTTATTTCTTTTTTCAAAATTGTTATTATAAATTGTAAATACCCAAAAAAAATCAATATTAATTAAAATATGGGTATTATTAATAAAAATATATAATTTATTTATGAATTAGAAATTCAAAATTTATGCCCAAAAAATGAGTCCCTCATTCACACTATATTTGAAACAACTAAAATTATTGGCCTTCTTCTCAGATCTCATTCATTTCAAATGGGAAACATGTGGATCATAAATTTGGGGTCATTAATGTCATTTTAATCAATTTACTAAACATATTAATTGATTCTAACATCCTTCCCTTGATGAATCTTTGATCCAAAACATTTTCAAGACAACTTCCATATGAGTTTGGGTGAGAACAATATTCCTTTTTCTTATTAATGTTAAGGGAGGTTTATTCAAACCTATCTAAGAGGTTGAATCTAGGGTGATGGTGGCTTGGTCAAACTATTCAATGATGTATAGATCTGAGTATACCTAGAGCCGGTAATGATCACATTGATTTCTTCTTGGTTAACACTTTATGATAAATTCTCCTCTAATGATCGATTTAATACATGGCGAGGCATTTGTTTTAATGGTTTAGTTTTCTATTTTTGGTTTTGATATGAAAATGAATTAATTCTTTAAAATTTAATTTTTGGATAGTTCATGTTGGTTCTTTAATGTTTGTTTCTCTTCCTAGAATTAAGAATTTGATATTTATTCATTATTTTGGAATTTCATGTATTATTTAACCTCTCTACTCTTAAAATTCCATCGATCATAGAATAATGAACACAATACTTGTTGGATGATAACCGTTGTGTTTCTTTACTTTATCCCTTAATTCTATAATCATTATTGAAATTCTATTGAATGGTGAATTTACTATAATTGGGATCCCATTTTATGGTGTGTGTGGCTATTTATTTCTATGGATTGTTTGTGTGTGTTTGATGTCAATATTTGTGATGAAGGAATGATAATGTAGATGTAAATACGATGTTGGTGAAAGTGATGAAAGTTTTATGAGCTAGATTGTTTGGGTGTTTCCTTCTGGAGGTGCAACGATGATGAATCTGGTATGGTCAACATAATCTGTGGGATTTTTCAGCAAGACCCACAATCAAAGCATAGTAGATAGTGACATGGGTGGTTATTCAAGTAATATTTAGAGTTTCCAAGAAAATAAAACCTAAAAGCTATATAGTTTAGAAGAGAACAAATCTTGTGGACACCTTGTGACTGTTAGACTTTTAGGTTGAGAAAGTACCACATGAAAATGTACTTTGTTTACATTCCATATAATTCCTTGTTTTGATCCAGTTTGAGTGAGTGTGTGTTTCCTAGAACCATTTTTGCATGAGGGTGTTTCCTTATTTCTGTTTATCATGACGGTGTTTCCTTATATCAATGAACCACCATGGAAGAGACAATGGATTGAGATGGGAGCTCCATAGGGTGGAAAACATGGAAGAGGAGATGAGAGAGTGGTGGGTAGTGGATAACATTATGATCCGTTACCATCGCTACCACCCCCAGGTGATCAATTCAAGGCTTAGGGAGCTAGTGTTCGATGACATGGACTACTGAATACAATTGATGTTTATGATCTAGAGGTTACAAGTATTATCTAATTTATGATATATGTCTAATATACTTTAGCTATAGTTTTGATAGACATAGACACAAGATACTCCTTCATTGAAACATCCCTTGTTTTGAGACATAGATATTCCATTAGAGCCTTAAGATCAACCTTTTCTCTTAATGGCTTGTACTGGGGGAGTTTTAGTGGTCACACACTTTTGTTGGATATGTGAACTTACTCTTGGAAGAGGTAGATTTGTATGGGATCTCCTTTTAGCCATGGTGAGATCTTTTGATTTCATTACAGGTATGGAACAAATCTATGCAATCCATGCATATATTGACTATTTTAGATAGAGTATGATGTGTATATGGGTGGGATGGATAATATTTTCCTTCATCAGGGATAACAAAAATCAGGTTGAGTAGTGATATCTCCACAAAGCATCATTATTTCTCTATGGTAATATAGAATTGTTTTTATAAAACTCAAAAAATCCTACTTGATTAACTTAGAAATGTAGTATTGGAAGGTTCTAGGTCAAATCCATAGAGATTGTAAATTTAGTTTATTTATGTTTTCCATGGATTTAATATTATTATATTGTAGAAAGAGTTTATAAAAGAGTGATTCGATTGTTTTTTATTGAATAATAAAAGTAATATGATTGATTGATTTTCTGAGATGATTTGGAAAGCGTGCCTAGGTTTGGTAATTTACAAGTTCAAGTGAAATTGTATTTTATAAAATAGATTGATTAATTCACGATTTGTGTCGGAGTCAAGACGAGGTAGATCCAATGGTCATGGCATCCCCTCCCCGACATGAAAATACCTTATTTCCCTTGTTTTGATAATTTAGGGTGTTTCTAAATCAAGTTTGTCTCAATACCAGTTTTTAAACTTGATTTCCCTACAGTCGATAATAGTCATGCCTTATTTAGGGTTTTTAGTTGCACAATTTAAATTTAACTTTTTAATTAAATTTTCAATGGTCATTATAAAATAAAAATAAAGGGATTGGAAGTTGATTGAAGAAATTACACAAACCAAACAAACTAATAATAAAATGAATTAAATCCAACACACCTTCCCCCTTCAATTACATTGCCCTAGTACAAGATGAGTTTACCCCATCATCTTAGTGATGAGAGAATAAGAGGGAGGGAGAATATAAAAAGTAAAGAAAAGAAATGAAAGAACTCGTATAAGGGAGAAAAACTTCTCTCCAATCTTTGATCTCTGACCAAATTGGTTTATTCTACAGTTGTAGGTAGGCCTTAAATTTATAGGCTTTCGATGGGATCTATCCAGACCATTACACGATATGCAATGTGATTACACATTGTGTAATATTGATCTGAAGTTGGTTCCATGATTTTTGGATATGCATGAGTCATGTTCGAATACTTTGACCATTGAATCATGTCATGACGTGTTACTGTGGATCACGATGTGTAATAGCTTCACTAATTGGAATTTCACAACTTGGCTTCATAGTCTATGACATGTAACAAACTAATATTACATGTTGTGTACTGATGAATCCTGATTTGTAATTCCTTTTTCTGCTCCCAGATCTCATCTTTCTTTGGTTTCTTCAGTTTGGTGTCTTAGAAGTGCTCCATGATAATTCTTAAAAAACTGGCGTCGTGCTACTTCGCTACACTCAAGGCAAAAAGTTTTGTTTTTGCTCCATTTTCTCCCATTCTAGTTCGTTTTTCATAAATCTACTATTCCAGTCAAAAATAACAAATCAAGTAAATACATTCCAAAATTATTGATATTATTCATTTAAATACAAAAAACAAAACATTAAAATACTCAGAAATATATGCATGAAATATAGTTATCAAGTAGGATGTTCCCATATGCATCAATATATATCTTATTTATCGTTAGTTTTATAGTATATCCCCTAGATTAGTAAATACTATGATATTTAAGATTCCTACAGTGGTGGTGGAGTATGAGGAAGTCTTCCTTGAGGACGTGTCAGGCTTACCTCTCCATTGAGAGGTCAAATTATATATAAATATTAACCTAGCTACAACCTTTATATTTTCTTCATCATATCAGATGACCCCAATAGAGCTTCATGACCTAAATGTGTAGTTGGAAAATCATTTGAGGAAGGTATTTTTTCGACCCAGTGTATCCCCATGGGTGTCCCTGATGTTATTTTCCATGAAGGAGAATGAGATTATAAGGTTATTCATGAATTATTATTTCTTGAATTATGTGACCATTAATAATAAATATAAACTGCCAAGAATTAATGATCTATTTGAACAAATGAAATAGGTTAAGTGGTTCTCAAATATTGACCCCAATTTAAGTTATCACCAACTCTGATTTTGAATGGAAGAAATATCAAAGATGACATTTTATTTCCATTATGGTCACTATGAGTACTTAGCGATTCCCTTAGGAATGAAAAATTCCATAGTAGTGTTCATGGGACTCATGTTTTGTTATTATCTTGAACTAAAACATAAATTTTGATAAGAAACTTGTTGTGGTGTTTAATTCTCAAGAATATCAATGGGTGTTTTAGCTTCAGCTATGTCATGGAAACTGGAAAACCTGGTTTTCCAATATTCTTCATCCATTCTAAATTCACACCAAATTTTGATAGATATGACACTAATAAAGGTAAGATAAAACCTATTATAAAAACATGTCCATTGTGATATCTAGATGAACCTATCAAATCACTCCATTTCCCGAACTCTTTAGGCTATGTAACTATTTTTATCAATAAAATAGTTGTTCAGAAAAGAGCCACACTTCCACGCTATTCATGTGTGAGACTTCCTAGTGATTGGTTAACTATTTAACCATAACATTTATACCACTTTTGTTGAGATCAAGTCTCTTATATGAATATTCATAGTGTGACATCCACATTCTAGGTTTCGAGTACAACAAAAGTGTCTTGGATAGCATAAAAAACCTAAATTTTTGTCTTAATTTAAGAATGATCATTTCCAAACATGACAAATAATGTCATGAACATTGAAAACCATAGATTAATTGACCAAATAAAACATTATAACTAGAAGAGGAGGATCTTCACATTTAATTTATAACTGATTTATGAGTAAATATAGAATTACATTAGTTTGTAATTCTCTCTTTATTGATGATCCTCATTGTACCATCATTGTGATGTAGGATATAAGTGTAAAATCTCTATAACATTGACCCAAAAATTCACCACAATCTCTAAACATTTCCATAGAATTGTTGGGTACTAGCCTGGACAATCCCGATCACTTGCGTTGTTTGTAGTTGATCATTGTAGAATTATTCTTGAGGGGGAAGAACCCTTGATGTTATCTTGATGGATTGATAAAGAATGAATAAATAGTGAATTATAGGTCTCTATATCTCTATACAAGACTTGAGATAGTCTCTCTTTATCCATTGTTCACACCAAAAGTGGTTATGGAAGGGGATATAATTAAATATTTATTATGGTGGGTTTAGGTATGAAAAATCGCACACAAGACCCTTTCCATATTTATAACTCTTAATTGACATAATTTCCATCAATAATAATAATATTTCTAATTAATTTATTTACATGTTCAAAACTTTAAGAATATAAATAAGTATCATTTATCATATTTATGTTCAAACCATTAATCATTGTATAATTTCATTCGCCGAGATTTATCAATCCTTGAATAATGACTATCTGTTTAATAAATAAACATCACTCCATTATTCTTCAATAAATATAATAAAAATTACCAAAAATTGTAAACAAATATTTATTATTATTATTTAATTGACTTATTCTAGAAAATAAAATGTGATTAAATTAAGGTAATCAACCAAATCGGAATAAATATTATTTATTCTAATCTGTTAAATTCAATACATGTATTTAATTAAGATTATGGATACACTTAGTGTGTGATCCTCTAGGCATCTTTCTTAGTGTTATTAGGTAAAATCACCTGAAATCCAATGTTAGCATCAAGAAACATGATAATGCATCTATAGAGAAATAAGTAAACATCACAACGACATCTGACCACCTATGAACATTTACCCTATAATATAACCCCTTTATCACAATATCTCAAATAAGGAAGGTTTCATGCCGATGTCATCAACCTATATACTCGATGTATCTTTCTTTGATATTTTGGAAATGAAATCACCCACCTAACACCATGGAAACAGATTTATACAGGAAGCTTCATTCTTATCAAAGGGCCCTATATATCAACTTTTATGAAGGGACAAAGGGATACATCATGTCTTGTATTATCCATTAATTCAATATCACTTGTCAAAGACCCAACATATTATACTTCCATACGAACATATGTCATGATAGTTTTCATCAATACAAAAAATTATGTGAGTCATGATATCCATTAATGAAAATCTTAAATTCCAAGGATCAATACATACAACCGAAGATAAGAACATCCAATAGAATATAAAGACATAGATTTCATATTGGTGGGTCTGTTCTCATAATCTCATGAACTAGAAATTACCAAGGCCATACACCATGAGAAGGTGAATCAAAGTCCTATTAGTATGTATCCATAACATAATATATCATTTATGTCCCATCAAATTACATCATTTTACTATAGAACATATATTCTAGAATATTATCATAGAACCTCTTGGTTCTCATGATAAGAGGAAACTACTATGGCGACTTAATGGAACATATATTCTTAGTACATTTTCACATATAAAAGTAATATAAAGAAACAATAATGACGTGATAAGAAATATTTATCAACAATGAAAACATGTAATCATGTACCAAGAAAGTCATTTATAGAGAATCAAATTCAACAGAATCCCACTTGCACTAGATCCAACTGAGAAAAACTTTTTGTCCACTAGATCTCATATGATACTCATGCCTATACTGAGATAGATCCTTTATCAATGGGTTTTCTAATTTTTCCTCGATGAAAAATCTAATCACCGAAACTTTACCTCATTTCAAAAAAATTTACTCATGAGATGAAACTTTCAAAGTATGTTCTTTGTCCTTTCATGCACCTCGAATCTTTGGAGAGAGCCACCATGGTAGTGTTATAATAGTAATTAATGATAAGGTATTTTGTACTAGGAACTGTATCAAGCTCTTGGAAAAAATTGTGAATCCAAACTACTTCCTTAGCTACCTTGAAAGGTAAAATATAGTTGGACCTCAATGTAGAATCAGTAACAACCGGTTTCTTGGAACTCTTCAAGCTCACAGATCCTCCATTGAGACAAAAGAAATATCTAGACTATGACTTCATATCATTCTGATCTATCTAAAATCTAGAATCTATATAATCCTTGATGACTATCTCTTCATCTACTCCATAGAGTCGGATCATATCCTTATTTCACCTCAGATACTTAACGATTTCATTAACAGCAGTACGATGTTGTTTACCTAGATATACTTGATATTTTCCTACCATAATCAAAACATAAGAAACATCAAGCCTCATACATAACATGTCATACATGATGGATCATACCATAGAATCATATGATATATTACTCATCCCATCTCTTTCCTCTCGTGTTAGAGGACACATTTTATTAGAATGATGTATACCCTGGGACACTGGAACTAATCCCCTCTTGGATTGTTTCATAATAAACCTCTTCAATTTTTGTTAAATGTATATACCTTGACTTATTCCAACCAGCCTCTTGGATCCATCATGCCTGATCTTAATTTTAAGAAACCTGGTTTTTAGAATGGGTCAAAATCCTGACCCTGTTTAAATTTTTGACTTGTTTCTGAAGAAACTGGGGAAAATGGGCAGTTTCTGGAAATTTCCAGACTACACGCCTTGTACTTTAAGTACACTCCATGTATGTGTAGGTGAGTGACTGGTCGTGTGCTCACCTAGTACATGTCGTGTGATGGTCGTGTAAATTTTTTTTATTACACGACGTGCTGTCTTTTGACACGCCGTGTACCCTTGGTCGTGTGGAGGCCATAATTGGAGTGTAGGCCTATTGGCCGGGTAGATTTGTTTAAACCAAGAACATACCGTGTTCTCTTTGGATGCGCCATGTAGTCTAGATGTGTATAAGGGATATACATGGCATGTGGGTAAGTCAGTGAGGGAGAGAAGGGAAACCAGGCACACATAGTGTACCCATAGGTACACGTTGTGTACTCATGTCGGCAGGTTCGGGAAAGTAAGTCGGTAGAATTCCAGCCACCAAATGAATAGTTAAATGATATAAACAATGTGTAGTCATGAAGTACACGCTGTGTACTTAATTTTTTGCGTTAAAACAGGCAGTATCCTCATTTTTAGAAGGAACTCATTTTCTTCCACAGGGTTTCGCTAACCAAGCCGGCTGAAGCTTCTTTCTTCTCTCGATCATCTGTCTAAGACCCGATTCAAACACTTATTGTTCCATAAGAACCCCCTCGGTAAGGCCACGATTCCCCTTGACCTATTTTGTTTTATTTCTGTTCTAGAACAAGATATAGGGGTTTGAGCTGTTTCAATTATTTTGTAGATCTACCACGTTTTAGACCGAATTGGAGGTTGTTACCGAAGGAGTAGGATCGTACGAGTCTCAGGTAGGTGATGCATACCTCCTTTTGTGTTTTCATGGTCATTTGGGTAACACGGTCTTCATCGCGTTTTCGGGTATTTTGAGCCGGACCCGTTTTATCTGCTATTACATATTGAATTGTTTATTGGACCTATGGGATACCTTTGGGCATGCCCTGTTGCCAATTTTTCTTGAGCGGGGCCGGGCGAGGGGTCGTAGCTCATCAGGGAATTTTGGCCGGGGGATGCCAAAATGGTTAAATTTGAATTATATTGTTATAAACTTTTGATTTTAATTTATTAAGCCTGATATAAATTTTTAGAGGAATTCCAGACCTCAGTGCTGGTATGAGACAACACCTTGTTTAGGGAAATTCAACTATTTAGAATGTTTTTCCTATTTATGTTTCTATTTAAATATGTTATATATGAAATTTCTGAATTGTATATGTTGGAACCTTTGGTTGGGGTTGGGCATGGCCCAGATATTGCTGAGTGATGCCGATCACGGGTCGGGATTGGCCTGGGTTACTTCGGGTGGGTTTGAATAAGAGATTGGGTGTCATGGATGTTGTCTTAAGGCAGGACGACTGTCAGGTTGGGCATGTCCTGGGTTACATGGATGGCGAGGCCATCAAACTTGAGAAGCATGGTCACAGGGACACGAGGTGTTAGATTTTTTGGTGTCTTAGGTACTATTTTTTTGGTGATTACCGCTCACCCGGAACATTGAGTAGTGTGCACACAGAGATACTCTGTGATGAGGTAGTTTTGACCACTCATGTGGGTAGAGGCCCCCATAGATGCAGTTTAGGTACTTTGGTTGGGGGTTCTTTGTTGGATCTGAATCTACGGATTACACACAAGAGGGGGGGTGAATTGTGTCTTTTCAAAATTATTACAATCTCTTCAATTTAGACAAATTCTGTCCACGATGCTTTTGCTCGATTAAATATGCAGCGGAAAAAGTAAAAGCATGAACACACGGATGTATAGTGGTTCGGGGAACAGAAGGCCCCTAGTCCACTCCACCAACGCTCAAATCCACGAGCTTGGCGATTTTCACTATCTGGTCCTCGTTTCCACAGACCTGTCCACAACTGAGTACAGGCAGTTGACACCTTTACAAGATTCAGGCACACACAGCCTTCCTGGTTCAAACACGAACCCACACAGCTTAGAACGAGAAGCTGATCACTCAAAAATAAAAAGAGTTTCGATAAAGAAAACACTTCTCCAGTTGTTCTTCACAATTGCAACAGAATGCAATTGATAGTAGATAGATCGTTGTCTTTAGAAAATAAAGATCTGTAATCAGAACAGTTCTGAGTCGATCCAGTTGCAATAGATATTACCAGAAACTTCACAACTTCAGCAGCAGTAGATTCACAACAGATAGTCGATGTAGAACACGTGAATCTGTTATCAAGATCTTCTTTCGGTAAAAAGGATTTTACACTTCTTCTCGATCACCTGAAAAGAACGCCTTTTCACAGTCTCTGTTTCTTGCTCGTTAAAAGATCAATCAATAAATTTCACACACTTTCCTGTGTATATATATATCTCCGAAGTTTCCAAGATAGAACATATATTCAAATCTGAGAGATTCTTCCGCATAAATAGATCCATAAAAATCTCCTTTAGATTCGCGATTTTAAATGAAATAACAGAGCCGTTGTAACTCCCCTGAGGAATCGGCATAAAAAGCTCCGTTTAAATCAATCAGTAATCCGTTGAAAATCGTCTTTGATTCAGTCAAAGTTGTACTTAAGAATCGGCTCGAAATCCGCCTAATAATCCGCTTGTTTGACCAATGCAAACGGTAATATCGTCTGTCAAAAATATCCCGACGCCAAACGTAGGGTTGATGACGTGGCTCCAAACGTAGGGTTCACAAACGTAAGGTTGAACATACATACTTTCTCTTTAGCATTCAAACGTAGGGTTGATCATCCATACTTTGTCTCGCTTCAACTCTTCAAAGAACGTACGGTTGATTATAAAAGTAAGATTGATGATCCATACTTTTGAGAAACAAACTCAACACTGAAAACTAACGTACGGTTTCTCTTCCATACTTGTCCAACAACGAAAACGTAAGGTTCCTTCCAAACGTAATGTTCTTCTTCAATACTTTTCAACAACGTAAGGTTCATTAACCATACGTTTCAAAATAACGTAAGGTTCCTTAACCATACGTTTCTTTTAACATAAAAAGTAAACTTTTCATCCATACGTTACGTTCATTAACGTATGGTATGAACAGTGATTCCAGTACGCGCTAAAATTGATCTCGCGCTACAGTGATTCCAGAACGCGCTAAACTTGACCTCAGAATAAATGAAGTATGAAATCTCGTTATATGCAATAAATAAATGAAATAAATTCCGGCAAAATACTCAATGAAATAATTAGTAAATAATTAAGGGTATTTGTGAGCATCAAAATCATCATAAAGAGACAGAGTATTATTTAAAATAATCTCCCCCTTTAAAAACATTATTTTGAATTGTTTGAAAACAATACATTGCTCAACAATCTCCCCCTTTTTGATGATCACAAAACCCATAAATTAATAGAACTAATTTAATTGCAATCTTTATTGAAAAATTAGTTTTATAAAATTTTTAGAATTCTTAAAAGGATTAAAACAATATTTAACTATAATAAAATTTCTCCCCCATAAAAATAAATTTTCAGCCAAAAAATAAATAAAAGATAAATGTCTTCTCCCATATATCCAAATTTCTTCATAGGAAAAATGAATTTAAATGTTGTGTTTATCCAAATTCTCCCCCTTTTTGTGATATCAAAAAGAATGAAAAATTACGGATTTGAACACATTCAATATTGCACTGAACTATAAGTAAATGCTATAATTAACTGTGTATGAATAAGTGAATTTGTTATACTGGCTAACTTAATCATAAATCAATAAACAACAACAACAAAAAAGAAATCAGAAAAGAATTTTTATTCACAAGCTGTTATATATATAAATGATTGTGATATACAGAGGAATCAAGGTTCATTGATAAGACAGGGAAAAAGGTGTCTATCTCCTTTGAATCACGGTCTTGATCTCTGTAAACTGTTCTCTGAGCCTCTTCATCATCCCATCTCCTAACTTGATGATAAGATCTCTGTTCTCTTGAGTCATATGAATATCTTCAATCAAATTAACTCTGAAAAACTCATGCATTCTTTCTTCTTTTTCAACAAAAAGAGTCAGCTTCTCTGATAACTGATTCAAAAGAATCCTAATCGGTTGCTCTCCAGATGTCAACTGATCCACTAAAAATTTCTGATTATCCAGCAAAACTGACAAAGGGGCACTATTACACTGAAGATCGTGTAATCTGTCACTCATATTGCTTAGTGCTCCTGTAATTGCTTGAAATCTTCGAATCAAATCAGGTGAAGAACCTGATCCACTCACAGCATTGTTTGCAACAGACTCAAATTTATTCTCCATGTAAATCTTCATCTCAGCCAAATCATCTTTCTTTACCATCTCTGATTTTAACTGATCAACAGCATGCAACATATCAGTCTTAAACAAATCTACTTCCTGTCTTGAAACAGTACATTCTTTCAGCTTCTGAAACTTCAACTGCTATAAGTTCAGAGAATTTCTGAGACTATCATTCTCAGATTCCAACTGAGAGATACGCTTGTACAACTCAACAACTTCTTCTTTTCTCAAATCAGGGGCACCCTGTGCTCTATTCTCATGTCCAGAAATAGGTTGATGAGGCAAGGCTAGTGGTAAAGAATCTGCATCTGATTGTTCTTTGTCCTTGTCCTGACAAGGTTGATCCACTGAACTAGCTTTTGAAGCCTGAAATTCTTCCACTGAAAAATCTTCCTGAAGTACTTCTGTATTAGCTTCAGAAGTATGTTCATCACGAACAGTAGTCTCTATGACTTCTACTGAATGATTAAGAACAATATCTTCATGTAAATCTTGAGGTCGGGCCACTTCTTCACCAGGCACTGCCTCCATAGGTTGTTCTTGTTGTATTACATTTTCAACAGCCACAGCAGCAGATTGAGGTTCTTTTTGGATTTCCGGTTGAGCTGCTGGTTCCTCTATCGGTGCAGTCTGCTCCACAACAGCTTCTCTCACAAAGGAATAAGAAATTACCGGTTCAGAGGATTTCAAGGAAGGAGAGATAATTTCTTCATCAATTGACCTCTTCCTTCTAGATTGAAGTCCTTCCTGACTTCTCTCTTCCTCAACTTCCTCCATTTCAAAGAGAATTCTCCTTGCCACTGTACTAACCCTTGATTCTGCTTGTCCCTCCTTGGACTTAGCAGGTTGAGCCTGAGCACTCTCCGAGTCTTCCTCAGCTCCAACAGGTAATAGTTTTCCTTTAACAGGGCTCCAGAAGTATCCGACTTTCCTCAAAGTCCCAGCATTAAAAACATTACTGTGGTGACATTTCACCCCAGCATCGACCAACCTGATCATTCCTCTTTTAAACAAAAACAAAGAAATGAACCTTCCATAAGGGAAAAAGGTCATTCTTGCTTCACTCTGACAGCAGTATCTCAGATATCTTATCATAAACCGAGGAAAATTAAACTTAATATCACACATCAGAAGATACATTATGTACATGTCAGGGTATAGAATTTTCTCCATCTCAGCCATCCTTGGTGCTAAACCAGTCTGAACAAACTTTACCAAGATTTTCTGATCGGGCTCCAAATCTTTAATAAGCATTTTCTTTATCACTCTGGTTCCAAACAGAAAAGACATAATGTCTTCAGACTTATGTACAGAATCTCCAATATTCCGTAAATCGAAATGAAAAACTCCTTCATGAGGGCAGTTAAGAATTTGACTTATCTCTACAGATGATATGGAAAAGTCCTTATCCTCTATTTGAGCCAACAAACTGTCCTCTGTATCTCCAAGGCTAAACTGAACAGTTCTAAAGAAATGTCTCATTTCTGCCTCATAAAGAAACTCAGAATTTTCACTATTAAAAGCTTGCTCAAGGCTTTGAAACGATAACGCTTGCTTCAACAGTAAATTAGTTTCAAACAGCCACTCTAAATCGATGACTTTACCTTGCAGTATTTTCCGACCAACTACTTTAGATTTCTTTGCAGCACTGCTCTCGGCTTCATCGGGACGCTTAGTTTTTGCCATTCCAACAACGATTTCTGAAGGTTCGTAAGTTTAGGGTTTGAAGATTCAGAAAAGGGTTTTGGAGCAGATGTGCGAGTTTAGGTTTTTCGAAAGGGTTTCCGAAAAAGGTGAAACAGTTTAGAAGGTGAAACGGTTCTGACAGCCTTGATTCCCGTGTAATCACTAATCATTACTTTTATTTAAAACAAAATAAAATTACTTATAGCGGGAAACAAAAAATTAAACAGAATTCGAAAAAAGAATAAGATTTAAAAATAAATTATTTAAAATTAAATAAACCTAACTCCCCCTTAATAAATTCAAACCTTGCCGTGGGAAGTGGTTTAGTAAAAATATCTGCTAATTGATTTTCTGTATTTACAAATTCTAAAAATATAACCTTTTTAAACACATGATCTCTTAAAAAGTGATGTCTTATATCAATGTGCTTAGTTCTAGAATGACTAATAGGATTTTTTGAAATATTAATTGCACTAGTATTATCACATAAAATAGGCGTATTATTGAAATTTAATCCAAAGTCCATAAGAGTGTTTTTCATCCACAACACCTGTGCACAGCAACTACCTGCAGACACATATTCTGCCTCGGCTGTTGACAGGGCAACTGAGTGTTGTTTCTTACTAGACCATGATACTAAAGACTTTCCTAAAAAGTGACATGTTCTTGAAGTACTCTTCCTATCTAATCTACAGCTTCCAAAGTCAGCATCTGAATATGAAATTAAATTAAAATCAGAGGTTTTTGGATAAAGCAGAGATTGATAAATAGTACCTTTTAAATATCTAAAAATTCTTTTAACAGCTGTTAAGTGGGATTCTTTGGGATTTGATTGAAATCGAGCACAAAGACATACTGAATACATTATATCTGGTCTACTAGCAGTAAGATATAACAAACTACCAATCATACCTCTATATAACTTGTTGTCCACTGATTTTCCAGTTTCATCCAAATCAAGTTTTATATTAGTACACATATGAGTTGTAAATGTCTTGCTGTTTTCAAGTCCAAATTTCTTAAGTAAATCAGTAATGTATTTGCATTGATTTAAAACATTTCCAAAATCTTTTTGAAATATTTGAAGACCCAAAAAGAAATTTAATTCTCCCATCATACTCATTTCAAATTCTTTTTTCATTAATTCTGAAAATTCATGACAAAGAATTTTATTGGTCGATCCAAAAATTACATCATCAACATAAATTTGAACCAACAACACATTATTTTTCACAGTTTTCTTAAATAGTGTTGGATCTGCTAGTCCAACAGTAAAATCATTTTTCAAAAGAAAAGAACTTAGTCTTTCATACCAAGCTCTAGGTGCTTGTTTAAGGCCATAAAGAGATTTAGTAAGTTTGAAAACAGAATCTGGTTTTTGAGAATTTTCAAAACCAGGAGGTTGCTCAACATAAACTTCCTCCATTAAATATCCATTTAAAAAGGCAGATTTAACATCCATCTGAAATAATTTAAAATTCATATAAGATGCATAGGCTAAAAGGATTCTAATGGCTTCTAACCTGGCTACAGGTGCAAAGGTCTCATCATAATCTATTCCTTCTTCTTGATTATATCCTTTAGCTACTAATCTTGCTTTATTTCTAGTTATTATCCCTTGATCATCCTGTTTATTCCTAAAGACCCATTTAGTTCCTATTACTGGATAATCATGTGGTCTTTCAACTAATTCCCAAACCTTATTTCTCTTTAACTGGTTCAATTCATCCTGCATTGCTATTACCCAGCTCTCATCATCTAAGGCTTCTTCTATGGTCTTAGGTTCTTGTTGGGATAGGAAAGCAGAGAATTCAACTATGTTTCCAAGGTTTCTTCTAGTTTGAATACCAGTCTCTAAGTCACCTATCACAGATTCTAAAGGGTGATTCTTTAAGGTTCTAGACTGTCTAGGCATTACATTCAAAGGTTCTTCAGTATCATGTTCTTCTGAACTGGACTGAATTTCTTTTATATCATTTTCAAAATCATTCTTTAAATTCTCAAGTCTCAAGTTTTCATTAGAATCAGGTTCATCTATTTGTTCTATCCTTTTCTCAAAAGGATCAGATTCATCAAATTTCACATGAACTGATTCTTCAACAATCCTTGACTTTTTATTATAGACTCTATAAGCTTTGGAGGTTGCAGAATATCCTAAGAAAATACCTTTATCAGATTTTGGATCAAATTTACCAAGATTATCTTTGGTATTCAAGATGTAAACCTTGCATCCAAAAACTTTAAAGTAATTTACTTTAGGTTTTCTGTTATTCCATAGTTCATAGGGTGTCTTTTTCAAAATAGGTCTTATTAAAATTCTATTCATTATATAACAAGCTGTATTAACAGCTTCTGCCCAGAAATATATAGGTAGTCTATATTCATTTAACATAGTTCTAGCCATTTCTTGAATAGTTCTATTTCTTCTTTCTACAATCCCATTCTGTTGAGGTGTTCTTGGAGCAGAGAAGGTGTGTTTAATACCCATGTTTGAGCAAAAGGAATTAAATTCCTGGTTCTCAAATTCTCCACCATGATCACTTCTCAATGAGATTATATTAAAACCTTTTTCATTTTGAATAGATTTACAAAAACCTTTAAATAAACTAAAAGCTTCACTTTTAAATTTCAAAAAGAAAATCCAAGTAAATCTAGAATAATCATCAACTAATACATAAACATATAATTTACCAGCTAAACTTGCTACTCTTGAAGGTCCAAAAAAATCCATATGGATAAGTTCTAGAGGTTTAGTTGTAGCAACTTTATTAACAGATTTGAATGATGATTTGTGTTGCTTGCCAAGCTGACATGCATCACAGAATCTGTCATTTTCAAATTTGAGACTAGGAAAATCAGAAACTAGATGTTTCTTAGATAATTTATGTAAAGAATATATATTGCAATGACCAAGTCTTCTATGCCAGATCCAGGATTCACTTATATTAGCAGTTAAGCAGTTTACTTGTTGTTTACACAAGGAATACAAATCCAAAGTATAA
Organism: Viscum album; assembly: GCA_963277665.1. Classification (NCBI taxonomy): domain Eukaryota; kingdom Viridiplantae; phylum Streptophyta; class Magnoliopsida; order Santalales; family Viscaceae; genus Viscum; species Viscum album. The sequence goes on along the minus strand of OY728160.1, from coordinate 1,354,557,082 downwards.
ACATTATCAGTTCTGGGTGCTCTAAACTTAAACAGTTTATCTTTAGAAACAGTACAACTATTGTTAGTAAAATCAACAGTGTATCCATTATCACAGAGTTGAGAGATACTTATCAGATTGTGTTTTAACCCTTGTACATAAAGTACTTTGTTGATTGAGACTGTCTCTGGATCTCCAACTGTTCCAATACCAATAATCTTTCCTTTGGCATTGTCACCAAAGGTGACAAGTCCTCCTTCCTTTCGAATAAGAGAAGAGAAATTAGCTGAAGTTCCACTCATGTGTCTTGAGCAGCCACTGTCCATATACCATATTTCTTTCTTTCTTTGGTGACCTGCTACCTGCAAAGACATTTAAACAAATTGTTTTGGTACCCATATTTTGTTGGGTCCAGGAGTGTTAGCAAGCAGTGATCTGGGTATCCAGATTTTCTTTGTTTTCTTAAAATTGATTGAATCATATAGATCATTGGAAATATAAGCTTTCTTAATTCCACATATTTGAGGTTGTCTTAGAAAACAGTTTTTAGCTATATGACCTTTTGTTCCACAGAAGTTACAAATAACCTGTTTAGTGCTAGGAACAAAATAATTTTTGTATAACTTAGGTTTTTCTCCTTTACTTCCAATTCCAAACCTTTCCCTTTTAATTACAGTTTTTCCAAGTATCTCATTTAAGGTGTTTTCTCCTTTTGTAAAAACTAATGCAGCCTCTTTATAAGATTCTACTTCATCCTGTAGAGTTTTTATTTTTGATTCAAAATTAATTTTATTTGAGTCAGCAGAGTTGTATTTGTCAATTAATTCCTTATGTTGTTTTAGAAAAGTATTTCTTTCATCTGAAATAGCTTTATGCAAGTTCTTTATAGATTTATATTTTTTAAATAATGAGTCATACCTTTCTTCAAGCATATTGCAGTAAGCTGCAAGTTTTTTATTTGAGAAGCTTGTTTCAGAGTTTGATTCATTATTTGAGTCAGAGGAGTAGTATGAGTGTACCTCATCAGTTTCAGCCATGAAACACATATTTGCTTTTAAATTGGCTTCCTCCTTCTCTGAGCTTGATTCAGAAGAATTACTTGATTCTTCAGAAACACTCCAAGTAGCTTTCATAGCTTTCTTGTCTTTCTGCTCATAATCATCTCTTTTGAAGAATTTCTTCTTCTTTGCATCTTTCAATTTAGGGAAATCCGGTCTGATATGTCCCATCTTTTTGCATTCATAACATCTCACTTCCTTGTTATCCTTTTTGAAGGATTTCTTGAAGTCTTTCTTCTTACTGTAGAACTTTCTGAATTTTCTGGCTAGCTGAGCCAGTTCTTCGTCTGAATTTGAAGCATCAGAGCTTTCTGATTTAGCATTTACTTCTCTGTTCTTCATCTTTCTATCCTTTTGTTGAGAAGTCGCTTTCAACGCAGTATTTTCCCTTTTTATATATACTTTATGCTCATTTACCTCATCTTGCATTTCAGCCTTGTACATCATCAATGTACCAATCAGTTCTCTCATAGTTAGATCTTTAACAGAAGTTGATTGTCTGATTGCTGCAGAGATTCCATTCCATCGAGTAGGAAGTACTCTTAGTACCTTCAACGCTTGATCAGCCTGCTTGATTGGTTCTCCTAGAGCTGTTATATTATTGACAATTTCTGTCAATCTTCCATTCATCTGAGTGATGCTCTCTCCTTCAATCATTCTGAAAGTATCGAATTTTAACTTAGCAGTTGCATATCTCATCTGTCTTACATTATCTGTTCCTTCATAAGCAACAGCTATTGTTTGCCACATTTCATATGCAGTCGGGCATTGAGATACTCTATTAAATTCATCTAGTCCTAGACCACAGATGATTGCATTCATAGCTTTTGAATTTATGTCATACTCAGCCTCTGTAGCAGCACTCCATGTATCGGGATTTTCAGGAATTTCATAGGGAGTCAGAATCTTTGAATAGACTCTGTAACCAAGATTTTTCAGATAAATAATCATACGTGATTTCCAGCAGCCATAATTATCTCCATTAAAGTAAGGTGCTCTGACCATTGACATTCCCTCTCTCATATCAGCCAGGATACACTATGTATAATCTTTAAATACTTCTAGCTTGATAAGACTTTAAAAATAAGAAGCTCCTCCTCTGATACCAATTGTTGGATCTGAATCTACGGATTACACACAAGGGGGGGGGGGGTGAATTGTGTCTTTTCAAAATTATTACAATCTCTTCAATTTAGACAAATTCTGTCCACGATGCTTTTGCTCGATTAAATATGCAGCGGAAAAAGTAAAAGCATGAACACACAGATGTATAGTGGTTCGGGGAACAGAAGGCCCCTAGTCCACTCCACCAACGCTCAAATCCACGAGCTTGGCGATTTTCACTATCTGGTCCTTGTTTCCACAGACCTGTCCACAACTGAGTACAGGCAGTTGACACCTTTACAAGATTCAGGCACACACAGCCTTCCTGGTTCAAACACGAACCCACACAGCTTAGAACGAGAAGCTGATCACTCAAAAATAAAAAGAGTTTCGATAAAGAAAACACTTCTCCAGTTGTTCTTCACAATTGCAACAGAATGCAATTGACAGTAGATAGATCGTTGTCTTCAGAAAATAAAGATCTGTAATCAAAACAGTTCTGAGTCGATCCAGTTGCAATAGATATTACCAGAAACTTCACAACTTCAGCAGCAGTAGATTCACAACAGATAGTCGATGTAGAACACGTGAATCTGTTATCAAGATCTTCTTTCGGTAAAAAGGATTTTACACTTCTTCTCGATCACCTGAAAAGAACGCCTTTTCACAGTCTCTGTTTCTTGCTCGATAAAAGATCAATCAATAAATTTCACACACTTTCCTGTGTATATATATATCTCCGAAGTTTCCAAGATAGAACATATATTCAAATCTGAGAGATTCTTCCGCATAAATAGATCCATAAAAATCTCCTTTAGATTCGCGATTTTAAATGAAATAACAGAGCCGTTGTAACTCCCCTGAGGAATCGGCATAAAAAGCTCCGTTTAAATCAATCAGTAATCCGTTGAAAATCATCTTTGATTCAGTCAAAGTCGTACTTAAGAATCGGCTCGAAATCCGCCTAATAATCCGCTTGTTTGACCAATGCAAACGGTAATATCGTCTGTCAAAAATATCCCGACGCCAAACGTAGGGTTGATGACGTGGCTCCAAACGTAGGGTTCACAAACGTAAGGTTGAACATACATACTTTCTCTTTAGCATTCAAACGTAGGGTTGATCATCCATACTTTGTCTCGCTTCAACTCTTCAAAGAACGTACGGTTGATTATAAAAGTAAGATTGATGATCCATACTTTTGAGAAACAAACTCAACACTGAAAACTAAAGTACGGTTTCTCTTCCATACTTGTCCAACAACGAAAACGTAAGGTTCCTTCCAAATGTAATGTTCTTCTTCAATAATTTTCAACAACGTAAGGTTCATTAACCATACGTTTCAAAATAACGTAAGGTTCCTTAACCATACGTTTCTTTTAACATAAAAAGTAAACTTTTCATCCATACGTTACGTTCATTAACGTAGGGTATGAACAGTGATTCCAGTACGCGTTAAAATTGATCTCGCGCTACAGTGATTCCAGAACGCGCTAAACTTGACCTCGGAATAAATGAAGTATGAAATCTCGTTATATGCAATAAATAAATGAAATAAATTCCTGCAAAATACTCAACGAAATAATTAGTAAATAATTAAGGGTATTTGTGAGCATCAAAATCATCATAAAAAGACAGAGTATTATTTAAAATAATCTCCCCCTTTAAAAACATTATTTTGAATTGTTTGAAAACAATACATTGCTCAACATTCTTGCCATAGAAAGTCACAAGGGAGGTGAGGACATTTAATAGGATAGTATTGAGGCTATCATGTTGGGGGCTGAGGCTCACCATTATTTGAGGGCAGATATCGTTGTCCCTTCGGATACGTTATGTGAAGGCAGACATCGCTGTTCCTCCGGGCGAATTCTTGGGCGTGCCTTCGGGATGTCGGTACTTGAGACACGAGGTATCAGAAGGCATTTGGTGCTGGTTTGTTACTTCTTGGGCATGTCTTCAGGACATCAATACTTGAGACACGAGGTGTCAGGTGGCACATGGTGTCGGGTTACACGACATAAATTTCAGCGTTGTCCGAAGTAGGTGACACTCCATGGTGGCTGCTGAGCACCAACGACATTTGGGATTATTTGTGCATTGTTCTATTTAATTATTTCCTTATAAATTCATGCCTTCTTAAACACTTATATTAGGTATGCACCATTGGGTGGTATCTTGCTGAGATTTGTGTCACACCCTACACGGGCCCTTCCAGACACGTGCAGACTTTATGGATTTACGTGCAGGAAAGAGGCCAGCTTTTGGAGCTGGGCTGCGTCAGTTGTTTCATGGAGATGGTATGGAACTTGAGGTCCTAACTTGCTGGAGTTACTCTATTTTTTTACCTTCCCGTTTTAGCATACTTGTGTTGTAGCTACTTATGGTTAGCCATTGGCCCTTTTTATATTCAGATATGTATGACCTGCTTTGGATGCATGATTAATTGTTCAGTAGTAGTTCCATGTTATCAGCATGCTGTTTTGTTTATTTCCTCCTTATTGTTTATATTTACTTCTTCCGCTGTTTATCTATATTGATTATGCTTCCGCTATACGAGTCTGGTTAGAGTCTGATGAGTCTTTTATTCCGCTGCATTTTTATTATTATACTTGGAAAAGTACCCTTATTATTATCCTCTTTGAGGTTATAGCTTCCCCTTTATACCTATAAGACCCACGCTGCTAATCGGAAGCCTTTGGCGTTCAGGGAGGTGAACCTAAGGTTGTAGCACCCGACCCATTTAGCACTGTTCAGGTGGTTGTTTGGGTCCGGGTCATTACAAAGTGGTATCAAAGGAGTTCTTGACAGAGATTTAGTAGCAGTGTTTTGTTGGATACTAATGAGTTTGAGACTCCTCTCTTTATTTCGGCTGGTTTTACTATTTGGGGAAATGGTAGATTGGAGATAGGTTGTTACTGGAACTGGGTTTCTAGCTTGTACTTGGGTTCCTGCAGCCCCGGGTATGAGGGATGGGCCAAGTTACCTTAGGTGGGAATTGTTGTTTTCTTTTTCCTCAGATTACATTTTATATGATTTCCACCTCGGTGGCTCACATGGAGTGTGAGTTTATTGATTGTGATATGTGACCCTTGGCCCGATGCGGTAAGGGAGAATTAGACCTTGGCCCGGTATGACAAGGCTGGTTTTCTTGTCTTTTGATAGGCAAATTTTTAGGGTATTTCAATTTCATAACTCCACGTATGCTTTGTGAAGTGATAATTCCATGTGACTAAAAATAAATTGCCATCATTTTATTCTTGAAATGTGAAAAGGTGAAATTCCTGATAGAATTTCTTATTGTTTCAATGTGTATACCATGATTTATGTTTATAGAATTGCATGTGGCAGAATATTTGGGTCTGGCTCTTGTAAAAGTAGGTAGGTAATCTAGTTGAGGTGATTTTGATCATCAGGATTGGGCGACTCAGTTGTCGGTTTTAGGCAAAGTTCGTTGTCAGGATGGGCATGGACCAAGGTACTTTTGATACTTGGCTCCGTTAGGGGCGGGTAAGGAGGCCATGAGGTCGGGATGCCATGGGGCTTGGGTTGTAGTGGGGGAGATTAAGGGTATTAGTTATGCGCTGCCTTTTACTAATTTCTAATCTGCGTTGAATGTATATATTGTTATATATATATGGGATATCTGACCATTTATGGTATTCATCGGGTTCCTCCTACACATCTCGATGAAGCTTTAGGAAAGTGAGGATATAGTTTCGTGGGTGAAGGATCAGGTTCAGGATTTGGTATAGGTAGAGCACGAGCCGCAAGTACAGGATTAGGGACAAGATCTAGTGCAGGCAGGACAACTGCTGAGTTTTTCATCGTTCGGGCCATGGCTCATCGAGCAGCTCCGAGCAACCCTGGTATGTGTCTTTTAGGGGATTGGTAGAGGTGCGTAGGGTACAGAGCCATCTATGGCATACCTAACGCGGGAGTTCAAATCGTAGCACCTGCCTCTTTTTCAGGGTGAGGGTGGTCCACATGCGGCTGATAATTGGATAGAGAGTATGAAGATGATCTTCGAGCATCTTGAGACACCTCCAGGGTGGAGGGTCAATTTTGCGACGCACATGCTGAGAGGACCGATGAAGCGTTGGTGGGATGTGCAGGTTCAGGCTCGTAGGCACGAGGGACTATCAAGGAAGGACTTCGATAATAGGTTCTTTGAGCAAATTTACCCAGAGACACTGAGGGCAGAGAGAGCTCAGAAGTTCTTGAGTCTTCACTAGGGAGACATGTATGTCATGGACTATGCAGCTACCTTCACATAGGTTTCTCGATTTGCACCTGGTATGGTAAGCGATGACGCGGTAAGGGTGAGGCGCTTCGAGGATGGAATACGACACGCCATTCGGGTCCCGATGAACATTTTCAGGCTGGGTTCCTTCTCTGAGGTGGTGAACCAGGCACTTATAGTAGAGGGAAACCAGAGGTATATGCCCCAGGTTGGCCGGGAGATGGCTTCAGGTGATGGTTTGGACAATAGGAAGTGAGGATGGGATGAGTTCCAATAGGGAAGTCAGGCCATGGATTCAGCTAGACCAACTCATGGTAGTTCTTCAGTTATTTTCTTTCAGTTTGGACAGCAGATATATTTTCATACTCAGTGCGATAGGCCTCCAGAGGAGTGATGGGGATGTGGGAAGGTCGGGCATCTAGAGAGGTTCTACATGCAGCCTTCTCAGACAGCTGGTAGGCAGGGACTAGGACAGATGGTGGAATCCGGAGTTGGTTCGAGTTCAGTATAAGGAGTGGGTAGCTGAGGTTTAGCTACACGCGGAGGACGTGACAGAGACAGTGGGACCCCTGTGAGGGGTCAGTGGCCGGTGAATAGAGCAGTACTATAGGGAGGTCAGGCATCAGGCAGCTGTACTTCAGGCCAGGTGCACGCTATCGAGCTGGAAGAGGTTGAGCAGGCTGGTGAGCCGACGATGGTTTGAGGTACACCACAGTGTTGCCGTGATTCCCATGTTTCCTTTTTGGCATGACCTGTAGAGGCATGTCAGTTTTGAGTGCAGGTGATGCACAAGATCTATGTGTGTAATGACCCGAAATTTTGAATAAATATTTTTTCCTAATTTTGTGTGTTATTTTATTTTTATACTCAACAAAACTGTTTCATTTGATAACACGAGTATAATTAAAATTAGACCATTGGGTTTCGACAGTTATATAACCATTGGTCAATATGACTGTTGGAAAATAAATGTTGCGATTATTGTCTCTAAATACAAGTGATCTTGGTTAATTAATATAGAAAGAAGATTCGATGGCCTCATCCAGTAGTCTCGGGCCAATCGAATCCCATCTAACAGAACTTGGGAAGGAGGTAGCACCACTGGGCTTTTCTCTGGACCAAAACCAAGCCAAACATCATTGTGTGAAGCTAGCATGGAACTGACTTCGTGAGAAGTTCAAACTAATAGAGATTACTACTCGTGCGATGTTGGCTGAGCCGCCCTCAGATTCTCTCAACTTAGAACACCTTATACTAAGGTCCTATGCTGGGGTTATAAGGGGCTATGTAAGGAGACCGTAACTGCCTTGTGTAATCCTTTGATTTAAATAAAAATTGTGATTTCTCCTTACGATGAAGTATGTCAATTTTCAAATGTCCGGATAAATATAGTATGCATATTTTTGATGAATTCTAGAAAAAGGATATTTTAAAATATTTTTGTAAACCTTAAATAATTAATGACGTGTAATGATTTTAAAAAAATGGTCTTCTTCAAATGTGTTGAGTAAGAAATTTGGAGTCTAATAAGATCAACTTTTTTTGATGAATAGTAAATTATGAATAGTTATTTTACACTTAAGATTAGTAATGTGACCAATTAGATTAGTAATCTCACTTAAATAAAGTATTAATATAATTTAGGCACCTTGATTAAGTAGTGTGATTCAATAAAATAGGTCAATAACTATTTCAGAAATTATTAGTCAAATATTAGTTTTTTCTGGTGAATAGTGTTTTTTAATTAAAAATTAAATTAAAAATATTTAGAAAATAATTTTCATAAAATGTACTTTATTTTTGAATTCAGAACATTGATATTATGTTAAGGTAATTTTTGGGGATTTTTCTAAAAAATATGAATTTTCGGTGAATAGTGTATTTATTTAAAAACTAATTTAAAAATATTTAGAAAATTATTTTTATAAAATGGAGTTCATTTTTGAAATCAGAGCATCTATATTTGGTTTAGGTGAAATTTTGGGGTTTTTTCTGAGAAAGTTGAAATTTCAGTGAATTGTGAAAATACAGTTTTTAAGTTACGGGTGTTTAATGACATCATTAATTGATGTATTAAGTATGTAATAAATATTGGCGACTTATGAATAGTAAGATAATGTATTAGGTTTCCCAAGTGGCCAATACCATGGGAAAATACCATGGGCAAGCCCATGGTTTTTCCAATACCACCAATGAGGTGTCCCTTGGCCATTAATGCCTTGTCCCCTCACTTCCCCTATAAATACCAAGCCCTTCTCTCATCATTTCGACTCCAAAATCATCCTCAACGATGTTCTGGTCTCCTTACCTCCCAAGGAGTCCTCCCAAGGTTCCCCCAAGCACTCAAGGTCCCAACCATTGAGTTTTTAGAGTTACGTTTTAAGGTAAGGGATCCTACCTCTCTCTTTCTATCCAATTACTCTATTTTATGTCATTTCTTTTTTTCTCCATGTTATTATGTTAGAGTATGTTATTTATATTCATACTAGTGTAATTTTCATGTTAATATGATTAGATACCCCCTCTTGATCTCATAAATTCATTTTAAGAATATTTAATTGGCGCCGTTAGGCTGCCGAATTTTTAAGGGATTCTTTCACCCTTCTCATTTTCAAAATCTATTTTCATGTCAAGTATTTCATGATACTTTTTATTATGTTGGGGTATTATCTATATATATATCATACTGATATTTTATGTTAATATGATGAGTGATCCTATTTGATCTCGTCAATTCATTTTTTTATGTTTTAAGTGACGCTGTTAGGCTATCGAATTTTCATAAGAGAAATCTTATTTTTTGTCTTCCTTTCAAGTTTTTCATTTCATATGGTATGTCATTAAATTTTCATTAACATGTTCTTATATCATTTATATCATGTACCTCTACTGTTTTATGGATCATTTATGAGTGGGTGACCCATGTCCCTTCTCTTTTCAATGTTTTCTAAAACCCCGTAACCTAGCCGTTCTGCTGCAGAATTTTCATCTCAAAATGTCTCTCTCTTTTTCTCAAATTATTTTATTTTATTAAGTGAATACTCAAAACTCTTTATTATACAGGGGTATTCACATATATATATATATCAAAATTTTCTATTTTAAATTCTGTTATTTACATACATGAGACCCACTTTCCTTTTCTGTGGGTTTAATGTGACATAAAGATAATGTCATTAAAGCACTTTTTAAAACGCTATGATTATGAAATGAAACCCATTTATTTTATGATATATGGGTTATTTATGAAATGATTGATGATGATATATGTGGCTCACATTATAACAAAGTAAAATTTAAGGGTTCACCCTGATAGCGCTCCAATGCATTAGGTAAAGACTTAATCTCTAGAGATGACCATTTTAAACGATATCTTGGTGAATAACCTTGGTAATTTTTAATGACACCTTGGGGATGGACCTTGGTGAAACAGAAATGATTGTCTAAGTTAAATGTTGTAGAAATATCTTCAAGTTATAAAATATGTTATTTTTATTATGATATTCCTCATGATTTTTTCTCACGCCTTAAGTCATTTTTCATGACTTTATTGATGTATCTCAAGTTCACATGTTAAATGTTTCCCTTGTTTCCCTTACTGGGACTTCTGCTCACCCTCTTCTTTTGATGTATGTGCCCTGGTTATGAGATGTAGTAATGAACCTAGGATTAACATAAGGAGAAGCCTTTCAAGTGTTTAAGAAGAATGTTTTATGTTTTCATGTATTAAGTTCATGGTTTCCAAGACACTAAACCTTAAAGATCCTCAATTTTTCATAATGTAATGAATGTTTATGTGATAAAAAGGTGGGATTCTATAGTCGGTATCAAAGGATGGTTTAATTATTTGTGGAAATTAGGATATGGAAACTTTTGGAAGAAGCCTATATAAAATTTTTAATATAGGAAATATTCCTAGTATTTTGGTGAGTATTGAGTAAGTGGTTTATCAAGAAAATACATCCCTGTCTGGATACGAGCAGGTAGAGGAGGCTCTGGCACAGATGTACATAGGGGTAAAACCCGAAAACACTTCTTTGAGATTGACTCGAACGGGAACTAGTACACGAAAACAAGCCTTGCTGCACTCATGGTTACGACACTCATGGGGGATATGCTTGGGTAAATTCATAAGCTTAGTATGAACCATTATTAAAGGAACAAAGATAAAATAAAATAAAGATTCCCATAAGAATATATGATCATCGATAACCTAGATTGGAACCTAGGGTATCACAAGTTAGGATATACTTTTCTTCTACAAGTTTATCCTTATATGATTAAAGTTTCCTTTTCATGATTATTGGCTAAGTATTTAAGCCCCTAATTATACTTTCTTTTCTTAGTTATTGGAAGGAAATAGAAGAACATGTCCCAAAAATCAATGTGATAGGAAATGTGAAGAATGCTCTATTAATGTGACAGAGATGACGAGATATCAAGTTGAACATATTTTGATTATGCCAAACCAGCTATCAAAAATCAAAATTAATAATTGGTACCTATTTGAATGCCCAAATTCATCAAGGAAGAACAAGACGAAGTCTCAAGGATGTTCATCTGATAAAGTTGACAAGGGAAAGAAGACCCAATTCCCTTTGTGCAAAAAGTGTGGAAAGGGGCACCAAGGGGAATGTCACAAAGGAACCAGGAGATGTTTTAAGTGTGGGGTGATAGGGCATAAAGTAGCCAATTGCTTTAAAAAAATGGATAATGTGATGAATAGAGATAAGGTTCGATGTAATGTACCTTATACTTTTCAATGTTGTAAATGTGAAGAAGTTGTAAATTATCCAAGGAAATGCTCTCTTGGAAAGAATGAGAAGCGTGATGAGCATCAAAAATCATCAAGGACAAGGGAACAATGAAAGTCCTATGCTGAGATGCATCTTGATGACTGAAGTACATGTAACTTATTCACATTAATTGTCTATGTCATGTTGTATTTTAGTTTGTGCTCTATGAGCATATCCGTAATGTTTTCTAAGAACATCGAGTCACTACTTAAGATGGTTTTATATCATTAAGGAAAACATATATTGTTATGTATCACATGTTGATGTTGTGAAGCTATTATTCTTGAAAAAAATGATTAGGGGATTAAAAGATGATTATTATTTTTGCAAACGTTCACTATTTTCGGAACCCTATATGATCGAGGTAAATAGATTACTACGAAATTTTCTTTGATGAATAAAGGTTGACTTATATTTTGAAGAATCGACAAATTTAAGGTGATCTTATAGTAATTTAGGTTACTTATGGAAATTATTAACCTATCTTGAGGAAAATATGTTTAGGTTAGTTACTTTTGTGAAAAGATTTGAGGAGTAGTTGATTTTGTTTGGAGATGAATGATAAAGTTTATCTTGGAAGACTATGTTATCACATCTTTCTTATATTTGGGTTTCAATCTTAGTTTGGATTATTTTGAGGAATTTTAAGGACAGTTATTTATGGAATGGTCTGTGATGAACTTTGGGTAGTACTGTGGAACTTTGAAGATTTAAAGTAGTTTACCTTCCTATGGTGTTCTTTCTTTTTGAAGAGTTGTTTTATCCTACCCTTTCTGTTTTTTGGATAAATGTTTAAAGATAGATAGTGATTCTTTGGTGGATTACGTGATTCTCTAGAAGATGATTCTTGTGCTTTGATGAGACCAAGTATTTTTGAATGCTCATCGTTTGGATAAAATATTAGTCTTGGTAGAAACTTATTAAAGGATGAAACTCTACTAGAAGGTAAGTATATTTACTTGTGTTCTTATTCTATGTATTAAATGAATTCGTCAAAATTGTGAAAAGGAACGTAAAACAAAAACATTGTTGTTTTACATTTCCTACTGGGTAATCAAAGACCGTTTACACACATCATAAGTTTGTGATTTTCTTGTTGTTAACATTCTCCAAATCATGTTTTCTATCACTCTCCCTCAGAACTTGACCCTTTGTTTTCTCCTCCATATCCATGTTTTCCTACATGGAATCCTAGTATGGGTTAACTCAGGTGACCTTTGTACTTCCCTTTCTTTCTTTTAAAGTAATAGTGTTACAGAATCTTTTTCTGATGTGGGACTTCCAATGAAATTTCCAAGACCAATTTTTTTTAAAATTGTGAGGATGCAATTTCTTAAGGGGGGAAGAATGTAATGACCCAAAATTTTGAATAAATCTTGTTTCCTAATTTTGTGTGTTATTTTATTTTTATACTCAACAGAACTGTTTCATTTTATAGAATGAGTACAATTAAAATGAGACCATTGGGTTTCGACAGTTATATGACCATTGGTCAATATGACCGTTGGAAACTAAATGCTGTAATTATTGTCTCTAAATACAAGTCATCTTGGTTAATTAATATAGAAATAAGATTTGATGGACTCATCCAGTAGTCTCGGGCTAATCGAATCCCATCTAATAGAACTTGGGAAGAAGGTAGCACCATTGGGCTTTGCTCTGGACCAAACCCAAGCCGAACATCATTGTGTGAAGCTAGAATGGAATCAACTTCGCAAGAAGTTCAAACTAATAGAGATTACTACTCGTGCGATGTTGGCCGAGCCGCCCTCAGATTCTATCACCTTAGAACACCTTATACTAAGGTCCTATGCTGGTTTTATAAGGGGATATGTAAGGAGACCATAACTTCCTTGTGTAATCCTTTGATTTAAATAAAAATTGTGATTTCTCCTTACGATGAAGTATGTCAAATTTCAAATTTCCGGATAAATATAGTATGCATATTTTTGATGAATTCTAGAAAAAGGATATTTTAAAAATATTTTTGTAAACCTTAAATAATTAAGGATGTGTAATGATTTTCAAAAAATGGTCTTCGGAAAATGTGTTCAGTAAGAAATTTGGAGTCTAATAAGATCAACTTTTTTTATGAATAATAAATTATGAATAGTGATTTTACACTTAGGATTAGTAATGTGACCAATTGGATTAGAAATCTCTCTTAAAGAAAGTATTAATATAATTTAGGCACCTTGATTATGTAGTGTGATTAAATAAAATAGGTAAATAACTATTTCAGAAATTATTAGTCAAGTATTCATTTTTTCGGGTGAATAGTATTTTTTAATTATAAATTAAATTAAAAATATTTAAAAATATTTTTTATATAATTGACTTTATTTTTGAATTCAGAACATTGATATTATGTTAAGGTAATTTTTGGGGATTTTTCTGAAAAAATGAATTTTTGGTGAATAGTGTATTTATTAAAAAATTAAATTAAAAAAAATTAGAAAATTATTTTTATAAAATGGAGTTCATTTTTGAAATTATAGCATCTATATTTGGTTAAGGTGAATGTTTGGGATTTTTCTGAGAAAGTTGAATTTTCAGTGAGTAGTGAAAATACAGTTTTTAAGTTACAGGTGTTTAATGACATCATTAAATGATGTATTATGTATGTAATCAATATGGTCGACTTATCAGTAGCAATATGAGGTATGAGGTGTCCCATGTGGCCAATACCATGGGAAAATACCATGGGAAAGCCCATGGTTTTTCCAATACCACCAATGAGGTGTCCATTGGCCATTAATGCCTTGTCCCCTCACTCCCCCTATAAATACCAAGCAATTCTCTCATCCTTATGACTCCAAAATCATCCTCAATTAAGTTCTGGTCTCCTTAACTCCCAAGGAGTCCTCCCAAGGTTCCCATCAATCCCTCAAGGTCCCATCCATTGAGTTTTAAGAGTTACCTTTTAAGGTAAAGGATCCTACCTCTCTCTTTCTTTCCAAGTACTCTTTTTTATGTCATTTCATTTATGCACCATGTTATTATGTTGGAGGATGTTCTTTAATATTCATACTACTGTCCTTTTCATGTTCATATGATTAGATACCACCTATTGATCTCCTCAATTCATTTTATGAATTTTTAAGTGGCGCTGTTAGGCTGCCGAATTTTTAAAGGATTCTTTCACCATTCTCATTTTAAAAATCTATTTTCATGTCAAGTATTTCATTTTTCTTTTTATTATGATGGGGTATGATCCCTATATCTATCATACTGATCATTTATGTTCATATTATGAGAGACCCTATTTTATCTCGTCAATTCATTTATTTTATGTTTTAAGTGATTCCATTAGGCTGCCGAATTTTCATAAGAGAAATCTTATTTTTTGTCTTCCTTTCAAGTTTTTCATTTCATATGGTATGTCATTAAAATTTCATTACCATGTTCTTATATCCTTTATATTCTGTCCCTATACTGTTTTATGGATCATTTATGAGTGGGTGACCCATGTCCCCTCTCTTTTCAGTGTTTTCTAAAACCCCGTAACGTAGACGTTATGCTGCAGAATTTTCATCTCAAAATGTCTCTCTCTTTTTCTCAAATTATTTTATTTTATTAAGTGAATACTCAAAACTATTTATTCTATAGGGGTATTCACATATATATCAAAATTTTCTATTTTAAATTCTTGTATTTACATACATGAAACTCGCTTTCCTTTTCTATGGGTTTAAAGTGACATAAAGATCATGTCTTTATAGCAGTTTTTAAAAAATTATGATTATGAAATGAAACCCATTTATTTTATGCTATATGGGTTATTTATGAAAATTTTGATGATGATATATGTGGTTCACATGATAAAAAAGGAAAATTTAAGGGTTCACCCTCATAGTGCTCCAATGTATTGGGTAAAGACTTAATATCTAGAGATGACCATTTTTAACGATATCTTGGTGAATAACCTTGGTAAAATTTAATGACACATTGGGGATGGACCTTGGTGAAATAGAAATGATTGTCTAAGTTAAATGTTGTAGCCACATATTCAAGTTATGAAATACGTTATTTTTATTATGATATGCCTCATGATTTCTTTCTCATTCCTTAAAGTTCTTTTTCAGGACTTTATTGATGTATCTCAAGTTCACATGTTAGATATTTCCCTTGTTTCCCTTACTGGGCATTCTGCTCACCCTTTTCTTTTGATGTATGTCCCCAGGTTATGAGATGCAGTAATGAACCTAGTATAAACACAAGGAGAATCCTTTCAAGTGTTTAAGAAGAATGTTTTATGTTTTCATTTATTACATTCCTGGTTTCTAAGACACTAAACCTTAAAGATCCTCAGATTCGTAAAATGTAATGAATGTTTATGTGATAAAAAGGTGGGATTCTATAATGTGGAATGACTAGATTCAAGTCAGTGGGATTGGCCCATATCGGGTGCGTGATATATATATATATATATATATATATATATATATATATATATATGAGGTGCCATGGGAATCAGGGCATCGAAGATGCAGGTTACTTGAGGTGTTGTGGGAATCGAGGCATCAAGAATGCAGGTTAGTTGAGGTGTTCTGGGCATCGGGGAATCAAGGATGTAGGTTACTTGAGGTTCCAGGCACTAGGACCTCATAGAGGCGGACACCGATGTGGTGTGGGATACGTTGGGTGTCGGGAATGACACATGAGTTCCAATGGGGTGCAGGGGTGACGATGTGTCACGGGAGGACTATGTGTCCAGGAAAACAGGTTGGTAAACCTTGGTTGCTATGAGTTTTGTCAGGTTGAGACTGGTATAGGAGATTCCTAAGGTGGAGAGAACCTTTAAGGAATTTTAGCCGGGACCTTTGAGACTGGGGAGTCTAGGTTTCTTTGTTCGGGGTGGTATGTTTGGTGCCATATCTGGATTTTGTTTGATCGCTCAGGGATGAGCTATGTTAAGGTGGGGAGATTGTAAGAACCCGAGTTTTTAGAACGGGTCAAAATACTAACCCTGTTTAAATTTTTGACTTGTTTCTGAGGAAACTGGGGAAAATGGGCAGTTTCTGGAAATTTATAGACTACACGCCGTGTACTTTAAGTACATGTCGTGTATGTGTAGGCGAGTGATATGCCATGTTCTCACCGAGTACATGTCGTGTGATGGCCATGTAGAAATTTCTTACTACACAGCGTGTTGTCTTGTGACACACCATGTACCCTTAGCCGTGTGGAGGCCATACTTGGCATGTAGGCCTGTTGGCCGGGTAGATTTGTTTAAACCAAGAACACACCGTGTTCCCTTTAGACACACCATGTAGTCTAGCCGTGTATAAGGGATATACATGTCGTGTGGGTAAGTCGGAGAGGGAGAGAAGTGAAACCAGGTACACGCTGTATACCCATAGGTACACATCTGGTACTCATGTCGACAGGTTCAAGAAAGTAAGTCGGAAGAATTCCAGTCACCAAATGATTAGTTAAATGATATACACGACATGTAGTCATGAAGTACATGATGTGTACTTTTTTTTGCGTTAAGACGGGCAGTAGCCGTGTTTTGAGGCAGAACTCGTTTTCTTCTATCCGGTTTCGCGAACCAAGCTGACCGAAGATTCTTTCTTCTCTCGATCGTCCATCCGAGACCTGATTCGAACACTGATTGATTCATCGGAACCCCATTGGTAAGGCCTTGATTCCTCTTGATCCGTTTTGTTTGATTTCTCTTCTAGAACTAGTTATAGTGGTTTGATAGGTTTCGATTCTTTTGTAGATCTACCATGTTTTACACCTAATTGGAGGCTATTGCCAGAGGAGTATCATCGTACGAGTATCAGGTAGGTGGTGCATACTTCTTTTTGTGTTTTCGTGATCATTTGGGTAACGTGGCCTTCGGCGCGTTTTTGGGTATTTTGAGCGGGACCCGTTTTATCTGCTATTACATATTGAATTGTTTACTAGACCTATGGGATACCTTTGGGCATGCCTTGTTACCAGTTTTGCTTGAGCGGGGCTGGGCGAGGGTCCATATAGCTCATCGGGGCATTTTGGCTGGGGGATGCCAAAATGGTTAAATTTGAATTATGTTGTTATAAAATGTTGAGTTTAATTTATTGAGCTTGATATAAATTGTTAGAGGCATTCAATACCTCTGTGCTAGTATGGGACATCACCTTGTGTTGGGAAATTCAATTGTTTAGAATGTTTTTCCTATTTATGTTTTCTGTTTAAATATTCTATATATTGAATTGCTGAATTGCATATGCTGGACCCTTTGGGTGGTGTTGGGCATGGCCCAAATATTGTTGAGTGATGCCGATCACGGGTTGGGCTTGGCCCGGGTTACTTCGGGTGGTTTTGACAACGATATAGGGCGTCATGGACGTTGGCTTGAGGCAGTATGACTGTCAGGTTGGGCATGGCCCTGGTTACTTGGATGGCGAGGCCATCAGACATGAGCAGCATGGTCGTAGGGACACGAGGTATTAGATGTGTTGGTGGCTTAGGTACTATTTTTTTGGTGATTACCGCTCGCCGGAACATTGAGTAGTGTGCACATAGAGATACTCCGTGATGTGGTGGTTTTGACCACTCGTGTGGGTAGAGGCCCCCATAGATACGGTTTAAGTACTTTGGTTGGGGGTGTTTGCCGTAGAAAGCCACGTGGGAGGTGAGGAGCCTTCAGAAGATAGCATTGAGGCTATCGGGTTAGGGGATGAGGCTCACCGTTATTTGAGAGCAGATATCGTTGTCCCACCAGATACGTTATTTGAGGGAAGACATCATTGTTCCTCCAGTGACTTCTCGGGAGTGCCTTCGGGACCTCGGTACTTGAGAAATGAGGTTTCAGGAGGCACATGGTGCCGGGTTGTTACTTATTGGGAATGCCTTCAAGACGTCGATACTTGAGACACAATGTGTCAGGTGGAACATGGTGCTGGGTTACACGACAAAGATTCCAGTGTTGTCCAAAGAAGGTGACACTCCATGGTGGCTAATGAGCACTAGTGGAGTTTGGGTTTATTTGTGCATTGTTCTATTTACTACTTTCCTTATAAATACCTGCCTACTTAAACACTTATATTAGGTACACACCATTGGGTGGTATTCTACTAATATTTGTTTCACACCATGCACAGGCCCTTCGAGACGTGTGCAGACATTATAGATTTATGTGTAGGAAAGAGGCTAGCTTCAGAAGCTGGGCTACTTTAGTTTTTTCATAGAGATGGTATGGACCTTAAGGTCTAATCTAGATGGAGTTACTCTATTTTTTTTACCTTCCTGTTTTAGCATACATGTGTTGTAGCTACTTATGGTTAGCCACTGGTTCCCTTTTTATATTCAGATATGTATGACCTAATTTGGATGCATTCTTAATTGTTCAGTAGTAGTTCCATGTTATCAGCATGCTGTTGTGTTTATTTCCACTGATGTTGTTTATATTTACTGCTTCCGCTGTTTATCTATATTGATTATGATTCCGCTCTGCGGGTCTAGTTTGAGTCTGCTGAGTCTTTTATTCTGCCACATTTTTATTATTATACTTGGACCAGTACCCTTATTATTATCCTTAGAGAGGGTATAAACTCCCCATAATACCTATAAGACCCTCCCTGCTAGTTAGCAGCCTTTGGTGTTCTGGGAAGTTCACCTAAGGTAGTAGCACCCGACCCATTTAGCACAGTTTGGGTGGTTGTTTGGGTCCAGGTCGTTACATTAATCCCTAGAATATAAGTTAACTTTCCTATGTCCTTCATGGAGAATCACTTTCTCAACGATGCCTTAACCTCTTGTAAGGATGGTATATCATTTCCAATTGGTAATATTTCATTAAAATATGATAATATGAAAACAAATATACTATTACTAAACCACCTGTAGACACATGGATCACATTCATTCTTAATTAAAATGATTTTTTACTGATTAATCGAACCAAATGTTCCATGATTTGGATGCTTTCTTTAATCTATAAATGGATATCAATAACTTCCATACCTTTTTAGCATTTATTAGAATCACAAACCCTTTTTTTGTATCATATAAACATCATCCAGAAGGTTCCTATTAAGGAAATCAAATTTTACATCCATTTTCCAAATCTTATAGTCATGGTAAGATACTTTGGAAAGAAAAAATATGATGGATTTAAACATGGAAACTGGAGAACATGTTTCTTTATATTCAATGATTTAACGTTGTCTAACCCCTTTAGCAACTATCTATACTTTATAGGTATTTACTTTACCTTAAATGTCCATCTTTCTCCTGAATATCCATTTAAACCCAATATTATTTACACCAATTAGCAGATTGATCAAAACCCAAAATTTGTTTTGATACATGTAATCAATCTCATAATTCATGGCTTCTTGCCACCATGCGGCTTCTAATCTCTATACTACCTCCTTACATGTGAGAGGATCATTATTTTCCACCAATAATTAGTCACTATCATTAGGTATTAGAAAACCATATCTATATAGTTCACTAACCTCTCTTACACTCCTACATAGTACTTGTGTTTTAGGAACAACTTCTTCCTCAGGGACCTATGGAATATTTTCCTATACCAACTATTTTTTATCTTAAGAATCAACCTCATTAAAGTCAATATTTCTCCCACTGTCCTCTTTCAGTGTGTGCTCCCACTTAGGAAAGAGAACCTGTCTTGTAATGATTACTTTTTTATTATAGGGGTTTTATAGATAGTTCACCTTGTTTCCTTGGGATACCCAATAAAGATACACTTTGTGACTTGGGGTGTTAGTTTTTTGCTTGATAGAGACTTAGAAAATGTCTCGTAACCCCATGAATGAAGATGTGACAAAACATGTTTCTTTCCACTCTATAACTAAAAAGGAACACCATTTTCCACTTTGGTTGGTACTCAGTTTAGAAACTATGATGTTGTCTATAATGTATATCCACAAAATTATATTGGAAGGTTTTCATGAGTCATCATATACCTTAAAATTTCATGTAATGTATGGTTCCTCCTTTCACTAACTTTGTTCCACTATGGTGTATAAGGAAGAGTGAGTTGAGATAAAATATAATAATATCAAAACAATTCAATAAAATATTGGTTAAGATATTCACCACCTCGATCTAATTTATGTTTATTTATCTTCTTACCAAGATGATTCTCAACATCATTCTTGGAATACTTGATTTTATCAAAGGATTCATACTTGTACCTAATCAAATAGTTATAACCATACCTACTCAAGTAATTGATAAATGTAATAGAGTATTAGAATCCACCTATAGATTCTACTTGAAAAGGTATGAATGCATTAGTGTGCACTAATTATAGAATCTATTCAACCCTTTAACATTGACCAATGAATGGTGGTTTGGTCATATTACCATGTAAACAATCCTTACATAATTTAAGTAGTTGAAATATAAAATATTCTAAAAAACATCTTTATATAGATTTTTGAAAGGGTACTTGTTTACATGACTAAGATGGTGATTCTATAATAGGGTGTTATATGAGTCGCACATGTCTGTTTCGTTATTAATTTCCAATATTTGGTTTTCATGATTCGATAAAAAATAGTATTATTACATTGTGGCATACCATAACATATGCTATCTTTATAAAAGTAGAAACTCTTATTTCCAAAATAGAAAATAAATATATCTATGTCTAAGTAAGAAACAGAAAAAATGTTCTTGGTAACACTTGGCATATAAAAAAATTCTTTAAAACCAAAATCAATCACATTGGAAATGTGTGATGGTAGTGTCCAATGGCTAGAGTATCCAACCATACTCTATTGGCATCCCATAGATCCACCTCTGGACTATAAACCATCTGAAATATACTTTTTTCCTGTATTTGGATACAAATGTGATCACCTCATGCAGTATCTTATACCCAAATTGTAGATATAGAAAGACTACCCTTGATAATGAATTCACCTGAATCTTCCCCTTTCTTCTTTAACTAGGTGTAATTTCTCATCCAGTGGTCCTGCTTACCACATGTAAAACATACCACATCATGTTCCTTTCCTTTCTTTTGGATCATATTTTTCTTAGAAGGACAATGCTTTTGAGCATTATACTTGATGAGTCTTTATCCCATTTTCCTTACTCATCCTCTTCTTATTTACCATAAGGACCATTTTTTGTCATGCCCTATGTCTTTAACAAATTAGTGAATAGGAGCACGAAGTTATGATAGTGTCTCCTTGTTATTTCTCATATTATAATTCACAATAAAATTGGAGTAGTTAATAGGTACTGAAGATAAAATGAGATCTGTGAGCAAATCATCAGAGATGTTAAACCCTAAGATCTATAGGAACTCAATGTATCCAATCATCTTGACTACATATGGATCAACTGGTGCTACTATCCAAGATTGAACATAAATAGTGCATTAGAGTTCTCATATCTCTCCAATATCTCCTTCTTTTTATAGAGATCTTCATGGTGATAAATGATGCTATATGCTTCCATATCCTCATATTGATTTATATTCTCATTGGACATAGAGGATATAATGGAACATTGGGCGTCAATGGCATCATGCACATGCCTTATATAGAGAGATACATATTATTCAACATCCTTTTGGAAATTGACTTAAGAAGTGGTTTTTTAAACAAACTATGACATGAATTGGGCACCCAATTCATTCCCCAAAGAAATTTATTAAAGAAACAAAATTCTTTCAATACATGCTCGAAGTGTAATGAGATTTCACCAACATAAAATTGAGGGATAAAAATTGTGATGTATAATTTCTATTTGTGGCATAGTATAACAAATAAGAACCTATAAAATTCATATAAATCACATTTTTGAGAAGTTTATCCTTCTCTATTATGGATCACAGTGATATTATTGAAGCAGTTTAATTTTACATTTCTAAAAATTAAGAGAAAATTATTAGTACTTGTTTGATTATGGAAAAATATTAATAAATTTAAATTTAATTAAATTACATTAATCTCCCACGATTTTTTCGAGCCTAATACCCATGACCATTAGTTTCAAAATATCTTTTTTATTAGATATTCTTGTGACAAGGATCCATATTAAACTTCTCATAACCCAGAACTGGGCCTGACAATTTAGTTGAAGGGTTTTAGGTAGGTGCAACTTTCTAACTACATTAACTCACAATTCCTTGATCCATTGAGTGGACTACCCAATACTAAAATATTTGTTAAATATTTTCTCAAACCTTTACAATTAGCTAAACAAAGTCTGTATTAGGCACTCAACTCTTGATGTTTACCAAGTTAATTCAACAAAAAACTTTAATCTAAAAGTTCCCTAATAATTGAATGCAACCCAACTACGATGGATTTTTAAACTTATGCATAAAATCACATTTTATCTTTTCAAAAGTCTTATTAATATCATGTTGATATTAATTAAGTGATTAAACATGTATGATAAAATATTTACGAATAATCTGGTGATATTTTATTCTATGCTGCATGATTATTAAATAATTTATTAGGTGATCGCACAACATCCACAAACATAAATAATTAACCATTAAAATGATAGAAATAAAATATTAGTGACATGATCATGATATTATATAATGGTTAGTTTATATTGTGGATGATAAAATAACCCTCGAACCTAGGGTAAAAACACCTTGAACCATATCTTGGTTGGTGTTATGACATTCCACCTCTGCTCCTTTGTATCACCTTGATTGGTTTTTTCCTCAACTCCTAGAATTGGACCACCTCCTATCACCTTAGAGTTTCATCCTTACCTAATTTTTACTCACATTTAGGTGAGGGGATCCAATGGATTAGATAATAGGGGGTTTATAAAAAAATCCTTAGGTACGCAGATCCTTACATAAAAATAGGAGGGGATGAAACGCAGACCATCAATTCTGATTTAATAATAATAAATTAAAAGATACCAATTGCGTACATAGGGATGGTCTAATCTAATTATCATCCATATAACATACAATGAGAATGAATTTACAATATTTTTCCCCAATTAATTTAATTAATTTCATTAATTAAGATAATGTGTAATGAATTAATCTAATTAATTCAACTTATCTTAATTTAATCCATAAATAATTAACTCACCATCATTCATAAATTTAAAGAAAAATTTTAATTTAAAATTAATGAAAAAATAATTGTACTTAGAGGTAATTGTGTATACTCATCCAAAATTTTAATATGGAAATCAATTTAATATATAATTATCAATCCTACAATATGTCATGTTTTATCAAATGAATGAAATACATAACACATGTGAATCAATTTAATTATATATTTAATTCTAATCTCAATGTAAAACTGAGTACATTGTATATAGCTGACTACACAGTTTGTACTATTTTACAGGAAATGTACTATCTTATACCCATGTCTAAAACACACACATTGGGGACTGGGCATGTTTCCTATCATAGATGTGATTGAGGTACCCGATGTGTGGTCTGTATTACAAGGATGTGACCTCAGATTTGAACGACTTGTCAGTCCACATTTTGTGTATTTGATATATTGCCTGATGGGACATATTTCTTCCCTAACCACACTAAAACGGTGACTAAACATCATGCAAAGTGGTTACATTGTGTGTAGTTCTTCAAGACATGTTTCAAATATATTTTATAATTAATTTATGAGAAAATTTATAACTACATTTTCTTATAATTCTCTCTCTGGTTATGATCTGATTGACTAGATATCCTTATATCATAATTTTTTATATAGGATAAAAGTATATAATCCCTATAGTAGTGATCCACATGTGCACAAAAAATCAATGAATGCAATCAAAGAATCAATGGCTGATAGAACATCCGATCTCGATGTCTTGTGCTTTTCATGGTTAATTGTAGTGGAATTCTTCTAAAAGATGAAGAACTCTTGATATAGTCTTGATGACTTGAGAAATTAGGAAAAGTGAGCGTATTATAGATATCTAGATATCAATATAGGGATTTATATATTCCTTATATAACTATTTTTCACAAAAATAGTGATTATAGAATTTTATATAATTAGATATTTATTATGGTAGGTTTAGTGTTGGAAAAATCACACACAAGCCCCTTTCCATCTTTATAATTCTTAATTTTCCCTTATATCCATTAATAATAATAATAATATAATTAATTAATTTACATGTAAAGAACTTTAAGAATATAAATAAATATCATTTATCCCATTTCCTGTAACACCATGAGATTTTAAAAGAACACAATGTTTGATAGTGTATACAACATGCAACACCGAGCTTAAATAAATTATAAAATATTATTTTTTAAATATGATCATTTTAAACCTGCTGTTAAATTTTTGGTAATGAATAGTATTAACTAAATTATTATATATATATAAATTATATCCTCAATATATACGAATTTATTGATTATTAAGAAATAATTACTCAATTTTTAGTAGTGTTATTTTATGCTTCAAAAACATGTTTCCATAAAAAATGATTTTTATTGCTTTTTGTGAGAAATTATTATAATCAATTTATAGAAATTATATAAATTTTATTTTATAAAAACAATATCATTTTTTAAATCAACACATAATAATTATTTGAGGGTGATTTGTTTGTATTTTTTTTGAAAATATTGATTTTATAGTGAATAGTGAAAATACTGATTTTATTGAAAATTCTATTTTGGTTTCAAGTATTTGAAATATTTAATTTAATTTTACGATCGTTTCAAGGTGAAAATTGTTATATTATATTAAAAATAATCCAATTAAGTTCATTAGAATCAATTTTATAATTGGATTTTTATAAAAACATTTTTATACAATAAAGGCATTTTTACGAAAAATTGTATTTTTCTAACAATTTGTTTTCATCATATATTGCGCACTTATTTTAAAATTAATATCACAAAATTATATGTATTTAATTTTATAAAATTTATTCAATAATTTGAATAAGGAGAATCAAATTTAGTAAAAATGACTCTTTTATTTAAAGAAATTATGAATAGTAACTGTGATAAAATTTATCACATTAATAAAGGGTAAATCTAGTAAATATAGGTTATAAATAAGGGATAAGACCATAATTTTTCATCATAACTCATATTGGATGAATTTAATTCAATAATAATCACCTTAGTCTCTAAATTTACTAGTTTAGTGGACACTTGTCCATGAAAATGACCCTTATAATACATAAAGCAATGAAAGCCAAAAAAATGTCACTCTCTTAGTTTTAAATATATATTCTGTGTCCACAAAGGGAAAAAAATATATAAATGAACATAAATGTCAATTTTTATCTTAATTAAATTATTTTAATAAAATAAAATTATTTATAATTTTTAGAAACTATATAATTACCTTAAATGCTTGTACAATGTTAATACAATATTTATTTTATTAATAAAAAAATAAATAAAAAATTTAATTTTTTTAAAAGTAATATAAATTGAACGATTTAATGTATAAAACAAATTATATAGACCTATATGACATATTATAGAGGTTTAAAATCAATATATTCAAATTAGACCTTTTTCTTGATATATTTAAAGTCAAATTAAACGAAAAGTGTTAGAAATGACATTAATGATATTTTATAATAAATAATATTTTGTTAAATGATTTTAAAATAAAAAATATTAAATTTATAAAAATGAACGGGATATGGTTTTAAACACCGACCATGGTCCATTTATATGTTTTTTTATTTTATAGCAATATTATTAACATGTAAAGGGTAGAAAACTTTTAATATTATGATAATTATCAAAAAGGTTAACTGAGGGTTAAAACTAAAATATTGGGGTGAAAACATACCCAAAAATTGTACAACTTTTATTATATGAGATTATTTATAATCATACTCATATTATATTCTAATATTATCAATTTTTCTATTTTTCATCAAAATTAATTTATATTAATTTAATATTTTATGAAATTCCAAGAATGCCCCCCTCAATTATAAATGGACACCCATTCTCTCAATTCTTCACACCACTTTGAGTCATCTATATATACCATACCCTAAACATTTCTATTATCAACATACTTAACCAATTTTTTGAGGTTCTTATAACATCAAAAGATCAAACCCAGTACCCTTAAGTTGATATCCAAAAGATTTCTTCCAAATAAGAGGTAATCGCCTTAACTGATTACTTTCTTTTTACTTATTGTTTTTCATACTCTAAATAAATGGTATTTATAATAAAATAGTAAAATAATTATCCTAAATATATTTAAATTTTATCATTATTGTGAAACCATTTTTATCCACCCTCATTCCCATAAAATGGGAAGTGAAATTATCGCTTGTGAGTACGTACAACTTATCATATCCACATAACGATACAATTCATTTTTCATAACCATATTTTATGCATGGTAATTATGATTGTTTTAATTTTTATATATTATATCTAAAACATAATTATACTTTATTAATTATAATATCATACCTACCTTGCTACATTTAAATCTGTTGGGAAATGATAATGTTGCTTGTGTGTACACATGGACAACCACCTCCATGAAGTGATGTGATTAATTTATAATTTATATATTAATTGGATGGTAATGAGGATGTAAATGATGAATATATATAAATCATATGATATAATAATTATATAAATTTGAATTATTAATTACCTTTATTTAATTCCATCTGTTAAAAAATTGAAACAACATTCTTGCGTATGTCTGGCCTAACGTCCCCATGAACGGTGCAATTCATTTTTTCTATATATAAATGTTATAGATTACTATAAATACATATATAATGAATATATATGATTTTAATATCATTATTAATTTTTTATATATTATTTAAACTTATTCAAAGTACAAATACCAAGAATACCTTATCCAAGCATATATGAAAAACAAAGCAGTTATTACCCAAAACAGTGATTTTAACAAAGAATTGTTTATAAATAGGTGATAAAGGATTTTATGAAAGAAATATATCGTATTATATATATAAATATTTTTCTATAATATATTTATAATAAATATATATTTATTATATAGTAGGTTCGTATATATATGAAGGAAATCAGACCTAAGGTAAGTGTTTCTTTCACAATCAAATCATTATTTAGGATTCTTTATGTTTAAGTCTCCCTTGGGGGAATTATTTGATATATATTTCTTATAACCAACCTATTTTATTCCACTCCAGTTATAAATTATTTTTTCGATAAATATTACCATTTTCCTCTCCTCATTACTTAAAATGATTTGGAATTTTTTTTAAGAAAAGATGACATTAATTATCTTTTGGGTCGAAAATACTTTTACATACATATATATGTTTGCTAAAAATAGTTTCAAGAATGATTCAAAAAATTGTACAAATTATTTATTAAAGAAATTTTTACCCAGGTTTGACTTTTTACAAAATAGCATTAAATTAATCTTCTTTTCATTTTCTGAATGAGGTACTTTTTTAACTTTTTAAAATAGTATGAAATGAATGTTTTTTTAACTTATTCAACATGAATGGAATTTCCTTCCATAATGAACACTATTTTATTTGAATATACCATTAAAAATCCTTATAATTAGATTTAGAGTAAACTTTTTTCCAAATATTTTAGAAATCTTTAATTTTTGAAAAGCATTTTTCAATGTAAAAAGAGTATTTTCCTCAAGAATTATTTAATGATATTTTTATGGTATTTCTATTCATAAATGAAAAAAATTACATTAATTATGATCCACTAGAGAAATGTTGTTATTATACCATCATTATTATTTTTATAGATTATTTATGATCATGTTAACTGATGATGCACAATTATGATACTATTCACCACATTACTCTAGATGGTTTATGATTATGTTTATTGATTAAGTTAATTATTAACATTTCTTATAATAATTTCAATATGAATGTTTTATATTGATTATGTTTCAACCCTTTCATATGACGAATGAATTGGAATTAGTAAGTGATGGGTGGGGCCTGCTACTACCCCTCGAAGCATCGATGGGTGTCATGATACCAACTAGTTTGGGTATTGGCTATGTCCTTACCAATTTATGTAATATGTCTTGGAATGATGTCACAAAGATATTTTTATGATGTATAGAATTATTAATTCCCTCATTATGAGATTAGTTATTTATTTTCATGTGATTATTTCACTAGATATGATATATATAGATAAGTTTCTATCTTGTGAGAAAATTTATATGGTATTATTTTATCATCATTTAGTCTTTCAATATTATTTGTGGCTTATTTATCTTCCATTGTATTCATACCCTTATTGGGAATTTGAGCTCACCCCGCTCTTTTTTTCCTTTCCCCAAGATACTAGGAAGTGTTTTATAGTTGATATAGAGGGATATTCTAAAGGGGGAGATGGTGTTATCAAAGAAACTATTGTGTTTTATTTTTTGTTTTCTAATGTAATGTGTGATTCAAGTATGAATCTATTTTTCTAAGAATTATAATATATTCTATCATTTAGGAGGTGATCTCTTGTATCTAGTGTCAATGTAATAAAATAAAAACTAGCTCTAGGATACTTGGGTTAGGGTCTTTATAGTTGTTATGTTTAGTAGAAACCTTAGGAACTGGATTTAAAAAAACATATATTTGAGAACATAACCCTAAGAGAAAATTTAATAATAATCCCACAGAAACCATGCTTATGATTATGAGATTATATATGCATAAATTTTTCAATTTTTGTTAATTTTTTCAATATTTTTCAGATTATGAATTATTTTTTACAATGTTATAATCTAATATAGCATTTTTAATTATCTAGAAATGGTTCATAGAAGAAATAATGGAAACCATATCAATGTACATAATCCATGAAGGGATTTCCCTCCTAGAAAATATAACGTAGTTGGAGTTGGATAATGTAGTTGGAGCTATTGATGGAGCTGAAAAAATTATAACTATATTGAGACAATAGAATCATGTTATGAATAATAAACTTTCCTTTATAGAGAATACTAATGATCCATAATGTAATGTAATAATGTTAGTTCACTTTAGTGTTAGTGGCCTCCATTTTTTAATGGGATTAAAAAACCATTTAAAGCTAAGAAATTGATAAGTTCCTTAGAGATGATATTTCTTATTTTGGGAAGTAATAAAATGTAGAAGGTTGTTATGGTAGTTTATCATCTGTTTGTTGATGTGGATCAATGACGGTCCTTAATTCAAAACACTAAGAATGATAAATAAATA
The DNA here is from genome assembly GCA_963277665.1 of Viscum album. Lineage (NCBI taxonomy): Eukaryota > Viridiplantae > Streptophyta > Magnoliopsida > Santalales > Viscaceae > Viscum > Viscum album. The sequence goes on along the minus strand of OY728160.1, from coordinate 1,354,527,749 downwards.
GATATTATGTAATGGTGTGATTATAACGATATTTTCTTGGAAAAATATTTTCCTCATGAACAACGAGTAGATATAGATAGAAAATTATTGAGTCTAAGATAAATGGAAGACGAAAATGTTTCTAATTATAAATATAACTTTACAAGGTTAGTAAGGCATGCCATAGACTACATACATAATCCAAAGAGCATGATTGGTTATTTCTTTGATGGGATTAAGACAATCCTTTGAAGGGAACTAGTCTCTGAATAATTCCCTTCATATGAGGATATAATATCACGCGCTATTAAGACAGATAAATAATTCTCCAAGTCTTATGGCCTTGAATAGATGAAATATAAGAAAAAGATAGAAAATTAAAAAATAGATAAAGAGAAGAAGAGAAGGAAGCATTTTCCCACATGTGATAATTGTGAAAAGAAACATGCCAGTACATTCTTGAATGGAATAGGAGTTCGCTATAAGTGTGGAGAGAAAATCCACCAAGAACATGATTGAATGAGAAAGAAATTTTTTTTCAATGTTCAATGCTTCAATTACAAGGGGACGGGGCATTAAAAAAAAGATTCCCCAAGGATCAAGGGAATATAGCTCATAAGAAGCAAATGGTTCATGGTAAAGCTTATACTTTTATTATAGATTAAGTAGAATTATTAAATTACTTTTTTATTTGGATTTAATAATTATGTTGCAGAAATATTTTATCAATGATATCCTGGTAATAAGAATCATGAAACTTTTAAGGATTCTACTATAATAGTTTTTCTTTAGGTATTTTAATGTATATGTTGAATGGTACCGATAATAATGAAAAGTGATTAATAGTATGGTGATATTTTCTGAGAATGCATGAATAAGAGAAAGATAACCCTTAATGCATTTTGATGTTGAGTTAATAATGTTTAGTTTGTATAAAGAGAATATTAGCATTTAAAAATTAAATGGGGGTGGTATTGGTTACCTTGAAAATGGTTAGTGATTTGATGAAAAAGTAATTTATGATAGAGATTACTATATTTTTGGAAATATGGGATATATAGAATAAGGATAAAATTAATAGTGATTCATGTTACTAGTATATGTGATCATGGTTTTCAAATGTTTGGAATGTGAAATTATAAACTGTTTTATATTTTCTTTGGATAAATGTTTGATCAAATTCTTTGGGGTTTGAGTATAGTTGGTAATATTTTGGAGGAGTCTTAATCTTAACTATTTATGGAATGGATTGAGTTGAACTTTGGATATTATTATTTGAGGATAAAGTATGATTTATCATATTGGATAAATTGTAAAAAAATTTTGGTTTTGGTAAATATTTAGAGGTAGAATGAATGACTTATGGACCTTACGATTCATTAAAATTGCTTAAAGCATGAACAAAATCATCTCGAATATCCATTTCTCGATGTAAGAGATGAAGTGGAAATTGAAAAAAGCACGATAAAAGGATGAGATTGTTATTATAACATGGAAATAAATCATGTATGTTTATTTTATCAAGTGATTTATCAAGATATTAAAATAATACACTATATTGAAAAAAGGTCCTTTAAATAAAAATGTTATTTGTTTAATTTTCTTACTGAGAAGTCAATGGTATTTTAACTCATCACAAATTTATTGTTTTTTATGGTTAAATTTATCATGAACATGTTCTATAACACTATTTATTAATCATTGGGTGAAATTTTTTCTATTCCGTGTCTATAATTTCACTTATTAATGGTGTTATCCTATTCAGAAACCTAGTTTTGTGGTGGCCTTCATACATCCCATTCCCTCTTTTTAAGAGAATGTTTTAATGACCTGTTTTACGATTTGGGTTTTCCATAAAGGAATTTCAAAATGTAAAATGCTTGATTAACTAACATAATTTAAAATTGTGAGTATAAGGCTCCAGCCTTAAACCTTACTTAATCTTGAGTTATTACCAGATTACACATTGAGGATATTTTCAGGATTAGAGTTTTAGAGAATTAGGACGTGACTATTACATCTCAAAAGATTACAAAGTAGAAACTTCTACTAAGTTTCCATAAAATAAAAAGTATTAAAAAGAAACAGGTCTAGTTCCATGTTTTAGGTAGCATGACTTTCCTTGATCCCATCCTTGACCCTATTCCACGTTAAGTCCTGTGAAAAACATTTCAAAAACTTGGGATGATCAAGAAAAGCTCAGTAAGGGATACACAAAGAATGAAAAATGTTAGTTTTTCAAAACAACAACTAAACCTTGTATACTTTATCAAAGTAATACCTTTCACCTTTTCTAAGTAGTAAAAAAAACTCTTCAATGAATAAAAGATCATTACATACCCTTTTGTAACCAAAAGATTACCATAAAACCCATATAAAGAACACATAACATATAAAGGTAACTTGGGACATAAACATACTTAAGTGGAATAACCATACGGTCGACTTCCACACATATCACTTAATGGAATATCCATACGGCCAACTTCCATACATACCTAATGGAATATCCATACGGACGACTTCCATACCCAATGCATTGGAGGTTATAACGTAACCACCCATCCTGGTATTCACAACACCACCCGTTATATGGTTTATCATGTAACCACCCATCAAATGTCCAAGTACCATTATAAAAATCATAAAATATAAAACAAATATAATGGAAAGAAAACATTTCCACACTTTGATCACAATATATCACATAAATATATTGACATAAAAAATCCATTATAAAAACCATTTTCAATACCAAAATACATAAAAGTGTATATGGTATTTATTTCATTTTAAAAACATTACGGCTTGTTGAGGAAGCCAACGGTCAAATAATACACGCGGTGGCGGAAAAGGTCATTGTCACCACATACATTAAAAGAAACATTCCTTTTTGTCGTTTTGTAAAATGCTTCGTAGAAAAAGATTCCTTTTGTATAAAAGTAAAATTCAAAGGGGTTTATACACTGTATAAAAGAAAGTTATGTATAAAACGAAATATGCCTCAATGAAAGGAGATTGAGACGAAGTCCCTTACAAAGTCGGTATCCTTAGATTAAGGATAAATCAATTACATGATTATGTGTGACAAATATGAATACACAAAATATAAGTGGATATTAAGTGTAAAACAATAAGAGGATATTCACACATAATCATGGAGAAACAAAACCAATGACATAGATATTTAACTCCATGAAATAAGATGGAGTTATGATTCCGGATACAGGTCCGTCTAAATGACATAAGAATTAATCAATGAGATGATTATGTGTAGAAATAGTATATCCACCCAAAGGTTTGTGGAAACTACAACATAGAGATTCCACACATAATATTGGCATAATAAAATCAAGAATTAGAGGTTTAACCCAAATAATTGAAAGTGGGTTAAGAAGTTCCCTTACAGAAATTCGACAGCCTAACGGCGTCACTTCAAAACTCATAAAATGAGTTGACGAGAAATAAAAAGGGTATCTCATCACTTGGAAATAAAATTCACATTAATAAGGATATAGAAGAACATATCCCAACATAATAGTATGTGAATTAAAAGACATAACAAAAGAAGTCTTTTAAAAAGAGGAGGGTGAAAGGTTCCCTTACCGACTTGGGTAACTTTCGAAACGTACAACCCATTGAAGATGGGTCATAAAATGAATATGTAAGTACCCATAAATGAAATTTTATTACACAAAGAGTATAATAATTGGAAGTACATACACCACTCAAAGGAAATGGTGGCAAAGGTAGCATAAATCTCACGGTAATAAAAGTGAGATGAAAAATCACATACGAAAACTCGGCAGCCTAACGACACCACTTAAAACTTCCAAAAATGGATTGATGATATCAAATAGAGTATATCATAATATTACAATAAAATTTACATAAAGATTAATATAAAAGAACATACCCCATAATAACAAAGTGGATCTTAAAAGAAGGGACATAAATGAGAGTACTTAAAAAAAGAGAGAGGTTAGATCTCTTACGAAAATTTGGCAGCCTAACGGCGCCACTCAAAACTTCCAAAATGGATTGATGAGAGAAAATAGGGTATCTCATCATATGAACATAAAAATTACATTATGATTAATATAAAATAACATCCCAATCATAAGAAAGATGATCTTAAAAGGAATGACATAAAAGAGTGTACTTAAAAAGAAAGAGAGGAGTAAGATCCCTTACATCAAGTCCAACTTGTCTTGTTCATTTCTTTATATTCCTGAATAATAAACTTTGGTCAATTTATAATTTCTTAAGGACCTCCTATAAAGATTATTTTTCAGTTAATATCACATATTTTAATGTTATAATAATTGGTTAATAATATGAGTTCATATCAGACGTTTTTGTCGATGTTTGGTACATGAGTCAAAAATGAACTTGTTTGAAAAATAATTGTCCATGTAGTTATATGTAAATAATTTCAAGAATAGTATTAATGATTAAAATATCATATATATCTAGTACATATTAATTTTATACTATTCCATATCATTTGGAGATAAAAAAATGAAAAGCACCATTCATGGAGACGGTAGGCCGTACGTACGCATGAACGCTACTTTCATTTTTTCTTTGTCATATTAATGGAATTGAAACAAAATGAGATATATATATATGTTATAATTCAAGAATGATATCCATAATTTAGATGTAATATATTACATATATATCAATTATATATAGGTACTTATAATAGTACATAACATTTTGAAATAAGAAATGAAATGTACCGTTCATGGAGACGGTATGTCGTACGTACACATGAACGCTACTTCCATTTCTATTTCATATTTAATGGAATTAAAACATAATGATACATAATATTATTTTAATTCCAGTATTGTATCATATATAATATCATTAAATATATCCTTTATACATACCACATATGGTATTAACGAATCAAATCACTTTGAGGGGGCAGTAGTCCGCACTTCCTTAAATGAAGATATCACGTTTACCCTTAATGGAAACCATAAAGGTATGAAATAAATGAAAAATAAAGAAGCTTAAGTAAAAAATAAACAGATTATATATCATATATAAATATAGTGTCATATTAATGGCCACCTTTGAAGGTGTTAGAAGAATGTTGAACAATCATCGTTTCGTTAGGCAGAAAATCGCCAACCACAGAAACAGTATGTTCTTTAACCATTAGACGAAGGTGTGTGTAAGTGTAGCTCTAATCCTTCTTATAACAACATACTAGTATATTTAAGATACTGGAGTTGTTACAAAATAAATGAATAAAAATATTTTAGGGGGTTGGAGAAGCAAAATAAAACAAAAGGACTCAAGTGAAGACATTACCTTAAAATCGGGTAACTCCCTTTGGTTTGAGCTAGAAGGCTTCTTTGGGAACACGTCTGCCCAAAGTGAGGCTTCAAGTAGTTAGAGAGGAATGTGGAGAGACAAAATGGGCAGGGTTTGGCCGATCCAAAGGCTTTGTAAGTGTGGGTAAGGAGGTAGAGGTGGGGGCCTTTTATAAGAGGAGAGGAGGGGCACTCTTGGAAAGTAAAGAAATATTACTTTATTTTAGAATGAGTTTCAGATTTTAATGGTCCCAAATTGACGTGTTTCGAGGATAAGGTGATAAGGGTTCTAAATCCACACATCCAATAGGTTTTGGACATGTGTAGGTCTTAGATTTTACATTATCTTTCCATTTTATTTAAATCGTTAAATAATGAGGTCATCACTGCATCATCATGATGCCATAATAATTTAATTTATTTAATGTATAAAAATTATAAAAAACTATTATGATGTAGGAAATATTTTTAGCTTTCCAATGACTATTTATAGTCAAACATATGACTTGTATAACCCCATGTAATTTTTTTTAGTAAAACCTCTCATGTTTCTGTCATTTTTACTTTAACATTAAATAAAAAGGTATTTATGTCATTTTCCAACCAAAGTGTCTCCATGGGGTCCCCAAGTTTACCCATGGATTTTCTTGGTCGCCCATGAAACATCCAATGAGGGTAGGATATGTGTCTAGGTCATTTCATTTTATTAAAACATTATTTTTACCTTAAACTACACTAATTACCTCTAATCGCGATTAAAAACTTAATAAGTTACTATTCACCAAAAAATTATTTTAATCCCATTGAACCACATTTTACTTCTTAATGACGACCATTTATGTCGGTTTTTTGAAATTAAAAACACAAAGATGGCAAAATTTCATTTAAATGGAAAATCAGTTTTTATAAGTACCACTTAGTGGTTTCACTATTCATCAAAAATTGAAGTTTTTCAGAAAATTACCAAAAATTCACCCTAAGAAATATTTGATATTCCGAATTAAAAAATGATGACTATTTTAAAAAATTAAAAACATATAAGTTGCATTAATTAATTTAATAATTAATTCCCACTGTCAAAACAAATAGCGTGTTTTTATGAAACAAAATGTATCAAAAGATTGACACTAGTTTAAGTCCGATTTCAAAGTGAAATTAATTCCAACGAACACTATTGGATTAAATGGTAAAAATATATTCTAATTTCACTTTAAAATCAATTCAAAAGATAATCTAATAATATAAATAAATTAGATTAAAAAGAGGATTTGAATTAAAATACAACATTTTTCACTATTCATTAAAAATTGAACTTTTTCGGAAAATACCAAAAATTTACACAAAGTAAATTTTGATGTCCTGATTCTAAAGAAGAAATTTATTTTTTCAAATATAACACAGAAAATTGTAAAAAAGTGGATTTAAAAGAGGTTCGCCATCAAAGGGCGGTTAATCGACCTTTTAAAGAATATTAGAATGTTTACGCTTAAAATTGGATTCATTCTCATTTTTAATCCTCTAACATTTATTGAAAAAAGTAAAAATATTTGACAAACATATATAATCATTTTGTAGTTAGTTCCGTTCATTCCTGCCATTACAACGGCCAGGCGTTAACTACTATTTAAAATAATATTATTTTATTATTAGAGTGCAATGTAAGATTCCCAAGAAACTCGTTGTTGCGTGTTGGGTACGCCATCGAGCATAGCGTCCCCTTTAAAGTCATATTAATATTTTATTCACAAATATGGATAAATGTGAAAATTTCACACTCTTTATTTACCTGGGGTGTTACATCCTTCCCCCTTTTGGGAATTGCATCCTCGCAATTTTAAAATTGGGCTTGGAAACATCCTTGAAAGTCCCACATCGGAACAAGAGTCAGTAAAACAATCACTTTAAAATAAAGAAAGAGAAGTATAGAGGTCACCCGAGTTAACCCATACTAGGATTCCATGTATGAAAATATGGACATGGAGGAAGAAACAAAGGGTCATGTTATGATGGAGACTGATAGTAAGCATGTCTAGGAGAAAGTTAACCCCAAGAAAATCACAAACTTGTGATGGGTTAAACGGTATTCGATTCCCCAGTAGGAAAAGTTAATAGAAAAATTTTTTGTTTTAATTTACTTTTTATTGAGGAATTTATTCATAAGGAAACATAATCACTTATCATATTGACTTTCAACTTTTATTAGATTCCTTACACAAACTCATATTTTCTCTAAAAGACGAGTATTTAGGAAGACTTGTTCACATTAAGAGTACTATAATCTACTTCTAGAGAATCACCTAATCCACAAAAGAGAACTATATAATTCCCATATCTTTAGACTTTAACCAAAACCAAAACCAAAAAGGTTAGTACAAGATCAGATAATCCAGAAAAGGATAACCCTTTATAAAAACAAAATCTATTCTTAATCTCAAAAATTTGTCCAACAAAACCCAAAGTTCAACGAGGACCATTTGATAAACAATTTGTCCATGAAATTATTCAAAGTAAACCAAAATAAGATTGAAACCCAAATATTTTAAGGACTTAGTCACATAGTCTTCCAAGGTACAAATTAACTTTTATCTCCAAATAACATCAGTTGCTCTTAAATTCTCATATTGAAAAGTAATTAACCTAATCACATATCCTTGATGATAGGTTAATCATTTCCATAGATAACCCAAAATAAACATACTCTTGATTCCCAAAATCATATAACTAAAAATAATTAGTCAAACTAACCAGGGAATTCACATAGTCCAGTGGTAGGCGATAAATACCAGTCGCACTTTGGTTGTGGGTTCGATTCCTGCAGCTTTGTCCGACGCGACGGGTTGTCACACGGTCTGCATGTTTTCCTTTTTCCAAAACTATATAATTATTAAAACATTCCCCAAAACGAGATAAAATCTTCAAAAATAATCATAACATATTTTAACCTCAAGTTTATCTCATGCCTTTCACTTTTCATCATAACATATAATAACCAATAATTACCTCAAAAGTAAGGATCATATAAACTCTAATGGTTACCTTTATAATTATTACCTGAACTTCCACATCGATTGTTCATCTCGTACATGATGCATTAAAGATCATACCAAGGTTCAAGTGGTTGATCATGACTCCTTGATAGTTGGTTTAGAACAACCACGAGTTTCCTCATTGAATCCCCCATTTTATCTAGTATCTTAATCATAGAACCACCACAGTTTCCTTCAAACCTGTTGTCACTTTGGTGCCTGCTAGATCCATCCATTCACTAAAAACATAAATTTCAGTGTGAGTATATCAACAAAACCATCATGTACTAATGAGGAAGATAAACACTAAGATATACTTACTCACTCACTTTATCTAAAACTACGACTCTTTCTGAAATCCTAACCATTATGGTAATGTCACTTATGCTTAGAGGATACCCTAACCTCTAAAGTTATCTAAACCGACCTTTGATACCAACTATAAGGCTCCAGCCTTAAACCTTACTTAATCTTGAGTTATTACAAGATTACATATTGAGGATATTTTCAGGTTTAGAGTTTTAGAGAATTAGGACATGACTATTACATCTCAAAATATTACAAAGTAGAAACTTCGACTAAGTATCCATAAAATAAAAAGTCTTAAAAATAAACATGTCTAGTTCCATGTTTTAGGTAGAAAGACTTTCCCTTGATCCCATACTTGACCCTATTCCGCGTTAGGTCCTGTGGAAAACATTTCAAAAACTTGGGTTGAGCATAAAAATCTCAGTAAGGGATACACAAAGAATGAAAAATGTTAGTTTTTCAAAACAACAAGTAAACCATGTATACTTTATCAAAGTAATACCTTTCACCTTTTCGAAGTAGTAAAAAAACTCTCCAATGAATAAAAGATCATTACTTACCCTTTTGTAACCAAAAGATTACCATAAAACCCATATAAAGAACACATAACATATAAAGGTAACTTGGGACATAAACATACTTAAGTGGAATAACCATACGGTCGACTTCCACACATATCACTTAATGGAATAGCCATACGGCCAACTTACATACATACTTAATGGAATAACCATACATCCGACTTCCATACCCAATGCATTGGAGGATATAATGTAACCACCCGTCCTGGTATTCACGGCACCACCCATCATATGGTTTATCACGTAACCACCAGTCAAATGTCCACGTACCATTATAAAAATCATAAGACATAAAAGAAATATAATGGAAAGAAAACCTTTCCACACTTTGATCACAATATATCACATAAATATATTGACATAAAAAATCCATTATAAAAACCATTTTCAATACCAAAATACATAAAAGATTATATGGTATTTATTTCATTTTAAAAACATTACAGCTTGTTGAGGAAGCCAAAGACCAAATAATACTCGCGGCGGCGGAAAAGGTCTTTGTCACCGCGTATGTTAAAAGAAACATTCCTTTTTTTCGTTTTGTAAAACGCTTCGTAGAAAAAGATTCCTTTTGTATAAAAGTAAAAGTCAAAGGGGTTTATACACCGTATAAAAGAAAGTTGTGTATAAAACGAAATATGCCTCAATGAAAGGAGATTGAGATGAAGTCCCTTACAAAGTCGGTATCCTTAGATTAAGGATAAATCAATTACATGATTATGTGTGACAAATACGAATACACAAAATATAAGTGGATATTGAGTGTAAAAAAATCAGAGGACATTCACACATAATCATGGAGAAACAAAAGCAATGACATAGATATTTATCTCAATGAAATGATATTGATTTATGATTTCCGATACAAGTCCGTCTAAATGACATAAGAATTTATCAATGAGATGATTATGTGTAGAAATAGTATATCCACACAAAGGTTTGTGTAAACTAAAACATAGATATTCTACACATAATCTTGGCATAATAAAATCAAGAATTAGAGGTTTAACCCAAAGAATTGAAAGTGGGTTAAGAAGTTCCCTTACAGAAATTCGACAGCCTAACAACGTCACTTCAAAACTCATAAAATGAGTTGATGAGAGATAAAAAGGGTATCTCATCACTTGGACATAAAATTTACATTAATAAGGATATAGAAGAACATATCCCAACATAATAGTATGTGAATTAAAAGACATAACAAAAGAAGTCTTTTAAAAAGAGGAGGGTGAAAGGTTCCCTTACCGACTTGGGTAACTTTCGAAACGTACACCCCATTGAAGAAGGGTCATAAATCGAATATGTAAGTACCCATAAATGAAATTATATTACACAAAGAGTATAATAATGGGAAGTAAATACACCACTCAAAGGAAATGGTGGCAAATATAGCATAAATCTCATGGGAATAAAAGTTAGATGAAAAATACCATACGAAAACTCGGCAGCCTAACGGCGCCACTTAAAACTTCCAAGAATGGATTGATGAGATCAAATAGAGTATCTCATCATATTACAATAAAATTTACAGAAAGATGAATATAAAAGAACATCCCCCATAATAACAAATAGGAGCTTAAAAGAAGTGACATAAATGAGAGTACTTAAAAAAAGAGAGAGGTTAGATCTCTTAAGAAAATTCGGCAGCCTAACGGCGCCACTCAAAACTTCCAAAATGGATTGATGAGAGAAAATAGGGTCTCTAATAATATGAACATAAAACTTACAGTATGAGTAATATAAAATAACACCCCAATCATAAGAAAGATTATCTTAAAAGGAATGACATAAAAGAGTGTACTTAAAAAGAAAGAGAGGAGTAGGATCCCTTACCTCAAGTCCAACTTGTCTTGTTCATTTCTTTATATTCCTGAATAATAAACTTTGGTCAATTTATAATTTCTTAAGGAACTCCTATAAAGATTATTGTTCAGTTCATATCACATATTTTAATGTTATAATAATTGGTTAATAATATGAGTTCATATCAGATGTTTTTGTCGATGTTTGGTACATGAGTAAAAATGAACTTGTTTGAAAAATGAATGTCCAGGTAGTTATAAGTAAATAATTTCCAGAATATTATTAATGACTAAAATATCATATATATCCAGTACATATTAATTTTATACTATTACATATCATTTGGAGATAAAAAAATGAAAATCACCGTTCATGGAGATGGTAGGCCGTACGTACACATGAACGCTACTTTCATTTTTTCTTTGTCATATTAATGGAATTAAAACAAAATGAGATATATATATATATATTTTATAATTCAAGAATGATATCAATAATTTAGATGTAATATATTACATATATATCCATTACATATATGTACTTATAATAGTACATAACATTTTGAGATAATAAATGAAATGTATCGTTCGTGGAGACGGTATGTCGTACGTACGCATGAACGCTACTTCCATTTATATTTCATATTTAATGGAATTAAAACATAATGATACATAATATTATTTTAATTTTAGTATTGTATCATATATAATATCATTAAATATATCCTTTATACGTACCACATATGGTATTAACGAATCAAATCACTTTGAGGGGGCGGTAGTCCGCATTTCCTTAAATGAAGATATCGCGTTTACCCATAATGGAAACCATAAAGGTATGACATAAATGAAAAATATAGAATATTAAGTAATAAATAAAAAGATTATATATCATATATAAATACAGTTTCATATTAATGGCCACCTTTGAAGGTGTTAAAAGAATGTTGAACAATCATCGTTTCGTGAAGCAGAAAATCGCCAACCACAGAAACAGTATGTTCTTTTACCATTAGACGAAGGTGTGTGTAAGTGTAGCTCTAGTCATTCTTATAACAAAATCCTAGTATATTTAAGATACTGTATTTTTTACAAACGAAATGAATAAAAAGAGTTTAGGGGGTTGGAGAAGCAAAATAAAACAAAAGGACTCAAGTGAAGACATTACGTTAAAATCAGGTAACTCCCTTTGGTTTGAGCTAAAAGAATTCCTTGGGAAGCCTTATGCCCAAAGTGAGGCTTCAAGGAGTTATAGAGGTATGTGTAGAGACAAATAGGGTAGGGGTTGGCCGAGAAAAAGGCTTTGGAAGTGTGGGTAAGTAGGTAGAGGTGGGGGACTTTTATAAGAGAAGAGGAGGGGCACTCTTGGAAAGTAAAGAAATGTTACTTTATTTTAGAATGAGTTTCGGATTTTAAAGGTCCCAAATTGATGTGTTTATTGGATAAGGTGATAAGGGTTCTAAATCCACCCATACAATAGGTTTTGGACATGTGTAGGTCTTATATTTTACATTATCTTTCCATTTTATTTAAATCGTTAAATAATGAGGTCATCGCTGCATCATCATGATGTCATAAATAATTTAATTTATTTAATGTCTAAAAATTATAAAAAACTACTATGAGGTAGGAAATATTTTTATCTTTATAATTACTATTTATAGTTAAACATCTGACTTGTATAACCCCATGTAAAACGTTTTTTGGTAAAACATCTCATGTTTGTGTATTTTTACTTTAACATTAATTAAAAAGGTATTTATGTCATTTTCCAACCAAAGTGGCTCCATGGGGTCCCCAAGTTGACCCATAGATTGTATTGGTCGGCCATGACACATCCAATGAGGTTAGGACATGTGTCTATGTCATTTCATTTTATTAAAACATTATTTTTACCTTAAACTACACTAATTACCTCTAATCGTGATTAAAAACTTAATAAGTTACTATTCACCAAAAAATTATTTTAATCCCATTGAACCACATTTTACATCTTAATGACAACCATGTATGTCAGATTTTTGAAATTAAAAAAAAAGATGGAAAAATTTCATTTAAACGGAAAATCAGTTTTTATAAGTACCACTTAGTGATTTCACTATTCATCAAAAATTGAAGTTTTTTAGAAAATTACCAAAAATTCACCCTAAGCTATATTTGATATTCTGAATTCAAAAATGATATCTATTTTACAAAATTCAAAACATATAAGTTGCATTAGTTAATTTAGTAATTAATTCCCACTGTCAAAACAAATAGCGTGTTTTTATGAAACAAAATGCATCAAAAGATTGACACTAGTTTAAGTCCGATTTCAAAGTGAAATTAATTTCGACGAACACTATTGGATTAAATTGTAAAAATATATTCTAATTTAACGTTAAAATAAATTCAAAAGATAATATAATCATATAAATAAATTAGATTAAAAAGAGGATTTGAATTAAAATACAACATTTTTCACTATTCATTAAAAATTGAACTTTTTCAGAAAAATACCAAAAATTTACACAAAGTAAATTTTGATGTCCTGATTCTAAAGAAGAATTTTATTTTGTCAAATATATCACATAAAATTGTCAAAAAGTGGATTTAAAAGAGGTTCGCCATCAAAGGGCGGTTAATCGACCTTTTAAAGAATATTAGAATGTTTACGCTTAAAATTGGATTCATTCGCATTTTTAATCCTCTAACATTTATTGCAAAAAGTAAAAATATTTGACAGACATATATAATCATTTTGTAGTTAGTTCTATTCATTACCGCCATTACAACGGCCAGGCGTTAACTTCTATTTAAAATAATATTATTTTATTATTAGAGCGCAACGTAAGATTCTCAAGAAACTCGTTGTTGCGTGTTGGGTACGCCATTGAGAATAACATCCCCTTTAAAGTCATATTAATATTTTATTCAAAAATATGGATAAATGTGAAAATTTGATACTCTTTATTTACCTAGGGTGTTACAGTGAGGATGAAATTTATTGAAGGGTATAATTTAAAACCCCGATATTTTTAAAGAAAACTATATTTGATAGCATATACGACACAAAATAATGAGATTAAAAGAACCATACAATATTATTTTTTAAATATGACCATTATGACCGAGAAATTAAATTGGTGGCTAAGAATAGTATAAAATGAATTATGAAATATATATAGAGTACCTTATCAATAAAAATGAATTTATTTATTCTTAATAAATAATCACTCAATATTTAGTAATGTTATTTTCGGGTTGTGAAATACGTCTCCTTTAAAAAATGATTATTATTATTTTTTGTGAGAAAATATTATAATCAATTTCTGTAACTTATATAAATTTTATTTAATAAAAATATTATTATTTCTTAAATCATCACACCAAAATTATCTTAGGGTGAATTTTTTGTTTTTTTCTAAAAAGTTTTATTTTCTAGTGAATAGTAAAAAATATGGATTTTTATTGAAAAGTTTATTTTTATTTCAAATATTTACAATGTTTTGTTATATTTTAAAACAGTTTAAAAGTAAAATTAGTTATATTATATTATTAATAATCCAATTCGGTTCATTGGAATCAATTTTATAATTTAATTTGGTATAAAAATATTTTGTTATACAAAAAAGGATTCTTAAATAAAACTATATTTTTCTAAAAAATTGTTTTCATCATGTTTTGTGAAATTGTATTAAAATTAATTTATTCCACTTATAGGCATTGAATTTGATAAAAATGATTCCATACTTGGAATAAAAATGTTCAATTTTTTTAAAGAGGTCGCTTTTATTTATAAGCATTATGAATAGCAACTGTGGTAAAATTTATCACCTCGATAGAGGGTAAATTAGGTTAATCTAAGTTAAAACTAAGTGAAAAGGCCATAATTTTTTATCATAATTATTATTGGATGAATTTAATCACACCATAATCACCTTATTATTGAAAATAACTTTATCAATGGACACTTGTCCTTGAAAATGACTCTTATAATATTTAAAGAAAAGAAAGTTACAAAATGCCACTCTCTTAGAATTAAATATATATCAGGTGTCCACATAGAAAAAATAGAAATATATGAACAAACCTAAATGTAAATTTTATTATTAATGAATTTATTTTCATCATATAAATTTATTTCTATTTTTTATTAATTATATAATTACCTTAAATGTTTGTGCATTATAAATATAATATTTATTTAATTAATATAAAAAAATAATAAATGATTTTAAAAATATTAAAATAATATAATTTGAATGAATTAATGTATATCATGAATTTTATAGACCTATATGACATATTATATAGGTTTTAAATCATTATATGTGAATTCCCCCTTTGTCTTGTTATATTTAAAAGTCAAATTAAATGAATAGTGTTAGAAATGACATTAATGATATTTTCTAATAAATAATATTTTATTAAATTGTTTAAAATCATAAAAATATTGGACTAATCCAAATGAATGGTATTTAGTTCAAAACATCAACCACAATCCATTTTTTTCATTTTATAGTAAAATTATTAACACTTAAAGGGTATAAAAATTTATTATTACAACAATTGTCAAAAGGGTTAACAGGGGTTAAAACTAAAATATAAGGGTCAAAATATACCCCAATCATGTAAAACATTTATTTTTTGAGATTATTTAGACTAATAATCATATTATATTTGAATATTATTAATTTGGATCCATTATGGCATCAAAATTAATTTATATTAATTTAATATTTTATGCAATTCCAAGAATGCCCCTCCCCTCAATTATAAAAGGACACCCCCTCAATTATTCACACCACATTAATCCACCTAGATAGACCAATATATGGTATTATAATAAAATATTAACATTGGTATCCTTAATATATTGAAATTTTATCATGATTATGAAACCACCAGTATCTACCCTCTTTCCCATTAAATGGGAAGTGAAAGTATCATTTGTGCGAACATACAACTTACCATCTCCACGTAATGATACAATTCATTTTTCATTTCCATCTATTATGGATGAGAATTATGATGGGTTTAATGTTTATATATGATATTAAAAACATTATTATACTTATGTAATGATAATATCATATCTACCTTCTTACCTTCCAATCTGTTGGGAAACGATAGTGCCACTCGTGTGTACGTGTGGACTACAACCTCCATGAAGAGATGTGATTAATTTTTCATTTATATTTTTTTGAGATGGTAATGAGGACGAATTGTATGGATATATATAATTTATATTATATATTAATTCTATAAGCGTGGATTATTTTTTTACCTTTCTTTAATTCTATCAATCAAAAATGGAAACAACATTCATGCGTACGTATGCCCTACCTTCTCCATGAATAGTGCAGTTAATTTTTTATCTCTAAATTTTATAGATTACTATAAATATATAAATAATGAATATATATTATATTTATATCATGATTAATTTTATTTATATGATTTAAACTTGATCAAAATACAAATAACGAAACTTCCTTACAAAAACATACATGAAAAACAAAGGAGTTATTACAAAAAATAGTGATTTTATTAAAGAATCATAAATAAATAGGTGATAAAAGATTATGAGTAAGTTATATATGGTATTATGTATATTATTATTATTTTTTAAAATATTTTTAATAAATATATATTTATTATACGGGAGGTTCGAATAGGTATGGAGGAAGTCAGATCTGAGGTAAGGGATTATTTTCAATATTATTATTATTTGAGAATGATAACATTTAAGTCTATCTTGAGGTAATTATTTTATATTTATTTCTTAAAACTAATATATTTTATTACCCTCCATTAATTCATGATATTTTCAATAAATAGTACCTTTTTCTTATCCTTGGTACTTAAAATGATTGAGAAAATGTTTTTAAGAAAAGCTAACTTTATTTATATCTTCAGTCAAAAATCGTTTTTCTTCCATATCCTTGTTTTCTAAAAATATTTTCATAAATGTTTACAAAAATCACTAATTATTTATTAAATATAGTTTGACCCATGTTTTATTTTTTTTAAATGCTTTAAAAGGAATATTATTTTTGTTTTCTGAATGAGATTATTTTTTATGTTTTTATAATAGTATGAAAGAATTTTTTAAAATTATATAGAATTAATGAAATTCACCCCAACATGAATTCTATTTTCTATTAAAAATAATTTACAAGTTTACATGATTATTTTAAAATTAAATTTTTGTCCAAATATTCTATATTTTTTTTTTGTTTTTGAAAAGTGATTTTCAAATTAAAAAAGGTATTTTCCTTAAGAATTTTTTAAAAGTATTTTTGTGGTATTTCTATTCATAAATTAAAAAAACCCTTTTTTAATTATAATCTACTTGTGATATGTTTTAATGATACAATAATTATTATTTCTCTAGATAGTTTGTTATCAGTTTGATTGAGGATATACTATTTTTATATCATTCACCATATTACTCTGGATGGTTTATGATTATGTATATTGTTTGGGGTAATTATTAAAATTGTGTATACTAGTTTCAATACAAATTTCTTATGTTGATTATGTTTCAACCCTTTCATATAAAGAATTAATTGGACTTAGTATGTGATGGGAAGGGCCCTCTATAACCCCTTGAGGGATCAGTAGGCCTAATGAGGCAAATTAGTTTGGGTAGTGACTCAGACCTTATCCATTCATGTAAGATGTTTTTCCATGAGACCTCGATAGTATGTTTACAATGTTAGATATTATACATTCCCTAATCACTATATTAGTTATTTATGTCTATGTAATTATTTGATTTTTTATGATATCCATGGATAAGTTTCTAACTCATGATATTATTTATATGGTATTATTTCATCATCATTTATTATTTCCCTGTTATTTATGCCTTATTTGTATTTCATTGTATGTAAAAACTCAATAAAAATATAAGATCACCCTTTTCATATGTTTCCTTTCCCGATGATACCATGAAGTGTTTTATGATTAATATGCCGGGACATTCTAAAAGGGATTATGGCATTCTCAAATAAAATACTATATTGTATTTTATGTTCTCTAATATAATGTTAGATTCAAGTATGTATCTAGTTTTCCAATAATACTAAACTATTTAGTCCTTTAGGATTGATCTATTGTATCTAGTGGAAATATGACAATGTAACCACAAACTCTGGGCTACTAGGGTTAGAGTCTTTACATTTCCAACTAGATGATTAATCTTGGTCAGCTTTCCCATGTCAAGATTTACTGATCCTTGAATAATGAATATTTATTTAATAAATTAATATCACTTTATTATTTGTAGATAATTATAAAAAATTTATATTCACCAAAATGTGAAAAAAAATTATTAATATTATTTAACTCACTTATTCTATTTAATAACTTTTGATTAAATTATTGTGATCAATCAAACCCAACTAAATATTTTTTATTCCAATCTGTTAAATTCAACACTTGAATTTAACCCAGAATGTGGATATACGCAGTGTGTGACCTTGTGGAACTCTTTCCTAGTGTAGGAATAAATTTCTAAAGTCGAAGGTTAACATCTAGCAACACACAAAGAAACCCACAAATAAAAAATTTAACGTCACAACAACATCCAACCTCCTACAGATTTTTACCAAGTAAAATAATCCCTTTATCACGATGTCTAAAATCAAACAAGCTGCATGTTGGTGTCATCAACCTATATGCTTTATGTCTCTTTCTTTGAATTTCAAAAAATGAACTTACTCACCGAACACCAAGACCATGGATTTATGCATGCAGTTCCATTCTCATTAAAGGGAATGAGATATCAAATTTTGTTAAGGGACATGTCACGAACCGAATCTGGTCACCACCAAAATGGGCAACAAACCTAGCCAGTGGTGAGTTCTGAAGGGCTCTACCAATCCCCATGGGCTGGAACAGGTGCCTGGGTATCATAAAATGATAATTGGGAACAATTTACTTGAGTTTATAAACTTAAAAAACAAAAGAATCCAATAAAATGAATCTGGATTTTTCAAACCAAACAATCTTTTACAAAAATTCAGAACAGAATTGCATATTTTAGAACAACTCAATAAGACTATAAAAAAGATACAAAAATAAAAGGAAATAGACCAATAACCCTCATGGAAAGGGGCACCACCCTCAAGCCATCTCTATAAGACTTCACCACCAAGGACCTGATAGAAACCCAAACCACTGGAACTAAAAAAATTGTACCCAACCCAAGACAAAAAAACCAGGTATACTTAAACCCAAAGGTGTAATTAGGGTATAAGCCAATTCCTAGTAGGATACCACAACTAAGAGATTCCATGCAATAAACATTCAAAGACAAAAATCATGCAAGTTTTAAAAAATATGTAATTTCTAATTACAATTTCTAAAAGATGCAACTTAAAAAAAGTCAGTTTTTAAGTGGGATAATTTAAAGAATCAACACTTTTAAAATAAATTCCAAAGATACCGAATTTTTCATCCAAATAGACCGTATGCCGAAAGTAAGTATAAATCATCTAATGAGCACAAGAAATAGGAAATAACCCCTAGGTACTAGTTCGTTGTGGGTCCCAGGTACCTCGTATCTCGGTGATAGTAACTATCACAAATATCCATTCTCGTGCACGATCCACTAGTAGGGAACATACTCATAACCTAGTGGTCCCCAATTATCATCATCATAGTTTAGTTAGAGTTGTAATCATCAATCTTGCTAAGTGAAACTAAGGCCAAACCCCACGAATTCACTAGCATACTAGTACACATCCACCCACCTTGATACCCGAGTTTTCCCTTTGCGCTCAAACAAGTTATACTAGTCAAGAAATATAATTTTCACATGAAAATATCATTTCCATATCACAAATTCACCAAACAGACCACATGTATACCACAAAAGACACAAAAGTCTACTTTTCATTCAAATTGATTTTGAAATCCGACTCACACCAAAATAGCCCACAACACTTTTCACATTTCATTAACACTTCAAGAAATCCTTTAAATTTTTTCTATAAACCATTCCAAGTTAGTATAACTCACATAAAATCCCACTCAAATATCATATAATACCTCTTTCATAAACAAAATTCATTTTTCACAACACACTCACACAAAATAGCCAACAACCATGTTTTGCAGCTCTCTTTCCATTTTCTAAAACATTTCAGCACTTTATAAAGCGTTCTAAAAAAATATTTAACATTTTAAATAACCACCTTACCATTAA
This sequence comes from Viscum album, assembly GCA_963277665.1. NCBI lineage: Eukaryota > Viridiplantae > Streptophyta > Magnoliopsida > Santalales > Viscaceae > Viscum > Viscum album. The sequence goes on along the minus strand of OY728160.1, from coordinate 1,354,507,523 downwards.
AAAATCTATATTATGTGAACACCCCCCCCAAAGTACATATACACCCTTTTACCCACTTTGTTTAACAAAAAAAAACATTCACAATTTTCATTAAACAAACTCAAGGGGTGTAACTATGTCTTGCACACAAAACCCATTTCAAAACACCCATTTAAGACCAAAACCATAGAAATACCTATCCAAAATAAAATTTTAAGCCCTATATTCATTTATAAAACCACATTCAAGTGTTATAAAATAACCTTGAATAATACCACAAAAGATACAAATGAAAACACACATTTTCATAAAATGATCTCAAGAAGTATAACAATGTTTTACACATAAAGCCTATTCAAAAAACTTATTTTTAGGACCACATGACAATAATAAATTACCAAAAAATAATTTTTAGGCCAAAAAAAGATTTATTAAACCAATTCCATAAGTTATAAAATACACCTAAATAATACCCCATGAGTTACACATGAAAACACCCAATTTCAAGTTAAAAAGAAACTATAAAATTTAACACTTAACCAAATCAATAATAAATAGTTTTAGAACCACAAAAAACATATTGGTAACATGAAAATTGAGTAAATACAATAATATAACTCATCAATAATTGTTTACACATAGAACCACCTACCTTTTGAGTCAAAACTCTTGAATCTTGGTGCGAAACCTCAACCGCACCTTCGCCGCACCATAAACAAGTGAAAATGAACCCTAAACTGTAATATCTCACCGAAAATACCCATAAAAAATCCATAGGTATGAACCCTAACTTTTTGGAACTCTATAAATTTATGAAAGAGGTAGGAAACCCTAAGGAGAAGGAAGGAATTGAGAGAGAAACACTCACCCAAAATAATCTTGAAGAAAACGACCCAAAATACACCAAAATCTGAATTTTAAAACAGCTAAACATTTAATGGAGTTTCGAACAAGGACTAGGAGGTCATGTAGGAACTATAATGGGGGGAAAAATTAAAAATATAGGGAGTTAAGAAAGAATCAATTTACCTCTTCAAATCTGGGAGATTTGTGAAATACAGAGACTTTTCACCCCATTTAGCGATTATATTGAGCTCCATATTGGGGGAGGAGAGAATGGGGGCGCGGCTTAGTTATTTGGGCTGGGGTGGGAGTTGGAATCAATGAAAAAAATTAAAAATACAATGTGTTATTAAAGAATTAAAAATTATTATTAATGTAGGAAATGAGCTTTCGGGCAGACCCAATCCCTTAAATAAAAACTAAAATCAACCATGATTATAGATTTCTAAATGGTCCAAATTAATTTTTTGGTGCTCATAGATCATGGGATGAGAAGTATAAATTTTTATGGACTAAAAATGTTGAAAATTTAAGGAGTTATAAAAGAATCAAAATTTATTTTTAAATCTAGAATTGGGCCCACGGTTTGGCCCAATTCATGAAAACTCACCCATTCCTCCATAAAAGCTTGGGAACCCCCCCAAAAAAGCATGAATGGAAATTAAATGAAATTTAACTTTAAAATAATTCATGTATGTGACAAGACATAAGAGATAAATCCTTTCTAAAATTATTCATTAATGCAATATCACTCATGACCCACCCAACGTATCCTAATTCACTATGAACATATGTCGTTAAGGTTTTTGTCAATAAATCAAAGCACATGAGTCATGATATCCATTAATGAAATAATTAATGTCCAAGGATCAATACATACATATGAAGGTAAGAAAATCCAATGACATGTAAAAATTTGGTTTTTTTTTGCGGGTCTGTTCTCATAATCCCTGCATTAGAAATTACGAAGGGGTACACCATGAGAGGGTGCCTCAAAGTCATATGAGTATCCACCCTTAATAGCTTGTATCATATATGTATCATCAAATAAAATCATATGTATATAGAATATATATTCAATAATACAATCATGGAACCTCCTATTTCTCATTATAGCAGAAAAATGTTATGAACTCTCTGTGAGACATATATTCTTAGAAGGTTATCACATACAAAATTCATGTAGTGGAACAATCCGGATGTGATAAAAAATATTCATCATCAATTAAAACATGTAATAAAGTATCATGATTTCTAGTTCTAACATATCAACTCCAACATATATAAAACTATCAAAACACTTCATGTCAGGAATTATTTGGGCTATGAAACTCCTTTCATTGATAGTGGATCTCCCTAGTGGAGATCCACACTTCATCATTTTTTATGTATGAGAGTTCCTAAGAATTGTTTAACTATTTAACCTTTACTCTAATTCTAATGAAGAGTTTCATAGGAACATCTATCATCTAAAAAATAGTGTAAGAATATATTCAAAACCTAATTAATCCCAAAATAGATCTATATATTTGGAATTAATATAAATTAAGAACAAGAATTAAGTACCTTACTTTAGTCGATACTGCCCATCAAAGCCTTTAACAATCATTTGATCGAGATTTTCGAGATAAAGCTGGAAGCCTCTTTCCTATAGTGGTATCCATGGATAGTATGGATCTACTAATGCTCATATAGGATCTCTCTCTCTTCCCGGTCTGCTAAAACCTTGGGTTTAAAGAATATAGAGATGAAAGATCTCAATGATTGTATCAGTTTATTGAATTATAACAGGAGTCTCAATGCTATGGAATTGAATGAGTTTCATGTGGAATGAACTGATTTATATAGAACCTGCACAACCTCATATGGTTAACCAATATTTATTGGAACATTTCATAAATGTTCCATATGTCTCAGCACTTTTAATTGCTCAGTAAAATTACTCATTGATAGTTTAACATTGAAAAAATTATGCAAAAAATTATAACTCTTCATAGTCATCATCAAATGTTGAATAACCGATAGTGATAGAACAAGAAGATGAATAGGATTGATTCCTAAAATTTATTGTATGATGTGACAATAGCATGAAAAAACTAGAAAAATAATGTCTTATAATATGTTGTGGTGACACAAGAATATACCATGACGTGGTCTAAACCTGCACCCTGTGGTGGTTCCTTTAGTGCACAAATATATTAGTTGTATGACCTTGGATGATGTTGTCGTAAGCTCTCAACATGGATTTAAAAGGATCATTCATTGATGCAGTGATATCATGAACAACAAATGAGATGTTTTCATTTTGTATAAAAAAATTCCTTGAAAATATGAAGGATTCATGCATTCTGTTGATAGGAATTCATAGTGGGATAATGATGATATCTTTCCCCAACATCTTATAATACTTTATCATATGAGGGAATTAATTTGTGACCCTAATGATTCCAAATATAATAAGGATTTAATTATCCATCTTATGGGGTGGGTGGGGGACCTTATAAATTTTGTATTCTTAATATTCTTGACTTATTTAATTGCATATGGGAAATGGTGGGACTAAAAAACGAGTAGAACTATACTCTAATAAGTAAAAAAGATTGATTTTAAATAATTTTAAAGATCATACATCACTGATTCAACTCCTCTTCTCAGTGCATCATCGAATATTTTATAGATAACTAAAAGAATTAATCATTTAACTCTACTAGGGGTTCTTAGAAAAATAACTCTTCAAAAAAGACTCATTTCAATCTTACGAAGCAAATGAAGATCTTTTTGGTCAAAGAGCATTATATCCTGGTGTAATTAGAGATTTTGTGTATCATGTTAACTGAATTCACTCATATATAACATTTTTTAAAAACATATTGGTAAGATCTTTCTCACCCACCACAGATAACTGTTGGAATGGAATTAAACATATATTTATCATCTTATTGGAGATATTTATTTAGGTATGTTACACTAAAAAATTGTAACCAGAGGTGTTTGTTGTTGTAGATGCCGGTTTTTTTTTGATTTTTCATAATAAAAAATTAGAGTTTGGATATATATATATATATTCATGATTTCAGATGCTATGATTTTTTGACCATCACCTAAATAAATACTTGTTGCTCTATTTTTGAATCATGCCCAGATAAATGGAGGTTTCATCAAAAGTGGGAGTGAAAAACAAATACCAATAGTGCAGAAAACCTTTTTTATGGCGGTCATTTATTATTTTTTACGCTGGCTTTTGGCCGTCATTATTACAGGAGATGTTATAAACATTGTTTTTTACGTGAGTTATTTTACAACCGACGTAAAAAACACAAATCCGAAGCATTTTTCACGTCATTTAATAAAAACCTGATGTAGAAAATGCTTCAGAGTCGTGGTTTATTATGTAAGTTATTTAATAACTGACATGGTATATACCCTTTCACATCGGTTATTATATAACCGATGTCATAAATTACTCCTCCGAAGAGTTTATCACTTCAGTTATTTTTATAACCGACATGATAAACCTATCTGCCAAGCTCTTTCCAATGTCAGTTATATAATAACCAACGTGAAAACATATCTATGACGTCAGTTATTTTATAACCGACGTAAAAAACTATACATTTCCATTAATTACATCGGTTATGAATTAACTGATGCAAAAACCATTTCCCATGAATTTATTACGCTGGTTTCCAAATAAAAAACTTGAAAAATAATCCCAATGCATTTTTTACGCCGGTTATGAAATAACCGATGTAAAAAACAATTTTTTTTAAAATAAAACCGGTCAACCACTGCTATGCCCATCCTAAATACTTAAAACAGACCAAAAGGTTACCAAAAACAGACAAAAAACCGACCAGAACCCCCCCACCCCACTGGAAAACCCTCACCTACGATCAACCACTGCTATTTCCTACCTAAAGAACTGAAACAGACCAAAAAAATTCCAAAAAACGGAACAAAACCCGACCAAAAATAGACCAGAACCCCCACCCCACTTTACAGCCCCCATCACACCCCTGGACACCCCCATACAAAAAATATACCAAAACCCGACCAGACCCCCCCCCCCCCCACCCCACTGGACAACCCCCACAACACCCCTGGACAGCCCCACACCCCTGGACTGCCCCCAACCCTTGGGCAGCCCCTCACACCCCTGGACAACCCCCCACCATCGTGGACCCCCCACACCCCTGGATTTCCCCCCACCCCTTGGAAAACCCCCACACCCCTGGAAAACCCCCACCCTCTTGGACACCCCCACCCCATGGACAACACTCCCATACCCCTGTACTGCCCTCCCACACCACCAGAAAACCACCCACCCCACTAGACAACCCCCACCACACCCCTAGACACCCCACACCCCTAGACTGCCCCACCGCCATGAAAGCATCCCACACCACTGGACAACCCCCCCCTCCTGGACACCCCCATCCCCAAGACAGCCCCCACCACACCCCTGTACACCCCCAAACCCCTAGACTGCCCCCACCCCCTGGACAACCCCCCATACCCCTAGACAACCCACACCCTCCTGGACACCCCCACCCCCTGGACAACACTCCCACACCCCTGGACATCCCTCCCACACACCTAGAAACCCCCCAACCTTCTAGACACCCCCACCCCACGAGACAACACTCCCCTGGACAGCCCTCCCACAACCCTAGCACCCCCACCCCACTGGACTACCCCCCACACTATTGGAAATCCTCTAATTTCATGGGCATCCCTCCCACCCAACTGAAAACCCTCCCACCCCACTGGATAGCCCCCACCACACCCCTAGACACCCCCACCTCACTGGACACCCCCAGACCAAAAAACCAACAAAAAAAAAGACCAAAACCCGACCAAAACCAGATCATACCCCCCCACCCCACTGGACAGCCCGCACTACACCCCTGGACACCCCCACACCCCTGGACTATCCCCACCCCCTTGATATCCCCCACACCCATGGACAACCCCCACCCTCTTGGACACCCCCACCCCATGGACAACACTCCCCCACCCCTGGAAAGCCCTCCCACACACCTAGAAACCCCCCACCCTCCTGGACCCCCACCCCACTGGACAACACTTTCCTAGAAAGCCCTCTCACACCCCTAGAACCCCCCCACTAGACTGACCCCACCCCCACACCCTTGGACACCCTCTGGACATCCCCCCACTCGCCTAGACATCCCTCCCACCCTCCTGAACACCCTCCCACCCTCCCACCCTACTAGACAACCCCCACCACACCCCTAGACACCCCACCTCACTGGACACCCCCAGACCAAAAACAGACCAAAACCCGACCAAAACCAAACCAGAGCCCCCCCTCCCCACTAGAAAACCCACACCACACCCCTGGACACCCCTGGACTACAACCCCACCCTCGGGACACCCCCCACACCCCTGGGCAACCTACACCCTCCTGGATACCCCCACCCCTAGACAGCACTCCCACACCCCTGGACAACCCTCCGACACCCCTAAAAAGCCCACACTCCTAGACACCCCCACCCCACTGGACAACACTCCCCTAGACATCCCTCCCACACCCCTAGAACCCTAACCCATGAAACTACCCCCACACCCCTGGAAATCCCCCCACTCACCTGGACATCCCTCCCACCCTCCTGGACACCCTCCCACCCTCCTACCCCACTGGACAACCCCCACCACACCCCTAGACACCCCCACCTCACTTGACACCCCCAGACCAAAAACAGACCAAAAAAAGACCAAAACCCGACCAAAACCTAACCAACCCCCCCCCCCCCCCCCCGCCCCACCCCACTAGGCAGCACCCACCACACCCCTGGACACCCCCACACCCCCGGACTTCCCCCACCCCCTGGACAACCCCCCACACTCCTGGACAACCCCCACCCTCCAGGATACCCCCACCTCCTGGACAACACTCCAACACCCCTAGACAACCCTCCCACACCCCTAGAAACCCCCCAACCCACTGGACAACCCCCCCCCCCACACCCCTAGACACCCCTTGGACATCCCCCCACTCGTCTGGACATCCCTCCCACCCTCCTGGACACCCTCCCACCCTCCCACCCCACTGTACAGCCCCCACCACACCCCTAGACACCCCCACCTTACCAGACACCCCCATACCAAAAACAGACCAAAACCCGACCAAAACGATACTAGAACCCCCCTCCCCACCCCACTGGACAACCCCCCACAGACCCCTAGACACCCCACACCCCTAGACTACTCCCCACCCCCTGGACATCCCCTATACTGATGGTGTTGGGAGAGGATGCGCCAACATCCCTCGAGGTGCTGAACGCCACTGGAAGGTAATCATCACTCTCACATGTGAAGATTGATATCTCAAAATGTTTCACCAATTCTTTCTTCCCCTGTAAAAATCATTCATTCTATCAGTTTGATGCCAGTATAACCAGGGGAAATGCCGTCATGTGTGACTAAAATAGCTGGATCTTGGCGGTGGAAATATCTCGGATCTTACAGGACTGCAAATGATTCTCCTAAGGCTTCCCATGAGACGCCTAAAAGGATGTTAATAAAAAGCTCGGCTGTGGGAAGAGGGTGCTGGTTCAGTTGGTGGAGAGGGACATGGAGAAGACGACTGCGATGATCCGAAATATACCCAACAGGTACACATAAGTTACTATTTAGTTTCCAAAATTAGATGATTGAACAAATATAGGGTTGTTTGTGTGTTTGTTTGTTGACAGATGGGATATGTTGGTAATGTTCCCGGACCAACATTGCATGGAGGAGACCAAAAAAACAAACAAACAACCCTATATTTGTTTAAGCTTCTAATTTGGGAAACTAAATAGTCACTTACGTGTACTTGTTGGGTATATTTCTGATCATCTTAGCTTCTCTGAATCCCTCTCCACCAATTGAACTGATGCCCTCTTCCCACCACTGGGCTTTTTTTTAATGTCATTTCAAGCATCACATGGGCTGCCTTTGGAGTATCATTTCCAGTCCCGCATGATCCAGGAGATTACCACTCCCAAGATCCAGTTATTTTAGTCACACATGATGGTGTTTCCCCTTCGGTTATACTAGGATCAAAGTGATATAATGAATGATGTTTATAGGGGAAGAAAGAATTGGTGAAACATTTTGAGAGCTCAAGCTTCACATGTGAGAGTGATGAGTACCTTCCATCGGCGTTCAGCCCCCCGAGGGATGGCGGTGCCTCCTCTCCCACCCCCTAGACTGCCCCCCCCCATTCCCATGGATACCATGGACACCCCCACCCCACTGGACATCCCTCCCACACCCCCAGAAACCCCCTCACCCCACAGGACACCCCCACACCTCTGGACATCCCTGGACAACCACCACTCCCATGGACACCCCTCCCACCCTCTTGGGAATACACCCACCCCCTGGACTGCCACCCCACTCTCATGGACACCCAGGACACTCCCACCCCACCGGAAATTTCTTCCACACCCCTGGATACCCCCACCCCACTGTACACGCCCACACCCTTAGAACCCCTCCCCCTAGACCAGAATCCATACCAGAAAAACCATCATAAGTAGACCAAAACAAGAAGTAGAGCAAAATTAAACATTAAAATATATAACATTCCAAACTTACAATGTCAACTTAAAAAAACTAAATCAAACCTAAATGACTACAAAATACACAATTACAATGAAAATATTCAAAATTACATTTTTCACTAAAACAATTAAAATTCAATCAAACCTATAATATAATTTGAATATTCCACTTGTAAGTGTTTGACTTCTTGAGAACTATAGGGTTTAGGGTCATAAAATAGAAACAAATTAAAAGTATAGTAGATAACGTGTATAATGAATAAATCAAATGAAAAATTATGGAAATGTTTAAAAGGAAATCTTACCAGGTTAAAGTTCACAACTGTTCCAGTTGTTATTATTTCATACATAAATCATAACATATAATATCCGTATTCTATGACACCTTGTGGTTCATGAAAATTATCTTTGAATGAGTGTAAATTAAATATATTATTTTTATGTAATAAATCAAAAAGTAAAAATTATAAATGGATATTTACCTTTACATTTAAAAATTTGATCTTCTCACTCTTTTTCTTTGTGGTTTTTATAAAGTAGACCCATACCCTGTTAGAAAATAATACGAATGGGATAAATTTTAAATTCATTATAATATATAAAACTACTGAGAAATTGAAACATACTTTTCCAACATTTTTTTAAAACTTTCCCATACATTTCCATGGACAGAGCATATCCAATAAAGGGTTTTATCCCTTGTAAAAAAACCCCTAACATCCAATGATCACTGATAAAAGAAAATTTAAGGTTAGTTGTTTTTTATGTTAAAAGATAATGAACTCTTTGAGAGAGATGTGATTCATACCTCTCACAAAAAGGAACGTTCCAACATTGTGTGACTATATTCTGTTCAAGTCATACAGCAATATAAGGAATTCTTTGTTCCTCATCCAATGCACGTTCTTCAAGGGAAATGAAATGCGGGTCCATGAATCCATATACATCTGTCCTCTCATTTTTCTCAAAAATTTTATAAAGATACCTAATATAAAACATACATAAGTATACATTTTTAATAAATATAATGCAAGGAAACGGTGTTAAGAATTACATGGAAAAAAAATTTCACCATGTTGATGCCCAAATTACCTTTAGTAACAAGCTCCATGATTTCAGTTTTCAGAATCTCCACAGTTATTAAATGTCCACAAACATGATCTTACATTGTAAGCTCATAATGATCTGCCAAAAAATTTGAATATCTTGACAATATGTCAGGACTACTAGAATCTGTATCTGATGTAATAGCCATTTGTCTTTGATGTTTTCTATACAATATTTCTTTACCTTTGAAGTATTCCTGTAAAAATAAATAGAAAAATATATTAGTTTTCAAATGATAAAACAACTTTAATAAAAAATAATATAGAAGATATAACATACATACCTCTATGGTAATGAGTCGCAGAGGTCTATATGGCCAAATTAAAAAATGGTCGATACTATGTCCAACTTTCGTCACCTCATCTATAGGTAATGGTACTCGGGATGATCTATCTATAATATCCTGTATAGTGACCCTATGATTCTCTACCTCTAATTGTTGATGATGAACTGTATCTAATATACAATATACCAACCCATATGAAACTATATGATGTTGAGGATCATCAACATATAACTCACAATAAGTAGGAAGCCGTGGTGGAGGAGTAAGACAAAAATGGGGTCCGCAGGCTGAGTTGGGGGTGTGGGAGCTACTGGCGGAGGTGGAGGATAAATAATGGGGTCTTCAGGGGGAGGTGGAGGAGTGGGAGCTGCATTTTGAAATTTTCTTTGCATGTCTACAAACATAGACTGTACCGATGCTCTAATATTTTCCTCTATCATTGCATTAATATTATGAACTTCAGCCTCCAAGGATTCTATTTTTTTTATAAACACCCTCAACATAAGAAGTTTAAGAACGTGGAAAAACTTTTCTTACCGATACACCTGCCAGATATCCTGATAAATGACTAGGATGTTTGAGCTTTCCAAATGCTACAGATAAAATATCTTGCCTCCCAGCAGTTATAAATACCCCCTGTGAGCTCTTCTCCTCATGAGAATCCTATATTAATTAATTGAACATTTCTGTAATGATTGAAATTATATTAAGAAAATAGTTAACTTAAATAAATTAAATAGATATCTTACTATCCTCTAACATATGATTCTCGAATCTTTTGAAAGATATTGCCCTTTTTTCTCATCCAAGATCTCTTTCACTTTTCATGTCTAGATAGAGGGGATGGAGGGGCCACCTCTCCAGAGCTTGAAGACTCATCTCTTAGTTTTTTGTAATTTTTCCGTCATCATTTGTTCTTCTAATAATGTATACCCTCTCTGAGATAAACTATGAGGGTATACATTTTTAGATTTGATCTCCGGATGAGATTTCCTTGTTTTCTATAAATTAAAAATAATAAATCATTAAAAAATAATAATAAGATCATTTATATAAAAAAGCTTATAAATGTTTACATTTCCCTTACAAAAAATTAATCTTTTATTCTACTTTCAACAAACTACCTTTATGTGTCTTACTCTATGAAAGGATATATATGAAATGGATTGTCATGACTCCTATATCCAAAAATGAAATCAGATGAGAGGGTTTATTTGAAATCCCCCAATCTCCTGGAAGCCATCGATAAGCATTTCTCCCTGACTCCTTTAGTGTCAGGAATATCAAATGTCATCTGATAAAGAAGAGGTTAAACATATTATATATACTTGAAAAATTTAAATAATAGGCAAACAATAGCAAATGATCTTACCCAAATCGTCTCCCACAACTGAGAGATTATAGCTTTGTCCACATGTCTCCAATCATCATACACAATTCTTACTTTTCTCTTACCTTGAGTTGATATAAAAATCTTAAAATCTTTTTCATTTTGACATCTAAGAATATCATCTTCATCAAACTCAACGAGTATCCTCTGATCCTACATACGAGCAAGTGATAATTTTGGTAAACGTGTGCACCCACGTTTACCAACTGTTGAACTATTTTTCGTAATGGGAGCACATGAGGAAGATTGGGGAACATCAAGAGGAGCATGTGAATGTTCCTCCCTAGAGGTATGACCAATATTCTCTTCTCCAGAATCATGTGGTTGATCAACTAATTGATATTTCATTATCCTTCAAATAAAAAAACATTAGTTCACAAATATACAAATTCAAATACTACAATTCTAATGTAAACAGAAAATAGAAAATTTTACTAAGTTACATAATAGTAAACATGGTTAATATGGTAAGCATGTTAAACAATGGTAAAGATGGTAAATATGGTAAAGATGGTAAAGATGGTAAAGATGGTAAACATGGTAAACCTGGTAAACATGGTTAACATGGTAAAGTAATTGTCATTGAACAAAAATAGTAGATATATAATTTATGTATTGGTAAATATGATAAAGTAAACTAAAAAAATTAAAATAACCAAAAACGTAGACTTATTTGTTTTAATACATGTTTTGATAAAGAAAAAACTTACAATATCTAATATTTTATGAAAATAATAAATGTAAACAGGAAGTAAAAAAATGTTACCTATGATTTTATGAAGGTACAAATGGATTGTTTTCATAAATTCCTTCGTCGTGATCATTCCTTATGTCACAAAACATGTCTTCAAAATGCTCATCATTATGTTATGTTAATATTTCCATGGAAGTAGGGATATGACATAAATCAGCATCTTCATCAAGTTCATCCTCACCAACATATTGTTTTTCCCTTGTAAAACAACATCCCACTACATATATTATTGATATACTACATAGAAAATTTGTTTTTCATGTGTTTCATTATAAAAGAATTAGTCGTGACTTCTAATCTATTCATATTAACAACTGTCATTCCAAATTCATTGTGTCTGACACAGTTGTTACCGATAAACCATTTACAGTTAAAAATAGTAACTTTAATTTTAAAGTAATCAACCTCCAATATTTCTTCAATCACTCCATAATATGTACTTGATGTAGAAATTGGGTTTTTGTCTTTAGTACTCGAAAATGGATTGCTTCTGCAAACACCAATACACCACTATTCTGAACAGTACTTTTTTTATCCTAAGATTTTGTATGAAATGTGTAGCTGTTAATGTCATAACCAGACCATGTTATCACATTTAAACATGGACAAACCACTACCAATTTTAATGTCTCAGATACATATGATCTACCAAGCAAGGTGTTTTTAAACCATGAAAAAAAATGTTTTGTTGTGCTCATTGAAAATCCACATTTCTTTCTTCTTGGGATGACATTGTTTCAACTCATTAATATGCAATGGGATATATAGTTGAGAATCAGCTATGCTAGTCAGATGTATAATTATAACTTATTCATCTGTTCAACTAACAACGATTTGACTTTCAATCCACGAATCCCCTTTACCTCATTATTAACTCATTCATGGAGAGATGGAGGAAAACCTATGTGCTAATCGCATCCATATAGCTCGTACAAAACTCTCCAACCTCCTCAGAAATGTACTTTTTAATAATGGAGGCTTCAGGTCGATATGGATTCTTAACATACCCCACCAATATTTTCATATTCCTTTCAAAAGGATATATCCAATGAAGATATACAGGTCCACAAGGCTTTATTTCTTGAACCAGATGAATCATTAAATGCACCATTATATCAAAAAAAACATGGAGGAAAATACATTTCCAACTGACAATGTATACAAATTGAATCCTTTTCCAAAATGTTTACAACATTCACATCAATCACCTTATTACAAACTGAATTGAAAAAATAACACAACTTCATTATAGTCTTTCTGACACGGATGGGAAATATTCCACGCAATGAAACTGGTAGAAGTTGTTGCATCATGATGTGATAATCATGAGATTTCATACCTATAAACTTCAAGTCCTTCAATGAGACAAAATTTATTACATTTTAAGAATATCCTTGAGGCACTTTGATATCATGAAGACACTGAAAAAAAGCTAATTTTCTCCCTCTTGGAAAATGTATGACAAGCTGGGGGGAGAAATGTTCGTCTTCCATTAGGAGTGAGAGCTAACTCCAAATGTATTCCCATTGATAGTATGTCTAATATTGCATTCAACCTATATTTTGTCTTTCCATTAATATCTAACAATGTTCCAATAAAACTATCATAGATATTTTTCTCTACGTGGATGACATCAATATTATGTTTAACTTCATGATATCTCCAATATGGTATCTCGAAAAATATTGACCTTTTCTTCCAAATATGTCTATCATTACCAGATTTCTATGTCTTTCCTAATGTCACATCAAGGTTTTCCACCCTCTCAAAATATAGATCAGGGGATAAAGGTTTTGGAGCAATATCAAATTCCTGTGAGCTATTGAATGCCTTTTTTATTCTTCTATAAGAGTGATCCATAGGAAAAAACTTTCGATGACACATGTACACTGTTTTCCTCCCATGACGCAATTGACAATGTGAAGTTTTTTGTTTGAAAATTGGACATGCTTTATTCCATTTAACACTGTATCCATAAAAATTTCCATTTGCTAAGAAGTCATTTATAGTGAACATAAGCACTTCATGCAGTTGAAAATATTATATTTTATAAGAATCATACACCCTAATACTATCCTCCCATAAAAGTATCAAATCATCAATCAATGGTGATAAGAAAACATCAATATCATTGTCAGGTTGCTTCGGACCAGAGATAATTATACTCAACATGACATATTTGAACTTCATACAAACTTTAGGAGAGAGGTTGTAAATTACCAATAAAATAGGCCATGAACTATTTGTTCTACTGAGGGTTTAATATGGATTCATTCCATCTGTGTACAACCCTAGTATGATATTTCTAATTTGATTTTAAAATGTTGGATACTACTCATCAATTTTCTTCCATTGTGGAAAATCAGCTGGATGAAATATTTTTCCATCACATATCCATTCCTCAGCATGTGATCTTAACCTCTTTTCATCATGTGAATTAGAAAATAAACATTTGAAACGATGAATTATAAAAAGATACCAAAATAAGTTTGAAGGGATATTTGTAATCTCTGCATCGGCCTATGATTTTTCTTTCACCTTATACCGTGATGTCCCACATTTAGGACACTCTGAAAAAAATTCATATTCCTTCTTATATATCATACAGTCATTCGAACATGCATGTATTTTCTTGTATCTAAATCCCATCGGGCATAATATTTTCTTGGCCTTATAATGTGAATCTGGAAGATCGTTATCTTTTGGAAGAATGTCTTTCATCAATTTTAATAGCTCTATAAAACTTCTATCACTTTATCAATGTTAAGCCTTCAGGTTAATAAATCTTAACACCACCGAAAAAACTGTAAAATATGTAAAACAAGGATAAAATGGTTTTTCAGCATCACCATATAGACATGAAACTGTCAGTTCTATCTCAATTTGTTCTACTACAATATTGTAAATCATTTCTTCAATTCTATCAGAGTAACCATCTTGCGAATCATCATCATCAGCAGATCTGAAATTATGTCCAGTTTCACCATTCCAAATCCAAGGGCTGTAACTAGGATTAAAACCATGACAAATCAGATGATCTTTTATCTCTCTACTTTTAAACTTCTTCGTATTCAAACATTTCAGGCATGGACAGAAAAAAAATAACTACTTGGAACATTTCGTTTATAAAATTCCAAAAAGGCATCAATACCTTCCTTATATTCATTACTCATTCGATGTTCCGTAATCCAACTTTTACTCATTATTACCTATAACAAATATAAAAATTATAAATATTTTTAAGATAAGAAAAATATAAGTTTATATGAAAAATATCATAATTTGAATGTAAAACAATTTTTAAATATAAAACAAGTCTATGCGTATTTAAAAAAATATGATTGAAAATGATTTTAAAAAGAAAATATAGTTAGATATAATAGTTTTAAATTCATCTTGGATCTTTTATTCTTAGGTACACAAAGAATACATCCTGGTGCAACTAGATACAAAATTAACCCTTCTGTAAACAAGACATATGAAGTATAAATATTAAAATATTTATACATTCACTACTGAAAATTATAGAGATACTAACGATTTGAAACCTCTGGACAACCCCCCCCCCCCGCCCCTCTGGGCAGCCACCCACCCCTTGGACACCACCCCACCCCCTTGGACACCACCCCCACCCCTGGACACCCCTACCCCCTTAGAAAACACCCCCACCGACTTGGACACCACCCCCACCCCCTTGGACACAACCCCACCCCCTTGGACACCCCCTAGACACCACCACCCCCATTGGAAAGCCCCCACCCCTATGGAAAACCCCTACCCCCTGGACAACCCCCAACCCTCTAAACAGCCCCCACCCCCTTGGACACCCCCACCCCTCATCGACACCACCCCCACCCCTAATGAACACCACCCCCAACCCCTACCCCCTTGGACACCCCCTGGACACCCCCAACCCCCTGGACACCCCCACCCCCTTGGAAACCAGTCCCACCCCCTTGGACACCCACTGGACACCACCCCCCCTTGGACAGCCCCCCACCCCTCTGGACAGCCCCCACCCCTGGACAACCCCACCCCTTTAGACATCCCCCACCCCCTTGGACACCCCCACCCCTCTTAATAACCCAAGAACACATCGATTAATATAAAACCATCAATTTAAAAATGAAAAAAATCCCTAATAATAGAAGGAATGAAGGAGAAGAATAAGTGGACGAAGAAGAAAAAAAGAAACAAAGAAGAAAGGAAGAAGAACATGGAATAATTAACTTATTTAAGGAAATCAAATTTCAATAGAAGGAAAGAATCACACACCATAGTAGTGGTAATTCCATGGAATACAATAAAACCATGTGTACTCCAATGGTTGATAGAAAATTATAGAAAATGGAGTAAACATGAGAATCAAATCAAATTTAAAATAAAAACCTGGATGGATAAAATAACAATGTAAAGCCTATCATCATGGATCAATGGGGTCAAGATAACTGCATCATTGAAAAACACAACATGGTCTCCCCCATAACCCATAATTTTCTCATAGTAAATGAATGTTAAAAATATATATAACAAAATAAAATCATATTTAAACACTACTCATCTTTTCATAATGCTTGAATCCCTAAAAATCATAGTGAGAACCTCAAGCTCCTTAAATATCCAAAATTATCTTTCCTATTCAATTTGAAAGAAATCCTGGCTACATCATAGTACAACACTGACCACCATGATGGAACCGCCATAAATTAAAAAACACTAATAAATTATAGCCTAATATCCATGAAACAATACAACCACCATGTCATAATCTCACAAACCATGATGCAATAGTCAATCCCAACTGAAACTTCTCCCCCACCCCCTTGGACACCACCCCCACCCCCTTAGACACCCCTTGGACACCACCACCCCTTGGACAGTCCCCCACCATTCTGGATAGCCCCCACCCCCTAGACAGCCCCCACCCCTAGACATCCCCCACCCCCTTGGACACCCCACCCCTTCTAGACACCACCCCAACCCCATACCCCCTTGGACACCCCCTCGACTCCCCAACCCTCTGGACAGCCCCCCCAAACAACCCCCCAAACCCTCTGGACATGCCCCCACCCCCTTGAAGAGCCCCCAACCCCTTGGACATCCCCACCCCAACCACCTTGGACCCCCACACCCCTGGACTGCCCCCCCACCTCCATGGACACCCTGGACACCCCCCACCCTATAGATATCCCCCCGAACCCTCTGGACATCCCAACCCACTTGGACAACCCCCACACCCCTGGAAACAACCCCACCCTCTTTGACATTCCCCTCACCCCCTTGGATACCCCCACACCCATTGGACAGCCCCCACACCAACCTGGACACTAAACCCACCCCCTTTGACACCCCTTGGACACCCCCACCCCACTGGACAACCCACCCAACCCCCTGGACACCCCCACCCACTTGCACATGCCCCCACCCCCTTGGTAACCCCCTGTATGAACACACACACATGATAGAACACACAAAAATCATAAACATGCATGATATCACTTCCATAGGTTTATTTTACTAGAAAATAATTTAGCATGGTATAGATGAACACTATGAAACATACCATGATAGCATGAAAAAAGAAAAATAACATCTCAAAAAAATAGTTTAGGGCATCGCGGAAAATAAAAACTGAAAAGGTGTCATGTGAGGCTTACTTGAGTGTTTTGAGTTGACCTGATTGATCTTATGATAATAAATACAAACAATTATGTTGGAAAAACAAGGCTGGAGGTCACGACTTTGATGAATCGTTTCTAGGTTTTTCGCACGAGAGAGACGAGTCGCAGGTCGCCCGATCGAAGAAAACAGAATGAAAGAATACGAGGGGCAATAAATCATTTAAAATATTTATCACATAGGTTATTTAATAACTGACGTGGAAAACTATTCTTTTTAATTTTTATAACATCAGTTATTTAATAACCAACATAAAAAACAATATACCACATTGTTTATAAAATAACCGATGTGATATATATCGCTTTATAAAGATGTGATAAATTGCGGTGATTAGCTTTATCACATTCGTTTTTTTATAAACGATGTGGTAAAGGACTGATATTTCATTTATCACATCGGTTATAAAATAACCGACGTGATAAAGCATGCCAGATTTGATTTTCACGTCGGTTATACAATAACCAATGTGAAAAATCTAATCTTCGTATATTTTACGTCGATTATAAAATAACCGACGTAAATAATGGATCCTGATCGATATATCACATCGGTTATTTTATAACTGATGTGATATATCGATTATTAAATCATTTCACATCGGTTATATAGAACCGACATGAAAAACGCCGACATGTTAAACAATTTTTCCACTAGTGCACCTCTGAATTTAAGCTCATTTATAAAAAAACATAGGAATAATATTGATTGATTTGAAATATTTTAGGTCAAGTGATAATGTGATTGATATATTGATGAAAACATTATCCACTATATTTTATTGGAATCTTATATATGAAATGTGCACCAACTTCAAAATTTTTTAAAAAACGTTTCATGATTGCATGTCCCCCTTATTTGATTTTAAATCCACTGGTGTTTTTTCCATATAAATTTGTTAACCAATCAATATCAAAAAAATAATTATGTGACAAAATGTTATGGATGATAAACCTTCAAAAGGGGTATTGTAATTCCACCACTATAATCAATGAAGACTCTCTTTTGAGGTTTAATTATCCATTTCTCTCTTGATGTACTCATATTTTTCTAGTTTAACTTTCAAATCTCATACACAAGTTTTTTTGTATATAATCCATTTTTTAATATTCAAAGTATGATTTTTTAATAACTCAAAACATGATATGCATTTTCTAATAGTAAAAATCATAAAAAACAATAAATGACAGTAAGAATTTAAATTTTAAAATTAATTACTTCACATAATTGTTTTTTATTTTGAATGATCATTTTTAGCATCAATTTTATTCTTTTATTTTAGGAACTTTTTTTGGAATTGAAATATAAATTACCAAAAATGTGAATTTAATTTATACTTTAAACAAAACCTTATCCCCAAGAAATCCCCATGTTTCCCTCTCTATAGAAAAAACCCTAGAGATTTGGTCATTCGCGAAGAGAGAGACATACATGGAGAGTGAGCAAGGTTTCAGGATCTAGAATATGCGCGAGGGTGGTTGTGGTGGACACCCTCCACTACATGCTTGTTAGGATTGATTGAAAAATTTACCAAAAGGGGTTATTTATTTATTTATATTTAATTTATGGGGGCTAGGTAAAAATTAATTGGGGACATGGGGCACCACACCACCAAATGAATTGGTGTTTTGGTATATAATCCCAAAATGCAAAACCATTTGGCATTTTGGGATGTCCTTTTTTCCCAATCCCATGTAATCTCCAACCCACCATATATATATATATAAATATATTAAATATATTTATATGATTAAAATTATAAATATAATAAATATAATAATTTTATAATTATATTTATATTTATTATATATAAAATTACATATTAATTATCTTTATATTTATATAATTATAATATTTATTTTAGTAATTATATTCATTATATTCAAAATTATATATTTATAATAAATATAATTACTAAAATAAATGTAATAAATATATAATTCTAATAAATATATAATTATCAATATAATAAATATGTAATTATAATAAATATATAATTATAATAAATATGTAATTATAATAAATATATAATTATAATAAATAAATGATTATAATAATTATATAATAATTATATTTATTATAATAATTTTACAATTATAATACTTATATATTTATAAATATAGTAATTATATAATTATAAATATAATAAATATATAAGTATAATAAATTAAAGTATATATATATATATATTAGGTGCTTGGGGGTATAATTAATTAAACACACACTCACCACACACACAGGCTGGAAACGTAGGCCATAGCCCCCCCAAGGGATAGCCCCTATCAAGCCTTATTTATTCATTACATCACCCGAAGGCCTAGTGAGCATGGAGACTATTACACGGCCCAAAGGCCCACAAAATGGTATGAAGGCTCAGTGCAGCATCAAACCTGAATCATACTTACATCAAAATCTATGTGTGTCATGTCTGTGTCACCATCTACCTACGCCATGCTTGCGTCAATACCTACCTGTGAAAATTCACTCCCATCTAGATTTGAACCAGAGTTTGATGCAGGATCACTAGGTGTCTTTACAACTTAGGAAACCACCATCTACATGGTGGTGACGATAACATGATGAGGGAAGTGTCTTTTTTGGACAACGACCATGGCTCATGGCAGTGAGGAGAGCACGACGGGTGGCTGTTAGTGGCGCGACAACAAGACAACTCCTCAGGCGAGCACCACAATGGCTGAGGACAGATCTTAAGGTGGTGGACCCATATAGTTGTGAAGTAAAAAATACATGTAGGTGTTGGGAATTTGGGCTACAATCTTGGTAATGGACTCCATATCTACAAGGCCTTCGAGTCATCAAAAATGGGTGGGTTATCGTTTGGGTGGTTATGACCTACCCTATTCGGTTGTGTGTGTTGCATTTCTATGTTTCGTTGTAATTTTTCCTCTAAGTATCTATAGTATATATAATTATAATAATTATATAATTATAAATATAACAAATATATAATTATAAATATAATAAACATATAAATATAATAAATATATAATTATAATAAATATATATTTATAAATATAATAAATACATTATTATAAATATAATAAATATATAATTATAATATATTTATTATAATTATAATTATATATTTATTATAATTATAACTATATATTTTTGATTATTATATATTTATTATATTTTTATATATTATAATTATCAATATAATAAATATCTAATTATAATAAATATGTAATTATAATAAATATATAATTATAATAAATATACGATTATAATAACTATAGGATTATAATAATTATATAACTATAATAATTATATAATTATAATAATTTTCTAATTATAATAACTATATAAATATTATATTTATTATAGTAATTTTATAATTATAATAATTATATAATTATAAATATATTAAAAATATAATTATAATAAATATATAATTATAATAAATATATAATTATAAATATAATAAATACATAATTATAAATATAATAAATACATAATTCTAATATATTTATTATAATTATAACTATATATTTCTTATAATTTTATATTTATTATAATATATATATATATATAAATTATATATTTATTATAAATATATAATTATGATATAATAAATATGATAATAATAAATACATAATTGTAATAAATATATAATTATAATAAATGCATAATTATAATAGATATATAAATAATAATAAATATATGATTATAATAATTATATAATTATAAATATAATAAATATATAATTACAATAAATATATAATTATAATACATATATTATAATTATATATATATTATAATTAAATATTTATAATAAATAAATATTTATTATATTTATATATTTATTATATTTATAATTATATAATAATAATAATAATATATTTATTATAATTATATAATTATTATATTTATAATTATATAATTATTCTAATTATAAAATTATTATAATTAATATAATAAATATATAATAATCTTTATTAGATAATTATTATAATCATATATTTATTATAATTATATATTTATTATATTTATATATTTATTAAAATTATATATTTATTAAAATTATATATTTATTATATTGATAATTATATATTTATCCTATTTATTTTAGTAATTATATTGATTATAAATATATAAATATGAATACAATAAATATAAATATATTAGGTTCTTAAAGGTATAATTACATTTAAACACACACACACCTCACACGTAGGTCGAAAAGGCAGGTTATAGCCCCCAAGGGATAGCTCTCCCATCAAGCCTTATTTTATTCAGTACATGGCTTGTAGGCTCAGTGGGTATGAAATCCTATTACATGGCCCTGAAGGCCCAAATTATTGACTCAAAGGCCCTCTAGTGAATATTGCTATTGTACCCGAGCCGCTATAGTGCTTACTACAATGCTGTAGCTGCTACAGTTCCTACTACAATGCCTACCACCGCTATAGTGTGGCCATTCCACAATTTCACCACTCTTACATTAAGCTACAGTACCTACGCCCAATGGGTTTTGAACCCCCCATTTTTATATAGTGTTATGGGGTGCTTACTACAAAGCCAAGCCCCAACTACATATAATAAATATAATTACTAAAATAAATATAATAAATATATAAATATAAATATAGTAAATAAATTATTACAAATATAATAAATATATAATTAAAAATATGATAAATATAATTATATATTTATTTTATTTATTTTTGTAATTATATTTATTTTTATAAATATATTTATTATATTTATAATTATAATCATATAAATATATATAATATATTAATATATATATGGTGGGTTGGGGGGGTCATGTGGGATTAGGAAAAAAGAAATGCCAAAATGCCACACCATTTGGCCTTGTGTTTCCCCATATCCCCTATTAATTTTAACTTATCCCTCATAAATTAAATAAAAAAGAATAAAAAACCCCTTCTGCTAATTTTGCCGGCTCACGTCGATCATTGCCATGGAGCTACTCAACAGAAAAAAAGTTATCATTACTTAGTGCGAGGAGATCACTAAGTAAATGGTAAATTTTATATTCAAATTTTGTAAACATGTTTATTTTTTTACAGAAATTATTAATAGAAACTGTTGTAAAATTTATCACCTCAGTAAATGGTAAATCCAGTTAATATAGGTTAAAAATAATTGAAAAGACCATAAATTTTCATCATAATAATTATTGGATGAATTTAATTCAACCCTAATCAAATTAGTCTCTAAATTTACATGTTTAATGGACACTTGTCCATGAAAACAACCCTTATAATTATAATTATATTAGGTGATTTGGGGTGAAACTACATCAAAGACACGCGCACGTTCACCCGCATGACAAGGTTAAACCCAATCCATATCCCACTACAGGGATAGACTAGATAATACCCAACATTTATTTATATTATATATATATATATATATATATATACATAAAGCAAGGAAAGTAACAAAATGCCACTCTTTTAATTTTAAATATCTATTATGTGTCCACATAGGGACAAAAGAAAGATATCAATGAAAAGAAATGCCAATTTTGATTTTAATGAAATTATTTTCATTATAGAAATTTATTTATAATATTTAGAAACTATATAATCACCTTAAATTCTTGTACAATTTGAATATAATATTTATTTAATTAACATAAAAATGAAATAAATGATTTTAAAAAAATTAAATGTAATAAAAATTGAATGATTTAATGTGCACCATGAATTATCTAGACCGATATGACATATTATAGAGGTTTAAAAGCATTATATTAATTTTACCATTTTCCTTGATATATTTAAAGTCAAATTAACTGAATAGTGTTAAAAATGATAGTAATGATATTTTATAATAAATAATATTTTATTAAATGATTTAAAATTAAAAAATATTATATTTATCCAAATTAATGGGATATGCTTTTAAAAACCAACCACAGTCCATTTATAGTTTTTTTTTCATTTTATTGTAATATTATTAACATTTAGAAGGTAGAAAACTTTAATATTATGGCAATTATCAAAAAGGATAACGAAGGGGTAAAACAAAAATATAGGGGTGAAAACATACCCAAAAATAGTTCAAATTTTATCTTATGAGATTATTTAGACCCATCCTCAAATTATATTCTAATATTATAAATTTATTTCCATTTTTTCATCAAAATTAATTTATTTTAATTTAATATTTTTGAATTTCCATGAATTCCCCCCTCAATTATACAAGCACACCCCTTATCTCAATTCTTCACACCACTTTGATTCATCTATCTCAACCATACCCTACCCATTTCTATTACAAAAATCCTTATCGATGTTTTGGAGGTGTTGATATCCTCAAAATACCAATCCCAGTACCCTTAAGAGGATATCCAAAGGAGTTATTTCAAAGAAGAGATAATCTCCTAAAACCGATTACTTTCTTTAACTTATTATTTTACCTCCTATAGATACACGGTATTTATAATAAAATAGTAACATAATTATACTAAATATACTTAAATTCATTCATTATTAGGAAACCATCATTATACACCCTCATTCCTGTCAAATGAGAAGTGAAAGTATTGCTCGTGCGTACGCACGATTTATCATCTCCACGTAGTGATACAATTCATTTTTCATCACCATATTTTATGGATGAAAATTATAATAGATATAATTTTTATATATGATATTTAAAACATAATTAAACTTTATTAATGATAATATCATATCTACCTTCTTTCATTTCAATCTATTGGGAAACATTAGTGTCGCTTTTGTGTATGGGTAGACTACCATCTCAATGAAGTGATGTGATTCATTTTTCATTTCTATTTTACTTGCATGGTAATGAGGATGGATATGATAAATATATATGATTCATATGACATAATAATTATATAAAGTTGAATTATTATTTACCTTTATTTTATTCCATTCATCAAAAAATGGAAACAATGTTCATGAATACGTCCGGCCTTCCGTATCCATGAACGATGCAATTCATTTTTCTATCTCTAACTTTTAAAGATTACACTAAATACATATATAATGAATATATAAGATGTTAATATCATTTTTAATTTTATATATATTATATAAACTAGATCAAATTACAAATACCAAAACTAACTTACAAAATCATATAGGAAAAATGAAGCACTTATTACCCAAAAAAATTATTTTAACAAATAATTGTTAATAATTGGGTGATAAAGGATTATAAGTAAGTAATATATGGTATTATAAACATTAATATTATCTTATACTATTTTTATAATATATCTATATTTATTATACATGAGGTTCAAACATGTATGAATGAAATCAGACATATGGCAAGTGTTTCTTTCACAATCTCATCATTATTCAAGATTGTTTATGTTTAAGTCTACCTTGGGGGAATTATTTGATATTTATTTCATAAAACCAGTATTTATTATTCCCCTATAGTTATTTATGAACCATTTTCACAATAGAACCATTTTACACTCCTTGTTAATTAAAATGTTTGAGATTTTCTTAATAAAAGTTGAATTTATTTATCTTTTGGGTGTAAAATTCTTTTACTTACATATACATGTTTTCTAAAAATATTTTCAAGAATGTTTCCAAAATTATCAAAATGGTTCATTAATGAGTATTGTAACCATCATTTAATTTTTATAAAACATTTTTAAATTAATATTATTTTCATTTTCTGAATGAGGTGCCTTTTGACAATTTTAAAACAGTATGAAATAAATGTTTTTTTAACATATTCAACTTGATTGAAATTTCCTACCATCATGACCATTCTTTTATTTGAATATTAATTTTCATGTTTCCATGATTATTTTCAAAGAAAATGTTCTTCAATTTTTTTTTGGAAATTTTTAATTTTTTAAAATTGATTTCAATGTAAAGAGTGGTATTTTCGTCATGAATGTTTTTAATGAAATTTTTATGGTATTTCTATTATTCAATGACAAAAACCCTTAATTTAATTTTTCTCTACTAGGGCTATGTTGTAATTATACCATCATTATTATTTCTTTGGATTATTTATGATCCTTTTGACTAGGGATGTGCAATTTTGATACCATTCACCATATTACTTGAGATGGTTTATGATTATGTTTATTGATTGGGGTAATTATTAACATTTCATATGATAATTTCAAAATAAATGTTTTATATTGATTATATTTCACTCCTTTCATATGAGTAATGCATTAGACTTAGTATGTGATGGGCGAGGCCCACTATATCCCCTTCATGCATCGATGGGTCTTATAAAACAAACTAGTTTGGGTATTGGCTAAGGCCTTACCCATTTATGTATGATATCTTGGCCTGATGTCTCGATGACATGTTTATGATGTCTAGAATTAATAATTCCCTCAATATGAGATTATTTATTGATCTCCTTGTAATTTTTTTATTTGATATGATATATATGGATAAGTTTCTAGCTTTTGATAATATTTATAAGGCATTATTTTATCATCATTTATTCTTCCCATATTATTTATGCCTCATTTAGCTTATGTTATATACATACCCTTACTGAGAATTTAATATCACCACTTTCTTATGTTTCCTTTACCTAGGATACTAGTAATTGTTTTATTATTTATATATAAGGACATGCTAAATGTGACTATAGTGTTCTCAAATAAAATACTGTGTTTTATTTTATTTTTTCTAATATAATTTCATATTCCAGCGTGTATCTAGTTTTCTAAGACTTCAAAATTATTTGTTCTTTTAGGATTTGATCTATTGTATCTAGTGTCAATGTAATAATTTAGCAACCGGCTCTCTCCTTCGGGTATTAGGGTCTTTACATTTGGTATCAAAGAAAGTTTAGTAGAAACCTTGGGAACTAGATTTAAGAAAACATAGATTGTAGAAAATAACCCTATGACGATCTTTGAGAATAATCCCAAAGAAAACAAGATTTTGATTATGAGATTAGTTATACATAAATTTTTCAATTTTTTAATTATTTCAACAGTTTTGGGATTATAATTTATGTTTCACAATGTTATGATCTAATACCATGTTTTCTTACTATCTATAAATGGTGCCTATCATAAGGAATGAAAATCGTATCAATTCACGTAATAAATGAAGGTATTTACCTCCTAGGAAATATAATGAAGTTGTAACTGGAGATGCAGTTAAAGATGCATCTAGAGATGAACAAATTATAACTATATTGGGATAAATGAATCAGGTTATGAGCTATAAACTTACCTGTATAGAAAATCCTACATATCCACATTATGTTATAACAATTTTAGTATTCTTCTGTGTTAGTAACCTTCATCATTTAATGAGGCTACAAATCCATTTGTGGTTAAGCAATGGATAAGTTCCTTAGAGAAGACTTTTCTTACCTTGGGAAATAATGAAAGGGAAAAGGTTGTTAAGTTATTTTATAATCTATTAAGGGAAATGGATCAATGGTGTTCCTTGATTCAAAATACTAAGAATGAAAAGGAAATATAGAGTATGGAATGGTAAGATTTTAAGGATATTTTCTTGGAAAAATATTTTACTTGTGAATATCAAGTAGATATGGAGATACAATTCTTGAGTTTGAGACAAAAGGAAGAGAAAATTATTTCTAATTATTAAGTTAACTTTACAAGGTTAGAAATGCAAACCATAGACTATGTACATAATCCAAAGAGTAATATTGGTCATTTCTTTGATTGAATTAATATAATACTTGGAATAGAACTAGTCACCCAAATATTCTCATCACATGATGATATAATATCTTTTGCTATCAAGACATAGATAGTATCACATGCTATAAAAATATAGAAAGAATTATCTAAGTCTTATTTCCTTGAAGGAAAGTAAGACAAGAAAAGGATGGAAGAGTAAAAAATGGATAAAGGGAAGAAGAGAGAGAAGGATTTTCCCAGATGTGATAATTGTGGAAAGAAAGATCTTGATAATTACTTAAAAGGAATGAAAGTTTTCTATAGGTGTGGAGAGAAAATACACCATTCTTATGATTTATTGGTAAATAAAGAAGATTTCAATGTGCAATGGTCTAACTGTAAGGGGATGGTACACTACTCAAATGAATTTCCCAAGAATCTAGGGAATATAACGCAGAATAAGAAAATGGATCATAGTAAAGCTTATGCTATTACCACAAAATAAGTGGAATAATTAATTTATTTGTGTATTTGGATTAAATATTTATGTTGATGAAATATTTTATCAATGATATTTTGGTTATAAGAATCATGAAACGTATAATGATTTTACTATAATAGGTTTTCTTTAGGGATTTGAATGTATATATTGAATGGTAATGATAACCAAGAAAAGAGATTAGTGGTATGGTGATATTTTGGGAGAATTCATGAATAAGGGAAAGATAACCATTAATGCATTATGGTGTTGAGTTAATAATTTTCAGTCAGGATAAAGAAAATATTAACATGGAAAAAGTTAATCGGGTGGTACTGATTACCTTGAAAATAGTTAGTGATTTGATGAAAATGTACTTAATGATAGAGTTTACTACATTTTTGGATTTATGGGACACATGGAATAAGAACAAAGTTAATGGTGATTCATGTTATTAGTATATGTGATCATGGTGTTCACATGTTGGGAATGTGACATTATAAACTACTTTATGTTTTCTAGGGATAAATCTTTGATAAAATTTTTGGGGGTTTGAATATAGTTGGTAATTTTTTGGAGGAGTCTTAAGCTTAACTACTTATGGAATGGATTGAGTTAAACTTTGAATATTATTATTTAAGATTAAAGTATGATTTATGATATTGGATAACTTGTGATAACCTTTATAGTTTTGGTAAATATTTAGCTGTTGAATTAATGACTTATAGATCTTATGATCCTTTAAAATTTCTTCAAGCATAAAAATTAAATCAGATTGAATATCCATATCTTGCTGTAAGAGATGATGTGGAAATTGATTGAAGCACAACAAATGGATGAGATTATTCTTATGGAATTGAAATAAATAAATTATGTTTATTTTCTAGAGTTCCATATCTATATAGTAAAATAATCCCTTATCTTTAAAAAAAAGGTCCTTGAAATAAAAATGTTATTCGTTTGATTTTATTACTGAGAAATCAATGGTCTTTTAACTTATCACAAATTTATAGTTTTTTGATTGGTAAATTTATCATGAAAATGTACTATATCATTATTTATTAATCATTGGGAATAATTTTTCTCTTCTATCTCAATATTTTCACTTCTCAATGGTGTTATCCTTTTCAAAAAACTAGTTTTGTGGTGACCTACATACTTCCCTTTCCCTCTTTTTAAGAGGAAGTTTTGTTAACCCATTTTACATTTAGGGTTTTCTATAAAGGAATTTACAAATATCAAACCATGGATTAACTAACACAATATAAAATTTTGATGGTGGAATTTATTAAAGGGGGATAATGTAAGACCCTGATATTTTAAATGAACACTATATTTGATAGCCTATACGACACACTACTATAAGCTTAAAGGAACAATGAAATATCATTATTTAAATATGACCGCTATATCCTAGAAATTAAATTGGTGGGTATTCATAGTTTTAAATGAATTATTTAATATATATAATGTACCTAATCAATAAAATTTAATTTATTTATTCTTTGGAAAAAACTACTTAATTTTCAGTAATGTTATTTTAGGGTTGAGAAATATGTTTCCTTCAAAAAAATGATTCTTGTTTTTTTTGTGAGAAAATATTATAATCCATTTCTGGATATTATATAAATTTTATTTTATTAAAATAATATAATTTTTAAAATCATCATAGAAAAATTATCTTAGGGTGAAATTTTCTGATTTTTCTGAAAAGATTGATTTTCTTGTGAATAGTGAAAATACTGATTTTTATTGAAAACTTTATTTTTTTTGAATATTTAAAATGATTTATTTTATTTTAAAATTGTTTAAGTGTAAAATTATTTATATTATATTAAAAATACAATTAGTTTTTTTAGAATCAATTTGATATTTTATTTTAGTATAAAAACAATTTTTATACAAAAAAGACTTCTTTAAGAAAAAATGTTTTTTCTAAAAAATGGTTTTTTTCATATTTTGTGCATTTTTTTAAAATTAATTTTTGACACTTATTGGTGTGGAGTATGATAAAATGGATTATATACTAGGAATTAGAGTGAAAAATTGGTAAATATGACCCATTTATTTATAAGTATTATGAATAGTAATTGTGGTAAAATTTATCCCCTAGATAAAGGGTAAATTGTGTTAATC
The DNA here is from genome assembly GCA_963277665.1 of Viscum album. Taxonomy (NCBI): domain Eukaryota; kingdom Viridiplantae; phylum Streptophyta; class Magnoliopsida; order Santalales; family Viscaceae; genus Viscum; species Viscum album. The sequence goes on along the minus strand of OY728160.1, from coordinate 1,354,477,677 downwards.
TATGTTCAGAATAAGGGAAAATTCCATAATTTTTCATCATAATTCTTATTGGAAGAATGGAATTTGACCATAATAACATTATTATTCAAATTGTGTTTCTTAATGGAAAATTTTTCTTGAAAATGACCCTTAGAATATTTAAAGCAATGAAAGTTACAAAATGCCACTCTCTTAGTTTTAAATATCTATTATGTGTACACATAGGGAGAAAAAGAAATATATGAACTAAAATAAATGTCAATTTTTATCTTAATGAATTTATTTTCATGATATAAATTTATTTATATATTTTATAAATTATATAATTAACTTAAATGTTTGTGTAACATTATGACAATATTTATTCAATTAACATAAAAAACTAATAAATGATATTAAAAATATTAAGATTAAAATAATTTGAACGAGTTAACATATCCCATGTATTATTTTTACTATATCACATATAATATAGGGTTTTAGACGTTATATTTGAATTCCATTTTTTTCTTGTTATATTTAAAGTCAAATTAAACAAATAATGTAAAAAATGAAAATAATGATATTTTATAATAAATAATTTTTTATTAAATTGTTTAAAAATCATAAAAATAATAAAAATATTAAATTCATATAAATGAATTTTATTTGGATTTAAAAATCAACTATGGTCCATTTATAATTTTTTTTTCAATTTATTGTAACATTATTAACACTTAAAAGGTTGAAAACATTATTATTGTGACAATTATAATAAGGTTTAACGGGGGTTGAAACTAAAATATAAGGGTGAAAAAATACCCAAAACATCTCTAAATTTTATCTTATGAGATTATTTAGACGCATAATCATATTATATTTTAATCTTATCAATTTGAAGCCATTTTGACATCATAATTTATTCATATTAATTTAATATTTTATGAAATTCCAAGAATGCCACTCCCCTAAATTATAAAAGGACACCCATCAATTATTCACACCACTTTTGGCCATATTGCTAAACGAATATATGGTTTTATCAAAAATAGTAAAAATTTTAACCCGAATATACTATGTTATCATGATTATGAAACCACCACTATCCAACCTCTTTCCCATTAAATGTGAAGTGATAGTATTATTCTTTTCATATGTACGACTTAGCATATCCACATAGAGATACATTTAGTTTTTCATTGACATATTTTTTGGATGATAATTATGATGATTTTTATGTTTATATATTATATAAAACATAATTAAAATTCTGTAATGATAAGATAATATCTACCTTCTTACCTTCCAATCCGTTGGGAAACGATAGTTCCGCTCATGCACACATGTGGACTACCACCTCCTTGAAGTGATGTGATTAGTTTTTCATTTATATTTTAATTATATGGTAATGGAATGGATTTTATGTATATATATAATTTATATGTTTTAATAATTATATAAAGGTGTATTATTATTCAACTTTCATTAATTCCATCCATCAAAAAATGGAAACAACATTCATGCATACGTATTCCCTACCATTTCCATGAATGGTGCAGTTAAATTTATTATATCTGAATTTTATTGATTAATCTAAAAAATATATATTGAATATATATTATGTTTATATCATTATTAAATTTCCGGATATGATGAAAACTTGATCAAAGTATAACGATTGAAAATACCTTAATAAAACATACATAAAAACAATGGAATTTTCACCCAAAACAATGATTTTAATAATGAATTGTAAATAAATAGGAGATAAAAGATTGTGAATAAGTTATATATGGTATTATATATATGATTATGGTTTTTTAATATATGTTTAATAAATATCTATTTATTATATGGGAGGTTCAAACCTGTATAAAGGAAGTTGGACCAGATGTAAGTGATTATTTCACAATCTTATCATTATTTTGAATTTTTTATGTTTAAGTATCTCTTGGGGGAATTATTTGATATTTATTTCTTAAACAAAATATATTTTATTACCCTCTCTTCATTCATGAAATTTTCAAGCAATATTACCATTTTCCTCTCTTTAGTACTAAAAATGATTGAGAAAACGATTTAAAGAAGAGTTGACTTTATTTATTTCTTCAATTGAAAATACTTTTTCTTCCATATCCATGTTTTCTAAAAATATTTTCATAAATATTTCCAAAATTATATTAATTATTTTTTAAAGAAATTTTTACCCATTTTTTACTTTTTAAAAAATGGCTTGAAATGGATATTCTTGTTGTTTTCTGAATGAGGTACTTTTGGAAATTTTCAAAATAGTATGAAATGATTTTTTAACTTATATGACAAGAGAATAATTCCCACCATCATTAATTTTATTTTATTTTAAGATTACTTTACATTTTTCCATGATTAGTTTAAATGTAAATATTTTTGAAAAAAATCTGCAAATATTTAGTCTTTTAAAATATATTTTAAAAGTAAAAAATGTATTTTCCTTATGAATATTTTAATGATATTTTTCTGGTATTTTTATTTATCAAAGACAATAAACCTTATTTTAATTATTCTCCACTAGTTATATGTTGTAATGATACCATCCTTATTATTTATATTGATGGTTTGTGATCAGTTTGATTGGGGATGTACTATTTTTATACCATTCACCTCATTACTATGAATGGTTTATGATTATGTTTAATATTTGAGGAAATTATTAAAAATGTGTATTCTAGTTTCAATACAAATTATTATGTTGATTTTGTTTCACCCATTTAATATTAAGAATTCATTGGACTTATTAAGTGTTGGGAAAGGCCCACTATTGACCCTCGATGCATTGGTAGGTCTCATGAGACAAAATAGATTAGGTAGTGACTGAGGCCTTATCTATTCATGTAATATGTTTTTCCATGAGACCTAAGTGGTATGTCTTTGATGTCTGACATTATGAATTCCCTTATTATGATATTGTTTATTAATTTCCCTGTAATTATTTTATTTTTTATGATAACCATGGATAAGTTTCTAGATCATGAGATTATTTATATGAAATTATTTCATCACCATTTATTCATTCCATGTTATTTATGCCTTGTTTATCTTTCATTGTATGTACACCCTCACTAAAAATATAATATCACGCTTTTCTTATGTCACCTTTCCCCATGATACCATGAAGTGTTTTATGATTAATATTATGGAATATTTTAAACGGGTATACGGTGTTCTCAAAGAAAATACTATATTGTATTTTATGTTTTCTAATGTAATTTGAGATTCAAGTATTTATATAGTTTTCAAAGACTACTAAACTATTTTGTCATTTGGGATGTGATATCTTATATCTAGTTCCAATGTAACAAAGTGACCACCAACTATGAGCTTCTTGGGTCAGAGTCTTTACATTTCTAATAAGACTATTTTTCTTGGTCTGATTTCCCTCATCGATATTTACCAATCCTTGAATAATGAATATTTATTTAATAAATAAATATCAATTCATTATTCATCAATAATTATATTAAATATTATATTCACCAAACTATACAAAAAAGTATTTATTATTTTTAGTTCACTCACTTATTGTATTTAATAACTTTTCATTAAATTATGGTGATCAATCTAACCTGATTAAATATTATTTATTCTAATATGTTAAATTAAATACTTGAATTTAATTGAGACTATGGATATACTTAGTTTGTAACCCTATGGAATTATTTATTGGTGTAGGCCTAACTGACTAAATTTGAATGTTAGAATCTAGAAACACACAAAGACATCCATATAGAAATAAGTCAATGTCACAATGATATCCAAACTCCTATGGATGATTACCATGTAATATAATCCCTTTATCATGATGTCTCAAATCAATAAGGTTGCATTCTGGTGTCATCAAACTATATGATTGATGTCTCTTTCATTGACTTTATGAAAATTAACTCACTCACATAAAACCATGAACATGGATTTATGCATCCAGTTATATTCCAATTAAAGGTCATTAGTATCAACTTTTTAAAAGAGACATAAGGGATAAATACTTTCTCTAATTATCCATTAATGTAATATCACTCACCATGTACCCAACATATCCTAATTCATAGAGAACATATGTCTTCAAGGTTTTCATCAATACATCAAAGTATTCGAGTCAAGATATCCATTAATAACAATATTAAAGTCCAAGGATCAATACATACATCCTCAGATAAGAACATCCCATGACACATAAACAACATGTATTTTCTTTTGGTGGGTCCATTCTCATAATCCCTGCATTCAAAATTAACAAGGTGTAAACTATGAGAGGGTTCCTCAAAGTCCTATGAGTCTCCACCCTGGATAGCCTGTATCATTCATGTCTCATCAAATGATATCATCTAACTATAGAATATATATTAAAGAATACTATCATGGAACCTCTTGGTTCACATCATAGAATAAAAATGGTATGACCTATCAGTGTGACATATATTATAAGGAGATTATGACATAAAAAATTCATGTTGTGGAAAAATCATGATGTGATAAAAAACTTTATTATCATTGAAATCATGTAATAAAGTATCAATATGTTTGGTTCTAGGCTAATAACACGGACACATATGAACATATAAAAGTACTTAATTCACCCAATTATTTAGAATATGAAACTCTTTTCATTGACAATGTATCTCCCTAATGGAGAGCCACACTTCATCATTGTTCATGTGTGAGAGTTCCCAATAATTGGTTAAATCATTAACCTTTAATCTAATGACACTAAAGTGTTTTAGAGGGATATCTAACATCTAAAACATATTATAATAATAACTTCAAAACATAATTAATCCCAAAATTGATCTATACATTTGGAATTAATATAAATGAATAAAAATAATGACATACCTTACTCTAGTCGATCGATCCCATTGAATCCTTTCACAAGCGTTTGAATAATATTGCTAAGATGAAGCTAAAAGCCTCCTACCTCTAGTACTATCCAAGGATTTTATGAATTTACAAATTCCCAGAAATGATCTCCCTTTGTTAATAGTCTCCTAAAACCTTATGTTCAAATAATATCGAGATGAGAGATCTCAGTGATTATATCAGTTTGATGAATTCTAATAGGAGTGTCAATGCTATGTAATAGAATGACTTTCATGAGGAATTAACCGATTTATATAGGCCTTGAACAAACTCAAATATTTTTCCAATATTTATTATAGTATTTCATAAATGTTCCATAAGTCTCAACACATTGAAATACTTGGTAAAATTCCTTTATGATTGTTTAACATTTAAAAAATTCTGTAAGATGTTCTAACTCTTCATTACCATAATCCAATGATAAATAATTAATAACTATATCCAAATAATATTAATAAGACAAATTCATTCACATTATAATATAATGTGACAATACGATGAAAAAACCACCATAAAAGTGTCTTACGCTATGTTGTGGTTCCCCAATGAATAGACCACATCGTGGTCTGAACCTCCACCCTATGGTGGTCCCTTTAGTACACAAATAAATCAATCGTAGGACCTTGGAAGTTGTTGTAGTATACTCTCAACATGGATAAAAAAAGATCAATCATTGATGTGGTGATATCATGAACAACAAATGAGATGTTTTGATTCTATTTAAAAACATTCCTTGTAAATAGTAAGGATTCAAGTATTCTTTCAAGAGACATTCACATTGGGATAATGATGATACCATTCCCTGTATTCTTATAATCCTTTATCATATACGTGGATTGATTTGGGACCCTGATGATACCAAATATAAAAAGGATTTAGTTATCCATCTTGTGGTTTGGGTGGGGGGGGACCTTGTAAATTTTGTATTCCTAACATTATTGATTTATTTCATTTTATATGGGAAATGGTGGGATTAAAAAAATAGTAGAACTATACTCTAATAAGTGACAAATATTGATTTTAAATAAATTTAATGATCAAACAACACTAATTGAACTCCCCATCTTAGTGCATCATCCAAAATTTTATAGAGAACTAAAAAAATTCTTCATTTAACTCATCCAGTGGTTCTTATTAAAATAACTCCTAAAAGAGATTCATTTCAACCTTATGAGACAAAAGAATATCTTTTTGGTCAAAGAGCATTATATCCATAGGCAATTAGATCTTTTTTGTATCATGTAAATTGTATTCACTCGTACATAGCATTTGTTACAGAAATATTGGTAAGATCTAACTCACCCCCATAGATATATATTGGAATGGAATTATTCATATTTTTATCATCTTATTGTAACTATTTATTTAGGTTTCTACCATACCAAATTGAAAAAAGTCATGTTTTTTATTGTAGATAAAAGTTTTTATTGATTTTTTATAATGAAAAACTAGAGTTGGGATATATATTCATTATTCGAGATGCTATTATTTCTTGAAAATCACATAAATAGACCCATGTTGACCATTTTTGAATCTATTCAATATAAAAGAAGGTTTCATCAAAAGTGGGAGGCTAGAACACACAACTTTGAATTTATTCTCATTTTTGAAAAAACATAGGAATAATAGAGATGTATTTGAAATATGTCAGATCAAGTGAAAATGTGATTGATATATTTATCAAAACATCATAAAATTTAATTTTTTTGAAGCTCATATATGAAATTGGAACCAAATTCAAAATTTGTAAAAACCATTTCATGATTGTATTTTCCCCATTATATTATTTTTAATCTACTGGGGTCTTTCCATATAGAGGTTTTCATTAATAAATATCAAAATAAGTCGATGAGATTAAATTTTATGGATAAAAAAAATTCAGCAGGGGTACTATAATTCCACTACCATAATTAACAATGACTCTCTTTGGAGGTTTAATTATCCATTTCTCTCTTGATGTACTCATATTTTTTTACATTAATTTTCAAATCTCATATGCTTGTTTTTTTATACGTAATCCAATTTTCAAGATTAAAAGTATGAAATTTTGATTAAATTAAAACTCTCTATGAATTTTCTAATAGTAAAATCATAAAAAATATATGAATGATACTAAAAATTTAAATTTGAAAATTTATTACTTTTCACAATCATTTTCTATTTTGAATTATTATTTTTCACATCAATTTTATAGTTCTATTTTAGGAAAAAGTTTTGGAAGTGAAATTTAAATTAAAAAAATTTCGATATAATTTATCTTTTAATTAAACCCTATCCCAAAGTAATCCCCATGTTGTCCTCTCTGTAGAAAATAACCTAGTGATTTTGGATGTTCACGGTGAGAGAGACATACATAGAGAGTGATCATGGTTTTAGGATATTTAATATGTGCAAGGGTTGTTATGATGGATGGCCGCCACCACATGCTTGGTAGGATCAGTTGGCAGGATTATAAAAAGGTCCACATAATGGGATTCATTCCCACTGGGCATACAAGCCATTTATTAAATAAATAAGGCTTGATGGGTGAGCTATCCCCTTTTGGGTGGGGGGGGGGGGGGGCTGTGGCCTACCTTTGTAGCCAATGTGTGGGGTGTGTGTGGGTTTAAATGTAATTGTACCCCCAAGCACCTAATATATATATATATATATATTTGTAATTATATTTATTATTTTCATAATTATATGCTTATAATAAATATAATTACTGAAATAAATATATAATTATAATAAATTTATAATTATCAATATCATAAAAAAATAATTATAATAAATATGTAATTATAATAAATTTTCAGGAGGTTCAAACATGCATGAAGGAAATCATAACTAAGGTAAGTGTTTCTTTCACAATCTCATCATTATTCAAGATTGTTTATGTTTAAGTCTACCTTGGGGGAATTAATTGATATTTCTTTCATAAACCTAGTCTCTTTTATTTCACTCTAGTTATTCATGAACTTTTTGAGCAAGAGTACCATTTTCCTCTCCACATTACATAAAATGACTGATAAAATGTTTTTATGAAAATATGACTTTATTTTTATTTTGGGTCGAAAATCCTTTTACTTCCATGAAAATGTTTTCTAATTTTTTTTCCAAGAATGTCTCGAAAATTATCGAAATGATTTATTAATGATATTTTTACAAATTTTTGAATTTATAAAAAATAGTTTGAAAATAATATTCTTATCATTTTCTGAATGAGGCTCTTTTTGACCTTTTTAAAAAAGTAAGAAATGACTGTTTTTGAACTTGTTAAATATTAACAGAATCTCCTTCCATTTATGAATGAAGTCAGACCTGAGGTAAGAAATTATTTCATAATATGAACATTATTGAGGATTATTTATGTTTAAATCTCTCTTAGGGGAATTATTTTTTATTTATTTCGTTAAACCACTATATTTTATTCCCATCTATTCATTCATTAAATTATCAATAAATCGTACAATTATCCTCTCCTCAGTACTTAAAATTATTGAGAAAATATTTTTATGAAAAGATGAATTTATTAGTTTCTTCGGTCGAAAATAATTTTTCTTCCATATCCATGTTTTCTAAAAGTATATTCATAAATTTTTTGAAAATTATATAAATGATTTAATAAAGACACTTTTACCCATGTTTTACTTTTCTCTAAATAGTTTTAAAGGAATCTCCTTATTGTTTTCCGAATGAGGTACTTTTTTACCTTTTTACAATATTATTAATTGATTTTTTTACTTATACGACATGAACAGAATTCACACCATCATGAATTATATTTTCATTGAAAATTACTTGAAAGGTATCCCTAATTATTTTCAAATTAAATGTTTTTCCAAATATTCTAGAAATTTTTAGTTTTTTAAAATTGATTTTCAAAGTAAATAAGTGTATTTTCCTCAAAATTTTTATTTAATGATATTTTAATGGTATTTTTATTCATCAAAGACAATAACCATTATTTTAATTATGACACGCTAGGGATATGTTGTAATGATACCATTATTATTATTTCTCCTGAGGGTTTTTGATCAGTTTGACTGAGGATATACTATTTTGATATCATTCACCATATTACTCTAGATGGATTATGATTATGTTTATTATTTGGGGGTAATTATTAACATTGTGTATACTAGTATAAATAAAAAAATTTATGTTGATTTTGTTCCACCCCTTTCATATGAGTAATTCATTGTACTTATTATGTGATGGGAAGGGCCCAATATATCCCCTCGATGCTTCGGTATGTATCATAAGAAAAACTAGGTTGGTTAGTGACCAGAGCCTTACCAATTCATGTAATATGTTTTGCCATGAGACCTCAGATGTATGTTTATGATGTCTGACATTATTCATTCCCTCATTATGAGATTAATTATTAATGTCCATGTAGTTATTTTATTTTTTTATGATATCCATGTATAAGATTATAGATCATGAGATTATTTATATGTCATTATTTCATCATCATTTATTCTATCCGCATTATTTATGCCTTATTTATCTTTCATTTAATGCAAACTCTTACTGAGCATCTAAGCTCACCCTTTTCTTATGTTTCATTTCCCTAGGATATCATGAAGTGTTTTACGATTAATATGCAGGGATATTCTAAAGGGGGTTATGGTGTTCTCAAAGAAAATGTAATGTTGTATTTTATGTTTTCCAATGTAATGTGAGATTCATGTATGTATATAGTTTTCCAAGACTAATAAACTATTCGGCCCTTTGGAATGTAATCTCTTGTATCCAGTGATAATGTAACAAAGTAACCACTGACTTTGGGTTAATAGGGTCAGAGTCTTTACATTTCCAATTGGACCATTAATCTTGGTCTGCTTTCCCTCGTTGATATTTATTGATCCTTGAATAATGAGTATTTATTTAATAAATAAATATCACAAAATTATTCATTGATAATTATAATAAATATTATATTCACCAAACCATGAAAAAACTTATTTTTATTATTTAGCTCACTTATTGAGTTTAATAACTTGTGATTAAATTATGGTGATCAATCAAACCAGACTAAATATTATTTATTCTAATATGTTAAATTCAAAACATTAATTTTTCTAAGAAAGTGGATATACTTAATATGTGACCCTATGAACCACTTTCTTAGTGTAGGAATAACTACCTAAAGTTGAAGGTTAGCATCTAAAAACATTGAAAGAAATCTATAGAGAAATAATTTAAAGCCACAATGACATCCAAACTCCTACGAATGATTACCATGTGACATAATCCCTTTATAATGATGTCTCAAATAAATCAGGTTGCATGTTGGCATTATCAACCTATATGCTTGATGTATCTTTATTTGAATTTTGTAAAATGAGCTTGGTCATCGAACACCATGACCATGGTTTTATGAATACAGTTCTATTTCCATTAAAGGGCATGAGATATCAACTTTTGTTCAGGGACATAAGGGATAAATACTTTCTCAAATTATCCATTAAGGAAATATCACTCATGACGCACCCAACGTATCCAACTTCATGGAGAGCATATATCATCAAGGATTTCATAAATACATAAAAGTACACAAGTCATGATATCCATTAATGAAAATATTAATGTCCAAAGATCAATACATATGACCATAGATAATAACATTTAACGACACATAAAAATGTAGATTTCCTTTTAGAGGGTCTATTCACATAATCCCTGCATTAGAAATTATCAAGGGTTATACCATGAGAGGGTGCCTCATAGTCCAATGAGTATCCACCCTTGATATCCAATATCATCTATGTCTCATCAAATGACATCATTCGGCTATAGAATTTATATTCACGAATACTATCATGGAATCTTCTGCTTATTATCATAAAAAACTGTTATGAGCTCTTAGTGAGACACATATTCTTAGGATATTATCACATAGAAAAGTCATGTAGAGGATCAATCATGATGTGATAAAAAAGATTCATTAGTAATGAAAACATGCAATGGAGTATCAAGAAGGATAGTTATATGGTACTAACACCAACACATATGAACTTATCAAAACACTTCATTTACCAAATTATTTTGGATATGAAACTCTTTTCATCGTTAATGGATCTCCTCAGTGGAGATCTACACTTCATCATTGTTCATGTGTGAGAGTTCCTAATAATTGGTTAACTCTTTAACCTTTTCTCTAATGCCACTAAAGAGTTTCTATGGTATTTATAACATCTAAAACATAGTGTAAGAAAGACTTAAAAAACTAATTAAACCCCAAATAGATCTATATAATATGAAACAATATAAATAAAGAACAAAAATGACATAACTTACTCTAGTTGATCCAGCCCATCAAATCCTTTGGTAATAAAATTATTAAGATCACCAAGACAAATCTGGAATCCTCCTTACACTAGTGGTATCCAAGGATAGTATGAATCTCTTAATGCTTGGAAAGGATCTCTCTCTATTTATGGTCTATTAAAACCTTGTGTTTAAAGAATATAGATATGATAGATCTAAATGATTGTATTGGTTTAATGAATTATAATAAAATCCTCTACACTATATAATTGAATGAATTTCATAAGGAATGAACCTATTTATATAGGCCTTGTACAACCTCAAACGGTTAGCCAATATTTATTGGATCATTTCATAAATGTTCTATATGTCTCAACACTTTGAAATGATCTATAAAATTACTCAATGATCATTTAACGTTTAAACATGGGTGAAAGACATTATAAGTCTTCATAATCATTATCAAATGATAAATAATTTATATTCATAGAAAAATAAGATGAATAGGATCGATTCCAGCATATTATTATATGATGTGACAATACGATGAAAAAACCACCACAACCGTGTCTTACACTATGTTGTGGTTCAAACAATAATAGAACATAGCATGGTTTAAACCTCCTCCATGTGGTGGTTATTTTAGTGAACAAATACATAGATTATAGGACCTTGGAAGTTGTTATAGTACACACTCCAAATTGATCAAAAATGATCAATCATTGATGTAGTGATATCATGAACAACAAATGCGATGTCTTTATTCTCTTTAAAAAATTTCCTTGAAAATAGGAAGGAATTTTTTATTATGTTGAGAGGCATTCACAGTGGGATAATGATGATATCATTCCTAGACTACTTATAATACTTTATCATATGAATGGATTAATTTGTGACCTACCAAATATAACAAGGATGCAATTATCCTTCTTGTGGGTTGGGTGGGGGTTACGTTTTATATTTTTTTTGCTTAATATTATTGAATTATTTCATTTAATATGGGATATAGTGGGATTTAAAAAATGTAAAACTGTACTCTAATAACTGGAAATGATTGATTTTAAAAAAATTGAAAAATTATACAATGCTAATTAAACTCACCTTCTTAGTGTATCATCCAACATATTATAGAGCACTAAAAAATAAATCATTTAACTCCTAAAGTGGTTCTTAGAAAACTAACTATTGAAGAAGATTCATTTCAACTGTATGAGGAAAATGAATATCTTTTTAGTCAAACAGTATTATATATTAGTGCAATTAGAGCTTTTGTGTGTCCTGTTAATTTCATCCACTCATATATAATTTATTACTAACATATTGGTAAGATCTAACTCACACCCATATATATATATATATTGGAATGGAATTAAGAATATTTTTATCATCTTATTTGAACTATTTATTTCTGTTTTTTATAATAAAAAATTGAAAAAAGAGTTTTTTGTTGTTGTAGATGCAAGTTTTTATATCGATTTTTCATAAAGAAAAAAAATCAAACTTTGGATATATATTCATTATTAGAGATGCCAAAATTTTTTAACAGTCTCATAAATAGGCATATGTTGCCCCATTTTTGAATCATTCCAAGATAAAGGAAGGTTTCATCAAAAGTGGGGGAAAAATACACACCTTTTAATTTATTCTCATTTATGAAAAAACTTAGGAATAACAGAGATTGATTTGAAATATGTAATATAGAGCAACAATGTGATTGGTATATTTATGAAAACATTATCACCTATATTTTTTAAAATCCCATATATAAAATTTTTACCAACTTTAATTTTTTTTTTAAAAAAATTTATGATTTCATTTCCCCCCTTTTTTAATCCACTGGGGTTTTTATATATAAATTTTTTAATCAATCAATATCAAAATATGTATGATGAGATAAAACGTTATGGATGATGAACATTCAAAAAGGGGTACTGTAATTCTACCGCCACAATCAATAAAAAATATATTTTGAGGTTTAATTATCCATTTTCTCTCTTGAGGTACTCATATATATAATCATTTTCCATGAATAGGTATTAAAAATGAAAAAATTATTTTATTTTAATAATGTTTACAAATATACATAATAATTTCAATATATATTTTTTGATAGGAAAAATTTCACTAAACATATTTATATTTTATGAATATTTATACTATTAATAAATATCATATAATAAGTATATATAATAAATATATATAATAAATATAATAGTGAATATATATATTTAGTAAAAATGTGTGACAAAATAAAGAAAAAATAAAGAAATAAACACGAAATAAATTGAGGGGTATTCACATACAAAAATGTGTTTGAATCAGTAGGTTGGGGGAATATTATCATTTTTTCTATGCATTAAACTTTGAATGAGTAGGAGACATGAAATTTCAATAGCCACCTAGGTGCGTGGGGAAATTAGTTTTTGGGAATTTATGACTCTTTTTTCAATGTTGAGAATGAGTGTATATAAATATCAGTTATATTTATTCATTTTGTATTTAAATATATATCTTATTTATATCAATTTTTTTTAATTTTTTATATTTATTTATTCTCATACATATATGGATTCCCACACCCTTTGTAGTTAGGGTGTGCCTCAATGGTAGAGGTGCTTCGTGATTCGGCATCAGAGCCAGGTTCAAATCCGGGTGCAGGTGAATTTCTGCTGGCAGGCAGCGACGCAAACATGATGCTGGAAGGTGGTGACACAATCATGATATAGGCAGACAGTGATGGAGACATGATGTAGGCATGATTCTACACTAGGTCTTCAGGCCATATTGTGGGCTAGTAGGCCATGTAATCAGATTCATGCATATTGGGCCTTCAGATCATGTACTGAATAAATAAGGCTTGATGGGTGGGTTATCCCTTGAGGGGGGGGGGGGGGCTGTGGCCTACCATTCTAGCCTATGTGTGTGGTGTGTGTGTGTGTGTGTTTAATGTAATTGTACCCCCAAGAACCTAATATATATATGGATTCCCACACCCACAATTTCTCACATACATATATACTCATAACTAAAAAATTTATTTTTATAAAAAATAATTAAAATATTCTATATGTAATCATTATAATTTATTATAACAACATAAATTCAAAATGTGAAATTAAATTTGTTTTTGAAATTGAAAATTTAAATTTATATTTTTTTGAAATCAATATTTCTTTTGAAATACAATTATAAATTTTAATTGGAATTGAAATTTAAAATATAAATAATATATATATAGCTTCTGTTATCATCCCACAATACCTATCCTGCCTAATTCTATCAGCATCACCAACCCATCAGATATCATACCCATATACGTGACATCATAGCCCATCGATGACCATCCCCCAACTGCCTCATCTGGCCCGTGTTTTCCTCTAAACCCTAGTGATTTGGTTATTCCCCCATGTTGTTTTCTAAACCCTATCGATTACCCTATTTTCACCATTTTCTATTCCCCTATCCTCTTCTAGAAATTAAATATTTTGAACTCTTAAATATTTTTTCAATTGATAATATTATCCCTCATTTGAATCAATTATAGTTTTGTAATGGATTATTCAAATCACTGATTATTCATTTACATGAACTTGTAATGATATTTTCATCTACATGGATCAACTCTTGAACTACTGATGTGGGGTTGATTTTGCGATCAATAATTTTCCAATAAAATTGACCACATGGATACAAATGGTATAATACCCCATTATCATTATAAGATTAATCATGGGGTATGTGATCTATATAATAAATAGGCTAAATAGTAGCCATGATGTCACTTATTATGATCATTCACCTATACATTATCAAAACCTTCATATAATTCCAATTAAGGTTCCATTTTATAAACCAAAGTTGGAATGTATAAATTTTATATGAATTTTACCGATTGAGTTTGCATCCAACTGTAAACACAATCAAACATAACCCCATTCTAAGACGAGAACACATATTTACTTTGAATATCAGAATCCAATTATCATTTCATTTTCATTTTGAAATCTACAACATATATAATTTAAAAAAACTTATATTGATAGTGAGAAGTAGGATTAGAAAAACCAATTCATGATAGCTTTCATTCTGGAAAACCCCTTTTCCTATGAGAGATAAAGAAGAAACGTAATGATATAATAACTTTTACAGGATAAATTCTTAGTCATTTTCTAATTGGGTTTTAATATTTGTGTACAATCAAATGATAGCTATTTTTTGAAGTCCATTTACTCTACTACCTATGAGCTCTAATGGGTATGAGAATTTCTATTTAGAGTGCTTGGGCCATTTTGGAGAGAATTAACATTAAGCATAAATGTCTGAACTTCCTCTTGCATGAAGCACCACCTTCTCTATACAATTTTTTCCATAAAGGATTAGAGGTACAATATATCCCTCCCACCATTAGATTACCTATACAAAAAATATATAACATTTTTTAGGCATTTCAGATTCTAATATCATTAATGAAAATTTTAATGTTATTTTCCTTCCAATTCCATCGACAAAATTTGTGTGGTATCTGTAACCTTCATACCAAGTTAGTTATATAAAATTATTAATATTGTTTTTTGAAAATGATATGCTAGGGGAAGTTCAAAGGATTATGTTTGATGTTTAATTCTATCCAAGACGACCTAATTACTTTTCATAGTGACTCTCAGATCCAGAAAAAGCTTTGTTGTAGAGTCAATGTACTTCAAAAAATGGTTGTCATTTTGTTTTATATAACCATAAAAACCCAAAAAAGGCTAAGAATTTGGTATGTAAAATCTATAGGGGATTGTTTTTCATTTTTTTCTCTCATATCAATCCCAGGTTTGGATGATTAAAGTGGTTTACAAGAGTTTGGGTTTCAGTTTTCATATTCTTTCTCAAAATCATTGATGTTATTTTAAATTATTTGTTGTAAAGGTTTCAACATGTGAACAAAAATATCAATTGGATTATGTTGTTCAAAGTGAACAGGTGCTACCTTGATCTAGTTCTCTTGTCTTCATTTTATGATACTTTTTATCTACTTTTTATGATTTGGTTTTTTAGCCACATATATTCATATTTTTGTTGAGACGAGGTTATGTTTTCTTGTTTGTGTTTGTTCTATCCAAGTAAAATATCGATTTAAATCCTATATATTCTTGGTGGGATACTCCTTCAATCATAGGTCTACTAATTTTTTTAGTGTGTATTTTTGACATTGAGAAAAGGTGATTTTTATCGATACTTTCTTAGTGCTAATACGATCTATATTTATATTTAAACCTAGTTATTGAACTGATCTCATTCATAGAAGTTTTTTCCGACATGTGAGGCCTTATTAAAAAACTATTTGATCATATTTCATTTTTAGATGAATCATGAAATATTTTTTTATTGGTTTTTTAATTATAAAATATATAATATTTTTGATGATTTTCTCAATTTATTTTGGGGATTGATTGGTCTGAAAATATGTGTGTCGAATCGGAATAACAATGCAATTTATAGTCCGATCATTATGGAAATGGGAACATTGAATGAAAAAAATATATATTATCTATTTTTTTGAGAAATTAAAATTCTATATAAAGATGTAATTGTATGATGGTTGAATTAATTATAAAACACTTAGTGTTAAAACTATATGATTTTAATGCTAATTGATTGAGTGGTGATAATTTTACAAGTATAATTTTTCTCCTAAAGGATATTTTTCTAATAAACTTGTTAAACATATAAAGCTCAATAAATGTTATGTTTCGTGATAATGTGTTGTAAAAAATACATTTAATTCTTAATTTTTTTATATTATTTTAAAATGACTGAATCCCTTAAAAAATGTTTTATGTGTGATATGTCTCAATACGAAAAACAAAAAAGAAAAATAGATAATAAAATCCTTAAAAACCCTTTTGTTACATTTAAATAATTTCATGAATTTTATGAATATATATATTTTTAGTGAATATAAGTTTATTAACATGAAATACAAGGGAAAATACAATTCAAGATGATAAACTTTACATCCCAGTTGATGCTTCTTAGTGGAAGAAAATTGATCACTGGTATACTGAATTTGATAATGAGATATGAAAAATTTATCTTACATAATGTATAGATGAAATGAATCCTTTTGGTATAAAAGAAATCACGCATAGTACATGGTCAATTATGTTGGTAAATTATAACTTATTATCGTTGGTATAAATAAAGGAAAGACACATAATATTTTATCTATTAATTTCATAAACGAAATAACATCGTGATGATATTGATGTTTCTTTGCCCCTTTGATTGAAGATATACAATTGATATGAGATATGAGTGTCCAGATTTATGATGCTCATAACAAAGAATATTTCACATTAAGGGTCACGTGGTTGAACATGATAAATGATTCTACTCATTCTGCAAATTTGGTTGGTTAAAACATCAAGTCTATGTCTGATATTTTTTATGTAATGGAATGGAATGGTCATTAATGAAATGGAATACAATGAAAGGGTATGGAAAGGGGAAAAAATTAAATATTCCATTGTTTAAGTATCTTAGGATAGAATGAAATTATTTTAAAATATTATTATTTATAAAATAATTATTTAATTTTTAATTAATAATTTTCAAAACTACCCTCATTATTTAAATCAAATTTATTTTTCCTATTTTTTTGATAATAGCTAGTAACAATCAATGGTATGTCACAAGGTGTTTCACTATATCCATCAATAAGTGAGAACAATTTGATATGATGAAATATTTATCATGGTTTTTGATAAACCATTCTAGAAAAACCTCCTAAAATTGGATTGAAAAAAGAGATAAATTTTCTTCAAACTACCTTATTGGAAAAGTTTATTTCTCTTATTTTTTCTTGATGCAATGCATATATAGAAATCTATATGTGATAGTGTAATAAAAACATTACATGTAACACTCAACATATGCTAAGGTATTAATTTGTTTAATTTCTTTCCAAAAACATTTGTATTTTGGTAATTGTTATATGTTTGAGGTGTTAGATGTATTATTTTTAGAGTTTCTAGAAAATCACACACTTATTGGGGGTGATGTACCGTGATAGGGGGATATGATTTATCTATATGAGTAATTTAGTTCAGGTGTTTCAATTCTATACATATGATCAAGCCAAAATTCCCTATGTAATAGTATGTTCTAGATATTGGGGGTTTCACACTGTAACAGGATGACATTTTATTCCAAATCCCTAAATCATGTCGGAACATGAAAGCTGTGATTATTTGGTGTCACTTTGGAATGGATCATTACACTGTAATACACACGAACATATAATTGACTTGGATTTATTAGGGTTCTCTATAATTTGGCATTATGCCATGCTACATGTAATATCCTATATTTGTACACTATATGAGTTCCTTTAAATTTTCATTGACCTCATGTATTTTGGGTATTCTTGGGTGTTTAACAAGTTGGTGGGGGATTGAGGGTTGTTTCAAGAGTTTAGTATCAGTGTTGGGACTACTATCATGGGAGACACCAGGTATCAAGTAATCGATTCCTAGGTACTTGGTACTTTATGGGATCAACAAGGAGGGGGTTAGCTATCTTGGGCCACTCGGTGCCCAGTGGCCCTAAAGTGGGTACCTCGTGGAAGATCAGGTACCCAGTTACTGTAGGGCGAGAACCTGATATCTCATTTTCAGATTCTCGTAAAAAATTTCAATCTTTTAATTAATTTAATTTAATTTTCTATTTAATCTATCTTATCTTCTCATTTTTCTCAGCCACAATTGTCGCCTCCCATCTCTCATCCCTCTCCATATTAACTTCCAGGTGATGAATCTACCACAATTCTTATCAGTTTCATGCACCATCGGTCCTAGTGATTTTCCTATGGTATGGTTACTACTCATATCCCCTAAGATCACTATTTTTCTTGTAGCATTCTTCACCATTCATGTGTAATTTCATATCATTAGTCATATTTCTCAGTATCCAAAGATTGGATCCAATTCACCCCGAGCTATTCGATGAGTAGGCTTCCCTTAAGTAAAGGTAGATGGTCACTAACTTTACACTAATCTTTAGTACTCTATACTGACACTATGTGATATCTGATCTCATCATATTTGATCGATTGTCCCTCAATTAATTTGAATTTTCCTTATTTAACCCTTATCAGTAGGGTGATACTGTCTAGGGACATGATAGGCCCTCTGATTATTAGGACTTAACATTTTGGCCACCGATGGTTGTATGCTTGATTTAAAATTGAATGGGATTTATACTCAAGGAACGACAACATGTTCCTTGATTAATATTTTTGTATGATAGACCCGATAGGTGTCGATGAACCATCCTTGAGTTGGGTAATGTATGATTACCCTAGTGGGGAGCCATTATTGACTCTTAGTCAGAATGTAATTATGTTGCATAACCACTTTTGGCTTAGGTGACCCGCATGAGGATTATATGACCTTATCCTTTGAATTAATTAGATATGAGGGGTTCTACCATAGAGTTATTTAAATTGTAAATTACATTATATTATATGCACTTGATAATTTAAATATGGTATTTAGAAACATGAGGTTTGAGATTGATGTAGACCTGATCCACCTTTACCATGATCTTCTGTTGGATTGGTTTAGTCCGATCCTCTTTATATGTTTTTTGGGATGAATTCTTACAACACATACTCTTCACCATGACACAAATCTATGGGTCGAGTTATGCAGTGAGATAGTTGGGGTTTTAAGGTGAAACATGCCCTTGATATGGGGACCAAAGGTCCCTAATCCAAATTTTGGGGCACTGAAGTTGCTCTGACTGACTGTAGTAGAGCTGATTGGATGACACTGACATGGTATTATAGCAGTGTAGACTTTGGCATAACTACTGTAGTAGGGATGACCAGCGACACCGAAAAGGTACTTTAGCTCTGTAGAATTCCAGCCGCCAACCACTATAGTTTCTTGGACATGGGTTTCCGTAACATTATAGTAATGAAGACTCCCTACCATCTTTTATAGTTGCACGAAAAATTTCTGTGCGATTGGTGTAATAGTGTTTCATCCCCATTATTATCCCATTTTGGGCTAGGGTTTTGGGTGTCCATCAGAACATTGAAACTCCCTATAATTTTGGGATCCTGACTATAGTGATTTTTTGCCTCGCTATAGATGCAGGGATCATTTCACAAACCATGTAAATCTTAGTTTCATTTTCTTATTCTTATTTTATTTCTGGAATTTCTTCATCCGCAAACTCGTTCTGTTACTGTGACTCCCATTATATCTGCAACATCTTCTTCTTTTTTGTTTTTCTATTTTGAGCCATTGTGTGTATGTATTGTTATGGAATGGGGCCACCTTTCCTCATTGTCCTTTTTTTTGAGATAAATTTTGATTAGGAAGCTGAGGGATGTGATCACTTTGGACCTAGGCTGCTATCCCATTAGTTATAACTGCTATTCCATTGTCGAGATGCCCATGGGGATAAACCTTTGTGTCAGGGTCCATTTCTCCCCTTTCATTTGATGATGTTGTGTCATGGTCAAGATAATATGAGGTGAGACTATAGTGATAGGGGCCACACTGCCTCTTTGATGTTAGCATTCCATGGTTGATATGCCCATCAGATGATACCCTATATATAGGTATGTTTCTCATTTTTTTTAGTAATAGTGAGGATATAATCGAGATAACATTGTGTTGAGATCTTTATATCCATGGGTCACTTTCCCACTAGGCTTAAAAAGATTTTATATGATATCGAGATGTCATAGGTTTGAGATCATATAGGCAGGGGTCGCCTTTCCCCTTGACATTGTATTATTCTACAGTGGTTGAGATAATTTGAGTTGAGATCTTACATGCATGGAAATGTAATACCCCATCGATCTTATGATTTATTGTAATATGTTTAGAGACACCCCGACACTAGCCAAATATGGCATGTCCACACTTGAGTGACTGGCTAAGCACTCAAGAGCATGGATTTTATTATAGTTTTTACTGTTTAATTATTATTCTGTTATGTCACTATGAGAATGAAACATATTTACTAATATGTTTAGGGATACTATTAGAGGTGACATTTTGAGTTGTACTCACACCCTACTCAAGCACCCTGGTAATGTGAAAAATTTATGGTTTGTTACCCAGGTAGGTGTAAGGGACCGACTATTGATGGTTGATATAGTAGGAGTTGGAAGATCGAGCATAGAATCAGGGATGTTGTGGCTTTATTTTCCACCCTTATATTTAATTTTGGGTTATATACATATGGTATGCCTATAAAAGATATTGTTATACTTGTATGAATTCCTGGAGTTTTTGATATAAAATTTATTACGACATATAGATTAATGTTTATTGGTTGATGACATGTAGATGTGATTTCTTTCTTCTTATGTCTTTATACTATGATGATTGTTTACTTATTTCATCCACTTTGATTAATAGTTACCTATAATGTGACACCATTTGGGTCACATATATATTTTATTATGGACTTATTTTTTCTCTCTTTAGGTTCTAATGGTTTTTGAGAGTCGGGGGTTGAGATTTGGGAATTTTGGGAGAAATAGGAAAGATTCATAGTCTGCACAAAATTAGTAGTAACTGTTCAATATGACTCTCTTGATTTCAATGTAAATTTTCTTATTTTGAGCATATTTTTTCTAACCATGTGAGATTCAATGAAAAATATGAAAATGGCTAGGTTTGAGCCCATAGGTGGTTACGTGAATAGTACACAATTTATCTAACCAAGAAAATATTCCCATGTAACCGTGCACATGGGTTTTCAAGGGGCAGAGAGTCTTCATGATTAGCACATGATTTTTCTAACTGTGTGACCTAACCTTATGAACCATATGAATTTCTTAAAAATGAAAAATTACACCAATAATCTTGCTCGTTCTAAACCAAAATATCACACTAATATCTCATTATATCTACCTTGCCTTTCCTTGATGTTCTAGGAGGTTCTTCTTATGGTTTATTGGCCATTCTCCTTTAGTCTTGGTGGATCCCTTCAATGTATATTCTTATTTCCACCAGTTTTCTCCTCTTCTTTCTAGATGTCTACTCAATATATCTTCTCCATCAATCATTGAACTTATTAAGGGTGGTGATGGATGAATATAGAGGTTTGTATGGGAAATGTATGATGTTTCTTATGGGTTCATATTTGAGAGGACCTGATTTCTTTGTTTCCAATCACTACTATCAATGATGATGTGGTTTCCTCTGCTGGTGAGGTAGATTTCTTTATATAAAGATTATTTCACATGAAATAACATTTTTTATTACTTTTTCCTTAGTTTAATTTATGAAAATGGTTGATTTGATATCCATGCGAGATTTTTGGTGTAACTTCATTTTTTTGGTGGCATGGAAAATGAGTTTAAATGGGTTTTTATTTAAAAATAGTTCTATGCATATCATGTGTTCAATGAAATTCCTCAAAGAAGGGTTTTACTCTAAAATGGTTTTTAAGAATTGAATATTATTTTATTTTTTTATGGAAATGTTTTATTAAATTGTGTGCATGGTTTACTTGAATATTTTACAAAAACATAACACATGGTAACCTTGGATGCATCGAGTTATGAACATATGAAAATATTAGTGAGCATAGAACCATTAGGGATAATTATGTTATTGATATAATATATCATGACTCAATATCATTAAGATTCATGTTTTCACTGACTAGTGTTCCTTGCGTGTCCTAGTTACGTATTACCATAGGCTAGATCCCATTTTTACTTGGTTTTATTCCCAATGGCGGTATTTTATTCCTTGATTTCTCACATGTTTATCTTATGAGTTTCCATGGATGGTTTGGTTTATTTCCCTCTACTTAAATTAAATTCATTTAGTTATATTCTTGGTTTATTTGAGTATGACATTTTTTAAAGGGAACCAAATGATGTTTTATGAAAATAAGTTTTCATATGAAATTTATTTATGAAACATGATTTTTTTTAAATCTAGAACTAATAGTTTCATGGTTCCGAATATTGTATATATTCCTGTTGTCATCCAATTGGGTGTTTTACTCATAACCTACATATGAATTTGGTCGTATACAGACTTGGTTTTATAGGATCTAGGTAATGGGAAGGGTGTCATTTAGCTTAGTTAATTCTCTTAGTTGATGTTTCTTCGTGGTGGTTGGGGATGGTGGTGACATATGGTCATATGAAGACTTGGTTTTTGTTTTTTACTAGTTTTATAATTTTGTCTTGGTTTTTTTATATCTCATGGATATGTACTTATTCTTTGATGATGCACTATAACAATTTACATTATCTTATTTTGCATGAGAAATGTTGTGTAGTGATTTCAGAGTGAAATCATTCCCATGGGTTTTGTGATGATACTTAGATGTTTGTCACCAAATCATGGTTATCGAGAACATTATTTGGGACTTATAGAAATCTAGTATGGATGAAGAGTTAGGCCAAACTGAGCTGGTTCATTACCAAATGATATCAGAGTCCTAGTTTTTTATGGGTGGTTGGTATATGGGAGTTAGGACTGTTAGAACTCAGGTGGTAAGGGAACAAGGGTACCCGACCAGCTCACTTTTGTATTCGACCTCAGGTTTCCATGTGTGGTTAGTGATTTTTCATCAATATTTTGAGATTTATTTTGGGTTTTTTAGTTTAACCTTGTCATGTTTTTTTATTTTTTGATTCACCCCTCTCCCGTTTAATCCACTATTGTCTTAAACTCTTATTGTTTAAGGACTTTGATATGGATTTTTGATGTTTATATTTTGATTTATAGATGTTTTGATAATATAATATAGTTGTATATCTTATAATTAATAGATAACTCATGTAGAAGTATTTTATTGAATTATAAGGAAAGAACTTCAGGGAAATTCCCATAGTAAATCCTTCCATTTGACCCCTCTATAGAAGAAACAATGTTCTAGACTATTCAATCCCTAGGTAAAGAAGGTGATGGAAACCGGGAACCGATGATGGATCATGATTTAGAGTTTACCAAAAAAAATCCACTAATCTTCCATGGTGATAAAGGAGTCCAAGAACCCAAATAACAAATTGAGTTAATAGAATGGATTTTACACCTTTTGAAAAACCTGGAGGACTATAAGGTGAGATTTTACACTTAAATGATTTAAGGGACTAGGAGGAGGTGGTGAGATTCCATCATGCATGATAAATTTCAATGGGACCTCACTCAGACCATTTTAAATAAGTCCTCCAATCAAAAGTTCTATCACAAGACATTGCATTTAGTGAAGTCTCGAGAGTTTGTGACCTAGGATCAAGGATATCATTCAATAATGGAGTATGCTACTTGTTTTGATGAGCTGGTTCATATATATCTAGAAATTTTCACTAATGAATACCTCAAGGCTAGATAGTCTAATATGGGTCTGAATTAAAAGATTGAATCAATAATTATTCTCATGTACCCACATACCTTTTGTGAGGTAGTTGATAAGGCATCAATGGATGAGGCAAACTTAACTAGGATAAAAAATATTAATAGAGCTTCTGTTGAAGCAAGGGGTAGACATGGCATGTCTTCTTGATAGAAAAGGAAGTATTGAAAGGGTGCTAATTTTATGTTAGGATTATTTATCATGGATTATTTAGTAAAACACTAATTTATTTTCTTTTAGTGTGGAAATACATGCCATTCTAAGCCTGACCATATGGTAAGGCCCCCAATTATCCTTCTTTGTAGAAAATCCGATCACCTTAAGTATTTTTATGGAAAAGTATCCCAGGGAAGTAGAGTTGGATCCACCCTTACCAAAGGATACATAGATTAGTTAGATGTAGTGAAATGTGGTAGATCTCATTTTCATGAAAAAGGGAATATACATGAAGTGAATAAGGCTCAAGGTGGGGCTGAGGCTGAGAAACTTTTTGCAAGAGAGTATACAACAGAGGAATCTAAAGTGGGGTCATCTACTATGAGAGGTAAATTGATTATTTTTTCTTATATGATATTGGATTTTATTTTATATCGGTGTATCTCATTATTTTATATCATCTAATATGATTGACATTTTGGGATTATACTCATAGATTATGGCATCTTTGATGGAACTTTCCACACCCTTTGGAAAGAAGAAGGAATAAGGTTTTAAATGTTCAAAGTGTTGGGTTATAGTCTCTGACTATGATGCAGTATGAGATTTCCAAGTCCTTGATCATGATATCTTCAACCTCATCATCATCATGGATTAGATGGTTCATTTTAAGACCCATTTCTATTATTATCAATTTTTGGTTCAGTTTCAATCTCTTGTTACTCATGTATTTCAAGGAGAGTGGGATTATAGATCTAGGAGAGTGAGGACCATTGTTCCTAGGGTTGGAATGATATCATGAAAATTCTTTGAGACATATATTGATTTCTTTGACCAAGAATTAAGTGGGCCTCTTCCTACTATAGTTAATGAGTACTCTGAGGACATTCTGGATGATTTTTTCAGGTTACCTACCATGAGAGAGTTTGTGTTTACTATTGACCAGCTTCCATGGACGAGTTCCATATCTTTTCCATGTTATCATATGACATACTACGATTTGATGGAACTTAAATTTCATCTTTAGGAATTAAGGCCAAAGGGTTTTTTCTGTCCAGGCACGTCATCTTGGGCCAGACTGGTTCCATCGTAAAGAAGAAAGATGAAAGACTTTGAGTTTGTGTTGATAAACAAAATCTTAATCAGGATACTATTAAGAATAAGTATCACCTTTATAGTATTGATGGTCTCTTTGATTAACATAGAGGATTCTTATGGTTTACTAAGATTTATCTAAGATCGGGGAACAATCAACTAAGAGTCCCATAGGAGGATATTCCTAAGACAACATTTTGGAGTAGGCATGAATATTATGAGTATTTGGTTTTCCCATTTTGTATTTCTAACACTACTACAATGTTTATGTCATTAATGAAACATATATTTTATCGTTTCTTGGACTCTTTCATGGTTTTTTTGCGTATGATATTTTGGTGTATTCCAAGATGAAGGAAGAATACACAGATCATCATAATATTATTCTCAGAACTATGAAAAAACATATTCTATATAGAAATATTTATAAATGTTAGTTTTCTTTCCAATAAGTTATGTTTTTGGGCCATGTTATATCCGAAAGATGAATCTCAATGGATCCTAAAAATATTCAGTTGATGATGTCTTGGGAGTAACTCAGGAATGTGTTTGAGATTCAGAGATTCTTAGGTTTACCTGGGTATTAATAGAATTTTTTTTATGATTTTTCCAAGATTGAATATCCTATGATATATTTGACTTGTAAGGGTGTTAATTTAGGATGAAATTATAAGCATCAAATATCATTAGATGAACTAAAGGTATGGTTGAATTTGGATCCAGTTCTAATTCTTCTAGAATTGGTTTTGGGTAATAATTTTTTTGATGCCTGAAGAAAAAGATTAATTTGTGTTCTGATGTAAATAAACAATGCGTCATATCTATCTTCAACTATTACCTCATGTGAACAATTATCCTACCCATGATCATGAATTGGCTATAGTGATGTGTTGGGAAAAAATCCTTCAAGGTAACATTGCAGTATTTTTGGGTTTATTGTGTTTGTTGACAAAGAAGGTTTCCATGGTTAATTGTCAAGTTCCAGAGATATTGTTGACAATCAATGTTGAAAATGAACCATGACAAAGGAATGGATGATCCAGAGGTGGTACAAAAGAGCAGTACAAGGTGACACCATTTCCCATTGTTTTCCAAATTTTTGGGGTCCAAAATTTGGAGGTTGGTGAGCATCACGAAAAGTGGATATCCTTGAAGATCTTATTTAAATATGGTAAAGGCATGGGTTTCATTAATATAGGCTTCATGGATTGAATTTTGTGAAGACAAGAAGAATGTTGATGGTGTTCTTCGCGATTACATCATGCTTCGCGAATGACATAGGTTGAAGCGCATCACAGCGGTGAAGGCCTTTGCGAGGGAGCTTCATGGAGAAGGCGTGATGGGATTGATGGTGATGATCCGCGATTACGTAGATCTCCGCGATCGAAAAATTTCCATGGTGCTTCACAAGATTGAGAGAATTTCGGAAGAAACTTCCGAGCTTCATGATTTGTGATGACTTGGTGTTGACTTTACGTGGAAGGATCGCAGGTCTGTGGAATCTCTTGTAAATAGAGGTCGACCCCCTTGAGAGAAGTAGAGAGAGTTTTCGAAGAAAATATTATGCTCTTGGTTCACGAATGTGGTTCATGAAGGTAGTGTTCTTCACGAAAGAATGGTGCTTCTTGACGGATAATCTAGCTCCGCAAAGGAAGCGTGCTTCGCGGGGTCGTGTTCTCTAAGGAGTGTGTTTCATGAAGAGGTAGGAGCTTTGTGAAGACCTAATCTTTGCAAAGGTTTGAGCTTCGTGGAAAGGCTGGAGCTTTGTGAAGGATTGTTTGAGCTTCGCGAAATTGGGAGCCTCGTGACGTAGGGTTCTTTGCAAAGGTATTTTCCAAAGGAATTTTCTCAGTGTTTAGGGGAAAAGCGGTATTCATCACTAGATGAACTTTGAACTTCAATAGAGCATCTATAAATGGTTGAGGATGCATTCTTTCATGAAAATGAAGAGAACTACAGTTTGATAAACTGTGAGTGGATCTTCTAAAGAAGAAGCGAGCTCACTTCAGTTGAGAGAGCAGTGAGTTTTCAAATTGTGAGTGGTTGTAAACCAGGAGGGATAGTGAGTCCGCTTCAAACTTGTAGACAATAGTGCACTTATAGTGGAATTGGTACATCATCACACTGCCGGTGTATGCTACTTGGATGTAGCCCAGTGAGGGTGAACCAAGTAAAAATCACTGTGTCCTGTGCATTCTTTAAGGTTTGTTCATACTCTACATCGGGAAGGAGAGAGAAGAGGGTTTTGTATAATAGAAAAACAAGATAAAAAGGGGCAGTTATTTTAATCTGTCATACCCTGATTCACCCCCCCTCTCAGGGTATCTAGCCTAGTGGACCTAACAATTGGTATCATAGGGAAAGGTTAATATATGTGTTTCTATCTCAAATGGAGTTCACTAATCATAAAGGAATTTTGATCTTCGATGGGAACAATTTACAGCTATGGAAGAATCAGATGCAACACTACTTCCTATCATTAGGAATGGATGTGTTCACAGTGGCAATGCATGGTATAACAACTGATATTAATTATGGTGCATTATTAGAAGCTGAGCATAAAGAGTTGGATGTTGATGCCAAATGAATCAATGCCTTAGGGGGAGCCCAATCCAATCCTATATATACAAAGGTTATGTCATGCAGAACGTCACATGCCATGTGGGAAAATCTATTGACTATATATGAAGGGGGTACAAAGGTCAGAGAGGCAAAGCTGCAAGTGTTTCCGAACAAGTATGAAGATATGATAATGAACCCGAATGAGTCTGTTGATGCATTCTTCAATATGGGAATTGTTTTAGTGGAATACATGCGAGGTCATGGATATGTTATTTGATACATAATGATTTTGAAGTGCATCTCGAAGAAACTTCCACCTTGGTTCAATCCGAAAGTTTTAATTTTGGAAGATAAAGACCCGAAAGAGCTGATGTTGGATAACCTGCATAGCACCCTTGTTGCATATGAAATGAGAAATGATGATAACGATGCTGTGGAAAAGGGTAAATCCAAAGAGGTTTCATTAAAGGCCATGAAAAAGATCACCATTGAAGATTCTTAGGAAGAAGAAGAGACAGATGAGGTGATGTCATTCCTCTCCTCAAACCATCAAATAGAAAAAAGAATGTTTAAAGGGAAGATTCCACTTGCTTGTTTTTAATGTGGAAAGGTTGGACATCTTGCATCAAGGTGCCCCAAAAAGTTCCAAGAGGATGATGATGTCGATGAAATTGAAATTCCCAAGAAGAAGTCTCCAGCCTATGGGAAAGGCAAGAAACAGTTCAAGAGAAATTTCTTTAAGAAGAAGAACCTTCTTTCAAAAGAATGTGACAGTTCACATGAGTTTGAGGTTGAGGAGGTTGAAGTGATAGAGAACTGCAGAAATTGTGGAGAAAATGCTATTATGGCAGATTTCGGTAGTTGTCATAATAAGAATGAAACCAAAGCTAATAAAGAAGAAGAAGAAGTTGAGGGAAGAGTTGATATGCATGCTGAGTTAGAGGTGGCTCTTGAGGAGATAGATGTTTGGAGATCCAAAACAAAGAAATCCAACAAAGTTGTTCATGGCGCCAAACTCTATATGAACCATCAGGAAGAAGAGAAGTATGAGTTGATGGAAGAAATTGAGAAATGTAAGTCATCAACACCAGAGGACTTAGAATTAGTAAGTGAGTATAAAATAAAAATTAAATAATAGAAAATGGAGATCGATAGCTTGAATAACACAAAGAAAGAACAAATCGAGCGTATTGAAGAACTTGAAGGACAAGTAGTCGGTTTGAGGAAAAATGTTAAAGATCAAGAAAAACAATTAACACCTGTTGGGTCATTAGGAAAGAATATCACTCAAAAAATAGAGAAGCTGAAAATGGAGAATAGTGGTTTAGCAGAAAATAAGCATCAACTATGTTTAGATGCTAAGACCGATGGGGGGCTTGACCGAAAAAAAAGCAGTGAAAATTGAGGTCGGACCACAAGAACCCACTCGAAGATTGAAGGTTGATTTGGGAACAAGGCAGAATTAGAATATTCAGAGTTCCCTAGGAGAAACTCGCATTGTAGAATTCAGGAAAAGGAATGCACTACATATTAGGTGTTATTGTTGTGGAAGGATGGGACATTCATAGTATGCGTGTTCCATAGCCAAGAGATATCGAAGGGCACAAGAATAAAGTTGGCATCTAAATAGAGAATGATTCCCCAGAACATATTTTGAAGGACATTGTTTCTGGTGTGGAGGATTCAGGCAAATGGCTAGGTACTGCAATTTGACCATACAAAGGAATGTGCCAAAGAAGAACCAAAATGTTCACAAATAGCAGATCAATGAACCAGTAGGTGAGTTGAAAACGCAAAATAGATTTGCACCTTTGTAGGATGAAGCTAGTCCATCATACTCTGAGAAAGAACAGAAGCCTCAATCCATGACGAGTGTGAAGGAAAAATTATGGACCACGAAGAAGAAGGACGAGAAGGCCATGGTGGCAGAAATTGCCCTTAAAGCATCAGATCGCTCTGGTGTGTGGATCCTTGATAGTGGTTTCACATCTCACATGACAGGTAATAAGGATCTTGTTACAGGCATAAAATATGACAAAGAAAGAGTTTTCAAGTGTGGAAATGATGAAGGCCGGAAGATTATTGGATCAGGAAAGGCCAAGTTTGGGGGAAAAGAGATGAGACGTGCTGATATCTTAGTATTAGAAGGCCTCAGTCACAATTTTCTCAGCATCAGTCAACTATTTGACTCGAGATATTCTATAAGGTTTACTATGAATGTGTGTATAATCAAAGGAAGATAGGGGTAGTGGTTCTACAAGGAAAAAGGACAAAGGGAAATCTCTACCTCGTAAGTGGAGAAGAAGATATGTGCCTTCTATCCAGAGAGGAAGAAAACAAGTTGTGGCATAAATGACTTGGTCATCTATGCCAACCATCCCTGGAAGATCTGGTAAAGTGTGATGCAGTAAGAGACCACCCTAAGCTATCACCTGATCGTACTCACACGCGCGATGCATGCCAACAAGGGAGGCTCATAAGATATACGTATAATTTAAAGGAAAATAAGTCAACAAGAGTGCTCAAATTGGTTCATTCTGATGTTTGTGGTCCTATCACACCAAGAGAAATTGACGGAAAGAGGAACTATGTTCTTTTCATTGATGACTATACCATAATGGCATGGGTATTGGTAATTTCCCAGAAGTCTGATCTGTTCAACTGCTTAAAACAGTACTGAAGAGAGTGTGAAAGGATGCTTGGATAGAAAATTCTGAACTTTTGTACTGACAATGGTATGGAATTCACAAACAGTCATGTGGAAGACTATCTCGAGAAACATGGTATAAGGCACCATCTTTCTTTAGTAAGAACTCCCCAATAGAATAGAGATGTTGAAAGGAGAAATCGGATCATCAAAAACATGGCCAGGACGATTCTCATTGAAAAGACCTTCCAGAGAAATTTTGGAAGGAAGCAGTTTTAACATCGGTCTACATTTCTAACAGGGCTCTGTTGTGTCCTCAGGAAGGAAAGACTTTGTACGATATGTGGTAAGGAAAGAAGACAACATTGAAATACTTTTGAATATTTGGAAATATGTGTTTTATCCTCAACAAGGAAGAACATAGGAAATATTAATCATGAGTTGATGAGGGGATATTCCTTGGATACTCAAGAAAAAGAAAGGCATATAAATGTTTTAACAAAATGCTGGGAAAAGTAGTAGAGATAAATGATGTCACTGTAGTGGAGAATGAGGAGATCATTCAATAGTGAAGTGAACAATTTCTTGACGAGAGTGATGAGGAAGAAATCCACGCAGGGGAAGCCGAAGTGGATGATGTTGATTCTCAAGAAGATACTGATGATGAGAATGAGAAATTAAAATCCGTATCTGCATAAAAACCAAGGATTCAAGCTGAAATTGACAGGCAGAATATCACTGGTGATGAGTCAGCTCCAGTTCAGACAAGAATAATGAAGTCACTACAGAAAACATCTTTCTTATCTCAGGTTGAGACGAAATGCTTTGCTGATGCAGCTAAAGATGAAAACTGGATTTAGGTAATGAATGAAGAGCTAGATTAGATTGAGAAGAACCATACATGGGATATTGTTTCGTGGCCAGCAGATAAGAATGTCATCGAGACTAAATGGGTATATCGCTACAAGGTTAATGAACATGGCACAGTGATTTGGAACAAAGCATGAATAGTGTGCAAGGGGTACTCCCAAATCGATGGAATAGATGTTGATGAGACATTTGCATTGGTTGCAAGGCTGGAGACAATCAGATTATTCCTAGACATCACAATGAAACGAAAGTTCAAAGTGTTCTAGATTGATGTCAAATATACATTTTTGAATGAGGTTCTGGAGGAAGAGGTGTATATTGATCATCCAGATGGTTTTCTCATTCATGAGGACGAGAAAAAGGTTTTCAAACTGAAGAAGGCATTGTATGGGCTGGAACAAGCACCAAGAGCATGATACTCAAGGCTTGATCAGTACTTGAATAATCTTGGTTTCCAGCATGGGGGAGTTGATTACAATCTCTATTTCAACAACAAAAGTAATCAAAGGATGATGGTCTTGGTTTATGTCGACGACATAATATTTGGCAGATCAGATGAAGCTCAGTGTAGTTAGTTTTCCGAATTCATGAAAAGTGAGTTCGAAATGTCAATGATTGGAGAGCTAACATTTTTCCTTGGTCTACAGGTGACACAAGGAAGGAATGGAAGATTCATTTCACAATCCAAATATGCCAAGGAGCTTTTGAAAAGATTTGGAATGGAAAATTCCAAGGATATGAAGACTCTGGTAGCTACCCAGATGAAATTGTCCAAATATGAGGATGGTAAGGCAGTTAATATCAAAGAATACAGGCAAATCATTGGAAGTTTTCTATACTTAACTGCAACAAGACCTGACATTGTATTCTCCACATTCGAAACAGCAAGATATCAGAGTAATCCCAAGGAAAGACACATGCTAGGAGTGAAAAGAATAATTCAGTATATCAAGGGCATAGTGGACTTCGGCTTGATGTATAATAGAAAAATATTAGTCATAATTATTAGGATATACTGATGCAGATTGGGCCGGTTCAGTGGATGACAGGAATTAAATGGAAGAAGGTGATTTCTATATTGGTGGATTGTGTTTTTCATGGCTAAGCAAGAATCAAGATATCATTTCATTGAGCACCACATAAGCTGAGTACATTTCTTCCACTCAAGCTTCCACACAGTTATTGTGGATGAAACAGTAGCTTGAGGATATGGGTGTTGAAGTGAAGTCTCCAATTGGAATCCAGTGTGATAACTCAAGTGCTATAAATCTCAGCAAAAATCCCATCCATCGCTCATGGACAAAGCACATTGAGATAAAGTATCATTTTATCAAGGAGAAGGTTGAGAAAGGAATTGTCATGTTGGAGTATGTGCCTACAAAACTACATGTTGCAGACATTCTGACAAAGGAATTACCTAAGGAAGCATTTGAAAGTCATTGACTGGCTCTAGGAGTTCAGTCAAATCCACGCACTTAAAATATTGTGGATGTGGAATGACCCTTTCTCCTCGAGGTATGATTTGTTTTTCCCTAATGTTCTAATATATGTTTTTACCCTGTTACAGACCACAGATGAGTTCCATTTGGGTTCATTGACAAAGGGGGAGAAAATAGTAATTGTTCAAGGGGGAGACAGTGTGGCTATTTGAGAAATAATGAATTATATGGGGAGAAGCTGATAGGTGGAGCATCGAGATAGGGGGAGAGCATTGAGATAAAGGGATAGTATCAAATCTAACGATCCTAGAAGTGATCGATCAAAGCATAGATATCACGATAGTTGAGGATCGTGATAAAAGACAAACAGTGATGTTGGAATGGTGTGTGATGGTTTCTAGCTATCTCTAATTGGTATCAGTGTGGTTCAAAATTTGGTATCAATTTAGAAATTAGTATTAGTTTGGAATCAACAATTGGTTTGTGACATGATGGGTTTTATTGATGAACTTTTCATACTACTCTTGTTTCTCACCCTGAGAATTGCTCATGTGGTCTTAGAGTACA
Organism: Viscum album; assembly: GCA_963277665.1. Taxonomy (NCBI): domain Eukaryota; kingdom Viridiplantae; phylum Streptophyta; class Magnoliopsida; order Santalales; family Viscaceae; genus Viscum; species Viscum album. Next base: position 1,354,443,840 of record OY728160.1, on the reverse strand, counting down.
TGTTAAGTGATTCTTTGAATGCTATCAGAATTGAAAGAGGCGAATGGTGGTATCGACTGGAAGGAGCTTCAGAGAGGTATCAAAGTGCAGAAAATCATTCTGAGAAGAATTTTCAACAAAACCAAATGGGGAGATTGTTGGTCAAAAATCCCTCAAGGTAACATTGTAGTATTTTTGGGTTGATTGTGTTTGTTGAAAAAGCAGGTTTCCATGGTGAATTTTCAAGTTCCAGAGATATTTTTGACAATCAATGTTGAAAAAGAACCATGAAAAAGGAATGGATGATTTGGAGGCGGTACAAAAGAGAAGTACAAGGTGGCGTTGTTTCCCAGTGTTTTCCAAATTTTTGGGGTCCAAAATTTGGATGTTGGTGAGCATCTCGAAAAGTGGATATCCTTGAAGATATTATTTAAATATGGTAAAGGCATGAGTTTTGTGAAGATAGGCTTTATGGATTAAATTTTGCGAGGACAAGAAGATTGTTGACAGTGTTCTTTGCGATTACGTCAATCTTCACGAACAGAAGAGGTTGAAGTGCATTGCAGCAGTGAAGGGATTTGCGAGGGAGCTTCGCGGAGAAGGCGTGAAGGGATTGATGGTGATGCTCCACGATTACATCGAGCTCCGCGATCGGAAAATTTCTATGGTGCTTCGCGAGATTGAGAGAATTTCGGTAGAAACTTTAGAGCTTCGCAATTTGTGATGACATGGCGTTGACTTCGCGCGGAAGGATCGAGGGTCAGTGGAATTGCCTATAAATAGAGGTCAACCCCCTTGAGATAAGTAGAGAGAGTTTTAATGAAAAATATATTTCTCTCAGTTTGAGAAGTTGGTTCGCGAAGGTAGTGTTCTTTGCGAAAGAGAGGTAATTCGCGACGGCTAATCTAGCTCCACGAAGGTAGTGCGCTTCGCGAGGTCGTGTGCTCTTAGGAGTGTGCTTCGTGAAGAGGAAAGAGCTTCACGACGACCTAAGATTTGAAAAGGCCTGAGCTTCGCAAAAAGGAAGGAGCTTCTCGAAGTCTTTTTTGAGCTTTTCCAAATTGGGAGCCTCGCGATGTAGGGTGCTTTGCGAAGGTATTTTCCAAAGGAATTGCTCAGTGTTTTGTGGAAAAGTGGTGTTTGTCATTGGATGAACTTTGAACTTCAATAGAGCATCTATCAACGGTTGAGGATGCTTTCTTTCATGAAAATAAAGATACCTACAGGTCTATAAACTGTGAGTGGATCTTCAAAAGAAGCAGTGAGCTCACTTCACTTGAGAGAGCAGTGAGTTCTCAAATTGTGAGTGGTTGTAAACCAAGAGGGACAGTGAGTCCGCTTAGAACTTGTAGACAACAGTGCGCTTATAGTGGAATTGGTACATCGGCACACTGCCAGTGTATGCTCCTTGGATGTAGCCCAATGAGGGTGAACCAACTAAAAATCGCTGTGTACTGTGCATGCTTTAATGTTTGTTCATACTCTGCATTGGGAAGTAGAGAGAAGAGGGTGTTTTCTAACAGCAAAACAAGATGAACAGGGGTAGTTGTTTTAATCTGTCATACCCTGATTCACCCCCTATCAGGGTATCTAGCCTATTAGGCCTAACATGATGCATGATCTCAAGACTTGGATTCACTATCTCTTTGAAGAGTGGTTTACTATATATAAATAAGAGCGATGAGTATATTTTAACATAGAAAAATATGAAACTATGATAGATATTGTGAGTTGAGTATCTATTAACTTTTGACTTTGATATTGCATACACACATAGAAAATGGAATGTGGTCACTAATGCACTGAGTATGAAGTTACCGACTCAAGAATTAAAGGAATCAGTAGAAGAATGGTCTTTGATCAGTATGTTTGCTAAGATACACTTGTATGAGGAATAAGGTTATGGGAAGGTGTTGTTATCTTGTTTGAAAGATGATTCTTCATTTAATTATTTAATTCAGCATGAAAAATAAACATACATTGATTTTTTGTGTTTTAGTGAAATCATTTATGTTGGGGAGACCTTGGGTTATTGGTCTTAGTCTCCTAAGGTAGATTGATCATTTTGATAAATCTGAGGTTGGAGTTGGTGGATAGTGGGCATCAATTTAGCTGGTCCATACATCCTAGGACTACTAAAATGTACCACGATTTGAGATATTGATATTAGAGGCCAATGATGTGGCGGTCAATTTTTGGACTTTGTATCATAACACCATATATATTAGAAGATTATGGTGGAGCACTGAAGACTCATTTATTTTTTGTATCCTTTACACATTCTGGTATGGAATTTGATTGAGATATACATGGTATTCATTTTTTGGTGTACTATAGACTCATAGATGGAAAATGTGATTTGGTTGATCATTGATTGACTCATGAAATTGGCTTATTTCTGTCATATTAAGGATACAACGAAGATGGAGGATCCTAGGAACCTATATATCTGAGAGATAGTGAAGCTCCTTATAGTTATTTCATCTATTATTTCTAATAGATATTTGTGATTTACATCCAAGTTTTATAAAAGTGTATACGAGGTAATGGGTTCCCAAATGAAGTTAAGCATGATGTATCACCCTCAAACTAATGGAAATACTGAGTGATTTATTCAAATTCTTGAGGATATGCTTCAAGCATGTGTACTTGATTTTTGTGGTTCATAGGGAAAGAATTTTTCCTTCATTAAGTTTTAATCTATTAAGAATTATTATACTTATATTAAAGTGGATCCTTTTGAAGCATTTTATGGGGGGACCTGAAGATCTCATTTGTGTTGGGCAGAGTTGGGAGAACAGTCTTTCATGTTACCAAGTCTTGTTCAAGATATGATAGAGAAGGTGTAGTTAATTTTAAAGAGGTTAATGATGGATTAGAGTCACCAAAAATCCTATACGGATTAGCTTCTTTGCTTGTTAGAGTTTGTGGTAGGTGATCTGGGTTTGCTTAGGGTTTTCTATCATTTGGGGAATCGATATTTGGGAAGATAGGGTTAATGACACCGAGGTTTATTAGCCCTTTAGAGATCTCTGAATGTCTTGTAAAGGTTGCATACTGATTAGACTCACCATATCACTTTACATCGATTACTGAGGTGTTTCATGTTTCCCAATTAAGGAGTTATTAACGAGACCCTTCTCATGTGATAGAATTAGAAGATGTTGATCTCGGGCTCGGAACATCATTGGTTGAGAAACTAGTTTAGATTATGGATCACCAAAATATGTAATTTCATAGTAAAACGATTCCACTGGTCCATGTACTTTGGTAGTGGTATTGGGATAGCCATGATATGTGGGAGTGGGAATTGATGATGATGTAGTAGAAGTCTTATATCTTTGCAAGTCCAAAATCATGAGTCCTTTTCATGGAAAAAAGTGCCATGTTGGGGAGAATTGTGACACCCTCTAGGATAGAATTATGTTTTATGTTGATCTAATTTTTCCCTTTCTTGAGGTTTTGAAGGTTTTTGGGAGCCTAGGGTTTGGATTTTGGAATTTTGGGATAAACAGTCTAGGAACAGTTAAAAATAATCATGCGGTAATCATGAGATATGGATTTGTTGATTCTAGGGTTGTTTTTCATGATTTGTGCATAGTTTTCATAACCATATGAGATTCCATGAAAATCACATGAATGTTTGGGTTGGGGTCTGAAGGTGTTTTCACAGATATCACCTAGGTTATCTAACCATTCAGTTTTTCTTAGGTAACTGTGCTATTGGGTTTTTCTAATCACCATTTTGAAGGAAACTAAGTTTCCCCCATAAGTGAGATAGATGTCTTATATAATGGGTTTTTCTCAGGAAACACCTTTTTGTTCTTGAGTTTACCTTTCAGATGACTTATGAAAATGGGTGATTTTATATCCACGAGTGTTATTTTTTCTAACTATATTTTTAGTGTCATGAAAAATGGTTTTAAATATATTTTTCTATAAAAACAATTTTACGCCCATCATGTGTTTGATGAAATTCCTCAAAAATGGTTTTGAATATAAAATGGTTTTCAAACATGATATCAGTAATGATTTAATTCTACATATGTTTTATTAAATTACAGTCATTGTTTACTTGAATGTTTTGAGAAAACATAACACATGGTAACCTTAGGCGCATTAGGTTATGGTCATATGAAATCCTTAGGGTGTCTGGAAATATTAGAAGTTATGCTTATGATACCGATAAAATGTGTAAGGACTTGGTATCATTTGGATTCAATTTTGTTCCAGTTGGTGTTCCTTGTGTGTCCTAGTTATGTATTCCCATAGGATAGAGCCCATTTTATCTTGGTTTTTATTCATGATGGTGGTTTTTCATGCCTTGATTGATCACATGTTTATCTTATGAGTTTTTATGAATAGTTTTTATTAATTAACTCAACAAAAATTACATGAATTAAGTCATATTATTGTTTTATCAAAATATGAAATGTTTTAAAGGAAACCAAAGGATGTTTCATGAATTTTTTTTGGAAAATAAATTGATTTATGAATCTAGTTTTTTTAAAGCTATGACTAATGGTTTAATGATGAAAAAAATTATATAGATTCTTGGTGATTTCTTAATGAAAATTTAATAACACCCTTCATATTAGTTTTTGTGTATTCATACTTGGTTTTATAGAATCCATGTAAAGGAAATGGCTTCATGTACCTTGAAGAATGCTCTCGGTTGATGTCACTCTATGGTGGTTTGGGATGGTGGTGACAGAAGGTCAAATGAAGACTTGTTTTTGGTTTGTTTGTTATTTTAGAATTATGGATTTGTTTTGTTATGTCTCATGTTTATGTAATTATTCTTTTGAAATTTTCTCTAATCATTTACCTTATCTTGTTATACACGAGACATGTTGTGTTTTGATTTTAGGGTTAAATCATTTCAATTTTGTGTGTGCTGATACTCAGGTGCCTGTCGCCATGTCATGGTGATCAAGAATGTGCTTCAGGTCTTCTGGCTATCCATCGATGGTCATATATTTGGTTAAACCATGTTTTTTACATGTATTAGAGATCATATAGACTCCCCACTTTTTTCATAGACCACCGCCATTGCTCGGTAGCCTTTGGAGTACAAGGAGATTCACCTAAGGTATGTGACACCCGATTTGGTCACAGTGGAAGTGAATTAGATCAGGGACACTACAAAGTAGTATTGGATGCTTGTTTTCTTTTCCTTTGTCTCACTATTTGGGATATAGTACAGAGCATATAAGATGTAGTTAGAGTCTAAGATGAAATTTATTCTTGGGAAAAACTAAAACCACATTATTTGAAATTATAGATTACTAGGGATGAGAATGATGTTCTTGGTTTTTATTTTTACGACTGGGTTACTTTGAAAAAATAATGACTTGTGATATAGATTTTTGGTTTATTGGTTTTTAATCTTGGGTCGGGGTGATAAGAGAGAGTGTGTTCATGTATCATTATTGTCACATAGGCTTAAAATGACATTTGTGTTATTTCTATGATTGAAATCATTATTATGTTATGAGGTTTGGTTATTTAATTTTCAAAAACAACTTATATGGAAATTTTCTATATAACTTGATGATAATATTGTAAATATTGGAATCATGATTCTGTTCTTAAATTATTAAATTGATAATGTAAATAATATTTTTATATTACTCTACCCCTAAGAGAGGTTGGGTAGTGAAGGATAGAGAGAGTGCCTGAGTTTATGTGAGACCCCTAGGATGCTATGGGTGCATGTATAATGTAGTGAGACACTCTACATATTACTACTTATCCAACATATTATATTAAGACTTGTTATATATATATATATATGTGTGTGTGTGTGTGTGTTTGATTCATGTGTTTGGAATTTTAGTGACATGTCACAATGATGACTACCTATTGAGCACTTAGAGTGAGGGGGTTAGTTTCCCCATAGATAGTAGAGCCAGATATTCTTATTGTGCATGTACCCACTTGATCAACAGCTATGTGAGAGTCTTCTTGGTGTTATTCTATCTATTACTGGATCTTTGAAAGGGAAGATTTGTACGTTTTATTTTACTAGAGAGTTCTAATTGTAGCTTCCACCTCTATTTAGTGGACATAATGGAACTAAGGATGAAAAGATGTAGATTGAATATATAAAGACTACCTTTGACCATCTAGAGACACCACTTGATAGGAGGGTGAATCTTATAGTTGGTATGATTTTATGGCCAACAAGGTGATGGTGGGATGTCCTAGTCTAGGAGAAGAAGTAGATGTGGCTTTCCAAGATGGAATTTTAGGATTCATTCTTCAAGTATTTGTTTCCTAAGATGCACAGAGCTGGTAAATCTGGGGAGTTTATGCCTTTGAATTAGGGTATAATGTTAGGGATGGACTATTCCACCCATTATACTGAGTTTATTTTTTTTCGATACACTTATAAGTAATGAGATAACCAAGGTTTTCTAGTTTGAGTATGGACTCTAACACACGATTTGTTCTCTGGTGAACATATTGAGGCTTATGTATTTATCTAAGGTCATAAATCAGGTCCCTATCATAAAGATGAACCTAGTTGAGGATAGAAATTTTGGGTAGTTGGGTTATAATGATGGGTCCATGAGGTGATCATTAGGTAGTCAGAATCATCATTTTTATGATTTTGACTAAAGTGTCTATGGTTATGGATAGGCTCAGGGATCAGTGGGTGGTCCTGTTTTAGCATCGTAGGGTGGTAGTTGGATTTCTTCTTTATTATTAGAGAACAAATGTGGTCGAGGTTCTTAGGGTTATCAGAGGTAGTGGAGTGGAGATCATCAGATTAGCCATAGATTCGGAGGTTAGGATAGAGGATCAAGGTCTTGCCAACTTTATGCTATCGAGCTTGAAATTGCTTATCAAAATGAGTGACCTTCAACCATTTAATGTAAAATATTACTATCATCTAACCTTTCTTCAAATTTATTTGATATGAGTGAACCACATTAATTTATATTATCTTATTATGTTGGTGATCTATAGATGAATATCGAGTGTATATATATAGTGAAGTCTATCAGTATGTCTGCAGGGGTGTAATTTGAGGGTATTCTTTGATGTTCTAAGTGAGACCTATTAGTAGATATTAATATCTCTTGGATTTCTTTATGTTTGATATGTGTTGTTTCAATGAGATCCTTGGTATGGATTTATTGAAATGGTATTGAGAGAAGTTTAAATTTTATCACTTGAAAGTATCTTTTATGTCTATTGAGGGTGACTCTTATACCCTCTCTAGTTAGTGGGATTTGAAGACAGGAAATTTAGGACTTGACCTTAGGCAGCTAGGTATGCTTTCAACCTAATTTTCCAATGTTGTTCTAGATGATGAGGAGACATACCATATGGTATTTCATCTCATTTTTACTAGTTTTTGGACATCTTTATTTAAGAATTATTGGGACTTACACCTAATAGAGGGTTCAATTTTACGATTCAGCTAGTTCCATGAATAGAGCCCATGTATATTCCCCTTTATAGGATGAATATTGTAAATCTTTGAGATTTGGAAACTCAGTTAGAGGATACTGGGATGGAAGGTATATTTTCTTGATCACACCCCCTTGGGGTGATCTTGTTTGTTCAATAATAAGGAAGATATATCCTTACTCTTATGTATAGTTTACCAGATGCTGTGTCACGAACCATCCCACATACTCTAGTACACTAATATCTGAGTCGGTCCTGACATCACACAAAGGGAATTCCTGACCCCTGTGGGTTGACGACTAGAACCTACCATCATACAAGAGATAATAAGGGAACACTTTTTTCCACATAATAGAAAAATATAAATAGTAAAAGTTGGTATGAAAACACTCCTCTAGGAAAAATAAAAAAAAAGAGATAAAACAATACCCAAATGATACACCGTCAAATTAAACAACATATACAAAGATAAATCTCAAAGATACACCCATGTAACAGGTGGATCACATCTCCACTGGTAACCTACATTACTCTAGGTCCTATGAATCAAGTACATATGCCTCCCCAAGAGGCACTTTTCCTCTTCATAGACCCAACATTAGACAATCTACAAAAACCCAAAGGAGAAGGTAGGGAGTGAGCTAAACATCCCAGTAGGGTCTCACCAAGTATCCCATAATCAACTCCATAATGACAAACCATTTATTCTTTAAATTAAAGTAAAAATAAGGAATTCCATCACATATACATATTTGAAAACAATACACGCTTTCAAATCAAAATATTATTGTTATATCAAAATAAGATTAAATGAAAATTTTAAATAAAACATTTATATAAAATAGTTGACATAAATAAAATTTTTCAATAATTGATGACATATAAAAATCAAGTCAAAAAAAATCAACATGTTTCATAAGACATGCATTTAGTTAGTTCAAAGCTATAGAATCCTCACATATCTTAATAAATGACCATGAATCAAGTGTGCACATGTCCTTTATCTCATTTCAATGGGAAAAACACCCCATCAGGGTACAATTATTTCGAAATAAGTTGTTGTTAGATTTTTTCATCAACATTCCATTGATAGTGAGTGAGAGTCTTATGATGATTCTCCAATTCCCCCACTAACCACCCAAACATATATGTGATTCAATAAATCAATCATAAGTAAATAATTACTTTAAAATAAATTCATCATTCATAAATCAAATGCCCAAATTTAGATAAAAATGTCTTTTTTTTCATTTTCCTAACCAAAATAGTGGTTTTTATCAAGTCCACACCTTTCAAATCGATTTCCATTTAAATCCATTTTCTCAGAATCAAGGAAAATCATTTTATGAAAAGGATTTCCATTAAAAGACACATCAATTATATATACTAATGATGGGTGGATTCTTCATACGTGTCACCCAACTATACTTCCAAGTCACCCTAAAAACTATTTTCCTTTCTAAAAAAATGTGAGACCCTCGTGCAACCTCTCCTATCCACGTTTCACACTGCGATTCCCCGCCCCTCCTGTCAAGGGTTTCTTCAAAATTGTGACTCTTTCCTTGAGATTGTCCTCTTATCCATGGATTCTTGATCATTATTCTTCTCCTCTTACCCATGGATTCATTCTCATGATTATTCTCCAATCCACCATCCTCATGATTCTTCTCATCTTCTCTATGTGTTCATGCTTGCGATACCCCTCATACCCTCCTATGGTTCCTGTGACATAGATTTTCTATTCATCATTGTTGGGGTAGTAGAGATTCATGGAAAAGAAAAAAAATGTGGAATGAAAAATGGAGAATAAAAAGAATTTACATGGTGCGGTAGTGTGCCTATGTCCAAGGGAGAAAGGGGGACTTGTTCCTATTTGTTTTCTCTGGATAAAATCGTCGAAGGATACACAAGAGTTACAACATATTTTTATATAATTGTTGGAAATCATAGGATTCAATCCCATTATATAGATGGAGAGATTTAGAAATGTCAAGGGTCGTTCATATACCATTGATTGTTCTTATTCCACTGGCTTCTTCAACAATGGGTGTTGCACGTTAACTGCATATGGATGAGTCGGTTGTTAGCAGAGAAGACTACTATAGCACCCATCATAAAATTTACTCAATCATCTCCCATAATTGGGAGTGTCCCCCATAAATATCCCCCTCATAACCAATTTGGGGTAGAAGCTAGACCTTCCATCTCATTGTAGGAGTCCAAATTATCTTTTGGTAGAATGTTCATAATCAGGTCTGACATATTATCATTGGGGTGAATTTTTTCAACAATCATAAATTCTTATTCTTTCACATTTTGGATCCAGTGATATCGCACATCGATGTGTTTGGACCTATAATGAAATTTTAGGTTCTTGCTGAGATGAATAGCACTCTGACTATCACAATAGAGAATATAATTCTCTTAATTATATCCCAGCTCTTGTAAAAATTTCTTCATCCAAGGCATCTCTTTTCAGCCTTCAGTGAATGAAATATACTCTGCTTCAATGGTGGATATGGAAACACACTTCTGAAGTCATGATTTCCATGAGATTTATCCACCATGAAAATGATATTGGGTACCCAGATATGGATTTCCTCATGTATACATCTCCAATCATATATGCATTTATGTATCATTCTAAAACAGGCTTATCAGTTCCAAAACATAACAAATGACTAGATGTACCTCAGAGATACCTCAGAGATACCTCAATATCCATTTAATTACTATCCAATGATCATTTACTAGATCAGATAATAATATTCTCACAACACCAATAGTGTGAGAAATATCTGGTTTGGTGCACACCATGGAATATATAATACTGCCAACTACTGACTGATAAGAATTTTTTTCCATATCTTCTTTCTCCTCTTTAGTTAATGTACTCTGACCTATTGTGATCCTGAAATGACTTGTAAGTGGAGTTCTATCTGGTTTCTCCTTGATCATGTGGAATCCTTCAATAACCTTCTCAAGGAATCATTGCTGAGATAGATAAATCTTATGATTTCTCCTGTCATGAGTAATTATTATACCAAAAATATGAGTAGCATCTCCCAAGTCCTTCATTTCAAAAGTCTTTTTCAACTCTTTATTCAAACTATCAATCTTGGTGATATCTATACCAATAATCAACATATCATTAACATAATTAAACATGATAATGAAATCATTATCAGAAAAATGTTTGACTAAACCACAGTGATCAGTAGTCATCCTCCTGTACTCATTTTTCTCCATGAATGAGTCAAATTTCTTGTACTATTGCCTCGGTGCCTATTTCAAACCATAAAAAATTTTCTAAATCTTGAACACCAGGTTTTTTTCCACCTAAAATCCCTTTGGATTCTCCATGTATATATCCTCATCAAGATCACCATGTAAGAATGCTGTCTTTACATCCAGATGTCGAACCTCTAGGTTCAGACTATCCGCCAATCCAAGAACAACTCTGATAGAATGCATTTTAACCATATGAGAAAAAAAATTCATCAGAGTCAATAACTTTCTTTTGAAAAAATCCCTTCACAACCATTCTGGATCTATAGATTGACTTTGAGATGCACTCTTCTCCTTTAATTATGTACACCCACTTGTTCTTGAGTGCCTTCATTCCATGTTGTAATTCTACCAAATCAGATGCATGGTTCTTGTGTCAGGATGTCATCTGTTCTTGCATGGACTTCTTCCATTCCATCTTCTACAGAATCCTGACCACATCAACATAACTATATGGATCTCCCCCACTAGGGAGCATGAAATACTCATTTGGTGAGTATCTATGACTCGATTTTCATATTTTTGTAGATCCCCTCAACTGTGCTTCGAGGGGAATCTGTTCTAGAATATCATATGATGAAGAAATATAAGTAGATGGAGAAATATTACTTAGTAATAATGTATCATCAATGTCATGTATCTATCTCATAGTATCTAGTACTGATGGTGGTGGGACTGGTTTCAGACATATTGGAATTTCCTCAGACTTCAACTTCTTTTCATTTTATGGCTTCTCAAAATTTTCAATCATCTAATTATCAAGAAATACAACATCTTTACTGATGAAAATCCTCCTACTGATAGGATCCTAGAGTTATTATCCGAAACACCTTATGAGAATATCCCAAAAAGATACACTTCTTCTCCTTTTCATCCAGCTTTTCCCGCTCATCTTTTGGGATGTGTACAAATACCCTGCATCCAAATACTCTCAAGTGTTTGTAAGAAACATATTTACCTATCTAGAAACATTATGGAACATCATAGTTTAGTGGAAATAATGGAGAAAGTTTGATAACATAAATTGTGGCCATCATTCCCCCCAAAAGTTTTTTAGAAGCTTTGCATTTGTGATCATACATATTACTCTCTTGAAAATTGTTCTATTCATCCTCTCAGTAAGACCATTATGTAGAGGTGTCTTTAGTTTTGATTTTTCTAGCATGATGCCAAAGATCCTACAATAATCCTTAAATGGACCATGTTATTCTCCTCCATCGTCTTCTCACACACACTTTAACCATCTTCCTGTTACTCTTTCCACCTTCACATGAAACTTCTTGAAAATATCCTACACTTGATCATTAGTTTTCGAAGCAAAGACCTAGACTTTTCTTGAATGATAATTTATGAAGGTAATAAAATAAATAGTACCTCCCGTATTCTTGGTGCTCATCATACATACATCAGTGTGAATAAAATCTAAAACATTTGTTATTATGGATGGTATATAACCATGAAATGATACTCTGGGCTGTTTTCCCATGTTTCAATTAACACAAGTATCCAGATTTTACCTTTTATTCTTGGAAATATATCTTTCATGGAGAGAATTTTTATTCCTCTCTTGCTCATGTGACCCATCCACCTGTGCAAAACTTCTGATAGAACATCTTTTATGGATGTATTTATTTCCCATCCGGAAATCCTTGTATCTCTGAGATAAATATAAGTATCTTTCATTACTTTGGAAATTACTAGGTTGCCTTTGGTAAGATTCCATTTCTCATCACCGAAGGAAATGACATATCACTTATAATTAAGAATTCTAGTGGATATCATATTGTGGAAAATATCAGGAACATGATTCACATCCTTCAGTAATAACTTGAGTCCAATATTATTATCTAGAAAAATATTACCAATACCAGTGATTTTGGATGGGTCATAATTTCCCATATTCACATGTTCGAAACTCCCTAAATAGCAAGATGAGAATAAATTTCTTCTAGTAGTGACTTGGTAGGAGGAACTAGAATCGACCACCCATGTCAAGTCTTGGATTACAAGACTGACCTGATTGTTTTCCTGAATAATAACAATATCTCCATTGACAACTACCTTATCATTATTTTGGGTCTTACCATCTTGATTCTTATGTTATTCCTTCAAATTTATACACTACCAAATGAAGTTTTCGGGCTTTCCATAATGGTGTCACTTCATGTAATATCTTGATCGAGATTTCGATCTCTTCCTCCATTGAAGACTTTGGTCATGGGGTTCTCTTCCTCTGCTTCCTCCCTGCCATTTATACTTCCCTTGTCTTTCAGTGACAAGAGACTCTGATTCAGGTGAATACCCATCATCTTTTCTTATGGAATATTCATTCAACATTCTGTCTTTCACCATCTCTATGGTGAGAGGTCCATATGGATTTGAATTAAAAACTGATACAACTAATGTGTACCATGTCTTCGGTAAATCACTCACCATTAACGGTGCCTGTAACTCATTATCAATCACCATTTTCATGGAATTTAACTGATAAATGATACCTTGGAACTACCTCATGTGCTCTGATATGTTGGTCCCATCTTTGTATTTCACAGTGACAAGACAACGACTCAGGTTTTCTTTTTTTTTTCTACAAGGGTTTCCTCACATATATCTTTTCCAATTTTTTTCAAATAATAGAAGCATTGTGTTTATTGGAATTTTTTGGAAGATACTCTTGTTGATCCACTATCTGATTTGTGCGGCACACTTCTTATTGAGTATGACCCACTCTACATCAACGGGCGGGGTACCAAATAACATATTCTCATCGGTTTTACCACTTTTTGATGTTTCCTCCACTTGTACTATAATGGTCTTAGTGATCTCCACTATTGGGATCTACAAATATTTAATATACAAGAGATCCTCCATTTTCATTTTCTAGATGGAATAATTAAAAGAGATAAGTTTAATCTTGTTACCAGTATTCTATTCCATTTATGAATTAAATTTTTTGAAAAACTACCCATATGGATGTGTTTGGAATGGTCTAAATAACTGTAATTGACTCCTAGATCGCTGAAAACGGACTACGATTGGCTGAGATATGACCAAAATAGTTTCAACAATCTGGATTAACCTTTGACATGGCTCGCAGGAACAGTACCTAGATAAATTTCTAGAAAGTTTTCAGTGGTGATAATAGTGCCGTCTACTCCAGCACGGGGGTACTATAGCACCTATGGTTTGACCAAACTTTGACCAAGACTATCTCCTTCATTTCAGCTCCATTTTTGACACTACTTGCGCCATTTGAATCATCTTTTCATACTCTCCATGAATCTGGCCTCAAATTTTTTTTCAAGCAACTTCAATTTTCTGGTCATCGGAAAGTGTTGCTGCCGCTTCGTTATTTCGTACCCAAACCCTTTGATACCACTTTTTGAGGCAGAAGAGATCCATTGTGAAGAAAAATGTACAAACAGGAAATGAAAAATGGAGAACACAGAGAATTTATGTGGTTTGGTAGTGTGCCTACATCCACAGGAGAAAGGGGGGCCTTGTTTCTATTTCTTCTTTCCAGATAAAATCATCGGAGGATACATAAGAGTTACAACATATTTTTCACTAATTGTTACAAATAATGGGATTTAATCTTGTTATATATATGGGGAGATTTAGCATTTCCAAATGTGGTTCATCTACCATTGAATTTTATTCCGCCACTGGTTGCATCAAAAATGTTTGTTGCACATCAACTGCATATGAATGAGTTGGTTTCCGCTTGAGGAGACTTTAATAGAACCCACCCTAAAATTTCCTCAATAAACTCTTATAATTGGGAGTTTCCCCCACAATCATCCATCAGGTAGTGATCCTCTATCTACCATCGATCTCTGTCGATACAATCTGCACCCCTACTGCAAAACAGCACCCACTACCTACCTCCATTTTAGGCTTCCCACTACGATAACTTCCACTTCCTAGGGTTATTGATATTATTTCACCTCCACCGGTGCTCTTATAATTCCCGCTCCACAGTTCTCGTACCAATTTTACCTCCCCCATGATTCTTATGAATCCTGCTCCTATTTCCCCTCCGACAACCTCTTATGGTTCACGCTACCATTACCCCTCTAGTGTTGCTCCTAGGGTTGCCGCTCGCATTTCCCCTCCCATAGCTAATAACCACAAAACACCGAAGGCATCTTCCTCACTAATGTTTCCACCATGTACTATGGTTCATTATCCTTAATCCCCTTAGCTCCTCGTACTTTTCCCACATCCCCTACCCCTTTGAAGAATTAAAGTAAAAAACCATCTAGATTCACCACATCCCATTCCATAATTCCCTCAAGATCATGATTACCATCCAAATATATAGTTTTCAACTATTTATACTCAATCAACTTTTGACCGATGTGTTGGTCGACTCTCAAGATGTATGTTCTCCCAATTTCGTTAAAATAAATCTCCTCTTCAATTTCTAGAATTTACCTTCACATAAAACTTTTTCATATGTTATTACAATTTTTTGTCTGATTCCAAAAATATAGAATCTATTTCATTATGTTATCTGGTATTTATTCACCAATTAATTGTTTGATTCATGTTCTACCAAATTCAATATTATTTATGATCTCTACTTTGATTCTATATTGCATTATTATTAAAACGACGATGAATGACTTTACATGTCTTCTTTGATTCAGGTATCTATATCACCATCTCATGATTTTCAATGTAATGGTATCAAAGATTCCAGGTAATGTTTTCTCACGAATATTTCTACTTCTATTTACATAATGTTTCATTTATTGTTTTGTTATTTGAAATCAATATTTTTTTGATATATTATTTGGCTGTATGTTCTAGGAAATCATTTTTCATGTACTTTTTGTTATGTATATTTGTTTATCTTGTATGTTATTAGTATTTTTATTTTTAATAATGTATAATACATTATTAGGACTTGTTATTTCATTTTGAATATCATTAAATAAAATGTCATTATTTTTGGGTTATATCATTTTAATAAATTGTTGGTAACATTGTTTCAACTCCTCCAGTATATATTGTCTCCTATAATTCCTTCATTTTATATGATATCTATCATTGAGATTAATAGTCTTTGTTTTCTTATATTATTTCAGGGATTTACCATTTAGATATCATGTATTATTTCCCATTCCATTTTTATGGTCATAATGATTTTCTTGATTTTTTGAACTTTAAACACTAACAATCCTTGAATATTTATATCATGTTCTGTTTATGGTGGATACTTTTTATGGATATTAAATAATTTATGACATTTCATTATATGTTTTGGTAGTTTACATCACATGTTTTTATCCAAAATGTTTCATTATTAAACACAATTTAATTTTTTTCTTGGTTATTTAATATTAACAAATTTTGAATATCATTTTTTCAACTCCGGATATATATATTGTTTCCCATTATTCCTTCATTGGATATAGAATATTTATTTGGTCTTAATATAGTATGTTGTCTTATATTATTTACCCAAAAAAATTCATATTTTTTAAAATCCTGCTATATACTATCTTTCAACACTTTCTATCTTTCAACTCCTATTATACTCTATTTCCTTGAGCTTAATATTTTTTCAAATATTTCTATATATATTTTTTACCCCATATAATTATAATTTGAAAACTTTTATTCTATTCATATAGTTGGAAATACTGACCATGATGGTTTATTTTATTTCTGAACATATACTACAACCAAGTGTATTTTTAACTATAGTATTTCTTAAAATGAATTAAACCATTGTGATGTTATTTTCTATTTGTGTTGATAAAAATTTTAACATGAGAGTATGTTTCTACTTGCAGGTTACCAATCCTTATATTTCACACCTTCAGTATGATCTTCATTGATATTGATAAGGGGGTTTCAATTCTCCAAGAGAACATTTAAATGGGTTCTCTATCTGATTTTATAGAACACACAGGGTTTGTTTAAATTTTGATATTAACTCATAAATGTAATTTTGTTTTGACTTGGAGGCATTATTTCCCGTAACAAAATTTATTTTGTTATATTTGCTAATATTAGTGGTGTATGTGACTGAATCATGTCAGAAGTCGGCCTCCACAATTCATGTCATATAGAAATGGAATTTGGGTAAGATCCTATGCATGATCAGATGAGGTGCGGTAGATCTTCTCATTGAATTAATTGGATTTGGTATCCCATAAAAAATGTACATATTTTAGTATCACTAAATCTTGAGCAAGACATTAATAAATTTTATTATTTAAATTCTCCTATGATGAAATACCAATTGGATCCTAAAATATACAGATTTTAGGCTTAGTGTTGTTTAGTTATTTAATGGTTCTACCAAATTTTATGTTATTGACTATTTGTACATTGTTTCTAAATTTCATGATCATTATAATGGTGCACAATGTGCTTACATGTCTTTTTTAATTTAGTTTTCTTTATCACTGTATCCAGTTTTTGAATGCAATGGTAACAAAGATTCAAGGTAATTCTCATGATATATTTTTATATTAATTCAATTTTTTTAACTTATTCCTCTTACTCAGGTATGTGACATGAAATCACTATGTTTTTAAGGAGGTGTGACATTGACAATGAGTAAATATTGTGGCTAAAGAATTCAATGTCTTCTTGAATGTGTGAATGAATCATTCTAGAAGGTTTTATTAGAAGGAATTCATTAGGTATTTCATTTCCTTGATTGATTACTTTTATAAGGATATAGATGCTCATGTTTTCAAGCATTTTTGAAACCCATTTAGATAGGGTTCTGAGAAAGTTTTGAATCATTTTTGAAATATATTGTGAACCTCAACTCTTTTCATCTACCATTATATGATAAAATTTATCCATATCTAATGTAATTGTATACATGATATTTTCCATTATTGATGTTTTCTAAAGCAGTTCATTTGTTTTATCTTTGTTCTCAAATATTCTTATTGATTATGTTCATTGAGTTGTAAAATAACAAATGGTGATATGTGATTCTTAATTTTCCATCTCCTTCTCCTATTATTTATTTTTGGATTCCATGAAGCTTGAGAGAGATACCTGAAAGTCTTGATTTGTGATCAAGTATCCTAGACTAACTGGAACCACCCACTCTTGAGTTTCATGTAATTAGGTTGTTGTACTCATACATTTCTTTTATAGTCTTATCACTCTACCAGACTAAGCATTAATTCAATAGGTATATTGGAAATTATATCTATAAACCATTATTATATATCTAAATATAACTATGGTCTAACTATATTTTCCTATACTGATTCCCAGGAATCAGATACAATAGAAAAATAATGGGGAGGATCTTTTGGACTTGATCGTTGCCACTTGAAGTAGCTAGATAATTGTCTCGATAGAATAATGATGATTTTATGGAGAATAAGTTAGAAACTTCATCCACTACCTATCCATTTCCATCTCCTTATTCATTTTATTTTTCAACTCCTATTATATATATTGTTTACCCCAAAAATTTTATTTATAAAACTCTAATGTTCATTAAATCATTGAAAATACTGATTATGATGGAATGTTATATTTCTAAACACATACCACATCCAAGATTATTTTTACTATTGTATTTATTAAAATGAATTTAACATTGTTATTTAATTTTCTATTAAAGTTGATCAAAATTTCAACATGACATGGTATTTCTATTTACATGTTACCAAAACATATGTTTCACACATACAGTTTTCTCTTCATTGATATTGACGAGGGGGATTCTCTTCTTTGAAAGAACATTAAAATTGGTTGTCTATCTGAGTTTCAAGAACACAAAAGGTTTGTTTAATTTATAATATTGTCTCATAAATGGTAGTTTTTTGACTTGGAGGGATGATTTCCCATAGAAGTTCATTTTATGTCATTTGTGCCTAATAATTATATGCCTGATAGTAACATGCGTGGAATAATCACATTCAAATAAATGTGATTTTATAGGTTGTGAAAGTAGATTTATTTTCTATCCTTTGTTCATATCTCATATGTTATCGCAATTCACCTTGTCCTTAATGCCTTTGTGCTTCACTATTCCAGGGAGCTATGTTGGTAAAAAATTTAGCCGGTTAGGAGCCTTCTGCACTTGGTTTGGATAATTTATCACAAGAAATATTGTATTTTATTTGTAGTAGCTACAACGACCATTTAATGGAACTCCAGTATTAATTATTTATAAAAAATATATAGGGGACTAACACTCTTGATGATATATATAATTTTCCAATATTTTACACTATAAAAGAGGCTCTCTATTGGATACTAAATTTTCCAAGTTGATTGAGTTTATCAAATAACAAAATTAATTAATTTAGCCTATTTTTAATTTAATTTTTATAAATAATGGAAGTAGAGAAAGGGGTCATAATTATAAACAACTAATTACTGGTAAGTACATTGTTTAACATGTTCTGCTTCCAAAAAACAATGAATCAGAAGAGTTCAACTATTTGGATCCAACTGAATTTCCATACTTTAATCATCATAGATATTTAAAAATATTGAGTAAATATGTTTTTTTTCAATGAATAATCCATTTTCATTTCAATTCAATCTCTATGATAGAATGTTTCAAATCAACATTGATCTTTTATTTAGTACAGTTATATTAAAACGATGCTAGAATTCAACGGAATTTTGTTGTTGTTATATTTCAAACCTATATGATTGTAGTTATATTTTTATACTTAAAAATATTAATCATTATATTCGTGCTTAAATGATTTATTTTATCACTATAACTTTCTATTTAATCATTAAAGTCAATTACTTTCTTTAAAGATGATGGGAGTGGGTGGTACATTATTAATCTTTCACGTTCATGAGTTGATGAAAGTTTCCTAATTTCATTTTCTTTAGTTCTGTTAATTCATATCTCATACCATTATCCCATACCTCTTCCATTTTTTGACCGGTACACTGAATTTGGTGGGGATCTGCCTTTTCTAGCTACCAAAAACAATACTGCCCAGAATTGATCAAATAAATATATTAGGGAACTGGGTGATAATCCAAAGACAACTCAAGAAGATACTCAAGTTCTGCATATGGGATCTTCTAAGGTGAATCATTCACTGAATCATTGAGATTTGTTTTCATAATTTCTTTCATGATTCATCTTAAATTATTTTTATATGAATTCAAAAAAAATTATCTCATACATATTTTGTGTATGTATATGGAAGAGTCAGGGTTGATGATATTATAAGGTTCACTGGGTTTGAAATGATATCTGTAAAACCAGATGGTAACAACACCACCAAATCTTTCTTACATGAAAAATGAATAATTATTACCTTTAAGGGAAATTATTTTGTTTATTAATTGAGAAAAATATGAACTTAATTTTCAGGACATTTGAAATATTTTGACAATTCATTTGATCTTTTAAATGCCCTCAAGTATGATGTTCGGGATGGACAACTGTGATTTGGTGGAAAAAATATTTGGAGGTAATTCTTTTTATACATCCATGATTTCTTTTTTATTTTTTGTTGTTTTTTTTGATATGTAACTCTATGTTACCCAACATGAACTACTTTATCACGATATATGTAATCCGCAAACACGTACACACATGATACACACAAACAGAAATGCTTTCAGAACATAAACATACCCTACATATATACTTATAGAACATACATATATACATATATGGTTTTTGAAATTTTTTGAAGATTATATATATATATATATAATGTGTATATGAAAATATTAATGGAAATTTCTCTAAAACATATATATGTTACTTATTTTCAAATAATTTTTTCAGTTAAGGAAGTTTGTTGAAATTTGATATCATCAAATTAATATTTTATATTTGTTTTTTGGGATACATTAAAATTCTTGGATGACATTCTATTGTACATATTTTTCACTTTTTTTGTTCTTCCAATATTATGAGTATTATGTTTGATTATCCTTCAAAAATCATCACTAATGTTCCCATGAAACAAAGAGAAGGTGAGCTTATGTTGATGTTTTCTTAAAGGTTTCAGGATTCCACAGTTGTGCTATTCGAAATTTTCCACCACACTCTCTTGATGTGATACGGTCTATCAAAATATCTTCAATATATATCCTGTCCACTCCTATTTTTTTTTACAATTTTATTCATTTTCCCCCAAACACCCATATTTTTATTTAATTCAGTCCATGGATCTAGTTGTTGGAAAAATCATCCAGTTGATCTAGATAGAGGAGTTCTATGAGCCCTTTCCCTACAAGAATTAGGGTAGGTGCATTCCCAATGTCCTAATCTTGATTATAAGATAAATGAGAATTGTACTAACTATGGAGAAATTAATTTTTTAATTACAGTTTTCATTTTTCATGATTTAATTGATGCTAGGAATAATGCATCTACTTGGAATCCCCACTCTCCTAAGTGTGTATTGAGTATGGAGAGTTCCAGTTGAAGGGATCGTGCTATTACATTACATTTAAAATTAATGTCGTGTTTCTATTTTAAAATAGAATCCATATTTAACAAGCATGATTAGGATCATTGAAACATTTATTTTATTTGAGCTGTGGATAATGAATTTTTATTGACCAGTGAAGCATTTTTTAAAGCATTGAATCATATTTTTGTGCGTGCTTTATGGATGTATGCACTCTTACAACAATTGAAAAAATATCAAATGTCCTTATTAATTTTTTATTCTCAGATTTTGTTGGTATTTATTATAATTTTTATACATTATATTTCTAATTTTTTCATTTATTATGTACAAATATTTTTTAATGAGTTAGAATATCTTGAAGTTGAAGATTCAATACAAAGGTACAATGTGATTATGCTTTATTTTTTCGACTATTTTAACTGCATATTTAATCCACTTTTGTCGAAAAATTATACACCACTAATTTATCATTTCAATATATTTAATACAATCAATATTTATGTTGGGTTTTGGTCCTGCATAAATGGTTATAGGGTGGAGTGACACTAGATTTGGAGAAATACATCATTATGTAAGACTAGGGTGAGGGCATATTTTCAAGAAGTGGATCATTATATTTTATTTCAGTCAATAGTTTCTTGTACTTGTATTAAATATAACTTTTGATTCATTTTTTAGTGCCCTATATCATGTACTCTCATTGAGACGTGGATTGTGTATTTAATTTGAGTGGTGTATATTTTTTTCAATCATTTAAACAAGTATTTTATTTTGAGCAGTCGATAATGAATTTTTATTGATAAGCGGGTCATTTTGTAGAGCATTGGATCATATCACAATATGAAGTTCACATTGGTGAGAACTAGTTTTCTAAAAAATCATTCAATATCTAAAAAAGAACCCAAAGTGAGGTTTTATTTCACAAATATATGGCCTTTATATCAATCAAAAAAATCATTTTAAACAATATTTGAATCAATCAATAAATTAAGGTTACTATAGAGACACAACTTTTCTTACATTACTTTTACATAATTTTATTGATAAACAACATAAAAACGTTTCACATCAAGGATACAAAGGTTTAGTGTCTTAGGAAAACTAATACCATACATAAAATTTACCACAAAAAACATTTATCCAATTCCTTCTTCTTTAGATTCTTATTGGATCTTGAATTCTCCTTAGTACAAGTAGTCACCTAAGGATATACATCAAAAGGGGTGAGCTAAAAGCCTAGTAAGAGGATAGATAAGGACATGAAACAATCTAAAATGGGTTGAGGATAATCATAATATGATCATCATAATCATGAGAAGATTCATTAGATAATAACATGGAATGTGGTAACACATAAAAATGAAACATCATGTCTTAGTGGTAAACTAACACACATGGTTGTGAAAAAAGGTAGCATAATGTTCACACATAATTCACTTTACTCATAAGGTTATTGAAAGTACCCAATGCATTGGGGAACTATATAATAGTGGTAACACTTGTCACATCATAACATTCTCATTACGCTATATAAATCCAGGCCCACCTGTCACATCATAACATTTACATTATCATGCATTCTACATAGAACATATATCAACATTGAACATAAAAAAACCCATGTAAAGTAATGGGTTTCAAATTTTAAAGAATACATTTATAAACTTTGGTTTCCCAAATTAAATAGGGAATAACATACTTGATATATTAATCACCAACCTTGAGTGAGAATACAAATGTGTGTTTTTGAAAGAAGATTTATTTTGAAAAAACATTGTGTTTGAAATATACTCTAATAGAAAACATTGATATCTCAAAAAATGTAATATAATGATGACTAAATTATTTTTTAAGAATAACCATATTGAAAATGGAGTGAAAGAGGGAAAACCCAATGAAGGAAAGTTGGGTTTGAGAATTCCCCTTACCTTGTATCAAAACACTTTCTTCACGTCAATATACTGTATAATGACATTATATTTATCAATTATCACTTAAAAAACCTTTTATACATTAATATGGTTCATTATAGTTTCATTATGTTCTATTATGGTCTTTATGATGAGTTACAGAGTATAATTTCATTATTTGGGTGTGTTCATTTTCTTAGTTTTCATGAACGGGTCACTTGTACACATGAATGGATGTTCCCATAGAACATAGATAAACATATAGAATTTATATTAAATGTTATAAATGATATTATAGGAGTTGAAATTATCTTATAAAGAATTTTTTTATATACCATGGGGATGAATCATTAGATTAAATTAATGATGATCATTTTAGGTTAATTTGGGCGGTTTTTGGATCACAACGAACATGTTTTGTTTTATCATTTAGTATTATGTATAAAATTTGTTTACAGAAAAAAAGGGGATAAAATATATATATTAAAATATATTTTAAACAATTTTATGGGTTTATAAATATACTTTAATTCATTGAAGGAAAATAAATGTGCATCTCCGATGATGTAGGTAAGTTAACACATCACGAGTGAAGATTTAATTTTTTTAAAAAAGGAGAGAGAGAGGTGTTTAATGAATAATATTCCATTATCATGATATAATCTAGTAAATGAATCATATTTGATTTATCGTGACATTTGGAAAATAGAATGTTAGGATAACAGAAGAAAAGAAATGAAATTTGAATGGAAATTGAAAGAAAAGAGCGAGAGGAATTACCTCTTGAATTATCCTCTTGAGATCATCCTCAAGGCACATAAGATTGGTATTTTGATGAGAAAAATAGATCCTAGACGTGGGGGATGTTATTGGGAAGTGATTTGGGTTTAATTTTACAAGGTCTTTAATCTTTAGAGGTATGATTAAATAATGTTGTGAGAAGGGTAATTATAGTGGAGGGGAGAGGGGTTTTCTCAATATTATATTCCTTAATTTGTTATTTCTTCACAAGACAAGAAATATTAATGATTACATGACTAAATACAGTGAATTGAGCATGTTCATTTGAAAAAATGTCCATTTACATCATCCATGACTCAAGAATGATGCAAAAATTCATTTATTTAGCATATTTCATAAATGATCGAATTTCACTATTTACCAAAAATTAAAGTATTTCAGAAAAATCACAAAAATTCTCCCTACACATTTTTTGATGTATATAATCAAAAAATTAACTCCATTTTACAAAAATAATTTCATAAATATTATTAATTTAATTTTCAATTTAAATCAAAATTTACTTGAAAAATACAGATTTTAAATTTATAACTCCTTTTATAACATTTCAAAAAATTAATTAAGGTCTTATAAAATATTCTTCAAATCCTAAGACATCAAAATATTAATTTATGAATAATTTTTAAGAAAATATATTTTTTAAATTAATCATAATATATTTATGGCTTTTAAAAATACAAATACTTTATTAATAAATTTTAAATATTTATTTACATATACTTTGATATAATTATAAAATATTGTCAGTTATAATATGGATAAACTTTATTTATACTATCTTTGGTATGATTAATATTCATAAGGGTCATATTACTATTCATGAGGGTAACATTAATATTTATAAGGGTAAGTTACTATTCACCAACAATTAATTTTGTCTTATCAAACTCCAAATATCTTACAGATCGCTACTATGTTTATCAGATTTTTTGAAATTCAAATCACAGAAGTGGAAAATTTTTGTTTAATAGCTAGTCGATAAAAGTAGCATGTTATTTATTATAATTATGTGGCATTGTGTTTCCTAATTTTATTTTATGTGACATGATTATAAGAAGGGAATTTCCATTGATAAAACATTAGGTCATTACATTCTTCTCCCCTTTGGAAATTTTGCCGTTAAAATTTCATTTTACAAAAATAAGCGAGGGTATTTCTCTTTCATCGCATCATATGGTTCCCAAGTTTCTTATTCATACATATAGTTCATCCACAACACTTTTACAAGGTTGGGTTTCCTGTTGTGTAGAACCTTATCTCTCCGGTCTAGAATCATTACTGGCTACTCCTCATAAGAGAGATCATCTTCTAGCTGTACCACCTCTGTGTTCAGTACTTGCGAGGGATCTCGTATGTACTTCCTCAGGCGTGATATCTAAAACAAATCATGAACTTGAGCCATATTTGGTGTAAGTGGAAGCCGATAGGCCACGATTCCAATGTGGTCAGGGATCTCAAAGGGTCCAATATACCTTGGACTAAACATCCCTTTCCTTCCAAACCACATGACTCTTTCCATTGTGATAATCAAAGGAAGACTTTATCTCCATCATCAAATTCCATGCCCCTTTGACGGTTGTCAGTAGAACTATTTTTCCAACTCTAATAAGCTTTGATATATTTCTGGATGACTTGAACATTCTCTATCATCTCTTACCCAAGATCAGCTCCAAGTAGATTACTTTCTCTAACTTCATCCCAACGGGGTGGAGCTCTGAATCCGTTTCCATACAGAGCTTCATATGGAGACATATGAATACTCGAATGGAATCTATTATTGTATGAGAACTCAACCAATGGGATATGATGATCACATCCATAATTGAATTCCAAAGAGCATGCTATTAGAATATATTTTAGCATTTGAATAGTCCATTCAGATTGTCCATCAGTTTGGGGGTGATAGGCCTTGAAGAAATTTAATTCAGTACTCAAATCATGTTGAAGACTCCACCAGAATTTATATGTGAACCTTGGATTGTGATTAGAGACAATCAAGAGTGGAACCGCATGAAGTCGCACCACATCCATCACATATATCTTTACATGTTGTTCAAGAGAGTTATCTTCCTAAATTTCAATAATGTGGGAAGTCTTAGTGAGTCGGTCCATCACAACCCATATCACATTTTTTCTTTGGATGTCTTCAAGAGACTCGTGACAAATTCCATAGTGACATTCTCCCATTTCCACATGGGTATATGTAATTATTGCATCATCCGTTTGGACTTCTTTCGCTCTTCTTTAACTTGCTGACATATCAAGCACATTGAGATATATTCCACAATCTTCTTCTACATGATGTCCACCATAAGTGTTCTTAGAGATCATAGTACATATTGGTGCTACCATTATGGATAAAAAACGGTGAGCTATGTGAATTATCAAATAGATCCTTCTTTATCCCGGGTGATGAATTCCCACAAATCTGTGTTCCGAACTGAATCACACCATCATTGTTGATATGGAACTCTCACAGCTTCCCTTCCTTTACCACATTCACCTTATTTTGAAACTCCGTATCATCACTTTGTTCCACTTTAATCCTCTCTTGGATAAATTGTTGGGAAATAATTTTGGAAAGGTAGGATGTATTCCCTACCATTATGATTTCCAAATCCATCCTTTGTATATCCATAAAGATAGGGTATTTCTAAATCTGCAACATGGATAGAGTAACAAGTTCATTTCTGTTTAGAACATCAGTTACCTTGTTCACCTTGCCATGATGATAGTTAATATAAAAATAATAGTATTTTATTAGATCTAACCATATCCTTTGATACATGTTGAGCTCCTTTTTTGTGAATATATACTTTAGACTCTTGTGATCGGTATATATGTCACACTTCTCATCATAGAGGTAATGTTTCCATATTTTAAATGTAAAAAATGACGACTAATAGCTATAGATCATGTGTAGGATAGTTTTTCTCATGGATCTTCAACTATCGTGAGTCGTAGGCTATCATATTATCATTTTACATGAGTACACAACCCAACCCTTTCTCCGAAGAATCACTGTATATCATAAAAATTTATCTAATTTTCAGTAATGAAAGTACATGTGTAGTGATAATACTTCTCCTTAGAACCTTATTGTTTTCCCAAATTTTTCTATCCAGACATACATTACCCCTTTCCTTGTAAAATTTGTTATCAGGCGTGAAAATCATGAGAAATTTCTCACAAAATGTCAGTAGTACCCAGCTAATCCAAGAAAACTGTAGATTTTTCATGACATTAGAGGGTCTGGTCAATTCCTCAATTGCCTTGGTTTTTGAATGGTCCATAGAAATTCCCTCACTCGTGATCACATGTCCTAAGAACATGACATGATGTATCCAAAAGTCACACTTTCTGAACATGGAGTACAACATCTCCTTTCTCAATGTCACCAATACAAGGCTTAAATGTTCCTCATGTTTCTCCTTTATCTTGGAGTATATGAGAATATCATCGATAAAAACTATTAGAAATTTTTCAAGGTAATTTATAAATACTCCATTAAAAAATCCATGAAGATTGAAAGGGAAATAATAAATACAATTGGAATCACCAGAAACTCATAGTTACTATACCTTGAATGGAAGGTAGTCTTCTGAATATATTCCTTTTTCATTTTTAGCCGATGATATTCAGAGTGAAGATCCACCTTTGAGAATTACTAATCTCCTCATATTTGATCAAACAAGTCATCAATATTTGGGAGGGGATAATTGTTATTTATGGAAAACTTGTTGAGTTCCTGATAATCGATACACATTTTCATTGTTCCATCCTTATTTTTGAAAAATAGAACTAGTGGATCCCATGATGATGCACTAGGACATATGTATACTTCATCCAAATGCACTTGAATATATTTCTTTAACTCATATAGTTTTATTGGATCTATCTAATAAAGAAACTTTGAGATAGGAGTAACTTCAGGTATGAGTTCTATTGAGAACTCCACCTCATGATCCAGGGGTAGTCTGGGTAACTCTTGAAGAAATACATCACTATATTACCTCATGATGTAAATTTCTTCTAGGTTGAAACATTCCTTTGACTCAACCATTTATGCGAGGTATTCTTATTCATAGGGAATCAACACCCACACTACTGAAGAATTTTTCAAGGGATATTAATGATCTTCCTTGCATTTGTAGAGGATCCTGGGATGGTTTGGAATATGAAAAGATATTTTCTTTTCCCGACAGTTTATATGTGCTCTATATAACGAGAGCTAGTTTATTCCCATTATAGCATCTAATTCCACCAAAAGAAGTATTATGAGATTTTATGGAAGAATATTCCTACATATGCCAACAAGATAAGAGTCCAACACTTAGGTTGAAATAACTACACCATTAGCTGTTTTTGTGGATATATCTACTTTAAGGATTTGGGGATTTTATTAAATAGTTCTAGAAAACTATCGAGATATAAAGGAATGCATAGAAGTAAATTCAAATAAGACTTTTTCCATTATTTAGTGAATAATAAGTTTACCTTATACAAATTCATTTTCTTTCTCCACTTACATAGTTTTGATGGCATAAGCCTTCCCTTGATCCTTTGTCTTTGGTGGCTCATGATGCTAATTACCCTCGAGGGATCAAGGTTTAGTACACTGGCTTGCATTGTCCCCTTGCTCCCTAAAGTTGTTGCATTGGACAATGTGTGGTTTTATCAATTCCTCCACCACATTATCCAGACTTCTCATGTATTTTTGACACTCTTGATCATGATGGCCATCTCTCCCACACATGAATCATTTCCCCACCTCATTGAGGTAGTTCCCATGATTCTTCTTCCCACATTTTTGACATGTGGGTGGTTGAGTTTTCTTTCCACCTTTCTCATTATATCCTCCTGCATGAAAGTACATCTTTCATTTCTTATCACCATAGACATGGGACTATTATCCAACCTCCATCTCTACTTTGAGATCAGATCGAATGACTTCTTCATAACTCCCAAGGTCTCTAATTTCAAGAGCCTTTAAAAGGTTTGGTTTTAATACACTAAAGAATCTGTCAATTTTTCTATCATTGTTGATAAAAAACCAGAAGTATACCTTACATGCCTTATGAAATTCAATTCATAGGCCATGATATATTCTCCATCCTTTTTCTTTAGCTCTATGAATTATCTCTCCATATTCATATAAATATTTAATGGGAAATAATTATTAATAAACATTATGTTAAAGTCTTCCCACTCCATCTCTTCAATTTCGTATCTCAGATTGATGTTCTTATCAAATACCACCGTCAATTGACCTCTATATCTAGATGATAAACAACAAGATTAAACATACCTATCTTAGAATAGTGAATCATAGAAAAGATCTTCACCATTGAGTTCACCCAATATTCTACAACTAGTAGATCAGAAGATCCACTAAATGTTGGTGGTCGTTTTTGCATAAAACACTCGATAGCCAGTTTATCTATCTTAGGTAAATGAGGTACTTCCAAATTATTCATGTTATTGTTCATAACCTGATATAGTTGAGTAATAATCTCCATGAAGTTATTAACTCCACCTCCCAAATCATTGGGGATTTCATTCGGGAAATCAATGAATTGTCCCTCACATGGGTTGTTGGTTGTGTTTCTCCAGGTTCCCATCATTTTCTAAAATAGAAAAGGTTATAAAAAAACATAATTAAACAAGAAATGAATAAATAATTTATTCCTTTTTTAAATTAACAATAAAATAATATCTTATGGGAACCATATTTTTAACAAAGATTCTTGTGTTCTTACATATACATAGTCTAATACTAGGGGTTTTACATAAGGTTCTATAATCCTAATTCCCAAATTAACTAAATTGTTCCTTTGACACCAACTATAGAGACCCTAATTTTAATAAATTACTTTTACATCATCTTAATGAGAAAAAACATAAAAAATGACAAATATAGGTTCCTAAGTTTTAGTGTTTTGGGAAATCTTTGACCATACATAAAATTTACAACACAAAAAATTTATTTAATTCCTTCTTCTTTAGCTTCTTATTGGATCTTGAGTTATCCTTAGTAAAAGTAGTCACCTGGAGATATACATAAAAATGGGTGAGATAAAATCTTCCTAAGAGGATAGATAAGAACATGAAACAATCTTACATGGTATGGGCATAATCATAACATCATAATCATAATCATGTGAATAAGCATTAGATAATACCATGAAATGTGGCAATGCATAAAAATGAAACATCATGTCTTAGTTGTCAACTACCACACATAGCTGTGAAAAAAGGTAGAATCATGTTCATGCATAATTCAATTTACTCATAAGGTTCTTAACATTACCCAATGCACTGAATTTCTATATAATTTTTGGTTCACCTATCACATGATAACATTATTATTGCGCTATGTAATTATGGGCGCACTCGTCACATCATAAAATTTACATTATCATGCATTCCACAAAGAACATATATCAATATTGAACATAAAAAATGTAAAGTATTGGGTTTAAATTCATAAATCATTCATTTATAAACTTTGGGATCCTAAATTAAAGAGATAATAACATACATGATATAAAAATCATCAACCTTGAGTGAGAAGTAAAAGGAGAGTTTTTGAAAGGAATCTTCTTTTGAAAAACATTATGTTTGGAATAAAATCCAATTGAAAAAATATATATCCCATATAGGGTAGGATAATTATGAAGAAATTATTTTTAAGGAATAACCATACTAAAAATGTAGTGAAATAGGGTAAACCCAAAGAAGGAATGTTGTGTTTGATAATTCCCCTTACCTTGTATCCGAACACTTTATTCACTTTTGTGTCATGTGTAATGATATTAGATTTATTAATTAAAACTTAAATAACCTTTTATACAAAAATATAGTTCATTATGGTTTCATTGTGGTCTTTTATGGGCCTTTTGATGAGTTATAGAGTTTAATTTCATCATTCAGGAGTGTTCATTTTATTAGTTTTCATGAATGGTTCACTTGTACACACGAATGGATGTTCATGTAGAACATGGATAAACATCCAGAATTGATATTACATGTTATCAATGACCTTACAAGATTTTAAATGATCTTATAATGAATTTTTCTATATACCATGAGGATGAATCATTAGAGAAAATTTAATGATGATCGTTTTAGGTTAATTTGGAAGGTTTTTGGATCACAATGAACATGTTTTGTTTTATCATTTAGTATTATGTATATAAGTTGTTTCCATAACATAAAAGGGGTTTAAAATACATATTAAAATATTTTTTGAACCATTTAATGGTTTTATTGACAGCCTTGAATGATTTTATGTAAAATGGAAGTGCATCACCCATGATGTAGGTAAATTAACACATCCCAGGTGACTATTTCATTTTTTCAACGAAGGAGAGAGTGGGAGGATTTTAATGAATAATATTCTATTAAAATTATATAATAACAGTATATCATTCATAATAGAGTTATCATGAAATTTTTATAAGATAATATTAGGATATGAGAAGAAAAAAAGAACGATATTTGAAAGAAAATTGAAAGAAAAGAGAGAGAGAGGAATTACCTCTTGAATTTTCTTCTTGAGATCCTCCTCAAAGAACCTGGGCTTGGTATTTTGATGATACCAAGAGCTTTGGGATGTGTGGAAGGGGATAGGGAAGATATTTGGGAATAATTTGGACAAGTAATGAAGATTGAGAGGTGTGAGGAAATGAGGTGGTGAGGGGTGGTAATTATAGTGGAGGGGAGAGGGGTTTTCTCAATATTATATTCATTAATTTATTATTTCTCCAAAATAAAAAAAATAGTGATGATTATAGGATTTAATATAGTAGATTGAGAATGTTATTTAGAACCAATTTCCATTTACATCATCCATGAATCAAGCATGTTGTAGAAATTCATTTATTTAGCATATTTTGTAAATTATCAAATTTCACCATTCCCTAGAATTAATGTATTTCATAAAAATTTCAAAACATCACCCTAACTATTTTTCAACATGTAGAATCCAAAAATGAAATCTATTTTATGAAAATAATTTGAAAAATATTATTAATTTAATTTATAATTAAAATTATCCTTTACTTGAAAAATAGAAATTTTAAAATTATAACTCCTTTTATAACATTTTGAAAATTGACTTAAGGTCTTATAAAATTTCTTCAAATCATTATATGTCCAAATATTAATTTATGAATACATTTTATGAAAATAAATTCTCTATAAAATTAATCATAAAATATTTATGACTTATAAAAATACCAATACTTTATTAATAATTTTTAAATATTTATTTACTGATAATTTGATTTAATTATAACATATTTTCACTTATAAGATAGATAAATTTTATATATAATATAATTGGTTTAATTACAATTCATAAGGGTCATATTACTATTCATATGGTTAACATTACTATTCATAAGGGAAAATTACTATTAACCAAAAATTATTTTTGTCTTATTAGACTCTAAATATCTTAATTATCTCAACTGTGTATGCAGGATTCTTGATATTCAAATCACAAAAGTGACAAAAATTATTTTTAATGAATAGTCTATAAAAGTCACATGGTATTTATTAGAATTATGTGGCATTATGTTTCCTAATTCTATTTTATGTGACATGATTATAAGAATATAATTTTCATTGACAAAACATTAGGTCATTATAGTTTTAATTTTTGGGAAAAATTATTATTGAACCACTTACATTTATAAAAAATCTTGCATCACCCGACATGAGAAACACCAATGGTGAACGAAGGGGAATAATATCTAGAATGAATCCCTAGAAAAACCATCCATAAAACATGGATCCAATACATCTTTCACGTGAGTATTTTTTAGTCTAAAATGAGGGAAGATAATAAAAGAAGGAAAACAAAACAAGTGGAAGATCACTTTCTAGAGAGGAATCAAACACATCCACTGAATCATGGATCTGAGAAGAATAGAGTTCGGAGGATCTCAAATGATTTTTTGGAGACTGTAAGAGGGAAAATATCAAATGATGTTTGATTTTTATAATATTATATTTAAAATAACTAGGGGCATTTATCTATGAGAAATAGAACATCGTCCTACATCCCATAACTACAACATAGGCATGCTGAAAAAACTAGAGCATGAAACATCCACCCCAGACCACACCACAACCATCCTTAACCAAATAGACTCTATAAACCATAGATTATATCAACTTTAAAATGGTTAGGGATATTCCACAACTAGTAAACCACACCGTAAGGGTGTCCAAATTGGCAGAACCACCCAAATCCACCCCTTGTACCATTATGCTACAACAACCATCTCTACACCGCAGCCCTGCCTAAAATGGGAGTGGATTTGAAATTGTCTATTATATAGGTTCACACCCCACACCAGAGCTATGAAAAACCTGAAATATCCATAATACATCCTAAGGCTTCCACACAACAACCTGCTACTGGATTTTTCAAAAAGCTACCAAAACTCCTAAAAGGCTCGAAATGCACAAAAAAATAAAGGGAATCAACACAAGGAAGATAAAAGTACCTGAAATCGGTAATGAGATGTTGCAACCTCCCAACCATAATCACTTTCTCTCCCTATAATTCATATCAAGAATATTCCATGGAAATGATATGGGGCCACTACTCTCTCATTAGTACCTCACTTTACCAAATATTATGTGAATCAAAACCATGCTTCCATAACACATAGACCAAAGGCATATTATTCCTATGAAGAACCATTATCTTGAAATCAACAATCTTGACCGGATACCCAGTCATAGATAATTTTGGTTCAACATCATGATCTTCCCATATTAATACATGAGTAGGGTCAGAAACCTCCTATTCTATGATACATGAAACACACTGTGGGTTGAAGTCAACTATGGTGGTATGGACAATTAGAAATCCACATTACCAACCTGATAAACTATATCAAAAGGAACAAAAAATATAAACACAAGCTATCCCTATTATCTAAGACATCAGTAACCCAACCAAGGTGTAACTCTCAAGAACAACTGGTCACCAGTAAAATAATACAATAGTTGTCTATGAAGATTAACATAAAATTTATACTAGATCTGTGCCATCCCCATTCTCTTAAAAATAAAACGAGTCTTCAATTTCATGTCTTTAAAAAAACATGGCCCCACAATGGAATCCTCACCAATATCTAACCAATAAAATATATATTTTCACGGCCTTCCTTACAAGGACTCAAAAGGATCTATTCTGATAATGGACTTGTAATTTTTGTTGTAGTAAAACTCAATCAGTCCCAAATGGGAATCCCAAGCTTCACTAAAGTCGAGAATTCAAGAACATATCTCTTACTCATGGAATTGTATAACTGAATATATCTTTACATCTATCTATGTATGACATTCCATGCTCAAACATAATCGATATCCCATTTCCTATAAGTGGCCTCTGTAAAATTGAGAAGTAAAATGGGGATCCTAATAAGATACTATAACATATGGACCTCTATAAGACCAAAAAAATCCCTTTAATGTAGATACTTCTTATATTCTTAACGTTGTTTGTATCAAAAATGGGTATAAAGTGAGATGATTTGGTTAAATTATCGATCCTAACCCATTTCATATTATTCCATTCAAGGGTACATGAAAAACCGATCAAAAAGTACATAGAGATATAATCCCACTTCCAAGTCAGCACTGGAAGTAGTTGAAGTAATCCAAATGGTCTTTAGTGCTCGACCTTGACCTTTCAGAAAGTATAAAAATGATAAAAAAAATTCAGAAATGTCTCATCTCATACCTATCTACTAGAATCATTAATAATATCATATAACATATACATGGATTTAGGGTGCATCTACTAATAAAAGTTATGGAGACCCCCATTACATATTTCCTCAGGGGGAAAGGAACAACATATCTATTCTATAAACATAGGACACCCTCTAAATATAATGTCCACTCACTCATGGTATCTCCACTATAATGAGAGTCCCTGATGCTATAAAATTCATCTTCAAAATGTTACTCTTGAATAATCATCCCAAGAAGAGAAGAGGTCGACCAAACATTCACCAGAACAGTCTTGGTCTCATCCTCTCGAACTCAAAAATGTAACTGAGTAAAGAGGGTCATCATATTTCACTATTCTGATGATTATTTTAGAACTTGGGTTGGAATTGTCCTTCTTAAAGCATAAAAAATGACATTACCCTTATGAGGGGTACATGTAATGTCAAAATTGAAATAATTTAGGTACTACATTCAATTCCTATGAAAAATATTCATATATTTTTGAGAAAATATTTATCTCAAGACTTTGTGGTTTGAATAAATGGTAAGAAATTATCCGAAAAGGTAATTCCTCCAACTCTTAAGTACATGAATCACAACCAGGAGTTCAAGATAATTGGTTGGATTGTTCTTCTCATGCAGCCTAAGATATCTAGAACCACATGCTACCATTTGTTCACCCTACATAGGAACACAACCAAAACCCAAAAATGATGCGTCAAAAAAGATCACATATCCTTTCCCATCTCTCAGAAGAGTTAACACTGGTGTAAAATTAAAAAGATTATTCATATCATAAAAATAACTCTAACATTTCACATCCCAAAATAATTTCACTCCATTCGAAGTGAGAGCAGTCATTTGAGATTCCAATATTGAGAAATATTTAACAAACCTACGGTAGCACCCCACCAAGAACAAAAATCTACAAATCATGAAAAAATAGTATGAATGCTCCCAAGAAATAATTGATTTAACTTTCTTAGGATCAACTGAAATATCATATTATGAGACCACGTTCCCTAAGTACATCACTTCTCTAATATAGAAATAACATTTCAAAAGATTCATGTATAGTTAGTGATATCTCTATATTTCTAGAACTATTCTTAAATGATGCAATGATCCTACTCAATTTTGATGTAAACCAAGATATAGATAATAAATCCAACCACAAAAAGGTCAAGGTACTCATCGAATATCGCATTCATTAGTTCCATAATGTTTGAAGGAGAATTTGTTATACCAAAAGGCATAACAAGATACTCACAATCGCTATACCTACTTCTAATGGAATTATTTTGAAATTAGATCTTTGAGAACCACTTCACCCCTTTCAATTATTAAAAAATGACCCTAATATGTGGAGAATTTTTTTTTATTTACCATAAATTGATTTATTTTTTGGTAATGAACACAAAGGAAAAGTGTCACACCAACTTAATTCATAAAAAGAACAGATGCCATCCAAGGTGACATACTCAGGCATAAGAATCCTTTATCTATAAATTCATCCAATCAAGTTTTCAACTCTTTCATTTTAGTTGGTTCCATATGGTAATAAGGAATAGGAACTAGTTGAGTACCAAGTACTAAATCAATAGAAATATAAACCTCTCTTACTGATGGAATGACATATAAATCATAAGGAAAACACTGGGAAACCCAACAACAATTGGAGGGAGATCATTCCTCAAATATTATTTCTCCAAGTTGATATAAAACACCAATATTAAACTTCCCAACTATGGAAAAGGAGGTCCAAATCTACTCAAACTCAGGTCCTATTCTCTCTAAAAAACATTACACATTCCATTGGACATAATATAAGGGACCCATCAAAGATAATAGTAAATATATGATTTATGAGAAATCAGATAATTCATCTTGAAGATTATATCAATAAGTTTCATGTCAATAACTACAAAATTCCATGTTATCTCAAACTCTCTAAAGAGAAAACACAACCAGGACACTGAAGACCTTGTTATCTCTTAATTTTGATGGGAATAATAATATCCATCGCTTATGATGAAAGATCCATAAGAAGGTTTAGATGGTTCGCAATACGAGTCAATATGAATGAATGAGATGCAACAATATCAAATAAATATGTCACTAAATATAAAGATATAATGATGGTATCTCTTACAGTCACTATACCCACATCAGCTTCCTATGGAGACTCTTCTACTACGTGAAGATGTTCTATTCCAGATTCTTATGGTAAAAATCCCACAGTTCATAAATCATATGATTTCACTACAATAATTTTAGGTATTGAGGAGCCTATTCCGCTGCATGTAGCAAAAATATATGGTATAACTTATATAGGTTTCCTAAACAATCATAAGAACTATATATCTTCAGTGCCTCAGTACAAAATCGATTTAAATGCGCAATATTTCCACACTGAAAGTAAGTAAAAGGGACTTTACTAAGAACAACAAGAGTCCTAAAAAATTCCTACTGTCTAGAAGCACAATATGACTCGTCACAATTCCTTTTTCCTTTAAAGGAACTCATATAACTACCAATGGAAGAAAAAGGAACTCCCGTTAACCCTGACTTACCATCCAAGTAAAACTCATCCATAAAAACTCCATCCATAACATTATCATAAGATGTGAGACTTAAGAGAAATACTTGAGATAAAATTTCAGCATGAAGACCCATCTCAAACCATTGATCCATAAATTTCACATTTTTCACCACCTCAAGAGAAAACTGGACAAGCTCAGCAAAACTATTTTGATACTATGTCATGGTCCTATAATCCTATTGGAGGCTAACAAACTCCATGGACTTCACCAATAACATTATATATAGATAAAATTAACCAGTGAAAAGAATTATAAATTCTTTCAACTCCAATGCCTCATGTTTATTTTCCATCACCATCAAATCCCACCTTCTCCTACTTCTCCCTTTTATCTTAAAGGTATCACACTTCAATTTAATCAAATCAAGAATTTCCATGAATTCAAAAAGAAGCTCTATCGTTCTCATCCAATACTCATATTCTTGAGGATTAGTAGAGACTTGGAAGGCTAGTGGTTTTTGGTAAAGAAACTCTTGAGAATGATTTCGAGATTC
This sequence comes from Viscum album, assembly GCA_963277665.1. Lineage (NCBI taxonomy): Eukaryota > Viridiplantae > Streptophyta > Magnoliopsida > Santalales > Viscaceae > Viscum > Viscum album. Next base: position 1,354,406,189 of record OY728160.1, on the reverse strand, counting down.
ATCCCTTTAAGGTTCCACTATCAGATCCTGAAAAGAAACATGTGTGGGTACCTATCCTAGAGCATAGACAACACACACCATTATATTAATAAGATTTTAGTCTACAGGAGGATTCCCCATTTGAGGGTTTTCCAGAAGCATCCCCTTGTTCCCTATTAAAATATTTTCTAGAAGACATGATACTAAAAAACATCAAACGACAACACTTGAAAGAATTAGCAATAATACACATATTAAAAACTCAAAAACGATATACATGAATATAAATTCCATAATAAATAATTTAATATCGAGGGTTCAATATACCCATATCAAAGTTAGGGAATGACTATGATCAGATCAATTTATTTCTCAAAGATAATTTTCATAAACACCCATGGTGATTTAAGGCTCACTACGATGAGAGTTGGCTAGAAACTCTCTCATAACTACCTACTAAGTCACAAAAATACTACCATATAACAACTAGGTTAACTCAAATTACATACCAATATCAAGGAAATATGAAAAAAAAACAAACTTTAAGACCCATTTATCATGAACCAGCCTGTATACCCTGGTACACTTATACCTGACCCAGTCTTAACATAAGGAAAATGGTGTTCTCGATCCCCATATGTTAGAAACTAGCTCCTAACATCATAAAAGAAACAATAATGGAACACTTTTTTCCACATAACCATATAATATAATCAATAAAAGTTGGTATAGCGACACTCATGAGAAGAAAGTACCAGAAACAAATAAATGAAACTTTACCCAAATGATACATCATCAAAATAAAAAACATCTGACAAGATAAATATGAAAAGATAAACCATATAATAGGTGGATCACATCTCCACTGGTCACCTCCATCACTGTAGGTCCCATGAATCATGTACACCAACCACCTCCAGGAAGTTCATTCTCTTTTGTCAGACCTAGCACATGAAAATCTTTAAATTTCCAAAGGCAAAGGTAGGGTGTGATCTAAACATCCCATTACCATATCACCAATATATATATAATAAATTCAATAATAATAAACCATTTATTCTGTGAATTTAAGTTAAATAATGTTAGGAATCACATTTAATAGTTTTGAAACAAATCATGATTTCAAATCAAAAGATGATAGATATATCAAAAAAGACTTAAATGAAAATTTTATATTAGTAATTAATATAAAATAATTAATATGAATAAAAAAATTCAATAATAAATGGAATTTAAGAATCAAGTGAAAACTGAGAAAAATGATTCATAATCATTGTAGTTAGTTATTTCTTGGCTATAAGATTCTCACACAACTTAATCAATGATCATGTATCAAGTGTACACACGTCCCATGGATCATGCCAATGGAAAAAACACCCCATCCGGGGAAAATCATTCCAAAATAATTTTTTGTTAAAGTTTACATCATCAATCCATTTTAGGGAGTCAGAGTCCTATAGTTCTTTTCCCAATCACCCACTAACTACCTTGGATTACATGTTCTTCAATGAATTAATCAATTAATCATGGGAAAATCATTCCTTACAAATCATTTAATCATTCATAATTAAAATGCTCAATTTCGGATTCAACATTCCATTTTTTCATTTTCTAGAACAAAACATTGGTTTTAATCAGGTTTATGACTTTAAATTCGATTTCCATTTAATGTAATTTTCTCAGAATCAAGGAAAATCATTTTATCAAAATTACTTCCATCAAAAGTTACCTATTATAAAAAAATCATTCAATATCTCAACATGACCCAAAATAGGGTTTTATTTCAAAAATAAATTCCCTTAAAATTTATAATAAAATAAGTTTCAAATGAGTATTGGATCAATAATGAAATTAAGATTTCAATTGTATGGAAGAATATTTATATAACCACCTACCTTTATGAAAGATCAATAATCACCCCATATAAGAAGAAACAATGAATAACAGAGGTGAGGAAGATCTTGAAGGAATCCCTAAAAGACCCATCCATAATACATAGATCCAATATATATTTAACATGAGGATTAATAACTCTCAAAGGATAAATGAGAAGAGAATAGGTAATACCAAACAAAATAAAGATCACATACCATAGAGGAATCAAACACAACCACCAAAGTTTTGATATGAGAAGAATAGAGTTCATAGGAGCCAAAATGTCTCTTGGGAGCCTTAAAGAGAAAGAAGATTGAATGAGGTTTAACTAGGATAAGATTGGATTTTAAAAAAACTCATGGAATTTAAGACTGGGAAATAGAACACCATACTATAACCCTCATGGCCATAGTGCAGTCCAGCTAAAATTGGCCAGACCATGGTGTAGCCACCTCAAACCATGCTACAGGCTCCCTTGGACAACTGGCCTTTAGAAAGCATGGTGTAGATCCTATTTACATGGGATCAGTCTATGATATAGCTGGTACACCACAATATAAGTTTTTCCAAATTGTAATAACTGACCAAATATTCCCCTCATACACTTATTCCACAACAACCTTATCCACCCTAAAACATTTATTGAAATGGAAGTGGCTTTGAAAATGGATACGTCATAGGTGGAAACCCCACAATGTAACATTGAAGAACCTAAAACAGCCATGCCACATGGTAAGGATTCTATAGAGTAACACACTATTAATTTTTTCAGAAATCTCCAAACACCCTCAAAAGGCCCAAAATGCACATAAAAAAAAGAAAATAAACACAAGGAATAGAAAAAGTACCCAAAAGAGGTAACATGATTTTACAACCTCCCCACCATAAAAACTTTCTATCCCAAGAAATCTTATCAAGAAGATTCAATGACAAAGAGATGAGGCCATTACACTCTAATCAATGGCTCACACTCCCACATCTCATGCGAATCAGAACCATGATTCCGCAGGACACAAAACAAAGGTATAGTCTTCCCATGAAGAAACTTTGTCTTAGAATTTTAAATCTTAAATAGATGCTCATTCACAGATAAATTGGGTTCAACATCAAGATCTTCTCAGATCAGAAAATGAGTAGGGTTAGAAAGATACGTCCTAACCTACGATACATGTAACACACTATGGAACAATGTAAACTATAGTGGTAAGGATATCTGGTAAGACACATTACCAACCTGCTCAATAACCTCAAAATTACCCACAAACCTTAAGCGAAATATTTCTCTATTTTCCAAGACGTCAGTGACCCACACAAGGTGTAACTCCCGAGAAAACTAGGTCACTAATAGAAAACATTAATGGTTATCTATAAAGATAAAAATAAGATTCATACTGGCTCTATGTCATTACTATTATTTAATGAATCAACTAAATATTCATCATTGTATCTTAGACTAAACTTGGACCAATCAAGTAAGCATCACCAATATTTTACCAAAACAAAAGATATTTGTATAGCCTACTATTCAAGGCCTAAAATGGATGCAATATGATAGCATAATGGCAACTGTTCATGTAGGAAAACTCAACCAGTTTGAAATAGTCATTCCAAGATTTTCAAAAGTTAAGAAAACAAGCATGTATCATGTCCTCATGGATCTATATAGATCATTTTGTCTAGCCATCCATATACAGTTGATATTATATTCTCAAATGTACCTCGGATCCCATTACCTCCTAGAGGTCTCTTTAAAATAAAGAAGTAAAATAGGGATCCTGATCAAATTATATAGTATAATGAACTTCATGAAACTGAATAATCTCTTTAATATAGTGACTTCCTAGATCCTCAACAATGGTTGTATCTAAAATGGGTATAATGTGATCTTATTGGGTCATCCAGTCAATCACGACCCATATAAAATTCTATTCTCATGGGGTATGAAAAAATCCATCGACAAAGTTAATAGAGATCTAATTCTACTTCCAAGTCATCACTAAAAGTGAATGAAGAAAACCCGAAGGTATATGGTGCTCGATATTAACCTTCTGAAAATTATAACAATGAGAAACAAATTTAGTGATGTCTTATCTCATACCTGGCCACTAGAATTTTCACCACATATAATAGAACATCTTCGTTGTTCTAGGGTTCATCGCCCATTTAGAGTTATAGAAATCCCCCATCACAGTTTTCCTCATGGGAAAAAGAAAAAAATACTAGTTCTTGAAACATAGGACACCCTACAAATAGAAAATAAACTCACTAATGATCTAACCACCATAAACAGAGTCCCTAATTCTAAAAAATTCATTTCAAAACTACTTCTCTTAAAGAATCATCATAGGAAGAGGAGAGTTCAACTGAACATTTTCACGAAAAATATCAATATCATTCTCTTGAACTCCCAAATGAAATTGATCAGATAGGTCCATAAAATTCCATTATTATGATGATTCATTCATGGTATGGGTTAGAAGTTTCATGTCCAAACCATCAAAAATGAAATTCCCCTTATCAGGGGTTTAGGCAATATCAAAATCAAAAGTCTTATGGTACACCACTCAATGCCTCTGAAGGATATTTAGATCTTTCCAATTAAAGAGGCATCTAAATATTTTGTGGTATGAATAAATGGTAAAAATTTCTTCCTAAATTTAATATAGACAACTCCTAAGTGAATACATCATAATCATGAGTTTGAGATCATCGGTCAGATAGTTCTTCCTGTGTGGCCTATGTTCTATGAAACCATAGGATACCCAGTGATCACCCTATATAAGAAAAAATCCCTAACCCATTTTGATGCATCAAATAAGAACAAATAGCCTATCCCATCCTCCAGAAGAGTCAACCCTAGTGTGATCTCAAAATATGATTAAATTCATCAAAAGAACTCTGAATTTTCACACCCCATAATAATTTAATTCCTTTATAAATGAGAGAGATCATTGGAGAAGAAATATTAAAGAAAAATGTGAAAAATATATGATAGTACCTTGACATGCCCAAGAAGCTCTAAATCCTAAAAAAATATGTGGTTTTTGATCGCATTGTCTAAAACATAGAAATAGGTTTTTTAGTTTTTACTAGAATTTATATAGTATAGAAGGAACCCTAGGTTATATCTTAATGAATCATAAGATCATTAAATTAAAAATAATGTTTTGATTAAAAAAGGTGAATGGTATTGTATTAAAATTAGGTTTTTTTGATTTAAGATGAAAGTATATAAAATCAATTGATACAGGAAAACAGAAATTAATAGATATGATTAAGCATGATCAACCTAGAAAAATCTCATGATGCTCATCCTTCAGCCCCTCAAGATATAGGGTTTAAATATTTTAATCCTTGTTGTTTTACACCTATAACCCGAATGTTACTGAGTTTATACTCAAATACCTCCTAGGGTTTAGTCAAAAATACACAATGACTCACCGGATACCGTTGATGATTGAGTGATTTGTGTTCAACTTCATAACTGAAACTCACCAAGGAAACACATGACGAACTCGGTGAACTATCTAGGATTTTATGTTATTTCTTTGTAATAACATGGCATAAATTTACATGGCCTTGATATTGTTTATTATTTTTAAATTGACCAATATGAACTAAAAAATCACCAGAATAAATTGGGGGAAGAATAAATAGTGAATGATGTGTGAAACATCACATGAAAGGGTACCCCCAAACATGATCATATGAGTTGATCATGACATACCAGTACATAAATAAATAAAATAAGAATATTGGATGATGAAAAACAAAATAAAAATTTTAAATTTAAAATACTATCCAATTATTAAATAAAAAAGTATTGGTATTTACATCATATTCCCCTGGGTGATCACGAGGAGTTTAGAAATCCATTATTGGAGAGGAAGAAAAAGATGTTGAAGTAGAACTTACCACAAACTCCATAACCTATAGGAATTATGAGAGGGATCATTTGGGACTCCAAAATGGTAGAACCTTTCTTCCTGGTTGAACTTTCAAATGGGGTGCCCAATGTATCCTTTTATAGGCTAATTGAAAGGTGGTTTTGAGACCCCAGATATAGATAAACCACTTGTCCCATTGTTTTCAACCTCCAAAATGTCTTATCTAGATTTGGAGAAAACTGAAAAGTGATATCCCCACATATTGAATATCTCTAGTGAAACATTGGCCTCATTTGAATAACTAAAGCTCGAGATATTGATAGACCACTACCATCTAATTTTGACTTCGTGCAGATTCAATTTCTTGGACCAATCATTTCGGTTAGGCAACTTAATGGCTGAATTAGAATTGGGTTTTTTCATCAGAGTTATAAACCATTTAATTTTGGAGTAGTCAACAAAATTTCATCCCATTTAGATAAACATATTTATCGAAACATGAAAAACAGTGGATAGGTGTTCATGAGCTCCCATGGAATTTGGCCCATTTTAATTTCACTTCATCTTGAGCCCTCTAAATCATCTCCACCTACAATGAAATTATACAAGAAAAGTGAAACTACATTTTATAATAGTGATTAAAATAAAATAATTGATTCAAACATGTATTGAAATTTTTTATAATAATTGGAATTTACAATATAGAATCGGTTTAATTCAATGGTGTAAAGGGTGATAATTAATAGTGAACCGTAGTGTGATCACACCCCCACAACTAAAATTTTTCACTCCTAGGTAAAACCATATTTACAAAATAATGATGCATGTAGATATTAACCTCTTAATGAAGATTTAACATTCAAGGAAATTTTAATTCATTAATGTAAAGTGATCAAGGAACAAAACACACCAAGCATTCCCAGAAGACAAACCTTAAGCTCCCGACCTAGATATCCCCATATGTTGTACATTTAATCACTCACCTCATTTATTATTACCATTGTTTTTTTCAAAATGTGAATTTGGAACAAATATCACACTCATATCTCAACCCATGTTTGTTCTCCTCCCTACACTAATTGTAATAGTTATAACAAGATCAATGGTTGAGGATGAGTGGTTTCTGAACTTCCCAAGACACAATATCATTTTTTTAGGGTGTTAATCAATCAAATAATAGGTACACATGAATAGGTCAATCCGGTACAGTAATGAAAATGATAAGACAAGGATCAAACATATGGAAAAATCATTTTGTAAAGAAGATAAATATCATCGTAACTTATATTTACCTTCTATTGAGTAAAAAGAATCACACTTCATGGTTGGGCTAAAAATGTTTGGATATATTTAGTGACACAATATTCTATAAACTACTCAAACAAAGGATACCATTCTTATAAAAGGATTCTATGTGATACAACCATTTATATCACTGATAAAAAACCTATTTACTAAAAATCACACCCCAATGTTAAATTCATGGTAAAACACACATTTCATAATCAAAACAATTTTTTTTAAATGTTAAAACAACATGAAATAAGAAAATTCCTCATGTATTTTCAATAATTTCCAAGATTAAGTGAGCATAATTTTCAATGATAATGTGGTCATTGAAATTAACATTCTTTCATAAAACCGAGGGGGTAAAATGGGGGGGCATGTGACAATACCATTCAGAAAGACAAAAAGAAAAAACAAAATAAAAAAATGAAAATCCAAATGAACTCAACAAGGTGGGGAAAAGTAAAAATACTATTAAAAAAGATGAAAATGGAAGAAATAAGAAAATATATGAAAATCCTAATGATCCCAGGAACGTACCCACCACCCCACACTTAGAGTGTGTAGTTTCCTCACTATAATAAAATAGAATGTGGGAATGATGGCTAAAACCTGGTGGGTTTGACTGGTATGTTTCTTATTTAAGGTGGATTTCCTCCACTGGGTGCTTTGGATGATCCTCGTAAAAATGTTTGAGACTCTTCCCATTTACAGTAATACATCGACCACTTGGCTCATGAAAGAATTATTTCACCAATACGGTAAACATTAGTAACAGTATAAGAACCGATCCATTGGGAATGAAGCATACCTAGGTGGATCTTTAGCCTAGAAATGCACACGAGGACCTTCTCAACAAAATGAAACTTTTGAAGATGAATCATCACATCATGTATAAACGTTGTTTTCTCTTTATAGATTTGGGATTTATCATATGTATCACACTGAATTTCTTATAACTCTTGAATCTAAAACATCCTATGTTCACCTGCATTTGAAAGATTCATATTACATTGTTTAAAAGACCAATATGCTCGGTGATCTAGCTATACTGGGAGGTGAAAAGCCATTCCAAGCATAACTCTATATGGTTAAATTCTCATTGGGATTTTAAAGCTGTACGGTATGCCCATAGTGCATCAACCAAGCACAAAATCCAATCAATCCTATTGGGTTGTACCATTTTTTCTATGATTCGATTAACTTACTAATTTGAGATTTCTTCTTGTCCATTAGTTTGGGGGTGATATTAAGTGGATACATAATGAACTACATCATACATATGAATCATGTTTTCATGAAACAATTTCAAAAATGTGGACCCTAGTAACTAATGATGAATCTTAGCAAACCAAACCAGTTGAAAATCATGGAAGTCAAAAAATCAACAACCACTCGAGAGTAATCAGTCTTGGTGACCATTTCATCTACCCATTTAGAGACATATTAAATATAGAATAGGATGTACAAAATTCCAAATGAATTTGGAAAAGGCCCTATGAAGTCAATGCCCCATGGATCAAAGTTCTCATAAAATAACATGGGATGTTGGGGCATTTCATTCCTCCTAGAGATATTCCTTGTAAATTGACATCGAGTACATGACTTAAAAAACCAATAGGAATCTCTAAACAATATTGGACAATAAATTCCAGAGTCAGGGAACTTTCAAGCAGTGATATGAGATACAAAGTGGACCCCACAAGCCAAATTGTAGCAGAAGGTGAAAACTAAGGTGAACTCATGGTCAGTGACACACCGAAGAATTACTTGGCCACTACAGATTCTCGAAAAATGTGGGTAATCCAAAATTTAAAAATGATAATCATACTTAATTATCTATAATTATGAAGTGATCAAATTTTTGGGGACCGTAGATGTTTCTTGAAATTTTACAATGGCCGCATACTAGGGGTAGGGTCCACAATGTCACAAAGCTTCTCATGAGGGAAAAATTCTCCAATGGGGAAGGTGAGTCAAGATGGTGGTCTAGTGGTGGGGAAACCCTACTAATTTGGTAAACTACAAAATTTGACACTCTTATCTTATCTCTAATCTCATGGTAAAACTTTTGGAGGAGGTTCATCCATCGAATGAGGTAGAGCTTTGCTTCATGTTTCTTTAGGAGGAAATGAAGGGCATCATGATCAGAAAATACAATTATTTTTTAACCAATAATATATGAACATAATTTTTCCAAGGAAACTCAAAAGAAATAAGTTCTTTTTAGTGGTTGTGTAGTTATCATGGGTACGATCAAGGGTATGTGAGTCATATGCGAAGACATGAGGTTCCTTCTCAACCCATTGTTATAAAACTACCCAAACATCAAAGTTAGAGGAATCACACATAAGATCAAAGGGTAGATACCACATCAGTGGATATATGATGGGAGGGGATGTGATAATCCTTTTAAGTGAATTTTATTCATATTTACAATTTTTATCAAAAAAATTATAATCCTTTTAAAATAATTCATACAAGGGAAGTACGATCTTACTAAAGTCTTTAATGTATCAGTGGTAAAAAACAGCATGACCCAAGAATGATCACACATCAAAAATAGTTTTTGGAAATGGAATGGAAGAAATTAATTCAATTTTTGATTTATCCACTTGAATTACCTCATTCGAAATAACTTTACCAAGAACTATCCCCCACAAAACCATGAAAATACATTTCTTATAATTTAATATGAGATATTTTTCAATGAAATAGTGGAGGATAAAAAAAATGAGTGCCAAATAGTCATCAAAGGAAGTTCCATAAACTGTGAAATTATCCATAAAAACTTCCATTCAATTCTAATGATACTCTAAAAAATACTCAAGAAAAATATTTATAATGTACTAGTAGAATTACATAGACAAAATGTCATAATTTTTTATGTAAATGTGCTGAATGGATAGGTGAATATTTTATTTTCTTTATTCTTAGGATCTATGTGGATTTGGAAATAACCCGAATATCCATATAGGAAACAATAATGGGACTTAAAAGCTAGTCATTCTAACATTGGGTTAATGATATGTAGAGGAAAGTTGTCCTTTTGCATGGATTGATTCAGTTGATGGTAGTCAATACAGACTCACTAACTATTTTTTACACCTTTTAGAACCAATTCATTCCTTTCATTTGACACAACTGTTATTCCAGTTTTTTTGGCACAATTTTCACTGGGCTAACCCATTTACTATATGATATAGTATATATGATCCCAGCAGTAAGTAATTTACTGACTTCCAATTTTACCACTCTGAAGAGATATGGATTTAACTGGTGTTGAGCTTTCCTTATAGGCTTATCCTAATCATTTAAAGTATATGGTTCCAACAAATAGATGGGATAATAATTGGAATATCAGCCAATGTTTATCCATTTTCATTGTTTATAATCTCTTTATAGGTCAAGAAGTTTTTATTCACACTGTGGAGAGATGATATCTTCTATAATTTTGGGAAATTGGTCAATACCCTCAATATAGGAATATTTAAAATTAGATGGAAGTGTTTTTAATTCCAACACCGGTGGTTTTTTGGATTGAGGGAGGGGATTTAGGGGGAGTGAGGTCCATGAGACTGTCTATGTGATCAGGTTTATTCTCTATGGATAGAGAATATAGTGAAATGAGATTTGTAGAATCATATATGGTCATGGGTACCTCAAAATAAACACACTCATAAATTATTGCATGAAAGTTACACTTTTTAGAACCCACAAAACACTCCAAACATCTATCAAAACTCAAATAATCTAGGTGTGAAGAAGAGGAAAATGAATCAGAATATGGGTTGAGGATGGAATTGTATGTGTGTGTATCATTTGAGATCACTTTCATCAAGTAGATAAGAAGAGTGTATTTCTCTTCAACGAGGTGTTTCATAGCCCCATGAATGTTAAAACTTACCTTTTCTCCACAAAACTCCATGGATAACACGATTGTTAACATTGATGATCGTCTTTTATATTTCGAGTAATGGACTCCCTAGTATGAGAGGGTCATATACTTGGGTTTGGGTATCCTCTATCTCAAGAATGTAGAAGTAGGTGGGGAAGATATGATTCTTCTCTTTTATGAGGACATCCTTGGCCAATCCTGATGGGTGTGTTACCCTTCGGTTGGAAAGTTACATTATGATTCCTATCAGTTGAAGTTCTCCAACCCAAAGATAATTGTACACATAATAAGGTATTACATTAATTGAATCACCTAAATATAGCATAACATCTGAAAATAATGTCTCCCATATGGTGAAAGGTATTGTGAAAGTTCTTAGATCCCTGTATTTGGTTGGAATTGATGGTTGAATCAAAGTTGATTAATTTTTTCCCATGTTGACTATTTCATTCCCCTTCAGTCTCCATCTATGGGTGAAAAGATCTTTATTAAATTTGTCCTATAAAGTGATTTTTTAACAGCATCTAATAAAGGAATGTTAACTTGCACCTTTCTAAATGTATCCATTATTTAATTATCAATCTCATTATAAATGTTTTACTAAGATTTAGATTATTTGGGTGAATGAAAGGGGAATGGACTGTTCAAGGGAATTCTCAATGATAAGTTGTTTATCATTTTTGTCTTGTTTTTCTTTACTTTAATCTTTTGAGGGTTGGGAAATAGGATTTTCAGGTGAGGGACTTACCTTTTTAGTAGAATCATTAGAAGGAGAAACTTATTTATCACGATGAAGTGTAATTGAACATACATTAAATTTTTCCTTAGGATTAGAAAGGGGTTGGGATAGTAGTGGTCTAGAACCTTGAATATTAATCTCACCGATGGTGTTTTCTAATTATCCAACTTGAGTTCATAGGTCTTGAATAGCTGATTGTGTGCTCTATAGGAACTGGAGGGCTTGGGATGCCATTTTCATCACCATTTTTGTAAGTCTTGGTTCAAATTTGGGAGGAGGAGGATTATTTTGAGATGTTGAGGGATCAGAAGGTAGCATACCTTGGTGTTGTTGATACTAGTTCTATTTAGGGTAGCTCAAATTTCCTCCTTGTTGGTACCGTGGTTGTTATTTACACCCAAGGTCTGGATTTCACCTGAATGGCTCTTGATTGAAGGGTGGTTCTTTTTGAAAAGGACGACTGGGGAATAATTCTTCACAAGACATAGTTGAATGTTGAAGTTGTGGGAACTTGTCAAAAAAATGAGTGTTATAAAAACAAAAACCACAATGTAATAGAATATGAGGAGAGTTCGAATTACCTTGTACTTGAGCTAATATCCTTATAAGGGTATGAATCTCATCATGTTTATTATATAACTTTTGTTCTAGATATAAATTAATTACCACATGAACTCCTTGGGTTGGTGCAATTGCTCGTGAGCCAAATTGCTGTGAATTTTGATCCATTTTGTCTATTAATTCATGAGCGGTAGAGGGGGTTTTATCAACAAGGGAACCAACAGCTGCAACATCTTTCATTCCATGATCCATGTGGAAAATTCTCTCATATAATTATGTAATTATAATTTTTTCACTAATTTGGTGGTGGGGGAAACTTGAGAAATGTCTTTTGAATCTTTCCCAATATTCATAAAGGGTCTCTCCATGGGATTTCAAAATACCACTAATTTCCATTATAATTGAAGTAGTTTGGTAGGTAGGGAATAAATTCTCTATAAGTATTCATTTAAGTTCATTACAGCCCCTAATTATGGTAGGAAGATAGTATATCCAATCTTTCTTTACACCATCAATGGAGAAATGGAAGTCCCTAAACTTAATGAGGTCCTCAAACACATTTTGGGGTCTCATGGTGGAACACCCTATATGAAACTCCTTGAGATGATTATGAGGTCCCCAGTAGGAAGACCATTGAATTTAGGAAGTAGGTTGATAAGGCCTGATATTAGCTCAAAATTGGATAAATCTTCAGGATATTGGATGTATGTAGGTTGGTAATCCACATCCGGGGTGGTCAGTTCTTTTATAGTTTGATTATTTGCCACAATAATGTTTGGGGTTTGGTTTGGTTCAATTTTTTATTAGTTTGGGACCAATTGTGGATAAAAAAGTGGTTCCTCAGTGTTACTTGATTTTACTACTCTAGATGAACTTATTTTTGAGTGATGTTTCTTTTCAATTTCTTGGTCAAATTTAAGCAATTTTTACTTTTCTGATCGGGTCATGCAAATAAGTTCTGAGTTTTGTAATTTTTTATTAATATTATTTTTATGTTGGAGGATGGGTAAAATAATATCACTTAATAGGGGTGAATGTAGAAAAAAATAGAATATTATACTATATAATTAGAGATAGAGAGATATAGAGAGAATTAGAAGAAGAGAGAGAGAGATGAAGAACACACAAAAATATACAAAAATAAAGACAAAAATAAAGAAAATCAAATTGGAGGGGGATATTTAAAAGATTGATAAGTAAAAAATAAAGTAAAAAAATAAATTAAATTAAATAAAAGAAATTATATTGGATCCCCATAAATGGTACTAAAATTTGACCGTGTTGTCGAGTGCATCAAATTAGTTGTTTAGTTTTTACTAGAATTTCTATATTATAGCAGGAAACCTAGGTCATCTCTCGATGGATCCTTAAATAATTAGTTTATAAATAATTTTTTGATTTAAAAAAGGATAATGGGATTGTATGAAATTTTAGATTTTTTTATTTTAGATGAAATAATATAAAAGCAATCGATACAAGACAACATAAATTAATAGATTTGATTAACCGTGATCAACACAGGGAAATATTATGATTCTCAACCTTCATCGATTAAAGAGATAGGGTATAGATAATTTAATCCTTGGTCTTTATCACATAGTAATATAATTTTATTGAAATTATACTAGGATACCTCTTAAGGATCGTTCGGAAAACACACATTGATTCACTGGATATTTCCGATGATTGAGTGATTTGTGTTCGACTTGATAACCCAAATTCACCAAGGAAACACATAAAGAACTAGATGAACTATCAAGGTTTGGATGTTATTTATTTGTGATACAATGAAATAAATTTATATGGCCTTTAAATTTTTTATGATTGTTCAATTCACCAATATGAACCACACAAACCCCACACTTAAAAGGGGGAAGAAGAAATGGTGAACGTTGTGTGAAACATCACATAAAAGGGAGCCCCAAAACATAATCATATGAGTTGAGAATGGAATATTGGTACATAAATAAATTATATAAGAATATAGGATTATTAAAAATAAAACACAAACCTATAATTTAAAATACTATAAAATTATTACATAAACAAATATTGGGATTTACATCACAATCCCCCTAGGTGATCACAGGGAGTTTAGAAATCCATGGGAAGGGAGGAATAAGAAGATGTTGAAGTAGAACGTCCAATATCCTTCTGAAATTATAGGTATGATGAGAGGAATACTTTGGGACTCCAAAATGGTAGCCCCTTCACTCCTGGTGAAGCTTAAAAATGGGGTTCCCAAGGTATTCTTTTATAAGAAAATTGGAAGGTGGTTTTCAGCCCCCATATTTAGAGAAACCACTTGTACCATGGTTTTAGAACTCTATAAATTATTATCTTGCTTTTAAGAAAAATAAAAAGTTTTATCCCCACCTCTTTAATATATCCACAAAATTTTTTTCTCCTTTTGAACAAATACTGCTCATGATATTGACAGAACACAACACTTCACTTTTGACTTCATGTAGATTTGTTGTCTTGGAGAGATCAATTCGGTTGGGAAACTTAATGGCCAAATTGGGATTGAATTGATTCATAATAGTTATAAACCATTGAATTTGGGACCATTATAAAAAATATTAACCAATTTAGATTCATGTATTTCTCAGAAGATGCAAAATAGAAGACAGGTGTTCATGGGATCCCATGAAATTTGGCCCATTTTTCATTCACTTCATCCTAGGTCCTCCAAATCTCCTCCACCTACAATGAAATTATAAAAACAAGTGAAATTACCCTATTTAGAAGTTATTAACACAAAATAATTGATTTAATAATGTATTGAAATTTTTTATAATAATTTTAATTTACAATACAAAATCCATTTAATTCAGTGGTGTAAAGGGTGAAAATGAATAGTGAATCACGGTGCACTCAGTTCCTCCCATGTCCTAAAATATTTAAAATTATCCAGATCAACTAAAATACCATGATAAGAGACCATGTTTACCATGAAATTCACTTCTTGAATCCAAAAATTACATTTCTAAATCCTTAATTAATGTCAGTGATCTATCAATATTTACAAAACTATTATCTGATGATGCACATGATCCTCCTCTATTTTGGAGAAAACCAAGATGTCAACCAAAAATACCACCATGAACAATTCAAGGTACTTAGGGAATATCCTATTCATCAGTTCCATAAAAATTTCATGATCGTTGTTCAAACCAAAAGGCATAGAAATATAATCATAATGGCCACACTCACTCCTAAAGACGATCATCTAAATGACAAACTCTTTAATACTAAACTGGTGATAACCAGATTGAAAATTGATCTTAGAGAACCAATTCACCAATTTCAATTGATCAAATAGGTCATCAATATATGAAAACATATATTTTTTATTTACCACATCTCGATTGATTTTTTGGAAATCAACACAAAGGTGAAGTGTTCTATTAGCCTTCTTTGTAAAGAGAACAGGTTCTACCCAAGGTGACACACTCAGGCATGTAAAAAGATTCTCTAGGAAGATATACAATTGATATTTAAACTCTTTTTTCATATTTTTCTATAGGAAGGAATAGAGATTGGCTGATTACCAGGTACTAAATCAATATAAAACTCCATCTCTATTATTGGTGGAAAGTTAGAGAAATAAGAAGGAAAAATTTCATGAAAATATATGACATCTAGTGCGAGATCATTACTCAAATATTCTCTCTATAAGTCAAAAAATATTGATATTACCATAACCGAATGTAGAAAAATTGGTCCAACTCTACTTGACCTCAGATCCCATTCTCCATGAAAAACACATCACACCCCATCAGGTGTAGTATAGAAGACCTGTTGAAGATAAAAGTCAATTTGGTCCTTATGAGAAATCATCGAATCCATACCAAAGATTATATAAATAGGTTTAATATTGAGAAAATAAAAATACAAGGTGGGATCAAACTCCTATAAATATAAAACACAAGCAAGACACTGGAGACTCTCCTCTCTCTTAGTTCGAAGGGGTATAGTAATATCCATCACATAAGAAAAAATCTCCTTAAGAAGGTTTAGGAAGTTCACAATATGAGTTTATATTAATGATTATGTTGAATTGGTATCAATAAAAGTAGTCACTAAAGATGAATCCATAATGATGGTACCTCTCACAGTTGCTCGACCTACATCATCTTCCTATAGAGTCTCTTAGACTTCGTAAAGAAGATTCATTATGGATTCATAGGGATGGAACCCCTTAGTTCCTGAAGAATATGATTACATGAAAGTACATTTAGTTGATTATAAGACTGTTCTACAACATGGAGTAGAAAAGATATAGTAGAAATTATAAAGGTGTCCTAAATGACCACATGAACTATAGATCTTCAGTTCCTTAGTACAAGAACGCTTTGAATGCCCAACCTTGCACACTAAAATCAAGTCAAATAGAATCTTCTAGGAACTAAAGGAGGTATGGACAATTCCTACTATATAAAAGCACCATGTAACTCAGAACACTTCCTTTTTTCCTTTATAGGAACTAAAATAACCACCGCTAGATGAAAAAAATAACTCCTATCAACAATGACTTACCGGTCGGGTCAAACTCATCCATAAATTCTCTATCCAACACACAATCATAATATGTAATCTTCAACATGAAGAATAGATATCAAATTTAAATATGAAGAACCATATACAACCGTTGATCCATCATTTTCTAATTTTTCACCACCTGAGGAGAAAAATGGACAAGCTCATAAAAATGGTTCACATAAAATGTCATGGTCCCATCACCCTGCTGGAGGATGAGAAGCTCTTTATAATTCAACAAGACTAATTTCTATGGGAAAAAATGATTGTAGAAAATATCTCTAAAATATTTCCACTCTAATCCCTCATGTTTCTTCTCCATCATAATTTAATCCCACTATCTACTGTTTGGTCCTTCCATCTTGAAGGTAACACAATCCACTTTAATCAAATTAGGAATTTACAAAAAATCAGAAAGAAGATATATCTTTTTTATCCAATCCTCAAACTTTCTAGGATCATCAGATCCTTGTAAAAATGGTGGTTTATGGAAAGGAAACTCTTGATAATGATTCTGAGATTCGTCCCTTTGAGGTTCCACTAATGGGTCCCGAATAGAAACAGGTACGAGTACCTATCCTAGAGATTGAACATCACGCACCATTATGTCAAAAAAATTATGGTCCATTGGATGATTAACTTACTATGGTTTACCATAAGATTACCCTTTTTCCCTATTCAAATTTCTTCTCCAAGGCATGATTCTACAAAACATTAACATAAAACACTTAAAATCATCATCAAGGATACAAAGATCAACAAATCAAACTAATGTTACATGAATATCAATTCCATCAGACAAAATTCAATATCAGGGTTTGAACATGATCAGATAAAAGGTATGGAAAATACTAGGATTAGATCAATTTTTTCCTCAAAGATATTTTTCCCAAACACCAATGGTGACTTAAGGCTCAATACCATGAGAGGTGGCTAGGAAATCACTCATAACTACCTCCTAAGTCCCCAAAATCCTACCTCTAATATACTAGGACTACTGAGACTATATACCAACACCAAGGAAATATGCACAACCTATGGTCATTGATACCAATTTATCACAACAAAAACTTCATACCCCAGCACACTGATACCCAATCTAGTCCTGACATATCCCAAAGTTTTTTTATTCCCCATGGGTTGGAAACTAGCACATGACATCATAAAATAGGTAAAAAGGGAATTATTTTTTCCAATTAACTATGGAATATAAACATTAAAAATTGGTATTCCAACACTCCTCGAGGAGAAAGTACCAAAAAAAACTAGTTAAACAATACCCAAATGATACATATTAAAAAGTTACAACATATTCCAATATAAATATCAAAGATAAACCAATTTAATAGGTAGATCACATCTTCATAAGTTACCTCCATCACCCAAGGTCCCATGAATCAAGTACACCTACCTCCCCCAATAGGTGCTTTCCCTTTTCTTGGATCTGGCATAGGACAATTTATAAATTCCTTAAGGAAAAGGTATGGTGTGATCTAAATAGAATAGTAGGGTCTCACTAACTATTACATAATAAATTCCATAAGAATAAATCATTTATTAATTCAATTTAAGTAAAAAAATGTGTGGAATCAAATTTTCATGTTTTAAAAAAACATTCTCACAAATAAAAATATGTTAGATATATCAAAACATGATTAAATGAACATTTTATATAAAAAATTTAAATAGAACAATTGACATGAACAAAATAATTCAATAATAAATGACATGAAATAACCAATTCAAAACCAATAAACATATTTCATAAACCCTGAAGTTAGTTAGTTCCTGGATTTAGGATCCTCACACAACTCAATAAATTATCACAGATCAAGTGTGCACACATCCCTCGCCATACACGAATGGGAAAAACCCCCATTGGGGTAAAATAATTTCGAAATAAGTTTTTGTTAGAGTTTTAATTTTCAATCCATTACTAGAGAGTTAGAGTCCAAACATGCTTATCCTAATCACCCACCAACTACCTAGACTTTCATGTGCTTCAATCACTAAATCAATCATGGGAAAATCATTCCTTTAAAATCAATTCATCATTCATAATACAAATGAACAATTTCATATTAAAAATTCCATTTTTTTTATTTTTACAAACCAAAATAGTGGTTTTCACTAAGTTCATTCCTTTTAAATCAATTTTCATTTGAAGATATTTTCTCAAAACTAAGGAAAATTATTTTATCATAACTATTTCCATCAAAATCCCCCTTTTCACAAAAAACATTCAATATCTCAAAAGTACCCAGAATGGAGTTTTATTTCAAAAATGTATTCCCTTGAAATAAATAATTAAATTGATTTTAAATATGTTTTGAATCAAGAAAGAAATTAAGGTTTGAATTGTCTGGAAGAAGCATTATGGAACAACATATCTTTATTAATGTTCAAGAATCACCCATTATAGGAAACACCAATAGATAATTAAGGTGAGGAATATATATATGGAATTTTTAGAAACACCATCCATCAATAATGGTTCCAATATTTATTTAATATGAGGATTCATCACCCTCAAAGGATACATGATAAGAAAACATTGAAAGTAAAATAATAGGAAGATAACTTAGTAGAGAGGAATAAAATGAATCCACTAGAGCTTTAATTTTATAAGAATGTAGTTTGAGGGGCTAAAATTCCTATTAGTAGTCTTTAAGATGAAAAAGGTTGACTGATGTTCATGCACAAGAAGATAGGATTTAAAACAACACAGTTACTTTAAGACTAGGAAATAGAACACCATAATACCACCCCCATGTCCATGGTGTAGTCATTTAAAAATAGCCAGACCATGACCTATCTACCCCAAATCACACCGCAACCACCCACATCCCACTAGCCTATAAAACCCACAATATATATCAAATTTACATGTTATAGGGCTAAACCGAAGCTGATACACCGTACTGTAAGGGTTTCCAGATTGGTAGAATAGAAAAAACACACCCCTCGTACCCTTATTCCACAATATCCTTCAACACATTATATCCGTACATGAAATGGAAGTGGCTCTAAAATTGGCTTCTTCAGAGGTTCACAGCCTACACCACAACTTCACAACCCCTAAACTAGCCACACAGTATCCCAAGGCTTCCACAATTAAACTTACTAATTAATTTTCTAGAAATCTCGAAACAACATTTAAAGGCTTGAAACACACCCAAACCCAAAATTAAAATCAATACAAAGGATAAGTACCTGAAATATGTAATAAAATATTACATGTAGAACCATGAGATGATCAAGAACTATTATCCTTTTACATATATTGATGATCAGTTTGACTAGTTGAGGGGAGCCAAGTAGTTCTCCGAGTTTGAATTGAGGTTAGGCTACCAATATCTTATTGGGAGTACATTTTATGTTTTTCCTACTTCTTTTAGGATAAGGTACAACCTATATGAGTATGTTGAGATTTCATTTCTTTTTATGAATATTTAATTAGTGTTTATGACCCTAATGAAAAGGTTCATCCTATATTTGGACTTTTTTTGGTGGTAGTAATCACTAATAAATTAGTATAATATCAGTCATGGGATGAATATACTTGAAATTTGGAGATCATTCTGAGCACCCTAAGAGATAATTGACTATAAGAAAAGATTATAAAGTTTCAATTTTACATTAATGGGGTGTGGTTCTTAGGGGAAGTAATATTAGATAATTTCATATCAGTTTATTCTGAGAAGGTTTAAGTGAAAATTTATTAAGATCACATGAATAAATTTTTTGAGATTTATAGCTTATTGGGATTGGTAGACTATTACACGAGATACATTTCAATACTTCTCTAGATTTAATGTGATGATGAAGACCCTGAACAAAGAGGGGAAAAATTTTCTATGGTTTGATTCTTGGGAGATATCCTTCCAAGTGCTTAATGTAAAGATGAAATTTGTGTTAGTTCTAACCCTACCATATTTGGGTAAGGAGTACACCCAATATTGTGATGCATCAAGGGTAGGTTTGGGATCAATTCAGATGGATAATGAGTGTTTTTTATTATATATCCAAAAAGATAAGGATTCATGGGTTCAGTTACCTGACTCATGATTTAGAGATGGTAGTGGTAGCGCAAACATTATGATATTAGAATCACTATTATATAGGAAAGAGGTATGTAGTATACAAAAACTATGAGACCATCATTTATATGTTCTTGAACTAGGAATTTAACCTTCAGTAGATGAGGTTGTTTGAGTTTGATTATTCGTTAAACTTTGAGATGACACATACCAATGGGAAGAGGAACATTGTTTCTAATGTGCTTAGTAAGAATACTTAGGTGTAGATGGTGCAGGTGGCTAGTAATGAGTGGTAGATGGTGAGTCTTTATTGCTTAGATATTCATTTATGTCCAAGAGTATGAAGGAAAATAGACCCTTGAATCTCTGATTATTACTTCATCATTAATTGAGAGAGTGAAGGAAATTCATTTTTATGAAATTAGGGTCATAAGAGATAATATATATAGTGGGGATCTACCACTTGATTAGTCTCCTGATATCAATGAGGTTCGTTGTATCCAAAGTTGGGTTGTGGTTTGTATGAGCATGTGTGAGAATATGAAGTTGGATGAACACTCGTTGAGATGGGTTGTTCACCTAGGGCTAACAAAGATGTACCATGATATTCATAGGAAGTACTATTAGCTTGATAAATAATGAAATAATAGAGTTTTTATTATTCTGCTTTACCTATTAATGGGTAATGTATGAGGACCCACGACCAACGTGATTTCTCCCATAACTACTGATTTCTGAGTGAAAATGGGATCATTTTATCACTTATGTTTTTTTATTATTTTTCCAAATAATCTAAAAGGAATTGATTAAATATGGTTTATTATGGATTGGTTGATGAATGTCTCACATTTCATACCTATCTAAGAGACTTTTCCACTAACATGTTAGAATGTTTGGATACCCATGAGATTTTTCATCTTCATAGCATGACTTAGAGTATCATTTTTGAGACCACAACACTCCTTTTACATTTCAATTTTGGTAGGGTCTGTAGAATGCATTGGATACACATGTGAACTTGATTACTACTTACCATCCTCAGAATAATGGGTAGTCTGAACATACTCTTAGGATCATGGAGGACATATTGCAAGAATGTGTCCTAAATTCTGGTTTTTCACATGAGATTCATATGTCATTTTCCTATAAAACATGTTACCAGAATTATATTCAAATGGTTCCTTTTAAAGATATGTATGGTGGGACATACCAACCATCTCTGTATTGGCTAGAGGTCAAGGAGTTAGTGTTTATATAGGAAAGTATCATGGGTTATATGAATGATAATATGTAGTTTATCAAAAATATATTAGCTATTTCAAATAGTAGGAAAAATTCATATGCGGACCAGAGATGTCATCCTCTTGAGTTTGAGGTAAGAAACTAGGTTTTCATTCATGTTTTTCCATGTTTAGGGAACCGTTATATTAAGAGGTAAGGGAATCTACTACCCAAGTATGTGGTGATGTTTAATGTTTTTCGATAGGATCTATATAATGTCTTATCAGTGAGCACATCCTTGATAGTATAATGTTATTAACTATTTGTTTCATGTATCTTATCTTAGGAAATATCATGTTGATTCTTCCCTTGTGATCATTGTTGAGAATGTTGATTTGGATCCAGATGCATTGTTTGAGGACTAACCAACTCAAATTATAGATCATAGTGAAAAAAGATTTGTGGGAACAAGGTTCATTTGGTATGACTGAAGTATTGGCACAAGAACATTGAAGATGAGACATTAGAGTTCATGTTTGACATACGGACATAGTGGTCAATGTTTTTCATTGATGAGGCTTAGTGATGCATCTCAGGGATGATCTTCTCTATGGTGTGGAGGTTGTCACACTCTAAAACTATATAAGGCTTGAATTCCTTTAAAATTTCACAAACCTCATATATTTTGGGTATTATTGATTTCTTAAGGTGTCGATGGGGGATCAAGGGTGATTTTGTGAGTCTTGTTCTAGTGTTGAGACTACATTCATGGGAGGCACCAGACACTGGGTGTACTAAGTTCCCTGGTATTAGGTACCCAATGGGATCACTGGGGAAGGAGTTTCTATGCTTGGGACACCAAGTGATCAGTGGCCCTAGAGTGGGATGCTAGTGGGGGACTGGGTACTCAGTGACTATGGTCCATGTACCAAGTACCCCATGATTTTTTTTTAAATTTAAAATTTAAAATTTAAATAATTAATTAAATAGTTTTTTATTAAATAGGACTTCCCCTCTAATTTTACACATCCAAAAATAACACACCCCTCTCCTCTTACTCTCTCCCTCTTTACTCAAAAGTGCTGAATATCCCCTTCTCTTTTTGAATTTAGGTTACATTGGTCTCGATGAGTTTCCTATTGTAACTCTACAACCCATCTTCCCTCTGATCACCATTTCTCTTTATATTATATCATTTTGAACTGATTATTCCTAATTTTAGTATTTTTGTTAGATTCATAGATATATATAGATTGGATTCAATTCATCCAAAGTTTTTCAACAAGTGGGATTTACTTAGGTTGATATAGGTGGTACATAACCTTTCCCTAAGGTTTATACATGTTGCTTTGCATTGTGTGATATATGGTCTCACCACCATTGAGTGATTGACACTAAATTAATTTGAATTGTCTTTCTTGAACCATTATGAGTATAGTGATACTTTCTTGGGACATGAAAGACCCTATAATTATTATTCCTTGAATTTGTGGCCACTGATGTCATGAACATGATTTAATGTGGGTTGATGATATACTTGAGGCCCAACAACGGTTTCATTGAGTGATATCTTTGTAGGATAAAATTTGTTATGTGTAAATTAACCTTACTTTATTGGGGGAATTTATCCCTACCATAGTGGGGATTTAGTTTCAACACTGAGTTGAAATTGAATTATGTAGTATAACCACTTTTGGATTGGGTGACCTAGGTCATGGGTGAAGTACTTAATCCTTTGAATTAATTAAACCTAAGGAGTTAAAAATTAGGGTTGTTTAAAAGGGGTTTGATGTTGGTAGACTATACTAGGTAATTTATAGTGGTTTTAAATGTTTTTAATCAACCTCATTTAAACTGTAAATGGTCATTAAATTATATCAAATTGGTGATTTATATGTGGGGTCGAGTAACAGAAGTTTTGAGGATGATGTATACCTGGGTCACGATTCTAATAGTCTTCACACCACCATGCTCTAAATTGAGATTAATTTGTGATATGATCAATATGGGTTAGGGAATCCTTTATTTACGATCCTTTATTTGAGATTTATTGGATCAATAAGCCAAGTGTTGAGGCTGTTGTGGACCCAGACAACCACCCCATTTTTCACCACCCCTATTCCATGGTAAAGATGCCCGTGGGGTGAGACCTTAATGACTGGGGCTTCTTATCTCCTTTTTTATAATGACATTGAATTATGGTCATAATGCTATGGGGTGAGACCATATTTATAGGGGAAACAATTCCTTTTTTTGATATTGGAATGCCATGATTGAGATTCCCATGGGGTTAGACCTTATAAACAAGGGTTGTTTCTCCCATTTGTTAGTTGTTGTGATGTTGTTCCATTTGAGAATATAGACTACATTGATTTGTTTTAGATTTTTGTCAAATAGGGGTGAAATTGGATAATATATCATTATTTATTGATGGGTATTTTTTCAGTAGTGTACTCATGGAAATTCTAGGAGTAGAATGCAACCCACTGCTTAAGGTTTTAGCAAGGATACATCACATTGTGAGTTTTAACTCAATTATTCTTAAATGGAAAATTTTAAATTAATATTATAAATTATTCATATGTTTTCAATTGATTATGGATCCTATTGGATGATTTAGGGATAATAGATTATGATAAAACTTGTTAATTTTTTGGTTGAGGATGGAGTGAACTTGTCTTGAAGGTTTAACTCTATTTTTGAGGTAAGTGTCTATAATACCATCTATTTATATGTTTTTTCATATATTATGTGTATTTTATGTGTGGGTAAGAAAGTGAGAGTGATCCAAGATATAATCATGGGTGAGTTACATTATGTAAGGAATGGATAGTGAATTTGGTTAGCTCTTCAGTGAGTTCTCAGGTGTTATATATTTATTTTGTATCCCTGATGACTATGACTACTATCAAGGAGGCCTAAATAAATTTTGACTATAACCTAATGATGTTTTCCATTACTGATAAATGGATTTTATTACCTAGGGAAGTATTTTTGATATGTGATTATCACCTGGAGTAATTATTAAGGGCGATCCTATAAATTGTTGTGGTAAAGAAACATGGTATATAAGAATTTTGAGAATGAAAAAATGTCTAGGAGTGAAACCAATTTTAGTTTACTCGTATTTAATTGATATATTAATCAACGTTATGTCTTTGAGTGTTCACTTGTGTGTTTTAATTGTTCTCTATATTCTCTGAAAACTATGTGATTGAAGTAAGTTTAAGATACCTTGTAATCAGAACTTAATGTGGTGATCTTTGAGTTATATATGGTTGTAGTAGACCCTAGTTGTTGTATTATATCCTTATTTCCTTATAAAATGTGATTTACACGAGAGGTATCTTGATTATTTCCTAGTAATGGGGGAAATTGGTTTACTTCATAGTCAATGGTATTGCTTTATGTGCTTTGGATGTGTGGGTTGACCACCTTTGAGATTTATTGTTCTAGGTGGAAGTTTCTTAGATATGGGATATTGAGAAAGGGGATGTGAGTGTGAGAGACAACATTATATTTTATTAGTGATGTGTTATAAATTATTATCGCCTTATTAAAAAAATTAATGTTGTATTGTTTTAGTTTTTTATTATACCATGATATAGTTTTTGTTATGAGATGTCAAAACCTAGTGTATTTATGTTGATATAATGTGGATCGGGATGCCTAAGGGATAATATTAGTATAGAAATGATATTTCTTTATCAATTTTCTTTATCTTGAAATAAATAAGGATAAATATTCCTTAGAGATAAGATATGTAGATATATTGAATTCCTTTCCCATTTTTTTATACTGATATGTGTAAGGGTCAAGATGCCTTAGAGCCAAGATTGATGTAGAAATGAGACACCTTTTCATTTTATATTTTTATTAATACGAGTAGAGATCAAGATGCCTTTGGGATGATGTCAATATAGTAATGTGAAAACTTTCACATTTGTCTCTGTATTGATATGAGAAGGGATTAAGATGCTTAAGGGATGATATTGGTATAGATATAAGTTTCCTTGTCAATTTTTATATATATTAATATGAGTCGGGATTTAGATGACTTATGGTTGAATTTACCAATTTTTTATAGAGACATGATCATGGATCGAGATTACTTAAGGATTATATCATTATAAATAGGGGTCACCTTTCCTATGTTTCATTATATATTTATATATATATGAGTTGGGATCAAGATGCCTTAGAGATGTGATTATCATAGAAATAGGTTTCCTTTCCCATTTGTCTTTATATTGATGTGAGTAGAGATTGGTATGGATGATATCATCATAAACATGTTCCAACTTTACCATTTTTCTTTATATTAATATGAATAAGTATTAAGATACCTTAGGGATGGAATTATTATAAACAAAGTGTGCCTCTCATATTTATCTCTATATTAGTCTAAGTAAGGGTCAAGATGCCTTTGGGATGAGATCAGTTAAGAAATTATATTAAAATACCATTTTTTTAAATTATTTTGAGAAGAGGGTGAGACAAACTTTGCATTAGGATCATTATAGGCATGATAATATTACAATGACATATGATTTTAGTAAATAATTTTCTTTAATTAAATATTGGGTTAGTAGTTTGTCTTGTATGAAGCAACGAAATAAAATCATCCATGTAATATTAGATAATAAAATTATAAAAATAATAGAAACATTATTATATAAAATATGGTAAATAATTATAAATGCATAAAAAATAATATTAAGAACACTTAAAGATTAAAGAGTTCATTTTTCCATAAAAGTGGTTTTCTTTTTATATTTTATTTTCATTTAAAAAGTAAATTTATAAATTTTAGAATTTTAATTAGATAAAAAAATTATAATTTTTTAATTTATAATATAAAAATTATCTTATTATGAGTTTTTATAAATTTTCTAAAATTGTTGTTTTTTAGGTAAATAGTGAAAAATATAGTTTTTACCAAAACTATAGATTTTATGACCTTAGCATTATATAAGAACGAAATATAATTCTATAAAACCTTTTAATTGATGAAATATTCATTTAATAATTAAAAAATATATTTTTAAAATACTATTCTTAATTTATAAAATGTATTTTAAATATTTTATAAACATAAGTAATATTTTTCAATAAAAGAAACTGTTTTTGGTTTTTCCTTTTTATCAAATATTATTTAAGTAAAGTTCTCTTCAGATTGATTTTAAATCCAAATAAGTTTTATTTTATTTAAAATAAAATAATTTATATCATTATAATCAACTACATGTATAATTTTAACCAATATATAATTTTTTATCTTAAAAATAAACTTTTTCTAAAAACGGATTTTTAAGCATTACATGCAGTAATGTTAAAATTAATTTTTATTACACGTATAAATTTTATATGCTAAAATGGATTTTATATTTTGAATCATTATATCTGAATTATTTAATAAATACTATTTTTAGGCATTAAAAGTAAATTATTTGGGAAAACATTAGTTACCATGGTAAGACTAAAAATAGTAAAAGAAAATATGCTAAGACTAAAGGACTTAAAAACATGTTGAAAATATGTGTTGAAATTTATGGTTGATATATTATAGACCTTATATCACCAAATCTATTATTATCTATTTTTTATTCTTCTTGAGATGTGAAAGATAAACTCTCTTTATATTAAGTTGAAATATTTACCAAAAATACCATCCTCACAATTTTAAAAAGGGGAATCTCACCAATCCTTAAAGGCTGCTAAATGAATTAGTTTTCTACCTAAAAATATTCCAATTATTTTCCATTTATAACATGGTTACTTTTTCTTTGAGACTCTAGTCAAAATATATTCTCATAAGATTTATATTTCCAATGAATCCTTCAAGGAAAACATAAAGATTTCTATGTGAGTACTCTTTTTATCCTAACTTCCATTAATTTATATATTAATTTCACAAATATAATATTCTAATTATTTATAAATAAAGAATTATTGTTTTTATAAATAATTTTATTGTGTTATTATATTAACTATTAATCACATTTTCCATTTTTTATCAAGAAAAACGAAATTGTCTTTCGTGCATTGTATGAACTACCACCTCCATGAAGCACTGGCTTACATTTTTTCACCACCAATTATATTTGATGATTATGGAAGTGAAATTAAGATATAATTGTGATAAATATAACATAATTATTATTATTAATATTAAAATTATAATCCAATTTCCTTACCTCTCATTTTATGAGAAATGAAAACATTGACAATGTGTTGTGCGAACTACCTTCTCCATAAAGTAACATATCTCATTTTTCATATTGTTTCTTTATTATTTATTATTATATTTTAAATATAATTAATATAATTAAAATAATAAGAAATATAATTATGATTCTATAATAATGATATTATTCCAAGTTAACTCATTTTTAATAATCATCCATTAATTATGGAATGTTCAGTTTTGTGTCCGTCTAACCAACTAATTGAATAATGATATAAAATAATAACATGGATGAATATAAGAAATAATTAAAGATTATATATGTTATAAATAACTAAATAAACTCATTAATATTAAACTCATTAATTATGTTACCACTATCTATTTGTTAAAAATCACTGAAACATACTCATCGATAAATTCATCCTTAAATATCGTAACAAAAAATCCCCTAGAATGAAATTATAGAATTATAAATAATTATAAAGAATAAATTAATGTAACTTATATTATATTATATTATAATGAGGAAATTTGAGAGAATAATGAAGAACAACACTTCTATTATGAAACTAGTTTAAAATAATCAAGATTACTCACACCTAATATTGAAAATATACAATAACTATCTAATATAAATATAGAAAATAATTACAAATGAAGTTTATAAAATATTATAGATATGAATAAGGTTAGGAAATATATGATTAATATATTTTTTGTTGTTATATATGAGTTTAGAGTGTGATCAACTAAGTGAGAATTCAAGCTAAGGGTTTCATCAACTCAATTTCCAATTCATTGGCTCATTATCTCTCTTACTTGAATATACTTTTCAATATTTATTTTATCGTTAAATTTCTATATTTTATATGTAATTTCATATGTTTATCTATGGAAACTTATTCTCATCATAAATAACAACTTATTTTATAAATTTCCTTCCAAAATAAAAGTATAACATCGGTATGAATAACTCCGTTTGTTACTAATGAATTTTCTCTTCCATATCTATGTTTTTCACATCGAAAGTATTCGATTCAATGAAATAAAAGTATTTTTTCTATTTTATATAATTCATATTATCATTTATATACTTTATTAAATAAACATATTACAATGTTTTTCTTATTTTTTAAATGACATAAAATGATTAACAAAGGACTTTATTTTTATTATTTACCACTCCCGATTTATTCGCTTTATTTTTTGCTTATTTTCAAGGATTATTTATTTGGATTTATGTATAATAATGTTTTTAAAGTTTATTTATTTACCTTAACAATTTTTTTTTGAATTTGAATTTTACATCCTCTTTATTAGCATTATTTAAAAGGTTTTGATATTTTTTTGTATTTTCACTTCTATTATTCCTATAAGATTTATATCTCATGAAGTGATATGTTGATAAAAATATATATTTTATTATGATATGGTTAATTTTGTAAAATTATATATGTTATATCCTATTATTTCTTAAGTTAATGTTATGTGATGTTTTTGAAAATTTTCAGATACCCATTCTTTTTCCATGGGTTCTTTAAGATATGATGCTGATTGATTTTAAGTGGCACACATTTGTTTAGATGATGATGGGTGGGGTATTATATTTCCTTCGAATGAAATGGTCTAAGTTTATATCTCGTGATATAGTCTAGAATGGAAATAATATGTCTTTTGAAACAGACACATGCATAATGAGTTTACTCACATTTCCATGTCTTTTCATAATGAGTTTTTTTCACATAGGTAAGGACATAATGAGTTTGCTCACAATTTGTTTCATATACATATAGATTTTAAAAATAACCATGTTTTTTATCATGTTATTTCAAATTTATAAGATTCAATTAATTTTCCTGATATTTCATGTTTTCATGTTACATATTCTTTTCTAAGTATTCTACACTTTTATTATGTACTCACATGTTTTATGATTACTGATATATATATTATGAATTGTCATAACTTTTATGATCACTTAACCATATTTTTATGATCTTATATTTCTCGATCATGTTTTTTTATTATCATATATAGTCTTATTATATGTTGTTAAGATATTTATCATCTTCCTCATGTCTCCTTCATGTTTATGATATGATACATTATGATATGTTTTTCCATTACTGATTATTTGAGCTCACCCCTTTATTATGTTTCCACCCACAAGTTATGAAGATGCTTTTATCATATGATATCTCTAAAATGGGTCCAAAGGAGTATGATTATAGAGTAATGTTCGCAAGTTTTGTAAAATAATATGTATTTGTATGTAATCTCTAAGACACTAAACCATTTATTCCATGGGTTGTGTGTTTTTTGGGAGATATACTCTTTAAATAATAAAATTTATATATTATTTATGTTTTTAGCATGGATCACTATAAAAATACTACCCCATTGAATGTGTGATGTAATAGTGACGTGTTTAAACTTATTCCAACACTAACCAAAGTAGGTATGAGTAAACCACTAGGGTGGTTTCATGAGTACCCATGACTAGAAAAATGTATTCATATGATAATTTATAAAATCTGATTCATTCAGTATATGCATAAACATATATAATGGTTTTTATTAGGGGAACTGTTAGTGGTGTCTTACTGAGTTTTATGCTCACACCCTTCATGGGAACATTGGTGAACATATAGATATCCTGGTTGAAATTCATATTTGGGTGATGACCATAGTATAGTTTGATGAAATAGGGATCTTGGTGGTGGATGTGGAGACATGTATGAGGTAATTTCAAAGTCCGTGATTGGGTCTTCGTTTTCATTATTCATTTTAATTTTCTACTATATATGGTTATTCCCTTGGGAGAGTCTGCTTTTTTTGTTAGTGGTCTACCTACATTAGCTACATTTTCTATATCATGGTGATGTCATTCATGGCTATAATCCCATAGAAAAAAAATCTATAATCTAATGTTTATCTATTTTATAGATTCTCAATTATTTACCTTTTACTTTTGGTGTTGATAATTAGGGTATAACCTCCCCATGTGGTAATATCATACCCTCATTGCTAGTCAAAAGCCTCTGGAATATTGGGAGGCATGCCTAAGGTCACATGACACTCCAACTCAGGTCAAAGGTTGGTGATTGGGTGAGAGATGTTACAAATTGGTATTAAATATTGTTTCCTTTTTATTACTATTTGGGTTGTGATCGACATAGATAGCACTATTCAAATCTTGGGATTGAAGTTGTTCTTGTGCTTGTTTAGTACCTACACGAGTAGAATTCCAAGTTACCAGGGAGTTGGTATTGTTTTTATTTTTATTTTTGTTATAGTTGAGCTCTTTTATTTTTTACAGGTATATTTTTTTAGATTCATTAATTTATGGTTTTTATCTTGGATTGAGTGATGGAGATAAGTAATAATGACCTTATATTTTAGTATACGATAAATAAATATTTTATTGTACAACAAGAATGGATAAAAGAAATATTTCATGCTAAGTTATGGTGAATATTGTAAATAATATTATAGTGATGATATTCCACTGTCTATTCAAGTTGTATTGTATGACTTGAATATGTCATTTTTTGATTGAATATTTTTTTCTGAAATTTTACTGTCATTTTATTATTTTTTGGGAAATATAATTATAATAATTATCAATCAATAATGTTCTATGTAATCAATTATCAATAGAAATATTTAATTTAATGAAATGCATGAGATTTGTTTTGAATAGTGATTATGAACTATTTATAATCAAAGGATTTACATGAATGTTTTGTAACATTTAACTAAATGTTGTTGAAGTCTTAGGAGTGTATCTAGATCTATTTAAAGAGGTTTAATGATTCCTTCTATAATATATCTCATAAATATTTTATTATGCTTCCTTAACACTCATGAGATACTAGTATACCTTATAAGGAATGATAATCCCACTCAAGAATTGAGTGATTTAGATCAATCAATCGATACACCAAAAAAGTGGGAGTCTATTGGATGCCTCCAAGGGATCATTATAAATCCCCTATGGTTGAAT
Organism: Viscum album; assembly: GCA_963277665.1. Classification (NCBI taxonomy): domain Eukaryota; kingdom Viridiplantae; phylum Streptophyta; class Magnoliopsida; order Santalales; family Viscaceae; genus Viscum; species Viscum album. Next base: position 1,354,373,964 of record OY728160.1, on the reverse strand, counting down.
ATTATACCAAAAAATCTACAATGAAAGGAACACATGTTCTTCATTTTATGTATATACATTATTTTGGTTTAATGCTTCGTGATCTTTATAATTTTAGGGTTTTAGAATAGTCTAATGCATTGAATAAGCACCTTTTGATCCTTATAATCCCTTTAACAGTACAAAATATTCACTATGTTGTTTGATTCCTTAAATCATGGTTCAAAATGAAGAAATCAGATATCATTTTTATAATATATTGGATATTATGAAAAATGATATAGAAATTTCACTATGTATAGTTATATGATATATGATATTGTAATATGTGATTGGATAATCATTTATGATATGGGATATCATAGCCAACATTACCCTCCACCTTGGTGAAGTCTCGATCAGATTAAAAATAGAATGAATTGGATCTATCCAGTACTCCACTTCTTAGGGTCCACCCTCTCTATAAAAGAAAGGAATTTTTTTGTTGGAAGTCCTATTTCATTTGTTCCATAGACAGATAAAATACCTAAGATCCCTGATTAGAAATCGCAATAATAGATCATCCTGAGGTGCTCATCCAACCACTTCACAAACTCCTTTAGGTAGTATGGACAACCTGATTTCTTTGGAACCTCTAACTATTGCTCTTAAACACCTCCACACTCAGGGGTTTCATCTGGAGAATTTCTCAGGGGAACCATATCTCCACCCTCCTTGTCCTCTAATAGAGGCTGACTAGGTGGAATCTCACTAAAAATTCAAATTCCATATTCAACATACAAAAAAATGTAATGAATACATTTTTTCGTAAAAACAATGTAATATTAAATTGATATTATTGGAGTAAGTCACATAGTTGACTGGGTTTTTCAGGCCCTGTGATGGTTTCTGAAATCTTAATTTTGGGTTTTATTATTTTTCTACCCAAAATTGGAAACACCACAACCTGGAGAAAGTCATGGTGGACATGGTGTGCCATGGTATAAAATGGGAAATGTGGAATTTTCTTAGCCAAACTATGGTGCTCAGAGGAGGATACTATTAACCACATCCTCTGCAACCTCGCTATAACCAATTTGTAGGCCGCACTGAGGGAAAACTACTTATCAATTTGGTCAATGTAGTATCATTGACTATTTGGAGATGTGTGTGTGTCAAGAGCACCATGTCCATGGTAAGTCTACAATGGACGACATGATATTGGTCAAGGAAGAGCTCATTTTGGTGAATAAATTTTTAATTTTTAATTCATAAATTTCATATATTTTTTTTATTAAGAACATACATATTTTAATTAAGAATTTTTTTTTGGTATTTGCATTTCAGAATGATAATTTTGAAAAATAAATAAAAAGAAATAAAAATACATGTTTCACAATGTCTTATATAACCTAAGTCTGTTGTGTAGGAGAAACGGAAAGGGACATGAGTTAGTAAAAAAATCCCCACTACCAGACAACCCTCATACTAGGAGGTAAATCCATATAGTGGGTCCAAGAATTTCCCTACGTCCTCGACCATCATCTGGAAGTCTATGCGGTTCAGGAAATCCCCTGCGCTTGTTGGTATCGTCACATGAGCATGTGCATATGAGAGAGTGAGCACTAACATGTGGGGTTTAGTTCCACATGATGGTGGGAGGAGAGAATCACTTCCAAAGTGTATTCATGAACTAAACTAACTAATTTTAAAACAAAGTAGAGTTTTTATTGAGGTATATCCATAAAGAAATGTATAGAAATTGTTTTAGAATGTTTAGGAAAACATTAAATTAAGAAAAACAGAAGATTGGATTCATTTCAGGTTCATAGATAAGTGATGAACATACCAATTAAATTTAAATCTAGTTTCATGTGATTTGTTTAAAAGGTGATGTGATTTATATTATATGCTATCATATTTTAACCTTAAAAATCCCGCTCTTAGATTACCCACTCTCCCCATTATAAATTACCCTTTACCCTATTGGATACATAGTTTAATATATTTTTAGGTATTCAAAACCTCATATAAACATAGTTATACCTAACTTGTGAATTTTTTGTTCTATGAATAGGAAAAATAGTTTATGAATTCTAATCATTATACACTTCTCCCATAAGATTGGTCATGATTGAGAAAGGGGGTAAGATTGAAATGATAATTAATGGAAATCACAACTCATCATAAAAATGATTCACACACACTTTCCAAAACTAAGAACAATCCCATTTAATTATATCACTTGGTATATATAATATTTACCCCATAATTCTAGTCATGCGAGGATAGTAAAAATAAAAAGGAAACACCTACAATAGCAGTTCACTATAATAGAGGCCTCAAGTATAGTCTCTATAGCCGTCTGATTCTAGTCCATATTGAAGTCCACTTGCATATAAGCCTCCTCCTATTTTTATTATCCAAATATTTTCTATACTTTATTGAATTTTGAAATATATAGTCTTCCACTGGTAATTTTTCTCTCAATGATTGACCCAGTAACTTTTATCATCTTCATGAGGGTTTCCTTCAAATTCATTAAATTTGGATGAGTATTCCTTATTTAAGGCAGTGTCTAAATGTATTCATTGCAGAAACCTTCCATGTGATTGTTTCCATTTATTTATTCCTCAATGATAAGCCTAAAATCATATATATCCTAAAAAAATTTGGGTAATTGATTTTTTAAAAGCACAAAAGCCTCTAATATGGAGTTTTCCCCTTAAATTCTCTCAATTTTCATGGATGTGGTGTATTCTCTTGTCCATGATGAAACCACCTTTTTTCTCAAAACCCTTGGTTATTCCATTTTCACACTCACCATGGTGCAACCAAAATCATACAGTGTAACTATCTTCTTACACTTGTCAACTATAAGGACTGTGACATAGTAGTTTGGATGATGATGCTCTACCATTATTATAACCATGAAATCTTAATGTACATAGAAATTACATCATTTTTTTGGAATACTTAATACATTACATGAAAAAAATCCCAAATAGCATATTAGTTTATTTCTTTTTGAAACATATAACAAAAACATTCTAACTTAGTGAAATAGCTTCATTATGTACCACAAAGATCTCCCCCTAAGTAATTCTACATAAAAAACTTTCTTCATAACATGGGGAAAGGAAACATAATAACAGAGTGAGATCGAATTATTCGTATGGATAACTAAAAGAAATACGTATGAATAACATGAAAATAAGGGTAATAGAACATGATCATATCATTAAGAGGTCATACACTACTTATATAAGATCATAAATATGAATCATGGAATAATGATAAGTAGTTCATAAGATAGAAATCATAATATAATTAAGATCATAAGCCATAAAAGCATAACATCTGAATAAGACATGGAATTGTGGCATAAACATAAACATATAACATTGTGAACATGTATAAGGAAAAATAAATTCACTTATTAAGTTATGTACATGAAATAAGGTGCTCGCATAAAATTACGGACATGCAACTAGTTCCACTCATAATGTTATGAACATGCAATCATGTTCACTCATAACATTGTCAACATGTAATTAGGTTCACACATAACTTATAAACATGAAAATAGGTCCATGAATAACATTGAAAACTTGTAATTAGGTTCTCAAATAACTTATGAGCATCTAATAAGGATCACTAAAAACATAGTGAACATGTTTATGGTTTACACATAAACTTATGGATATGCAACAAGATCCATGCATAAAAATTTGAACATGTAATCAGCTTCAGAAATAACATTTATACTCATAAATCATCCATCATTACCCAATGAATTGAAGGAAGATATAGGTTCCACCAATCACATAATAACTGATACATACATGTGCTACAAGATAATAATACTTGCATAATATAATGGACTATAAAAATAGATCATATCATAACCCATGAAATGAGATGGGTATCATAAAAATTTATTCATATCACAACCTATGGAAAAAATATACATTTAATAATAATTTGATCCAAGAATAACCCATGAAATGGAGTGGTTTTCATAAGAATTTATCATGATATATCATGTTGAATAGAAATTAGTATCATAAGAATATAATCCATGGAAGCAGAACGAGTTTTATAAACATATAACCAGTGAAAGAGGAATAAATTTCATAAACATATAATTGATTAAAGAGAATTGGGTTTTCATATATGTCATTCCATCAAAAACAATACCATTTGGAGAAAGAATATGAATGAAACTTTTGTATCATTTCCCAGAATGTTATGAGTAACATTAACATAAGTCTTCTTATATGAAAAATAATTATGAGATATCCTTTAAAAACATTTCTTGAGTAAAATATCCTTTCTTCTTTGAAAAAGTATTTTTAAAACCTAAAACATTTTGAAGACCATTTTATTTAAAAATACATTGAAAGAAAATAAAATAATCTTTGATATCATTTAAATCTTTATCTTTTAAAACAACATGTTTGAAAACATATAAATGAAATTTTGAAAATAATTTCAAACACTTGTTATATATTAAACATTTTTCGAAGACATTTTTCTCTGAAACCTACATAAAAAAATAATTTCCAGAATATTTTGAAAACATTATATTTTAAATAAAAAATAACTTGTAGTATTTTAAAGAAAGTATCATGTGAATTATAGTCATGATATAGGTTAAATTCTTACATGCTGAGCAATCCTTTTGCAGTGTAAAAAGTTTAGAAAAGTGCATCAACCAGAAAACGACAAGAAAATTACCTATTAAAAATCCATTTTTTAATTGGTAAAACATGGGTAAAAACTTATTTTAAATATCATAGAATAATAGTATAATATTCTATGAAACCTTTTAGAAATCATGGTTTTGAAGGAACATATATTTCCAACTGAAGAGAGAGGTAATGTTAGACTTTCTTAAAAAAACTTTATTAATCATATTATAGACAAATGAATGGAAAAATGTTACTATTACTGTTATATAACATGAATAAAAAAATTTAACAATCTCATGAGATTTCTCAAGATATAGAATAGAATATTTCATCAATGGGAACATAATCACTAACAATCATGATAAACAAGAGGATTGTAGCTCTAAACTGTTACCGATTTCGTAACATTGAATCGTAAATCAATGGAAAGAATATAATTAATTGAAGCCTAAAATAACATGAATAGAATTATATTCATGATATAACATGTTTAAGGTATTATATACACCTCATGAAAAAATATAGGTGCATAACATGGCACGTGTATCAAACAAGGAAAATCGAGACAAAATTACTTTACCGATTTGGTAACTTTCAAAACATAAAACCCATGAAAGGAAGATCATAAAATAGATTTTTAAATACCCATAAATTTAATTAAAATAATAATATAATTAATCCATGGCCATTATACACACCACACAAAATAAATGAGTGGTGAATAATTCTGAAATCTCACAAAAATAAAAAGTGAGATGAAATTCTCTTACCTTATGTATTGAATCTATTAATACTCATAAAACCTTTTATATGATAAATATTTGATTATTATAAATCTTTTATAGAACCATATTATTATATCTAATACCATATATGGTTTTATTATGACTTTATATTTCCTGCTTATTAACAATTCTATGTTAAGGTCTTATTTCAGGTAATATCCACTTTGTTTTTGACGTGGGTCTTAATTTGTTATATTTTTTTCCTCATACTTATATCATGGTTTCAAGAATATAAAAAATTATATTAATATAATTTTTATTCATTATAAATTAATTTATAATAATCAATAGAATATGAAAATATGAAATAAAATAAAAAGTTCATGGAGAAGGTAGGACGTACGTACGCATGAACAATATTGCATTTTATCTTTGTAATATTGAATAAATGAAGGGAAATGAAATATATTAATATAAATATATATATATTATCATTAAAATATCATAAATATGTCATATATATTATATAATTTCACAAAAAACATCCTTAAAACATTCCATGGAATATGTGAATGAATCACATCACTTTGAGGAGGTGGTAGTCCACACTTCCCCAAACGAAATTATCATATTTTTACAAGATGGAAAGTATAATGGTATGTGTTATAAATATAATATATATCATATATAATTTATTTTACATCATAATTACCAACCATGAAATGGGTTAATGTAAAAATTAACAATCATCTTTTTATGAGACTGTTTTTCGCTGTATACATAAATAGTATATTCATTGCCCATTAGATGGAAGTGTGTATAACTGTTGATCATACAATTAATATAACAAAATAATAGTATATGAATGATATTGGTGATAATATATAATCCTTTAATAAGTATATTTTATGGGTTTTATAATGAAAATAAAACAAAGGAGCTTGAGAAAAGTTGTTACTTCTTGTTTGGGAAGCTGGTTTGCATCAAAGAGCTTACTTGGTTGGATTTATTATAAAAGGTATTATTCAAGGAGTAAGGGAGGGATTTTGGAAATTATATTTATAAGTTTTTTTCCTATATTAATAGGTTTTATAGGTGTGAATAATGGGGAGAGGCGGATGCCTTTTATAAGGGAGGGAAATGACACACTTGGACTTTTTCGAAACAAGTTATGTATACCCACGTTTCTACCTAAAAACAATTCATAAAAAAACTAAATAATGGAAGGTTTATGGACTAAATATGGGATGAAAATTGGGTTTTTACATGTTTTTAGGTCATTTGGTCCCTTAAGATTAAGGTTTAATTGCTTGTTAAGCTTAAATTTACCTCAATTACTGTAATTAATCTTAATCACTTTCACTATTCTTTTTGATAAAAAAACAACTTTTTATCATTAGACTATAAATATAATACTGATTAAAATTATGTATTTACATTTTTTTTAATTCAATTCATAGAATCGTAAAATTGTGTTTAATTTTAATATTGCAAACGTTGCGAGAAAGCATGTTTTTAAATTGAGAATGTTTAAAAATTTCATTAATAAATTATTTCTAAAATCAATATGAAAATGATTACAATGACCTAAATTGGATTTTTAGATTTATAATTTATCTATTGTGACTTTTAAACCAACTTAATATATAATTTAAATATACAAATAAATTAGAATAAAAATCCGTTTTGAATTAAAATTCTGTATTTTTCACTATTCATCCAAAAAATGATGTTTTCCAAAATATCCCAAAAAATCACTCTAAGATAATTTAGAAAATATGAATTAAAAAATTACTTTTATTTTATAAAATTAAATTTATAAATGTTCCTAAAATTAATTTTATTCATTTTCACTGAAGGACATGAAAAGCAATTCATTTGATAAAATAGTATTTTTAAGCATATAAATACTTTACCAAAAATTATATTTATATTATCATAATGATTGATTTATATAAAACCATTATAAATAATATTTGAAATGTAGTTATTACTATTAATATTACAATGTTTAATGTAAAGGTTATAATTATCTCATTTAAAAAATTATAACTATAAAATGATGTTGCATAGAAACTTATTATTACGTGTTATGCACGCTAAGTCAGTATTATGTGTAGCGCAATCCAAATTTGTGTTGTACATAGTGAAATAAAATTCAACGTTTCATGTAATGTAATCCAAGTCAGTTCCATGTTTTAGGAATTTTTTACTTAGTGCAATTCTAGAATCAATGAAAATTTATTCGAAAAAAAGATCATAAAAACTCGGGGTGTTACATTCTACCCCCCTTAAAATGAGTTTCTCCTTAGAAATTAATCTGTATTATTAAAGGTTTAAAATTTGAAAATTTCTTTTCATATAAATAATCATCATAAAAATTAATACTTAAACTTCCTTTTAAAAAGGAATGTTATAAACTTAACTGTTACCCAAAGTAACATATAACTAGGTTTCCCCATCGGAGAACGTAGGACAACCAAAATGTATCATGATTTGAGATGTCGGTATTGGAGGCCAATGTTGAGGTGTTCGATTGTGAACTTCTTGTCTCAAAACCATACATATCAGAATATTTTGGAAGAGCAGTAAAGACACATCATTTTTTTTACAACCATTACCCGTTCTAGTATAGAATTGGAATGAGACATATATGGTGTTCATTTTCAGTTTACCATAGACTCATAGTGGAAAAATGTGATTTTTCTGATCATTGAATGACTTATGAAATTGGATCATTTACTTCTGATTAAGGATAAAACAAAGGTGTAAGAACCTTGGAATCAATATATTTAAGAGATAGTGATGCTCCATGGATTTTCTTTTAGCTATTATTTCTGATAGATATTTTTGGTTTACATCTTGGATTTATAATGATTTACAGAAGTTAATGGGTACCTAATTGAAGTTATGCATTATTTATCACCCTCAAACTGAGAGAAAGACTGAGTGATTTATTCAAATTATTGAGGATATTATTTAGGCATGAATTCTTTATTTTGGTGGTTCATAGGGAAATCATTTTCCTATTACTGAGTTTTCTTCTAAAAAAATTATTATACTTACATTAAAATGTCTCCTTTTGAAGCATTGTACTGGTTTCCATGTAGATCTCATTTGTGCCGGGTATATTTCTGATAGAAATCTACAGATGGACCATGTCATATTAAAGAGATGAAGGAGAAGGTGTAGTTGATCTAAAATAGGTTGGCGATAGCTTAGAGTCACAAAAAATCCTATACAGGCCATCTTTATTACCTATTGGAGTTTGTGGTAGGTGATTGGGTTTTTCATTGGGTTTTTACTCATTTAGGACATTTCCATTTAGGAAGATAGGGTAAGCTAAGACTGAGGTATATTAGCACTTTATAGATCTATGAATATATTGGAATAGTTGCATACTGATTGGACCCAACATATCTCTTGACATCGATTCTCGATGTGTTTTCCAACTAAAGAGTTATTAACCAAAACCTTATAATGTGATAAAATTAGAATATGCTAATCTTGATCTTGATACATCATTTGTTGTGAAACCAATTTAAATTTTGGATCATCAGAATAAGGTACTTCACGATAAAATGATTCCCTTGGTCCATGTACATGGGTAGGGCTGTCGGTATAGCCATGAGATGTAGGAGTGTGGAGCACTGATGATGTAGTAGTGGATTTATAACATTGTGAGTGCAGAATCATGAGTGGTTATAGTGGACAAAAAGTGTCATCAAGGGGAGAATTGTGACACCCTCTAGGACAAAATATGTCTCATTATGAGATTATTATTTCATATCTTGAGTTTTTAAAGGTTTCTGAGAGTTGAGGGTTTAGATTTTGGAATTTTGGGAGAAACAGTCTAGACACACGGTTAATAATAACCATGCAACAATAGTTCAATATGGATCAATTGATTCCAGTAGTTTTTTTTCATTGTTTACGGATAGTGTTTATAACCATTTAAGATTCTAGGAAAATCACGTGAATGGTTGGGATTAGGTCTAAAGGCAGTTGCACGGATAATACATGGTTTTTCTAACCGTGTAGATTTCCCCAGGTAACTATGTGCTTGGGGTTTTCTTATCACTATTTTCAAAATAAACTACGTTTCCTCCATAGGTGAGGTAGAGGTCTCTATAAAATGGTTCTTTCTCATGAAACACCTTGTCGTTCTTCAGTTTTACTTTTATTTGACTTATGAAAATGTTATTTCATATCCATGAGGGTTATTTTGTGTAACATCATTTTTAGTCTCATGAAAATTGGTTTGAGTGGGATTCTATATAAAAATAGTTTTACGCCCATCATGTTTGATAAAATTCCTCAAAAATGATTTGGAATCCAAAATGATTTTCAAGCAAGGTAGTGGTAATGATTTACTTCTATAAATGTTTTATTAAATTATGGGAATTTTTTACTTTAATGTTTTTGAAAAGATAACACATGGGAACTTTAGGCACATTAGGTTACGATCATATGAAAACCTTAGTGTGTGTGTGGCACAATTAGATGTTATGGTTATGATACCGACAGAATGTGGTAGGACTTGGTATTATTATAATTCATGTTTGTGTTAGATTGTGTTCCATGTATGTTTTAGTTATGTATTCCCATAGGTTTGAACCCATTGGTTCTTGGTTTTTATTCATGATAGTGGTGTTTCATTCCTTGATTGGTCACATGTTTGTCTTATGAGTTTCCATGACTAGTTTTTACTATTTAAATCTAAAAACTATACATGATTTTATTGATATTCATGGTTTACTTAAATATTAAATGTTTTAAAGGAAACCAAATGATGTTTTATGAAAAAAATTTCAAAATAAACTGATTTATGAAACTTATTTTGTTTTAAATCTAGAACTAATGGTTTCCTGATAATAAACATTGTATAGATTCATAGTGGAATCCTAAAGAGAATTTCATCAAACCCTGCATAAAACATTAGGTGTATTTATACTTGGTTTTATAGAATTCATGTAAAGTAAAGGGTTTCAGGTAGATTGAATAATGATCCCTATCGATGTCACTCTGTAGTTGTTTGGGATAGTGGTGACAGAATGTCACATGGAGAGTTGGTTTTGGTTTTTTTTGATATTCTTCCATTGGGATTTGTTTTTTATATCTAATGGTTATGAAATTCTTATTCTATGATTATTTTTGATCATTTATCTTATCTTTTCATACATGAGAAATGTTGTGTGGTGATTTCAGGGTGAAATCATTCCCATGTTTTTTATGATGATACTCAAGTGCTTGTCTCTATCCCATGGTGATCAGAAATGCGTTTTGGGTCTTGTTGCTAGCCATATTGGGTCCCATGTTAGGTCTAACCAGTTTTTTTACATGTACTGGTTATCATGTATACTCCCCAATAGTAACATAAACCCCCACCATTTCTTGGCATCCTCTATCATATAGGGAGGTGCTCTTATGGCATGTGACACTGTTTTGTCACATTGGAAGTGAATTAGATCATAGAAACTAATAATTGGTATAATATGCTTGTTTTCTTTTCCATTGTCTCACTATTTGGGATATAATAGAGGGGAGAAAAGATGTGGTTAGAGTATAAGATGGAATTTATTCTTGGGCACAGCTAAAACCACATACCAGGAAAGTACAGATTACTAGGGATGAGAATGATGTTCTTGGTTTTTATTTTTATGATTGGGTACTTTAAAAAACATAATGATTTTTAATATCAATTTTTGGTTTATTGGTTTTTACTATTGGACTGGGGAAATAGGAGAGCGTGTGTTGATCCATAATTTTGGCACACATTCTTCACATGACATTTTTTTGATTTCTTATAATTGAGAACCTTTGTTATGTTTTGAGGTTTGGTTATTTAATGTTTTAAAAAAACTTATATAAAATTTTCTGTATAAATTGATGATGGTATTCTATATATCATAATCATATTATTTTATTCAATTAAGGAATTGATAATTTGAAACCTATTTATATTTGATTCTACCCCTAAGAGAAGGTGGGTAGTCATGGCTAGAGAGAGTTCCTAAGTGTATGTGAGACCCATATGTTGATAGGGTAAATTTATAATGTAGTGAGACACTATACATGTTACTACTTATACCATATTTTATATCAAGACATATTATATATATGTGTTCATAAGTCATGTGTTTGGTATTTTAGTGACATAACACTATGATGGATTCTTGTTGAGTGCTTATAGGGAGGGGATGATCATGCCCCATAGAAAGTAGAGAGAGATCTTCATATTTCCCATCTATACCTTGATCAAAATTTCTATGAGAGTCTACTTTGTCTTATTAAGTCTATGAATGGATCTTTGAATGGAAATAATTGTATGATTTATTTGACTAGAGAGTTCCAATTGCAACATTCACCTCTATTTAGTGGAGAGGATGTGCCTTAGGTTGCAAATATGTAGAATGATTATATGAAGAAAATATTTGACAATTTAGTGACCCCCCTTGAGAGGAGGGTTAATCTTTCAATTTATATTCTTTGAGGGCCAAAAAGGTGTTGGTGTGATTCCCTTGTTAAGTAAAAGAAGAAGATGAGGTTTTCCTAGAAGTAATTTCAGGATTGATTCTTCAGGTTTTTTGCTGAGATTCTAAAAGATGATAATTCTCAAGGGTTTATGCATTTGGACAAGGGTATAATGTTGTTTATAAACTATGATTCTCATTATACATAGTTGGATATTTTTTCCCTTCAATACTATGTAATGACATAATATAGGTTTTCTATCTTGAGAAAGGATTGAGACACTAAAATTGTTCCTAGGTTAATATATTGAGGCTTATATATTTCTATGAGGTGATAATTTGGGTTGGGTTATTGGGTTCTAATGATAGGTTCAGAAGTGGATCCTTACGTAGTTATAATAATTGTTTCGATGATTCTCACTGAAGTGTTTGTTGTCATGGATAGGCTCAGGGATTAGTGGCTGGTCCGGTTAAAGTAGCATAGAATGGTAGTTGGATTTCTTTTCTCTGATAAGAGAACAGAGGTGGTCGAGGTTCTCAAGGTCAGCAGAGGTAGTAGAGTGGAGCTCATTAGGTTAGCTGGGGATATGGAGGACAAGGTATAGGGTCAAGGGCATGCCAACTATATTCCATAGAGCTAGAAATTACTTATCACAATGAGTGAACTTAGACTATTTAATTTACAATATTAGTGGAAACTACCCTTAATTCAAATTTATTTGATATCAGTGCAACACATTCATTTATATATTCTCATTATGTTGGTGATATGGGGATGACTATCAAGAGTCTATATAGAGTGAAGTCTTTCAGAATGTTTATAGGGGTGTGATCTAAGGGTATTCATCGATTTTCTGAGTGAGACCTATTAATATATATTAGCATCACTGGGATTTCTTCATGTTAGATATGTGTAGTTTTAATGTGATCCTTTGTATGGATAGTTTGAATTGGTATCGAGAGAACATAAACCATTATCAATTTGAATTATCTTTTTATATCTATTGAGGGTGAATCTTATACCCTCTCTAGTTAGTGGGATTTGTAGACAGGCCATTTGGGGTATGTCCTTAGGCAGTTGGGGATGCTCTCAGCCTAATTTTCTAATGTTGTTCTAGATTATGAGAAGATAGACCATAAGATCTTTCTTCCTATTTTTTAATGGTTTTAAGACATATTTAATGAGTAATTCTTGGGAATTCCACATGAGAGAGAGGTAAATTTCATGATTGAACTAATTCCAAGTATAGATCCTATGTATATTCCTCCTTATAAGATGAATATTGTAAAGCTTTGAGATTTAAAGACTTAGTTGGAAGAATTTATGAAAAAAGGTTTTATTTTTTTGATCAGACCCCAATGGGGTTCTCTTTTTTTGTTCAATAATAAGGTAGATATTTACATGATCTTATGTATTGATTACCAGATGTTCGGTAATGAACTAGCCTTCATAACCTAGTAAATTACATGATTCGGTCCTGACATAGCCCAACGGGCATTCTCGATCCCCATGGGTGGATGACTATACCCTGACATATTATAATAGACAAGTAGGGAGAAATTGTTCCCACACAATAGTGAAAGATAAATAGTACAAGTTGGTATGACAACACTCTTCCAGGATAATGTACCCAAAATAGATTAAAAAACACCCAAATTATACATCATCATAACAAACAACATATTCCACAATAATTCTAAAATTTAAGCACATGTAATTGGCGGATCACATCTCCATCGGTCACCTCCATCCCTCCAGGTATAATGAATCAAGTACATCATCCTCCGCCAAGATGCACATTCCCATTTCTTAGACTCGACATAAGAAAATCTACAAATGCTCAAATGAAAAGGTAGTGTGTGTGTTAAACATCCTAGTAGGGTATTCCCAAGTGTCCCATAATCAATTCAATAAAAATAAACCATTTATTATTTTAATTTAAGTATAAATATGATATTCCATCACATTTACATGTTTCAAAACAAAACATTCTTTCAGATCAAGAGACGATAGATATATAGAAATTGGATTAAATGAAATATTTATATAAAACACATATATATATAATAGTTGGCATAAATAAAATAGTTCAATCATCGATGACATATAATAATCAAGTGAAAACTAAGAAACATGTTTCATAATCCCTGCATTTAGTTAGTTCTATGCCATAGGATCCTCACACATCTTAATCAATGATCATGACTCAAGTTTTAACACATACCTCAGCTAATTTCAATGGCAAAAACCCCCATTGCAGGGTAATCATGTCAAAATAAGTTTTTGTTAGAGTTTTCATAATAAATCCATTACTAGATAGTCTGAGTCCTAGGATGCTTATCTTAATCAGCCACTAACTACCTATAATTTTATGTGATTCAATCAATAAATTAATCAATCAATCAATTAATCAATCATGAGAAAGTCATTCCTTTAAAATAAATTCATCATTCATAATCCAAATGCGCAATTTCAGACTCAACATGCCATTTTTTCATTTTCCAATCAAAAAGAGTGGTTTTGGTCGACTTCATGACTTTAAAATCATTTTACATTTGAATCCATTTTCTCTGAATCATGGAAAATCATTTTATAAAAAAATATCCATCAAAATCCACCTTTTTCTAAAAAATCATTCAATATATCAAAAAGAACCCAAAATGATTTTTTATTTAAAAAATGCATTCCCTTGAAATCAATCATCATTTTTTTAAATAATATTTATATCAGTAAATAAATTAAGGTTTCAATTTTTGGTAATAAGTATTATTGAACCACCTACCTTTATCAAAAATCAAGAATCACCCGGCATGAGAAATGAAAACTGTGAGTGAAGGTGAAGAATAACTATAAAAAATCCCTAGAAAACCCATCCATAAAACATGGATCCAATCCATCATCAACATGATGAGTTATTAGTCTAAAATGAGGGAAGATAAGAAAATAAGGAAAACCAAAGAAGTGGAAGATCACTTACTATAGAGGAATCAAACACATCCACTAAATCATTGATCTGGAAGGAATGGAGTTTTGAGGGTCTAAAATTACATTTGTGATCCTTTAAGAGAAAAATATAAAATGATGTTTGAGTGGGAGAATACTGTACTTAAAAATAAATGGGGGAATTTAACTATGACAAATAGAATACCACGCTACATCCCCCATTGCTTGAACAATTCCCACTAAATACAACTAGACCAAAATTTTGCCACCCTAGACCACACCACAACCTCCCTTAACTAACTTACCTATAGAAACCATAGTGTGGATCCACTTATGAAGGTTATGTCTATTCCATAGCTAGCACACCACACAGTAAGGGTCTCCAAATGAGAAAAACTTACTAAATCCACCCCTTGGACACTTATGCCGTAATATCCTTCTCCAATTCGATGTCCTGCCTACAATGGAAGTAGCTTTGAAACTAGTAATGTTGTAGGTACATACCCCACACCATAGCTGTTCAACACCTAAACCAACCACGTTGTATCCTAAGTCTTCCATAACACAACCTACTTCTATAATTTCGAGAAATCTCCAAACACCCCTGAAGGGCCCAAAATCCACCAAAAAAAATAAAGGAAATAAACACAAGGAATAGAAAAGTATCTGAAAGTTATAATGAAATGTTACAACCTTCCCACTATAAACACTTTCTATCCCCATAAATCCTATAAAGAAGATTCAATGGAAAAGTTATGGGGCCACTATTCTCCCATTAGTTCCTCATGCTCCCATGTATTATGTGAATTATTACCATGATTCCATAACATATAGATGAAAGGAATAGTCTTACCATAAATAAACATTATCATAAAATCAATAATCTTTTATGGAGACACAATTATAGATAAATTGGGTTCAACATAAATATCTTACCATGTCAGCACATGAGTAGGGTTAGAAACTTCCGAAGATGTGATACATGAAATACACTGTGGGATGATGTAAACTATGGTGGTATTTCTAATTAGTAATCCACATTACCAAACAACTCAAAAATCACAAAAGGACCCACAAACCTAGACACAATATTTTTTTTTCAAGATGTCGGTGACCCAACCGAGGTTTAAATCTCAAGAACACATGGTCACTAGTAAAAAAATACAATCATCATCTATGAAGATTATAATAAGGTTTATAATAGCTCTGTGTCATCACATCTCTCTTATGAGTCAAATTAATCTTCAACATCACCTTTTGGAAAAAACTTTTCCCAACCATAGAAGCCTCACCAATCTCTAACAAATACAACATAGATTTTCACAACTATCCACACAAGTTGGGAATCGAAGGATGTATCATTTACTCAATGATCTGTATAACTCGTTTATTATGAACATATATTTATGGATGATATTCTATGCTCAAACATACATAGTATCCCATTTCCTTTTGGATACCTTTATAAATGTGAGAAGTAAAATGGGGATCATGATCAGATACTATATTAAAAAGAAATTCATGCAACTAAACAATCTATTTCATGGAGAGATTTCTTAGATTCTTAAATTTGGATATATCTTGAATGGGTATAAAGTGATATGATTTGGTTAACCTATCGATCAAAAACAATGTCATATTCTTCTCATGAGGGGTACATTACATCTTGATCACAAAGTCAATAGAGAACTCACCCCACATCCTTGTAAGCAATGGATGTATGTGAAGTAAACCCAATGGCCTTTGGTGCTCATCCTTGAGCTATTGGAAATTATAAAAATGACAATTTTTTTAGCAATGTCTTATCTCATACCTAGCCACCATAATTTTCACTTAATATCATGTAACATCTTCATGGTTTAAGGGTGCATAGCCCACTGGGAGTTAGAGAAACCCACACCACAAATTTCCTCAAGGTGAAAGGAACAACATATCAGTTCCATAAAAATAGAAATTCTTCCAAAGTTAATGTCCACTCACTGACGGTATCCATACCATAAAGAGAGTCACTAATGCTATGAAATCCATCTTCAAACTATTGCTCCTAAAGAATCAACTCAAGAAGAGAAGTGGTAAACTAAACATTCACCAGAAGAATCTCGGCCTCATCCTCTAAGACTCCCAAATGTAACAGATAAAGAGATCCATTAGATTTCACTCTTCTGATGATTCTTTAATAACTTGGGTTGGAAGTTTAATTCTCAAAAAATCAACAAGGAAATTCCCCTTACTAGGGGTACAAGTAATGTAAAAATCATTAGACTGTAGGTACTCAATTCAATGACTCTGAAAAAGAATCATATATTTCTAAGAAAATATATATCTCGAGAAGGTTTTGATTGAATAAATGGTAAACCATTATCTAAAAAGGTAAGTATGAAAACTCTTAAGTATATGAATCACAACCACTTATTCAAGATTCTGAGTCGAATAGTTCTTCTCATGGGGCCTAATCTATTTAGAACCATAGGCTACCACATGTTCACCCGGCATAGGAACACATCCCAAACCCAAACCAGATGCATCCCAAAAGATCACATAGCCCTGCTCTTCCTTCAGAAGAGTTAACACTGGTGTAAAATTCAAAATATTATTTATGTCATAAGATTAACTCAAAAAGTTCCATAATATAATAATTTAACTCCCATCAAAGTGAGAGAAATCATTGGAGATTCCAACATTGAGAAATATTTGACAAACCTACGATAGTACCCCACAATTCCCCAAAAGCTCCAAATCACGAAAAAACATATACAGCTACTCCCATGTCATAATATCTCTCTCTTTCTCAAGATCAACTGAAATACCATGTTTTGAGACCACACGCCCCAAGAACATCATCTATATAATATAAAAATCACATTTCATAATTTTAATGTAGTGTTTGTGATATCTCAAGATTTATAGAAATATTCTCAGATGACCCAAATGATCCTCCTCAGATTTGAAATAAACAATTATATCAACCACAAAGACAACAAAAAACAAGTTGAGGTACTCATGGAATATCTTGTTCATCAGTTCCACAAATACCTAACTATAATTGGTTATACCAAAATGAATAACACGATACTCATAGTTTCCATACACACTTATGAAGGAAGTTATCTAAATATTAGACACTTTATTTCTCAACTGGTGATAACCAAATCAAAAATAAATCTTCGAAAACCACTTCACCCCCTTCAGTTAGTCAAATAGGTCATCAATCAATGAGAAAAATATTTTTTCCTTAACATAACACGATTTATTTTTCTGTAATCAACACAAAGGAAAAGTGTCCCACCAGATTTTTTCATAAAGAGATCAGGCACCACCTTAGGGGATATACTCAGGTGTATAAATCCCTTCACTATAAATTCATCCAACCATGTTTTTAATTCATTTATTTTAGTTGGTTCTATATGGTAATAAGGAATAGTCACTAGTAGAGTACCAGGTATTAAATCAATAGAAAAGTGCATCCATATTATCGGTGGAAAGGTAGATAAATTATAAGGAACGACATTAGAATACTTGATGATAATGGGATAGAGATAATTACTCAAAATTATTTCTCCAAGTAAAAATAAAACACCTAAATAAACCGACTGTACTATAGAAAAGGAGGTTTAAATGTACTCAACCCGGGTCCCACTCTCTCTAAAAAATATAGCACATTCCATCAAGAATACTATAAGGAACCCATCAAAGATAATAGAAAATATAAGAATTTTAGGAAATCAACCAATACGTCTCAAATATGATGTTAATAGGATTCATGTAAAGTACTAAAAAATTCCATATTATCTCAAACTTTGGTAAATAGAAAACACAAGCATAACATTAAAGACCATTCTCTCTCTTAATTCTAAGGGGCGTAGTAATATCCATCACTTAAGAAAAAATATCCATAAGAAGGTTTATAAGGTTCACAATATGAGTCAATATGAATGAGTGAGATGAACCAGTGTCAAATAAAGTAGTCTCTAAAGATAAAGATACAATGATGGTGTGTCTCACAATCACTATACTTGCATAAAATTCTTTTAGAGACTATTTCGCTATATGAAGAAGCTTCATTCAAGATTCATTGGTCTGAAATCCCTTAGTTATTAAATAATGTGATTAAAACCCAATAATTTTAGGTTTTTATGAGATTTTTCCACTGCATGGAGAAGAAAATATATGGGAAAACTTTTGTAGGTGTCCTAGAAGACCATAATAACTATAGATATTCAGTACCTTAGTATAAAACCTCTTTGAATGCATAAACTTTCAACACTAAAAGTAAGTAAAAGGGCCTTTAATGGGAACTAAAAGAGTCCTAGGTGATTCCTGATGTCTAGAAGCACCATAGGACTCATAAAATTTCCCTCTTTCCTTTAAAGGAACTCATATAATTGCTAAAGGAAGAAAAAGGAACTCCCATTAACATTTAATTACCTTCCAGGTCAAGCTCAACTATCAACACTCCATCCATAAAGTTATAATAATATTAGAGCTTAAATAAGATAACTTGAGATCAGATGTTAGCATAAAGATCCAACACAAACATTTGAGCCCTCAATTTATCAGTTTTCACCGCCTCAGGAGAAAACTGGATGAGCTCATTAAAATGGTTTGTATACTATATTATAGTCATGTCATCCTATTGGAGGCTAAGAATGTACATGGATTTAACCAAGAACATTATATCTAGAAAAAACATTAATCACTAAAAATAAATTTAAAGTCTTTCAACTCTAATACCTCATGTCTATTTTTTGTCACCATAAATTACCACCATCTCCTTCTAGGTCCTTCTAACATAATGGTATCACACTTCACTTTAATGAAGTTAAGAATTTAAAAGAACTCAAAAACAAGCGTTATATTTTTCAACTAGTCTTCATCTTCATGACAATCATTATAGCCTTAGAATTATAGTGGTTTATAGTGAAGAAACTCTTGAGTTTGGTTCCCAAATTTATCCCTTCAAGGTTCCACTACTGAAGCCAGAACTGGAAGAGGCGAGGGTACCTGTCTCAGAGCTTGGACAATGTGCACCACTTGTAAGAAACCAGTTTTTGCTATGAAAGACTTTGTAATATTCTTGATGATATTCCAAAGAAGCGCCTTCGGACGGTGTGCGATTCCGAGCCCCGGAGTGGCCGAAATTAAATTTTCAGTGCGTTCACACTAGAAATGATAAATAAATGAGATAACTCTTAAATGGAGTTCCGGATCAGAGATCCAAGTGTACAGATCGGTCCTTAATGGGGTGTTTACCCTAGGAATGACATAAAAATTGTCGGCGAGGGACGTTTGGACCCCTCGCCCGCTTCTGGAATGTTAAACGGATTAAATAAATAAATAAATTCGTTTAAGGGAAAAACGCTATTATCTCTTAAACCGTGGCTCAGATTGGAAAACCGAGAGCACCATTGAGTTCATAGCGTACCGTTTACCCTAGGAGGGGTATAAGTTTCGCAGGCGCGGGCCGTCTGTGAAAAATGGCCCCAGAGGCGTTTTCGTAATTTGACGGCCTCGAGCGCTAAGTTTAGTAACTTTTGAACGGGGTCTCGGAATAAAATTCTGAGACCGCCGTTGCGCTCAGAGCGTGGTTTTTAGCCTAGGGGAGGCTAAATCCCAACCCTGTCGGGGTTTCGGGTTCGGGGCTGTCGGGCGGGTGTTTAAGTGATTTGTACTTAAACACCCCCACCCCCCCCCCCCCCCTTCTTCTTCTTCTTCCTCTTCCTCAAACCCTTTCCCCATCCTTCACCTCCAGCGAGGCAACTCCGAAAAGGCGAGCTCTAGCGAGGAGCACCCCCCCACCCCCGGCAGTTTGACGGCGAAGCGACGAGCATCGCCCAAGAGGTAGGAGTTATTTCGTTTTCATTTTCAAATTCCCACAATATTTGAGCCCAATTTATATTGTCTAATTTCTTCCCGATCTTTGATCCAAGCCCATTGTCACGTAGAGAATGTTCTAAGGCTTCCGACGCTCTTCTTGGATCGAAAATCCGAGTCCCGGGGTGCTCGGGGCAGTCCTGGGAAGTTCCGGCCAGAAATCTGGATTTCCGGCGGATACAGGCGGCGGACGGTGGTTCCAGGGAGGCGGCGCGGCGGAAGGCCGGCCGGCCATCCAGACGGCTGGGAGTCACCTCCATGGTGCGGGGTGGCTCGGCTCGCCAGCTGAGGGCGCCGACTGCGGGAGCCGGCGAGAGGAGACGGCGGGGTCGCAGGCGCGCGACCCCGCGGCTGGACTGAGACCCGCGCGACGCAGGTCTCCGTGTGGAAAACCGACCGGCCGTGTCGGCCGGTCCGGGGAAGAAGCACCTGCGTGGCGCGCGGGCGAGGCGGGCTCACGGGAGGCAGCTGGGCCGTGGTCCCAGCGGGCCGACTTTGGGCGGACCGGCCGGTCTGGGCCGGTCCGGCCCAAGGGGGGTCTCCCCCCCCCTTATAAACTCTGACGTCCGTAGCTTTCGCTACGGACGTCCGTTTTATGTGCCGTCTGCGGCGGCGTGGGCCTGGCACTGAGGCGAATCTTTTGAGATGGTTTCCGGAATTTTTAATTCTCGAAACGAGGGGCCGCGAAGGGACGACACGTCTTTAAGTGGTTGGTCATTTTCCGGGGGAACTTGTCTTGGACGGCGCGGACGTGTCCGACGTCCGATTTAAATGCTATCAGTTGCGTTGGGACCCTGGCACTGAGGCGGAGCCTTCCAGGGTGGTTCCAGGCATTGAGGCTGAAGTTGAGGTGTGGGCCCCATGACCCGTCTTTTGAGCTGCGTGCAGCTTTTAGCGTCTTTTTCCTCGGACGTCCGTTCGGGGCGTGCGAGCAGTCGATGTTGGGTGTTTTTCCGTGGGCATCGCGTTGGCGCAGTCTGCCTGCTATATTTCCGCGCGATGGTATGAGCCCCGTGAGGGCCATTTCGGGAGTTGACGGTGATTTCCAGCTTTATCACTGGGTGACCGTTTTGGACAAGTGAGTAGTCCATTTCGTGTACTTTTTCGAGAGGATCACAACGATGCGATCCGTTCATTGAGTTTCGGGACCGGGTTGCAGGTCCCACGTGGCATT
Organism: Viscum album; assembly: GCA_963277665.1. NCBI lineage: Eukaryota > Viridiplantae > Streptophyta > Magnoliopsida > Santalales > Viscaceae > Viscum > Viscum album. Next base: position 1,354,352,125 of record OY728160.1, on the reverse strand, counting down.
GCTCGTGTGCGGTGCACCAAAATGCATCTTTTTCTCCGGATATCCATTGCACTCAAGTGAGTAGTGCTTTTGACATGTTTTCCTGAGGGGATCGCAATGGTGCGATAAGCCCGACTGTTTTCGGGGCCGGGGCTCGGGATCACGGGACGCCGTTCGGGCGTGAGGTGGTGTTGGTGACTTTTCCGTCGAGTATCCATTGGAGGTGAGTAAGTAGTCGATCTCGCGTATTTTTCCGTGAGGATTACAATGGTGTGATCGGTTTGTTTGTGTGGAGCCTCTTGCGTGATCTTATTGATTATGGAGCATGAGAGGTGCTCCGGTGGCGGTTCGCCCTACCTTGTTTGTAGCGGACCCTTGGCGTGTGATCTCACACTCTTGGGAGAGTGATACAAATGGTACACAAGTTGTGGTTGGTTGTGTCTCGGCCTTTGAGGTGGAGTTGTTACATCACGCCTTCGCTTTGACACTGGGTGTCGTGTGCACGATAGCCTTTGGGCTGGGACGAGGTATACTCTAAGAGTATACGGGAGTTCTTGGAGATACGTGTGGTTTGTACCTGAGAACGTTTGTACGCTCAGTTGGGGTTGACGTGGGGCCACACGTCGTGTGGGACCCATGTGCGTGCCGTGTTCTGCCTTGAATACTTAGACCTCTCGCGATGTAGAGTGTCCCTCTGTGCTCGTTTGTTTGACCAGCAGGGTGGAGCTTTTCCCCTGGCTTTGTGCTCGTTTGTTTGACCAGCAGGGTTGAGTGGTCTCCCCCTAGTTTCGTTCTCGACGGATCGGTCAATAGTGGTGCTAGTGGCACCCCGTGATGGAACAGGCGCTGAACCCCTTTGGGTGAGTTGTGCTGGAGTTGGGTGGTTGTGCGATACCCACTCAGTGTTCGGTTGGCCAGTGTTGTGCCCTCCAGTGGAGATGGCTAGAGCAGTTCTGAGTTCTACCCTATAGCGGGGCTGGGCAGTGGGTTACTCATAGAATTCTTCGGGTTTACCCTCTAGCGGGGCTGGGCAGTGGGTTGCTCACTGAATTTTAGGGTTTACCATCCAGTAGAGACAGGGCAGTGGGTCACCCAACACTCATAGGGTCTACCCTCTAGCAGAGACTGGGCAGTGGGTCACCCGACGACCTCTTAGGGTCTACCCTCCGGCCGGGCTGGGCAGTGGGTCTCCCGTCGTCTAGTGCCTGGTCTACCCTTCAGCAAGGATGGGCAGTGGGTCGCCTGTCAACTTATTCCAGGTCTACCCTCCAGCGGGGCTGGGCAGTGGGTTGCCTGATGATGTGTTATGGTCTACCCTCCAGCGGGGCTCGGCAGTGGGTCGCCTGATGATGTGTTATGGTCTACCCTTCAGTGGGGCTGGGAAGTGGTTCTCCTAATGACGTCTTATGGTTTACCCTCCAGCAGGGCTGGGCAGTGGGTCACCCAGTATCTTATTAAGGTCTAACCTCCAACGGGGTTGGGAAGTGGGTCGCCTGATGACATCTTATGGTTTACCCTCCAGCAGGGCTGGGCAGTGGGTCACCTGATATCTTATTATGGTTTACCCTCCAGCGGGGCTGGGCAGTGGGTCGCCTGATGATGTGTTATGTTTTACCCTCCAGCGGGGCTGGGCAGTGAGTCACCCGATATCTGGTTATGAATTACCCTCCAGCAGGGCTGGGCAGTGGGGACACCGGTTGACATTCCAGGCTCAGTCCTTCCGCTAGGCTAGCCTGTGGCTTTCCTCCGTGATTACCGGAGCAGGACCCTTGGTTGTATGGGTCGGTGATGGAACAACTTGACTTTGAGGAGACCTCTCGACTACGGGGCAGTGACGAGTTGTGGTTTGACGTTCCCCCAGAACTCTCAAGTACGAGGGGCACTTTCCGCACTGAGACACATTCTTGCGACGCGATCTAAAACCGTGCGGGCGAGTCAGTGCCGCCCAAAGAGGATAGTGTCGAGGTGTGGTGTTTGAGACATTGGCTTGCGGTTCGGGGAAGATGTGCGGGATGCTGGGTGTCGATGGTGTTACTTCTGGGACTGTTGGCGACTCTTTTCTTGGGCTGAGCTACGGGATGAAGATCCCCTTACGAGCTTGTTTGGGATTCTTGTCGAGCATACATATATGTATATACCCTGTTCAAGTACCCACTTCTTGGGCCTGGTTACTCTCCCTCCAGGAGAGCCGAAGACGTGCGGGGTATGCCACGTGCTTTCCGTATCTAGCTTCTCATGGTTGGATGAGTCTACTCTCATACTATAGTTAGCGGAGACACGATGAGAAGTTCATCTTCTCACCGTTTCCAGCTCCTTGTTCCTGGACGAGTCTACTTCCTTTCTCTTTTTGGGTTGAGCTGGAATCTTTACTGCACTCTATTGTACTTCTGTTCTACTCCCTTTTCGCTCTACTTCTCACCCTTCGGTACCTTTTTTGTTGATCCCTCAAGCCTTCGGGGTATCCTACTGAGTATTTCTATACTCACCCCTGCTTGGGCTTTTCCAGCACTTGGTGTGCCCTTGCAGATGACAGACAGGTGGAGCATGACTTCAGTGGAGCGTAGGAGCTTGGGAGCTTGGACCGCGTGTGGTGGTCGTGGCCGGGTTCCAGGTGGCAAACCCGTCATCTGTTTCTTTTCGTTTACCTGTTGCCGGGTTGTGGCACTTTTTGGTTGGGCACGTGTTTTTTCCCCCTTTCTTTTCATCTTGTACCTTGAACTGTTAGAGGTCGATGCACAATGTGGTTTATTTATAGCGGTTTTCCTTTTCTGTTTCTTTTTACTCTGCACTTTTGCATTGAGTTTGCTGCGTGCGTGTGTACAGGTACTTAGGCAAAGGCCTCCCCGAGTTTTTGTACCTTCGGCGCTAGTCGCCAGCCCCTGTCCTATGGAGGCAGGCTTGGGGTAGTTGCTGCTCGAGCCCGGGTAGGGTCGGGTCGTGACAAAGTGGTATCAGAGGTGGTTCATTCCATGGGACGTTGTGCGGACATCCCTAAAAGAGGAATTGGTTGGGATATAGGGCAACAATGTTAATGTGTCTCGAGAGCGGCTCTCAGGCCAGGGAGTCCAGTGATGGTGCGGCGACCGACGTATCCATTCACCAGTACCTTGATAACCCACTTGTCAACTCGGCATGCTGAGACACTTGTTGCAGGTAAAATTTGGTTTGTGCATCACATAGGATCAAGTATTTGACTGTCCTTCTTGTGTCAGCTCCCCATCGTTGCTATTGGTATATACATATATTCTCATCTGACCACGACACTCCTTGATAATATTCAGGATGTCTCCACGTGGACAGCCAACTAGGATATCTGCTTTGGTTCGTGAAGATGACCCTGTGAGCTACGAGGCCTCAGTCCAGGACCCATCATGCGAGCCCCTTTTTCCGGGTGGGCCGGTAGCAGCACCCCCACCTGTTGAGAAGTAGACAGTTTCAGCAGAGCAGGCTGAGTTTGAGCGCAGGTTGATCACGCTCCGTGAGTTCCAGCGGCAGAGACCACTGAGGTTCAGTGGTGAGCCGGACCCTCAGGTAGCAGAGGTTTGGCCAGAGGCGGTGGTTAGCCTTTTCAGGCTTGTGCAGACGCCGGCAGATCAGAGAGTGGCTTTGGCAGCCAGCCTTTTTCGTGGAGTAGCTTGGAGTTGGTGGAGTCTGGTGACTCAGTTCCTTGACGAGTCGTCGCTTTCGTTGGACGACTTTCCGTTTTTGTTTCGTGAAGATTTTTACCCCTCATTCTTGTGCTCCTTTCGGATTCAGGAGCTCCTGCAGTTTCAGCAGGGAGGGATGACGGTGGCCGAGTACGCCTCTAGTTTTGCAGACCGTGCACGCTTTTACCCGGACTTGGTCCATGACAACAACCTCTGAGCGCGGAAGTTTGAGCAGGGTCTCCACCGATAGATTCGTGTTTTCATAGTACCCTTGGGCATTTCCACATATTCCGGGGTGCTAGAGCAGGCGCTGGTGATAGAGGGCTTCCTGTCACGTTCTAGTGTTGGTGGTGGCAGCAGTCACATTGGAGCCGAGACGTCTTCCGCAGCTAGTGGGCGTCGACAAGCAGAACCTCGACGCAAGTGGATTACTGACAACCGGACTCATGGGTGTGGTCATACACCACAGTGGCCCCGGAGGGCACTAGTGCAGCCCAGAGAGGGTCGGTGCTATGCTTGTGATGGGCGAGGTCACTTGGCACGAGACTTCCCGACCCGAGATGCTGAGAGCTTCGGGCAGGCAGCAGGCGCACCACCACAGCAGAGGCAGTGCCGTGATCGAAGTAGTGCCCAGAGAGGTGGTGCTAGAAGAGGAGCGGGAGGAGCTGGTGGTGGAGGAAGACTTTACGAGATCTCCCCATCACCACTAGGCGGTCCACGTCAGACTCCGGGAGCTGACGGTTGGGACTGCGGGTAGCCGTGAGCTTGGATGTCTACGATCCTGCAGAGCACCGGATGGTGAGAGGTACCCCTTGCGACTCTTCTACTTCTTGCATTAGAATTGTTAGGCTCTGCGTGTGAAATGATTTTCTCCCGGATCTTTGTTTGAGTTGTTACCAGGGTGGCGTGAGGCGTCAGTGTAACCCTGTGTTGGTAAAGTAAAAGGCGTGATCCCTTTTTCTTTAGTCGATGGTGTTGACTACTTCACCTTTTGAGCATGTAAGAGGGCATCAAATGTGGAATCCCGTATGACTAGATATCCTTGGGTGTTTCACCATATGGATATTCTGAAGGAGGGAATCACCGGGCCTTGTTTCAGGTGCGGGCGGTGATTCCAGTTGCGGCGTGTGATGTAGAGGTTTGACCGGGGAGGTGAGCTACCCCCAAGAGCCTTCGGGCCGTTTGAGACCGTGCAAAGGGATGGCGAGGTACCCTACCGCCTTTACCTAACCCCAAAGTCTAGAGTGGGTGCATGACATCGACAATGGACGACCTCGCATGAACAGATTAATCCTTTGGTCTGTGTGCGGTGGCACAGAGCTGTGCGTGGGTTCTTCTGGGTCTAGGAAAGCCAGGTGTGGGCTTAGTACCCTGTGTTGCCCCTAGTTTTGATTTTTGAGGATGAAAATCTAGAAGGAGGGAATTATGTAAGAACTTGGTTTTTGCTATGAAAGACTTTGGAATATTCTTGATGATATTCTAGAGCAGCGCCTTCGGACGGCGTGCGATTCCTAGACCCGGAGTGGCTGAAATTCAATTTTCAGTGCGTTCACACTAGAAATGCTAAATAAATGAGATAACTCCTAAAAGGACTTCCAGATCAGAGATCCGAGTGTACAGATGGGTCCAGAATGGGGTTTTTACCCTAGGAATGACATAAAACTTGTCGGCGCTGGACGTTTGGACCCCTTGCATGCTTCTGGAATGTTAAACGGATTAAATAAATAAATTAATTCGTTTAAGGGTGAAATGCTAGTATCTCTTAAATGGTAGCTCGTATTGGAAAACCAAGGGCACCATTGAGTTCAGAGCATACCGTTTACCCTAGGATGGGTATAAGTTTCACGGGTGCGGGCCGTCTGTGAAAAATGGTCCCAGGGGCATTTTCGTAATTTGGCGGCCTCGGGCGCTAAGTTTAGTAACTTTTGAATGGGGTCTCGGAATAAAATTACGAGACCGCCGTTGTGCTCGGAGCATGGTTTTTAGCCTAGGGGAGGCTAAATCCCGACCCTGTCGGGAGTTCGGGTTCGGGGCTGTTGGGCGGGCGTTTAAGTGATTTGTACTTAAACACCCCCCTTCTTCTTCTTCTTCCTCTTCCTCATACCCTTCCCCCCCTCCTTCACCTCCGGCGAGGCAACTCCAGCAAGGCGAGCTCCGGCGAGGCGCCCCCCCGGCGGTTTGATGGCGAAGCGACGGGCATTGCCCAAGAGGTAGGAGTTATTTCGATTTATTTTTCAAATTCCCACAATATTTGAGCCCAATTTATATTTTTGAATTGCTACCCGATCTTAGATTCAATCCCATGGTCGCGTAGAGAATGTTCTAAAGTTTCCAAAGCTATTCTCGGATCAAAAATCTGAGTCTCGGGGTTCTCGTGGTAGTCCCGGGAAGTTCTGGCCGGAAATCTGGATTTCTGGCGGATACTGGTGGCGGACGGTGGTTCCGGGGAGGCGGCGCGGCGGAAGGCCCGCCGGCCATCCGGCCGGCTGGGCGGCACCTCCACAGTGCGGGGCGGCTCAGCTCGCCGGCTGATGGCGCCGGCTGTGGGAGCCGGCGAGAGGAGACGGCGGGGTCCTAGGCGCGCGACCCCACACCTGGAGAGAGACCCGCGCGACGCGGGTCTCCGTGTGGAAAGCCGACCGGCCGTGTCGGCCAGTCGGGGGAAGAAGCGCCCGCGCGGTGCGCGGGCGAGGTGGGCTCATGAGAGGCGGCTGGGCCACGGTCCTAGCGGGCCTGCTGTGGGCGGACCGGCCGATCCGGCCCAAGGGGGGTCCCCCCCTTATAAACTCCGACGTCCGTAGATTTCGCTACGGAAGTCCGTTTTGCGCGCCGTCTGCGGCGGCGCGGGCCTGGAACAGAGGCGGATCTTTTGAGATGGTTTCATGAATTTTTAATTCCCGAAACAAGGGGCCACGAAGGCACGACACGTCTTTAAGTGGTTTGTCGTTTTCCTGGGGAACTTGTCTTGGACGGCGCGGACACGTCCGACGTTCGATTTAAATGTCGTCAGTTGCGTTAGGACCCTGGCACCGAGGCAGAGCTTTCGAGGGCGGTTCCAGGCGTTGAGGCCGAAGTTGAGGTGTGGTCCCCATGACCCGTCTTTTGAGCTACGTGCAGCTTTTAGCGGCTTTTTCCTTGGACGTCCGTTCGGGGCGTGCGAGCAGTCGATGTTTGGTGTTTTTCCGAGGGCATCGCATTGGCGCAGTCTGCCCGCTATAATTCCGTACGATGGTATGGGCCCCGCGAGGGCCGTTTTGGGAGTTGACGGTGATTTCTAGCTTTATCACCGGGCGACCGTTTTGGACAACTGAGTAGTCCATTTCATGTACTTTTTCGAGAGGATCACAACGGTGCGATCCGTTCGTCGAGTTTCGGGACCGGGTTGCGGGTCCCACGTGGCATCGCTCGTGTGTGGTGCGTCGGGATGCATCTATTTCTCTGGATATCCATTACACTCATGTGACTAGTTCTTTTGACATGTTTTCCCGAGGGGATTGCAATGGTGAGATGCACCCGACTGTTTTCGGGGCCGGGGCTCGGGATCACGGGACGCCGTTCGGGCGTGAGGCGGTATTGGTGACTTTTCCATCGGGTATCCGTTGGAGGCGAGTAAGTAGTAGATCTCACGTGTTTTTCCGCGAGGATTACAACGGTGTGATCCGTTTTCTTGGGCGGAGCCTCTTGCGTGATCTTATTGAATGTGGAGCATGAGAGGTGCTCCGGTGGTGGTTCGTCCTACCTTGTTTGTAGCGGACCCTTGGCGTGTGATCGTGCACTCTTGGGAGAGTGATACAAATGGTTCACAAGTTGTGGTTGGTCGTGTCTGGGCCTTTGAGGTGGAGTTGTTACGTCACACCTTCGCATTGACGCTGGGTGCCGTGTGCACGATAGCCTTTGGGCTGGGATGAGGTATACTCTGGGAGTATACGGGAGTGCTTGGAGGTACGTGTGGTTTGTACCTCAGAACGTTTGTGTGCTCAGTTGGGGTTGACGTGGGGCCACACGTCGTGTGGGCCCCATGTGAGTTGCGTGTTCTACCTTGAATACTTTGACCTCTCGCGACGTAGAGGGTCCCTTTGTGCTCGTTTGTTTGACCAGTAGGGTGGAGCTTTTCCCCTGGATTTGTGCTCGTTTGTTTGACCAGCAGGGTTGAGTGGTCTCCCCCTGGTTTCATTCTCGATGGATTGGTCAGCAGTGGTGCTAGTGGCACCCCGTGATGGAACAGATGCTGAACCCATTTGGGTGAGTTGTGATGGAGGTGGGTGGTTGCGCGATACCCACTCAGTGTTCGGTTGGCCAGTGTTGTGCCCTCCAGTGGAGATGGCTAGAGCAGTTCTGAGTTCTACCCTCCAGCGGGGATGGGAAGTGGGTTACTCATCGATTTCTTTAGTTTTACCCTCCAGCGGGGCTGGGCAGTGGGTTTCTCACTGAATTTTAGGGTTTACCCTCCAGTAGAGACTGGGCAGTGGGTCACCCGACACTCTTAGGATCTACCCTCCAGCAGAGACTGGGTAGTGGGTCACCCGACTACCTCTTAGGGTCTACCCTCTGGCAGGGCTGGGTAGTGGGTTGCCTGTCGTCTAGTTTCAGGTCTACCCTCCAGCAAGTCTGGGCAGTGGGTCTCCTGTCGACTTATTCCAAGTCTACCCTCTAGCGGGGCCAGGCAGTGGGTCGCCTGATGATGTGTTATGGTCTACCCTCCAGCGGGGCTGGGCAGTGGGTCGCCTAATGTTGTGTTATGGTCTACCCTCCAGCGGGGCTGGGCAGTGGTTCTCCTGATGACGTCTTATGGTTTACCCTCCAGCAGGGTTGGGTAGTGGGTCACCCAGTATCTTATTAAGGTCTACCCTCCAGCGGGGCTGGGCATTGGGTCACCTGATGACGTCTTATGGTTTACCCTCCAGCAGGGTTGGGCAGTGGGTCACCTGATATCTTATTATGGTTTACCCTCCAACGGGGCTGGGCAGTGGGTCTCTTGATGACGTGTTATGGTTTACCCTCCAGCGGGGCTGGGTAGTAGGTCACCCGATATTTGGTTATGAACTACCCTCCAGCAGGGATGGGTAGTGGGGACACCGGTTGACATTCCAGGCTCAGTCCTTCCGCTAGGCTAGCCTGTGGCTTTCCTCCATGATTACCGGAGTGGGACCCTTGGTTGTATGGGTCGGTGATGGAACAGCTTGACTTTGAGGAGACCTCTCGACTACGGGGCTGTGACGAGTTGTGGTTTGACGTTCCCCCAGAACTCTCAAGTACGAGGGGCACTTTCCCCACCGAGACATGTTCTTGCGACGCAATCTAAAACTGTGCGGGTGAGTTAGTGCTGCCCAAAGAGGATAGTGTCAAGGTGTGGTGTTTGAGCCCTTGGCTTGCGGTTCGGGGCAGACGTGCGGGATGCTAGGCATCGATGGTGTTACTTCTGGGACTGTTGGCGACTCTTTTCTTGGGATGATCTACGGGACAGAGATCCCCTTACGAGCTTGTTCGGGCTTCTTGTCGAGAATACATATATGTATATACCTTGTTCGAGTACCCACTTCTTGGGCCTGGTTACACTCCCTCCAGGAGATGTCAACACACACGAGGTATGCCATGTGCTTTCCGTGTCTAGCTTCTCGTGGTTGGATGAGTCTACTCTCCTGCTATAGGTAGTGAAGATTTGATGGGAAGTTCATCTTCTCACCGTTTCCAGATCCTTGTACCTGGACGAGTCTACTTCCTTTCTCTTGTTGGGTTGAGCTAGACTCTTTACTGCACTCTGTTGAACTTCTGTTCTACTCCCTGTTCACTCTACTGTTCACCCTTCAGTACCTCCTTTGTTGGTCCCTCGAGCCTTTAGGGTATCCTACTGAGTATTTCTATACTCACCCCTGCTTGGGATTTGCCCGCACTTGGTGTTCCCTTGCAGATGACAGACAGGTGGATCGTGACTTCAGTGGAGCGTAGGAGCTTGGGAGCTTGGACCGCGTGCGGTGGTCATGGCTGGGTTCCAGGTGGCAGACCTGTCAGCTGTTTCTTTTCATTTACCTCTTGCCGGGTTGTGGCAGTTTTTGGTTGGGCGCGTGTTTTTCTCCCTTTTCTTTTCAGCTTGTACCTTGTACTGTTAGAGGTCGATGCACATTGTGGTTTATTTATACCGGTTTCCCTTTTCTTTTCCTTTTTACTCTGCACTTTTTCATTGAGTTTGCTGCGTGCGTGTGTACAGGTACTTAGGCAAAGGCCTCCCTGAGTTGTTGTGCCTTCGACGCTAGTTTCTAGCCCCTGGCCTATGGAGGCGGTCTTGGGGTAGTTGCGGCTCGAGCCCAGGTAGGGTCGGGTCGTGACACCACTATCTCAATAATATTATAGTCTACTGGAGGATTCATTTTATTTGGTTCTCCATAAGAACCCCCTATTCACTATTCAAATATCTTATTGAAGACAAGATACTACACAATGTCAATAGACAACACTTGAATGCGTCAATAAGGGTACAGATACTAACAACTCAAACAAGAGATACCTGAATATCAATTCTATTGGAAATAATTCAAGAACGGGGTTTGAACGTACTCAGATAAAAGGTAAGGAAAAGACTAGGATCAGATCAATTTATTCCTCAAATATACTTTTCTCAAACACCTATGGTGATCTAAGGATCATTATAATGATATTTGGCTAGAAAATCAGTCATAACTGCCTCCTTACTCCCAAAAATCCAATCTTCTATCTACTAGGAAACACAAACTGCATACAAATATCAATGAAAGATGAAAAACCTATGAACTTTGATACCCATTTTCCATAAACTATCCTGTATACCCTGGTACACTTATATTTGAGCCAATCCTGACATAGTGAAAAGGCTTTTCTTGATCCCCATAGGTTTGAAACTAGAAAATGAAAACATACAAGAAAAAAGAAGGGAAATATTTCCCCATAACTGTATAAGATAAATAGTACAAGTCAATATACCAACACTCTTGAGGAGAAAGTACCAGCAACAGATAGGTGGAACAATAAAAAAATGATACATCATCAAAATACACAACATATTCTTTGATAAATATCAAATATAAACCCAGGAAACAGGTGGATCACATATCCACAGGTGACCTCCATCACTCTAGGTCCCATAAATCAAGTAAACCCACCTCCTCAAAGTGGCAATTTCCCATTTCTCAGACCTAGAACATGAGAATCTAAAAATTCCCAAAGGAAAAGGTAGGGTGTGAGATAAATAGCCTAGTAGAGTCTCACCAAGTGTTGTATATTCAATTACATAATAATAGACCATTTAATATTTAAAGTTATGTAAAATTAGGTTTAGAATCAAATTTACTTATTTTAAAACAATTCATGATTTCAAATCAAAAGATAGTAGATATATCAAAAAAAGATTAAATAAACATTTTATATAAAAAATTAATAGAAAAATCTTGGTATGAATAAAACAATTCAATAATAGATGGGAATTAATAATCAAGTAAAAACCAAGAAAAATGTTTCATTATCCATGTTGTTAGTCAGTTCTATGCTATATGATTTTAACACATCCCAATCAATGATCACAGATCATGTGTAAACATGTCCCTTGGATTGAGGCAATATGATAAAAACCCCATAAAGGGAAAATCTTATGGAAATAAGTTTTTGTTAGAGTTTTCATCATCAATACATTGTTAGGGAGTCAAAGTCCTAGAATTGTGGTCTTATTCACCCAATATCTACCCTAGATTACCTGTTCATCAATCAATCAATCAATCAATCAATCATGGGGAAATAATTTCATTCAAATCAATTCATCATTCATAATTCTAACGCTCAATTTCAAATTCCACATTCCAATTTTTTCATTTTCCAATCCAAAAAATTGGGTTTGATCATGTTTATAAATTTAACATAAATATCCATTTAAAGTAATTTTCTCAGAATCAAGTAAAATCATTGTATCAAATGGATTTCCATCAAAATCCACCTTTTTAAAAAAATCATTCAATATCTCAAATACACCCAAAATGGGGTTTTATTTAAATGATTCATGAAATTGAAATTAATAGTCAAATTAGTCATAAATATTCATTAAATAAATAAGGAAATTTAGATTTATATTTTTGGGAACAAGATTTATAGAACCACCTAGATTTAGGAATGATCAAGAATCACCCAGTATACGAAACACCAATGTAGAACAAAGGTGATGAAGATCTAGAAGGAATCCCTAAAAGAACCATCCATAAAACATTGATATAATCCATCAAAAACATGAGGATTCATCACAATCAATGGATAAATTAGAATAAAATAGGGAAAACCAAAAAAATGTCACTTACTAGATAGGAATCAAACGCACCACCCAAAGTTTTTATCTGAGAAGAATAGAGTTCATATGATCCAAAATGGCACATGATATTATTAAATAGAAAAAAGATTGAATGAGGTTCTAGAAACATAATATTAGATTTAAAACAACTATAATAATTTAAGAATTATAAATAAAATATCATGCCACAAACCCCATGGCCACGGTGAAGTCCTGGTAAAAATGGTGAGACCACGACGTTTCCACCCAGAACACACTACAGCCACCCTCGACAAACTTTCCTCTAGAATGAATGATGTAGATCCTATTTACATGGGATAGGGCCTTGATGTAGCCATTATAACATGCCACAAGTTTGTCTAAATTGGAATAACTGACTAAATATACCCCTTAAACCCTTATGCCACAACAACCATCTCCACCCCATAGATTTGATTGAAATGGAAGTGGTTGTGAAACTGAATATCTCATAGGTGCACACCCCATATTGTAATTGTGAGGCCCCTAAAATATCCAGGAAATAAGACAAGGGTTCTATAGTGTAATACACTTCTACATTTTTTAGAAAGCTCCAAACACACTGTAAAGGACCAAAATGACAAAAAGAAAAGAAAATCGATACAATGAAGGGAAAAGTTCCCAAAAGAGGTAATATGATGTTACAAAATCCCCACCATAAACACTTTTTATCCCCATATATCCTATCAAGAAGATTAAATGAAAAAGGGATTAGGACACTACCCTATCATCATGCCTCATGCTCCCACATCTCATATAAATCAGAACTATGTTTCCATATGCCAGAAACCAAAGGTATAGTATTTCATTGAAGAACCATTGTTTAAGAATTAAAAATCATGACCAGATGCTCATTCACAGATAAATCAAGTTCAACATAAAGGTCTTCCTAACTCAAGACATGAGTAGGATTGGAAAGATACATCCTAAACTATGACACATGAAACATGTTATGGATCAACATCAACTATAGTGGTAAGGATATCTGGTAAACCACATCACCAACCCAGTCACTAACCCCAAAATGACCCAAAAAACTTAGTGAAATCATCCCCTATTTTCCAAGATGTCATTTACCCACAAAAATTGTAACTCTCAAGAACACCTCATCACCAATATAAAAATCCAAGGTAATGATCAACATAATATTTATACAGGCTCTATGTTGTCACCATTATCTAACGAATCAACTAAATATTCACCATCATCTATTAGGAAAAACTTGGTCCAATCAAGGAAGCCCCACCAATATTTGATCAACTAAATATTGATTTTCATAGACTATTATACAAGGCCTAAAATGGATACATTCTGATAGTGGAATTTTAACTACTGGAATAGACAAACTCAACTAGTCTGAAATAGTTATTCTATGCTCTAATAAAGTTGAGAACAAAAGAACACAACATATCCTCATGGATCTATATAGCTTCTTCCATATAGGAATCCATATGCGGATGATATGCCATGCTCAAACGTACCTCGGATCCCATTTCCTCCCAGAGGCCTCTCTAAAATCAAGATCTTCAATGGGGATTCTGAATAGAGACTATAGTAGAAGGAACATAATGAAACTGAACAATCTCTTTCATATATATACTTTCTAGATCCTCATCTTTGGTTGTATATCAAAGGGGTATAAAGTGAGATGATCTTGTTAGCCTATCAATCATAGACCATATCACATTATTCCCTCATAGGGTAGGAAAAAACCCAATCCAAAATTCCATAGATATCTTATCCTACTTCCATGTCGGAATTGAATGTGGCTAAAGCAAACAAGAATGTATGTTATGCTCAGTCATGACCTATTCGAAAATATAACCTGAGAAAAAAAAATTAGTGATGTATTATCTCATACATCACCATTCGAATTGTCACCACATATCATAGAACAGCTTCATTGTCCCAGAGTTCACCGTCCATTGGGATTTATGAAAATCTCCCTTCATAGTTTTCCTCACGGGTAAAGGAACAATATATAGGTTATGGAAACATAATACACCCTACGAAGATAATGTACACTCACCAATGATCTCCCCACCATAAATAGAGACCATAATGATACAAAATTCATCTATAAACCATTGATCTTAAAGAATTGTCTCATGAAGAGAAGAGGACAAATAAAAAGTTTCTTGAAAAATCTCAGTCTCATCCTCTTAAACACCCCAATGTAACTGATCAAATAGTTCCATAAAATTCCATTACTCTAATGATTAATTCAGGACCTTGTTCAGAAGTTTCAGGACCAGAGTATAAACACTTACATTCCCCTTATTGGGGGTGTTGGAAATGTCAAAATCAAAAGACTATTGGTACTCCACTCAACACCTCTAACAGATATTTAGATCTTTATGATAAAAGATACATCTTAATATTTTATGGTATGAATAAATGGTAAAAAATTATTCAAAAAGGTAATGTAGAAAACTCTTAATTACATACATAACAACCATGTGTTCAAGATCATGGTTCAGATAGTTCTTCTTGTGTGTCCAAAGATATCTAAAACTTTAGCCTACCTTGTGATCACCCTATATAAGAACACATCCCAAACCTGAACCAGATGCTTCATAGAAGACCACTTATCCTAGAAAAGACTCTAGAAGACTCAACACAAGTGAATAACTCTCTATAGGATTTAATTCATTAAAAAAACTGAAATTTCACTCTCCATAGTGACATCACTCCCTTCTAATTGAGAGAGATCATTGGAGAAGCCATTATCATGAAATATTTGACAAACCTATGATAATACCCCAACATTCCCAATAAGATCTGAATCCAAAAAAACATGACATGGATACTACCATGTCATAATAGATTTCAACTTATCAGGATGATCTAAAATACCATGTTCTGAGACCATGTGTACTCTAAACATCACTTCTTGAATCCAAAAATTACATTACAAAATATTTGTGTAAAGTTGGAGATCTCTCATGATTTCCAAAACTATTATTTTTTGATGCACATGATCCTCATATGTTTTGGGGAAAACCAAGATGTTGATCAAAAATACCACTCTGAATGATTCAAGGTACTCATGGAATATCCTATTAAATAGTACGATAAAAATATCATGATCATTGGTTAGAAAAAAACTCAAAACAAGATAATAATAATGGCCATACTCACTCCAGAAGGTAGTCTTCTATATGTAAAAATATTTAATTATCAATTGGTGAAAAATAGGTCAACAAATGTTCTTAAATAACCACTTAAAACCTTTCAAATTTTCAAAAAAATCATCAATATATTCAAACATATATTTTTTATTTACTATAAATCGATTTATTTTTTGGTAATCAACACAAAGGTGAAGTGCCCCATTAGCATTATTCAAAAAGAGAACATGTTCCACCTAAGGTGACACACTAGGGTGTGTAAAACGATTCTCTAAAAATTTATCCAATTTTGATTTTAACTCTTTTATTTCATTTGGATCTATAAGGAGTAGAAACTGGTTGAATACAAGGTACTAAATAAATAGAAAACTATATCTCCCTTACTAGTGGAAAGTTAGAGAAATCAGAAGAAAAAATGTCAGGAAAATCTATGAAAACTATAGGGAGATCATTACTCAAATATTATTTCTCAATGTCAAAAAAATATCAATATTAACCTAACCAAATATATAAAATGATGTCCAACTCTACTCAACCTCAGATCTCATTCTCCCTGAAAAACACATCACACGCCATCAGGTGTTGTATAGGAGACCTGTGAAAGATAATAGTCAATTCGGGCCTTATGAGAAATCATTCAATCCAAACAAAAGATGACATAAAAAGGTTTCATATTGAGAAACTGAAAATACAAGGTGAGAAAAAACTATTATAAAGAGAAAACGCACTTAAGACACTAAATACTCTTCTCTCTCTTTATTTCGAGGGGTATAGTAATATCCATCACATAAGACAAAATATCCTTATAAGGGTTTAGAATGTTCAGAATATGAGTTGATATGAATGATTTTGATGAATTGGTATCGAATAAAGTAGCAAATAAAGTTGAACCTATAGTGATGGTACCTCTCACAGTCGATGGATCTACTTCTGCTTCTTCTGGAGTCTCTCCCACTTCGTAAAGAAGCTTCGTTACGAATGCCTATGGCTAGAACCCCTTAGTTATTGAAGAATATGATTACATCATAGTAATTTTAGGTTTTAATGATATATTTATACTGCATGGAGTATAAAATAGATGGAAGAACTTATATAGGTATCCTGAATGACCCCATGAACTATAGATCTTTAGTGCCTCAGTAAAAAACCGCTTTAAATGCACAAACATGCTCACTAAAATTAGGTCAAATGTAACCTCCTAAGAACCACATGAGGTCTAGAAGACTCCTGATATCTAAAAGAACCATGTAACTCATCACTATTTCTTTCATCCTTTAAATAAACTCATAGAACCACCACTAGAAGAAGAAGTAACTCCTGTCATTCCTGACTTACCAACCAGGTAAAAATCATCCATCAACACTCTATCCAACATGTCGGCATAAGACGAGAGCTTCAACATGAAGAGTAAAGATCAAATTTCAAAATGAAGATCAATATAAAACCTTTTATCCATCATTTTTTCATTTTTCACCACCCCATGTGAAAAATGTTCTAGCTCAGAAAAATGGTTCATATTCTCTTTCATGGTCATGTCACCCTACGAGAGGTTGAGAAACTCCTTGGATTTCACCAAGACCATTTTACCTGGATAAAAACGATCAGTGAAAATAACTCTAAAGTATTTCCACTCTAATCCCACATGTTTTTTCCATCACCATTGAATCCCAACATCTTGTACTAGGTCCTTCCATATTGATGGTCATATACTCCACATTAATGAAATCAGGCATTTATAAGAAATCAAAAAGAAGATCTATATTTGTAATCCAATACTGAAAATTTTGAGGATAATTATATCCTTATAAAAATGGTGGTTTATGAAAAAGAGACTCTTGAGAATGATTCAATTATTATTCCCTTTGAGGTTCAGGAAATAGGGCTTTAATAGGAAAAGGTGCAAGTACCTTTCTCAGAGCACGGACAATTCACACCACTATCTCAAAAAAATTGTTGTCAATTGGAGGATTAACCTACTATGGTTTACCATAATATTCCCCTATTCCCTATTGAATTTTCTTCTTATAGGAATGATTCTACACAACATTAACATACATCACTTGAAATTATCAGCAAGGATATAAAAATCAACAAATCACACAAGAGATACATGAATACCAATTACATAAAAAATAATTCATGATTTGGGATTCAAAATGATCAGATAAAAGGTAGGTAAAATACTAGTATTATATCAATTTATCCCTAAAATATGTTTTTCCCAAACATCTACGGTGACTTAAGGATCAATACCATGAGATATGGCCATAAACTCTCTCGTAACTACCTCTTATGTATTGAAAATCCTACCTCATGTCTATAAGGACTAATAATACTATATAAAAACATAAATGATAGATGCACAACCTATGGTCATTAATAAAACTTTATCACAAACTAGCCCACATACCCAAGTACACAGATACTCGATCCAGTCTTGACATAGCTGGAAGGGTGTTATAATTCCCCGGGAGTTATATGACCATTATAATCACGTTTGTTTTCCATGAGAATTTTCCCAAATGTCAATTTCATAAGATTTATATTTATCGGGAATCATCTAAGTAAAACACAATGATTTCAATGTGAGTAATCCATTCCTCCTAACTTCCTTTCATTTAATCATTACTTTTCTAAATATGATTTTTTAATTAATATATAATTAAATAAGTATTTTTTGTATAATTAATGTTTTTATGATATTATAATAATTATAAATCATGCTTTACCTTTTCTATTAAGAAAAACTAAATCTTCATTTGTGCGTTGAAAAAACTATTGATGAAATGAAATAACCAATTCAAAACCAAGAATTATGTTTTGGAAACTAGCACATAAACCCCAAAAAACAATTGAAATGTAAAAAAATCAATAATAGTTGACAAGCAATAAAAAAATCAAAACCAATAATTATGTTCGATAATCCTTGAAGTTAGTTAGTTCCAGGCTATAGGATCCTCACACAACTCAATCAATGACCGCTGCTCGTGTTTGAAAACATCCCATGGCCCATGACAATGAGAAAAACACCCCATTAAGGGAAAATCATTCTAAAATAAGTTTTTGTAAGAGTTTTTATTTTCAATACAATACTAAGGATTCAATTTCCTAGAATGGTTTCCATAATCAACCACTAACTACCCAAACTTATATGTGGTTAAATCAATCAATAAATCTTTCAATAAGGGGAAAATCATTCCTTTCAAATCAATTCAACATTCATAATCCAAATTACAAATTTTAGATTCAACATTCCATTTTTTTCATTTTACATACCAAAAATATGGTTTTCACTAATTTTATTCCTTTTAAATAAATATTCATTTAAATACATTTTCTTAGAATCAAGGAAAATAATTTTATAAAAACTATTTCCATCAAAATCCCCCTTTTCTGAAAAATCATTCAATATCTCAAAAGCACCCAAAATGGAGTTTTATTTCATGAATGTATGCCCTTGAAATAAATAATTAAATCTATTTTAAATATGTTTTGAATCATGTAAGAAATTAAGTATTCAATTTTAGGGAATAATCATTACGGAATGATGTACCTTTATCAATGACAAGAATCACCCATCAAAGGAAACAACAATAGAGAAAGAAGGAAAAGAATATCTATAAGGAATCTATAAAAAAACCATCCATCAAACATGGATCCAATCCATATTTAGTGTGAGGATTCATCACTCTGAAAGGAGATATGATAAGAACAAATATAAAATCAAACAGGAGGATGATCACTTATTGGAGAGGAATCAAATGAATCCAAGAAATCTTTAATTCGAGATGAATAGAGTTTAGAGGATCCAAAATTCCTGTTAAAATGAATTAATAGAAAAAAGATGGAATCATGTTCAAGTGGGAGATGATTGGATTTAAAAAATCTCAGAGTATTTAAGACTAGGAAATAGATAAACACACTATAACCCCCATGTACATGGTGTAGTCCTGTTAAAAATAGCCAGACCATGACGTATCTACCCCAAACCATGCCACATACACCCTCTTCCAAATAGCCTTTAAAACATGTCATAGATAAAATTTACATGGTTTAGGGATACACCGAATCTAGAACAACACACTGTAAGGGTTTCCAAATTTGAATAACTTATAATATTCTTTCCTTGGATCCTTACGCCACAAAAAGTTTCACCACACTATATCCCTACCTGAAATGGAAGTTTCTCTAAAACTTGATAAGACTTAGGCTCACACCCCACACCACAATTGTTTGTCTTTTAAACCAGCCACACTATAGCCAATGTCTTCCATGAGGAAAATTACAAGTTCATTTTCTAGAAAGCTCCAAATACCCCCAAAAGGCTTCAAACAGACCCAAAAAAGGAAATTAACATAATGAATATGTACCTAAGAGTAGTAATAAAATGTTTCATGTAAAACCAGGATATAATCAGGAACTAGTGTCATTTTTCTTATATTGATGATCAATTTCACTAGTTGAGGGAATCCAAGTCGTTCTCCAAGTTCGACTTGAGGTTAGGCTACCATTACATGATTGGAGGATGTTTGATGTTTTTCTTACTAATTTTAGGAGAAGGAACAAACTAAATGAGTATCTTATGATGCCATTTGGTTTGATGAATACTATATTAGTGTTTATGAACCTGATAAATAGGGTCTTCCATCTATATTTGGAATTTATTTGGAGGTTTTCATCAGAGATATTTTAGTATACTCTCATTCATGGGAGGACTATGCTTAACAATGGGATATCATTCTGAGCACACTAATCGATAATTGAATATATGAGAAGATTCTATGTTGTCAGTTTTATATCAATGGTGTGTTATTCCTAGGGAACATAATATCATATACTTTCATATCAGTGTATCATAATATGGTTCAAGTGATAATTTCTTAAGAGCAGCTGAAGATCATTTTTGAGATTCCGAGATTCATGGGATTGGAAGACTTTACATGAGATAAATTCAAGAATTATCTATATTTAAAGTGATAATGATGACCCTAGATACAAAGGGGATAAATTTTCTATGGTATGATTGTTGGGAGATATATTTACACATGCTTAATGGAATGTTTAAATGTGAGCCAATTTTGACCTTACCATATCCAGGTATGTAGTAAACCCTAGATTGTGATTCATCAGGGGTTGGTTTGGGATCCATTAAGATGTATAATGAGTGTGTTTTTTCATATAGATCCAAAAATTTAATGATTAATGAGTGGAATTATCTAACTCATTATTTAGAGTTGGTAGAAGTAGTTCACTCTATAATATATTGGTATCAATTTCTTCTAAGAAAGAGGTTCACTGTATAAAAAAAATATAAGAGACTTATGTATATATTCATATATTGGGACATGAAACTTCAGTATATGAGGTTGTTTGGGTATATTTATTCGTTCAACTTCTACATGATGCATACCCCTAGGAAGGGGAACATTATTGCTAATGTGCTAAGTAAGAAGAATTAGGTGTAGGTGGTGTGGGTGGCTGGTAATGAGTGGAATATGGAGAGTATTTTTTCTGGGATATGACTTGATGTCCATGAGCATCATGGAAAATAGACCTTTCAATCTCTATGTATTACATCATCAATCATTGAGAGAGTGAAAGAAATTCATTTTTATGGATTTGGTTTCCTAGTGATATGGGATAATATATATAGTGGGGAGATCCCACTTCAGTGGTATCTTGATACTGATGAGGTTATTAATATCCAAGGTTGGGTTGTGATCCCTTTGAGCATGTGTAAGAAGTTGATATAGGATGAACATGCCTTGATATGGGTTTTTCACCCGAGGATCACAAAGACGTACCATGATATTAATAGGCAGTACTAGTGGATTGAGATAAAGAAAGACATAATATAATTTCTATTATGGTGCTTTACATATTAATAGGTAAAGTTAGAGCACCTACGACCATCATGATTTCTCTCATCCCTACCCTTATCTGATTAAAAATGGGATCATTTTATCATCTTTTTTTATAAGTTTTCCAAAGTCTCCCCAAGGATGCGATGCGGTATGGGTTATTGTGGATTGGTTAGTGAAGGTTGCAAATTTTATACCAATTTGAGAGACTTTATCCACTAACAGGTTGGAAGGTTTGCATACCCATGATATTTTTCATCTTCCTAGAATAAATTTGTGTATCATAATAGACCACAATTCTTTTTTTATATTTATCTTTTGGTAGGGTCTGTAGAAAATGTTGGATACGTACATGCACTTGGTTACTGCTTACCGTCCTTAGAAAAATGGGTACTCAGAGCATGCTATTTGGATCATGGAGGACATATTGAAAGAATGTGTATTTAATTTTATTGATTTATAAGATATTAATCTTTCCTTAGTCATGTTTTCCTACAACACAAGTTACCATACTTCTATTTAAGTGGTTTCTTTTGAGGATTTGTATAGTGGGTTTTACCGACCATATATGTATTGGATGGAGGTCAAGGAGTTAGTGGTTATTAGAGAAAGTATCATGTGGGAGATATAAGATAATATATAATTGATCCAAAATATATTAGATATTTTCTAGAGTAGGAAACATTCATTTATCGACTATATATGTTTTCCTCTTGTGTTTGATGTAGGAAACCATGTTTTCTTGCAATTTTTTCAATGTTTAGGGCACCATTGTATTCATAGGCAAGGGAAGCTGGGGACCAGGTATGTGGGGTTATTCAAGGTTGTTGAGAATATCTATAATGTCTCTTATTTGATAGAAAATACTTGATAGGATATTGTTATTCACTATTTGATTCATGTATATGAGCATATGACATAACATGGAGATTCTCCCAATGTGATAAATGTCTAGAATATTTATTTGGATCGAGACACATTGTTTGAGGATGGACCAACTCAAACTGTAGTTCATTATGAGAAAATGATTTTTGGGAATAAGGATCATTGGTTATGAGTGTAGTGGTGGAACAATATTATTCAAAGGGATTCTTGAGAGCTAGAGTCTGAGTTATGGATATAGTGGTCAAAGTTTTTCACCGATGAGTCTTAATGATGAATCTCAGGGATTAGTTTTCCCTATGTTGGGGAGGTTGTAACACTCTAAAACTATACGAGGTATGAATTTATTTCAATTTTCACTAACCACATATATTTTGTGTGTTATTGGGTGTGTGAGTTGTTAAAGGGGGATCAAGGACAATTTTTTGAGTCTAGTTCTAGTGTCAAGAGTACTATTATGGGAGACACCAAACAACGAGTGTACTCACTTCCTTGGTACTGGGTACCTAGTGGGATAACCAGGGATGGGGTTTCCCTACTTGGGAAACCGAGTGCCTAATGGACCTAGAGTGGGTGTCAAGTGGGGTACTAGATACTTTGTGACTATGGTCTAGGTACATAGTACCCCGTGACATTTTTTAAATATTAATATTAATTAAAAAATTAATTAAATTGTTTTTTAAATGAGACTTCTCATCCCAATTTACCCATCAAAACCCACAACACTCCACTCCCATTCATCTCTCCATTAGTACTCCCAAGTGATGAATATCCCTCTACTCTTTTCAAATTCAGGTTTCCTTGGTCTCAATGAGTTTCATATTTCTAGTCTATAACTCATCTTCTCTCTGATCACCATTTCTTTTTCTATTATAGCATTCTTACCTGATTATGCTGATTTTTTAGTTTTTTGTTAGATTACTTGATATCTATATATTGGATTCAATTAATATAAATATTTTCAATGAGAAAGATTCCATTAGGTTGGGATAGGTGGTCCCTATCCTTTACCTATGGTTTATACATGTTACCTTGTGCTATGTGATATGTTGTCTCACCACCTTTGAGAGATTGACCCTAAATTAATTTTAATTGTTCTTCTTGAACCCGTATGAGTAGGGTGAGACTATCTAGAGAAATTAAAGACACTACAATTATTGTTCATTGATGTTGTGGTCACTGATGTCATGAACTTGATTTATGTTGGGTTGAGAATATACTCGATTCCCAACGATATTTTCCTTGATTGGAATTTTAGTAGGATGGACTTCATTAGGTGTCAATTAACCTTCACTGAGTGGGAGAATGTATGCCTACCATAGTGGGAAGTTGGGATTGAAAAATAGTGGATATGGATTTTTTTGGTATAACCAATTTTGGTTTGGGTGACCTAGTTCATGAGTGGAGTACCTAATCCTTTGAATTAATTAAACCCAAGGAGTTGAACCTTCGGGTTGTTTAAAAGGGGTTTAATGTTCGTAGACTATAACAGGTAATTTATAGAGGTTTTATATGATTTTAATCTGTAGTATTTAAACTATACATGGTCATTATATTATACTCACTTGATTATTTATATGTGGTGTTGAGAAACATAAGGTTTGAGGCTGATGTATACTCAGGTCACCTTTCTTATAGTCTTCCCAATGTCATGATTTCTATTGAGATTATTTTATACTACTATCATTATGGTTTAGGGCCTAAATTCCTTATTATCATTTATTTGAGATAGATTTGGATCAATAAGTCAAGTGATGAGACCAATGTGGACCCAGGCCACCACCCCGTTGTTCACTACCATTATTCCATAGTCAAGATGCCCATGGGGTGAGACCTTAATTACTGGGGTTTCATCACCCCATTTTTCTAATGACATTGTGTTACGGCCAAGATGGTATGGGGTGATCCCATAGTGATATGAGATATACTTCCCCTTTGTTTGATATTGGCATTCCATGGTCGAGATTCCCATAGGGTGTGACCTTAAAAACAGGGGTTGCTTATCCCCTTTTTTAGTTATTGTGATGGCGTTTCATTGGAGAAAATTCACTACATAAATTTGTTTTATGATTTTGTCAAATAGGGATGAAATTGGGTAAAATGTCATTGTCTATTGATGGGGATTTTTTTTGAAGTGGAATCATGTGAATTTTAGAAGTTGACCTCACCCCACAACATGAGGTTTTAGTGATGATATTTCACATGGTGAGTTTTAACACAATAATGCCTAAATAGGAAATATGGAATTATTCTTATAAATTTTTTGCATGTTTTTAATTGATTATGGATCATATTGGATGAGTTGGGGATTATTTATAGTGAAAAAACATATTAATTTTTTGGTTTAGGATAATGTGGACTTGTCTTTAGGGGTTAACTATATTGTTGAGGTAGGTGGTCCATAATTTCAATTCATTATATGGTTGTTCATATATTATGTGTATTTTAAGGGTGGGAAGAAAGTTAGAGTGACATAAGATAGAAGCATGGGAAATATTTATTATTTATGGAATTAATAGAGAATTTTGTTAGCTCTTAAGTGAGTTCTCAGAACATAATGTGGAATTCCATGTACTCAGATATTAGTGTTGTGTTCCTTGAGTTATATCTTGTTTTAGTAGACCCTGGTATGTAAATTATATACTCCTTTCATTATGGGATGTGCATTAAATGAGAGGTATCTTGAGGATTGAATAGTAATGGGGTAGTTGGTTTACATTATAGTCGATTATCTTGCTTTATGTGCTTGAGAGGTGTGGGTTTACCACCATTGAGATTTATGGATCTACATGGAAGTTTCTTAAATATGGGTTGTTGAAAAAGGGGATTTGTATAAGGAACTGACCTTAATCATTATATAATCTTCAATTAAATGAATAATTCACATTGAGGATCTTTTCATGTTTATAGTTTTAGAGAATTAGGTCATAACATTTACATAACAAAATGAATATTACATTTAGACGATTCAAATCAGTATCCATTTTTTTCATAAAATAAAAACTCTTGAAAAAAATATTCATGTCTTGTTCCATGTTTTAGAGAGCATGACTTTTCCCTGATCTCATCCTTGACCCTTATTAATATTTAAGTCCTGTGGAAAGCATTTCAAAAACTTGGGATGTGCATAAAAAGGTCAGTAAGGGATATAAAATAAGGAATGAATACATTAGCCCATAAATAAATATAAAACAATGAAACCATATTTTTCAATCACAACATACCTCATGAAATCATAAGATTTATGAACAACACATAGAAATATTAAATCATAAAGGTAACTTACGACATACATAACATACTTACATTCTATCTATCATAGCTACAATGAGATTCTCATTTGGAATACCGGTCACAGTATATTCCCTAAATCTCTTAGGAGAAACATTAACTTTTCCCTCTGTCACGTTACCCAATGCATTAGAAAGCTATCATGGGCTCACCCGCCCTAGGTTTATCACAGAACTACCCGTATACATAAAAAAATCCCAATAGACATAAAGTATTCATAACTCATATAACAAACATAATGGAAAGGCAACATTTCCATATTTCAATCACAATATATCATTTCAAAATATTGAAAAAAATCAAAGCTTTTATCAAAGGATTTTCAATACCATTAAAAATATTAAATAAAGAGATATTTTGAATCAAAATGTCCCATACCACTTTAAAGATATTGAAAGAAATTTAAACTTCAAAACATTCATGTCCATATGAATAAATTCTTAAAATCCATTTTTAAAACATGGACGTTAATGTGAAAGATTTATAAGAATAAAACATTAAAACATTTAAAACAATATTTTAGTTAATGATTTTTTAAAAAATTGAGAGACCATAGAATACAAATAATTGAGAAATAACATTTAATCAGAACTTAATAATATGATGGGAATAAAGGAATTCATGATATAATATGACAAAGGACAATATATACACCATATAAGAGTGAATTGGTGCATATCAACAATGTAATCTCAATGGAAATGTAAATTGAGACGAAATCCATTATATAGACGGTATCCTTAGATTAAGGATAAATCAATTACATAACTATGTGTGAAAAATATAAATACACCTAATATAAGTGGATATTAAGTGTAAAATAATACAATGTTATTCACACATATTCATCGAACAACATAATCAAGAAGTATATGTTTAACCCAAAAAATGAAATTGGGTTAAGAAGTTTTCTTACAGAAATTCGACAGCCTAATGACGTTACGTTAAAATTAAGAAAATAAGCTGATGAGAGAGAAATGGATATCTCATAACTTGGATATACAATTTACATAAATAAGGATATAGAAGAGCATATTCCAACATAATAATATTTAAATTAAAAGACATAACAAAAGAAGCCTTTTAAAAAAAGGAGGGTGAAAGGTTCCCTTACCGATTTGGCAACTTACGAAACATGAACCCCATGAAAGAAATATCACAAAATGAATACGTAAATACCATTAAAATAAATTATATCACACAAATAATAAAATCATGGGAATTACACCCACCACACAAAAGGAAATTGTGGCTAATATAGCATGAATCTCATGGGAATAAAAAGAGAGATGAAAAACCCTTACCACATTGTAATCAATCGAGTCGTATGAGAAAAGTTAATAACCAACAAATGAATCATAGAATACCATGAATATAAATAGTAGTATGATAATATATATCAAATGTAAGTACACAATACACCACATGAAATAAATAAGTGGAGAAAAATGGAAATCTCATGGAATTAAAAGTGAGATAAGAAATCCCTTACCTCGTGTCCAACTTGACTCGTATGTTCCTTATTCTTCATGAATAATAAACTTAAGTTAATTTAAACTTGATTCATAACATTTTTAATGTTTATTATTACTTTTATATCACTTATTACCTTGACATAACAGTTAGTAAATTATTTGAGTTCATATCAGACATTTTGTCGATGTTCGGAAATTGAGTTAAAAATGAACTTGTTATAATTACAATTTGTCTATGTGGTCAAAACTCCATTATCTCCATAATGATATTAATGATTTGGATATCATATATATATAATATATATATCATGTATATATATATATATATATATATTTATTTATAATAGTACGTAACATTTGAAGATAAGAAATGAAATGCACCATTCATGGAGATGGTAAGCTGTGAGTACGCATGAACGCTACTTTCATTTCTATTTAATATTTAATGGAATGAAAACATAATGATACCTAGGTATATCATAATTCCAGTATAATATTATATGATATATATGTTACAAAATTTCATTAACTTCATCTTTATACATTCCACATAAGGCATTAATGATTTATAACACTTTGAGGGGGCGGTAGTCCGCACTTCCTCAATGAAATTATGTTTTTTACACGTTTTGGAATGCATAAAGGTATGTTTCTAAGTAATAATTATAGAAGAATATAAAAAATAATAATATATATAATATATAAATAAAGTTCCATCTTAATGGCCACCATAAGAGGTGGTGGGAGATAATTCAACAATCATCGCTTCGTGAGGCGTTAGTTTTCCATTCATAGAAACAATATGTTCTTCACCCATTAGATGGAGGTGTGTGTAAGTGTATTTCTAATACATCTCATAAAAACATCCTTGTATATTGAGGATACTTGTGTTGTTATAAAACAAAGGAATAAAAAGAGTTTAGGGGTTGGAGATGTAAAATAAAACAAAAGAACTTAAAAGAAGACGTTACCTTTAAATCGGGTAACTCCCTTTGGTTTGAACCAAAAGGGTTTCTTTAAGTGTTTTCTGCCTAAGGTAAGGATTTGAGGATGAAGATAGGGATCTTGGGATCTTATTGGAGCAGAGTTTGTATGAGCCAAATGCTTGAGAAATGTGAGGTATGAGGTATAAGTGAGGTCTTTTTATAAAGAAGAGGAGGGGCTCTTTAGGAAAGTTTGAAACAATTATTTTATTTTAAAATCATATTCGGTTTCAAAAGGTCAAGTATCATTAAAATCAATGTTAAGATGAATAATGGTCGAAATAAAATAATAAAATAAGAATTGGACTGGTTTTGGATATTGTTTTAATATTTATAATCTTATTAATTTAAATCATTTATTATTGAGGTAAATATTGTAACATTACTGTGTCATAAATAATTTAATTTATTTGATGTCCAAAAATAATATAAAAAATACCACGATATAGGAAAACTACAGGAAAAAGTGGTATTAGCGACGGGTTATTAGTGACGGGAATATGTCCCGTTGCAAATAACACCCGCAATCGGGGTATTTGCGACGTGGCATAATCCCCGTCGCAAATAAAGAGTTATTTGCGACGTGATATTCTCACCCGTCGCAAATGGTTTGGCGCGAATGCGCACCAAATCGCGCGAAAGATATTTGCGACGGGATCCCGTTCCCGTCGCAAATAACCGGCGGCGGTAACAGGTTATTAGCGAGGGGAAGGGGTTCCCGTTGCTAATAACCTGGAGGAAGGGGTTATTTGCGACGGGCCCCATCGCAAATAACCCCTTTTATTTCCACCCATTATAAATGCGGCCGGGGTTATTTGCGACGGGACTGTTGCAAATAATACCAATTGCGGCGGGAATACCGTCGCATTAAACCCCGTCACAAATAATCTAACATATAAATATAGCCAGCCATGACAAGTTTTCTGAATCTGAACTACTCTTTTACTGGTTTATATGTGTTGAGTGAATTTTTTTTTGCAAGTCAATTTGAAGGAGGTTGCAGGGATCATCCTACAAGTACAACAAATTGAAAGCTCGAAAACTCGTTTAAGGTTTTTTTCTGAATTTTAATTTAATATTTATTTAATGTTTTTGTTTTATATTTTTACATTAGTTTTTATTATTTCTTCTTAGATATAATTATGTTGTATTAAGGTATTAAATTTTATTTGTTATCTTTAATTATTAGTAATTAAAAATATTTAATAATTAAGTGACTGTAATTAGTAATTAATAACATTAATTTTAATTAAAGATAGTAATTAGTAGTTAATGAATGTAATTAGTAGTTAATGAATGTAATTAGTAGTTAATGAATGTAATTAGTAGTTAATGAATGTAATTTGTAGTTAATGAATATAATTTGTAAAAATTGGAATAATTCAAAAAAATTAGTAATAATTAGAAAAAATTAACAATAATTAGTAATAAGTAACATTAATTAGTAATAATTAGTAATAATTAATAATAATTAACAATAATTACCAATAATTACCAATAATTAGTAACAATTAACAATAATTACCAATAATTAGTAATAATTAGTAATAATAAGTAATAATTATCTATAATTACCAATATTTACCAATATTTACCAATAATTGCCAATAATTGTCAATATTTACCAATAATTAATAATAATTACCAATAATTAGGAATAATTACGAATAATTATGAATAATTACCAATAATTAGGAATAATTACCAATAATTAGGAATAATTACCAATAATTAGGAATAATTACCAATAATTAGGACGAATTACCAATAATTAGGAATAATTACCAATAATTACCAATAATTACTAATAATTAGGAATAATTACCAATAATTACCAATAATTACCTATAATTACCAATAATTACCAATAATTAGGAATAGTTACCAATAATTAAGAATAATTACCAATAATTAGGAATAATTACCAATAATTAAAAATAATTACCAATAATTACCAATAATTACCAATAATTAGGAATAATTACCAATAATTACCAATAATTTGGAATAATTACCAATAATTACCAATAATTAGGAATAGTTACCAATAATTAAGAATAATTACCAATAATTAGGAATAATTACCAATAATCAGGAATAATTACTAATAATTAGGAATAATTAGTAATAATTAATAATAATTAGGAATAATTACCAATAATTAGGAATAATTACCAATAATTAGGAATAAATAGTAATAATTACCAATAATTACCAATAATTACCAATAATTAGTAATAATTACCAATAATTACCAATAATTAGGAACAATTATCAATAATTAGGAATAATTACCAATAATTACCAATAATTTGTAATAATTACCAATAATTACCAATAATTAGTAATAATTAACAATAATTACCAATAATTAGTAATAATTACTAATAATTACCAATATTTACCAATATTTACCAATATTTACCAATAATTTTAAATATTTACCAATAATTAGGAATAATTACCAATAATTAGGAATAATTAGTAATAATTAGGAATAATTACCAATAATTAGGAATAATTACCAATAATTAGGAATAATTACCAATAATTAGGAACAATTAAGAATAACTACCAATAATTACCAATAATTAGGAATAATTACCAATAATTATGAATAATTAGTAATAATTAATAATAATTACCAATAATTACCAATAATTAGTAATAAATACCAATAATTACCAATAATTAGGAATAATTAACAATAAATAGGAATAATTACCAATAATTACCAGTAATTATTAATAATTACCAATAATTAACAATAATTAGAAATAATTAACAATAATTACCAATAATTAGTAATAATTACAAATATTTACCAATATTTACCAATATTTACCAATAATTCCCAATAATTGTCAATATTTACCAATAATTAGGAATAATTACCAATAATTATGAATAATTAGTAATAATTAGGAATAATTACCAATAATTAGGAATAATTAGGAATAATTAGGAATAATTAGAAATAATTAGGAATAATTACCAATAATTAGGAATAATTACCAATAATTAGGAATAATTACCAATAATTAGTAATAATTATCAATAATTAGTAATAATTACCACTAATTACCACTAATTACCAATAATTAGTAATAATTAACAATAATTACCAATAATTAGTAATAATTAAAAATAATTATTAATAATTAAAAATAATTCGTAATAATTAGTAATAATTACCTATATTTAACAATATTTACCAACAATTGCCAATAGTTGCCAATATTTATCTATAATTGCCAATAATTGTCAATATTTACCAATAATTTGGAATAATTAACAATAATTAGGAATAATTACCAATAATTAGGAATAATTACGAATAATTAGGAATAATTACCAATAATTATGAATAATTACCAATAATTAGGAATAATTATGAATAATTAGGAATAATTACCAATAATTAGTAATAATTACCAATAATTAGTAATAATTAGTAATAATTAAGAATAATTACCAATAATTAGGAATAATTAGTAATAATTATCTAATTCAAAAAAACTAGCGTGATCATTATCTTTCTCAATTATCTTTTTTATCTTTGTATTGGTTTGAAGAAAACTTCTGTCTCTACATGTAATATTTGCATTCTTTTTCAAAATTATCAACCTACTCACCAATAGAGAGGTGAAAGTGAATGGAAATATTACATGTGGAGACATGATGTTAAACACATAGATGAAAGGAGAATTGTAACATTATATAGAAAATTATATTATTTTAATATTAATAATAAAATATACTAATAATGTAACAATTTTATTTTTATATAATTAATATTTATGAAAAAATAATATTAGTATTATTAAAAGAATAAACAATTTATAAAATATTAAAATTATCAATATTTGTAACAGGTTTTTCTTTATTCATAACATGGTCAATTCTTAAAGGGTCAATTTTTAGGTCTATCCCAATAAAAAGTTTACGTCAGTCATGTCTGATGTATACTCTATAATTATCCTTGCTTGAGTGTTTTTTCTAACAAATTATTCAAAACTAGTAATGCTTTTATATTTTATAGAAAAATATGGAACAACGAGTTCGTCAACAGTAATTATTAGATGACCGAATATGGATAAATAAACGTAGAAATCCAAATGGTTCTGGTTTAAATCGAGTATATATAGAGGGTGAGGAGACTTTTTTAGCATTTGTGGCATCAAATCCAGAATTTGTTTTAGAAGGCACAATAAAATGTCATTGTAAAAAATGTGCACTGAGAACATTTGACATGCTCGACAAAGTTGGGGGACATCTCTTGCATTTTGGTTTTCAACCGGATTATGTTTTTTGGTATCAACTTGGTGAACGCAGTTCTACAGAAGGTGATACTAACTTGATTCCAGATCCATCCCGGTTTCCAAATTTAGTACATGATGTTGCAGGTCCATCTATTCAACATACAGAAACTCAAGATGAAATTGACTCAACTCCTGAGTTGGCACACTCTGAATTTTATGAGTTTTTGAGGTCTGCTGAGGATGCGTTATATCCTGGTTGCAAGATAAACAAATTAGAAGCAATTGCAAAATTTATGGCTATCAAATCAGATAATGGAATGTCAAACACATGTTTTGATAAAATATTTTCTTTGGTTAAAACACTATTACCCGAAGGAAATGTTTTTCCTGAAAATTACTATGAGAGTAAGAGGCTGGTTAGGAATTTAAGACTTAGTTGTCAGAAGATTCATTCATGTTCAAATGATTTAATTTTATATTTTGGGGAAAATGAGTCGTTGGATAGTTGTTCCACTTGTGGGAAATCGAGGTATAAAGAAGCTCAACATGGGATGTCTGGATTGATTCCTGTAAAACAGTTGAGATATTTTCCTCTTACATCCAGACTTCAGCGTTTATTCATGTCTAAGAATACAGTGACAATGATGTCATGGAACAAAACGAATATTTCAACCAGTAAAAGCTTGAATCATCCGGCCGATGGTGATTATGGAAACATTTTCATAGAGTGAATCCATCATTTTCTTTAGAAGCCCGAAATGTGCGACTGGGTCTTTCCACTGATGGTTTCTATCCATTCGGATCTTATGGTAGTCAGTATTCATGTTGGCCTGTCTTTTTAACTCCGTAAAATTTACCTCCATGGATGTTGATGAAGGAACCCTATATCTTTTTGAACTTACCAATCCCAGGACATTAGAAGAAGAATATTTATGTTTATTTGAAACCATTGATTTATGAATTAAATATACTATAGAGTACTGGTTTCAGTACTTATGATGTTGCTGCGAAACAGAATTTCATACTAAGAGCAGCATTGATGTGGACAATCAGTGACTTCCCTGATTATGGCATGTTATCTGGCTGGAGTACACATGGGCCGAAATCAGGTCTTTACTATGTGGGAGAGAATAAGGCATTTATGCTCATTCATGAAAAAAACCTTCCTATTTTGATTGTCATCGCATATTTCTTCCAGCTGATCATCCTTTTCACAGAAACAGATCTCATTTTAGAAAAGTCACAGTTGAAAGGGAGGTACGAAGTTAAAATCAGATTTATATTCATTACCTCCCATCACATTTGGACCCATAATAAACCAACAGAAAATTTTTGGTTTTAGGAAAGAACACAATTGGCTAAAACGTAGCATATTTTGGGATTTTCCATATTGGTCTGATTTGCTGGACCGCCACATATTGGATGTCATGTATATTGAGAATAAATGTTTTCATAATTTTTTTCATACAGTTTTGGATACACTAGGAAAGAGCAAAGATAATGTAAATACACGATTAGATCTTGCTCAAATTTGCAGGCATCCAGAACTCGAACTGTTTGAGAATGTCAGAACATAAAGGTTAATAAAACCAAAATCAACTTATACATTTTCCGAAGAAATATGCTTATTATTTTGTCAATGGATTTCAGATTTGAGACTTCCAGATGGATGTGCTTCCAATTTGGGTAGATGTTTAAATAATGGCCATATTAACAGATTAAAAAGTCATGATTTTCATGTTATAATGGAAATAATTCTACCCGTTGGATTAAGAGGTCTGTTGAGTTATATGATATGGGATTGCATAACAGATGTATCATAATTTTTTCAGGACATTTGTGCAGCGAAAAAAGATTAGGATTCTCTATTAAAACATGAAGAAGATGTTGTTGTAATTATATGTAAACTGGAAAAAATATTCCCGCCATCTTTCTTCGACTCAATGGAACATTTGATATTACATTTTCCATATGAAGAAAAATTTGGAGGTTCGATACAGTTTCGATGGATGTACCCATTCGAAAGATGCATGCAGAAATTGAAAATAAAAGTACGTAACAAAGCATCTGTTTAAGGATCTATTACTGAAGCTTATTTGTACGAGGAGATATATTTTTTCTGCTCCCACTATTTTGAATCTGAGTATCCTTCAAAAAACAATCGCATGAGATGGAACGAGGGGAATATTGATGAAATCAACAATAAATTATCTGTTTTTAACCATTCAGAGCTTGGTTTTGGTGGAGTTCATGAACGATGGCTTTCAGATGATGAACATCACAGAGCTCATACGTATGTTCTCCTCAACTGTGAAGAGATGACATCATTTGTACTATATGTTCTTCTATTACTTATTCTAATATTTATGTTACAATAAATAAATTTGTTTTTTATAGATTGTGTGATAATCATATCAAGAAAAAACTTCCACAAATTACAGCAGCTGCTCTCGAAGAACGCAGACAAAAAAAATTTCTCAGTGGTTTCAAATACTGGTAACATAAATTTTTCATACTTTAACATCTCCTTCAATTTATAGTTTACTATATTGATAATTATTTCACAAAATTTCAGGTGTCTCGACATGCTGATAAAATTGACAAATGAATTTGTATATTGAGTAACCCACCATCCAAAATGGTGAAATATTATAATGCATATGTGGTGAATGGTTTTCGATTTCATACACATGCATATGGGGAATCAAAAAAAAAACAATGAACAGTGGAGTTTTCTTGAGAGGATCTCATCATAGAGAAAATGAAGTTGACTTTTATGGAATATTTGATGAAATCATTGAACTATGTTATCTAGGACAACATTACATAACGATGTTCAAATGTCGGTGGTTGGATACTAAGAGAGGCGTGCATGTTCATCCGACTCATGGAATCATCGATATTAAATGTAAAAGTGTTCTTGCAGTAAATGAACCATTCTTACTAGCTCGACAGGCACATGAAGTTTATTATGCAAAGTACTGTGCTACGTCAAGAGACTTGACTGATTGGTGGAGCATAATAAAAATGAAAATTAGAGATAATCAGTTTAGTCAAAGTGAATGTGCTTTCACTGAAGTGAAAGGAATTGAAGTTTTTCAAGAGAGTACTCAAAATCAATCTTTGTTATGAAGAGAAATGAGTATCGATGATGACACCCCTCAATTAAGAGCCAGTGACGATGATGATGATGGTAATGACATCAAAAATGAATTTGAAATGGTAAGAGATGAAGCAACTGGAACTCAAATGGATATCGATGATATTGAGGAGGAATATGAAGATGACATTGACAAATATGAAGATGATGATGAAGCTGAACATTGATACAATTCAATGGTATTTATATATAATCATAACTAATATATATGTATATATAATAATAATGATCAATTATTTGCTAACAACATTCGTTTTCTGTTTCAGATGGACGAGGACACATTTCGTGAATTGGATGATGCTGACCTATACTTCGATGCGGACGAGTTGTTGGCACCTGACCCTCAGCCTGAAGGCGCTTCAGGGAGTACGCGGAGGGGGCACAGTCTTGCGCGACTGATGATTCTTGACACCATCCTCAAGCGACGTCCACGTCTTGGGTTCGATCCACTCACCTGGAGGTGTGATAACGTATGAATTTTACTAAGATTTCATTAATCTGTTTACATAATAAATGTTTGATTATTTTTTTACAGTTTTCCGCATATAGCAGTTGGACAGTGCATCGCTATTTTGCACAACTATTTTTCTCAGCCTTGGACGACATGGGACCATATTCATGTTGATGTGCATCAGGCCATGGTCGGTCATTGGTTGGTACGTACGTAAATAAATAATTTGTATTTTGAAATTTATTTCATTTATAACATGATATTTTGAATTATTTGTAGGGTTTATGGTATCCGATCTAGGATACCATGCGTGACGCCATCCACGAGGCATGAGAGGTGGCCATGCGTGATCGCTTTCATCAGTTTTTGCACAATTTAAGAAGATTTTCCATGAAGAAAGCATGAGTGTCAGATTTTGATTAGTCATGTAGAGAAAACCGACTAGAGTACATTTCATCCCACGTATGGGATGGATTATGTGCACACTGGTTGAGTGGTGGCATTCAGAGGAGATCATCAGTGGGGAGGCAGAATCGGGGGAGACAGGAGGTTACTCAACGAGATGGGAGTTGTACTTTTAGTACTCATAGACAACATTTGGTACGTACATTTTTTATAAATATTTTATATAACTTTTAATATTAACAATTTATTTTATATTCTTATAGGCTGTCGAGCACCCCGATATTACGGAGTACGCCGTATATCAGAGGATGTATAGTGATCTAGCTACTGGGGAGCTCAGAGGTGATTTCCAGTGTCACATCATGGACGGTATTTTTTTTTCAAGTTTAAAAATTAACTGCATATAATATATTCACAATTTTAATTTTAAATTGCAAGTACATGAGTCATATGAGACCGCAGTGTCACAGACCCGGCCTGAGGGTCATGAAGAGGCATTAGATCAGACCAGTGGCCATCAGTTTGATGAGGTGGCATGGATGCAGGCGACCCAATACGACTTCGAGAAGGGCCGGGTAGTTGGTATCGGCTCTCGACTGACTCCCGAATATTATTATGGCAGTGTTGTGATGTCGGCGTCCAGCTCTAGAGGAGCTCGTGCATCTTCTTTCGCTACACAGTATGAGGATCGGTTGTGATCTCAGACTGAGTTGATAGAGAGTATCCAAAAGGAGCAAGAGGAGATGTGTCGGCAGCAACAACAACACGAGGAGGAGCGCCGACAACAGCAGCAGGTGTACGAGGAGCCGATGAGTCGGTGGTAGCAGCATCAACAGGAGCAGATGGAGTACATGCGCCGACTCACTTATGCCTTAGGGATGGAGTTTCCTCCACCAACAGATCCCCCCTCCCCCTCCTCCTTCACATTAGTTATTGTTTAGATGTTATAAAGTTTGTAAATTTAAAATATGACATTTTTTCTATTCTGAGTTTCTATCTCTCTTATACTGGTGTCAATATTGTATTATTTAATTTCTATTTATTTTTAGTACTTTATTATTTATTATTGGTATTTATTTTAATGTTTGTTTATTTTATTAATAATAATATTACTCTTAGTATTTTATTATTTGTTTATATTTCTTTTTTCAAATGTTGATAATTTTCATATTTTTATTTTCTACCTATTTTAATAATATTATATTCAGTATTTTTAATAC
Source organism: Viscum album (assembly GCA_963277665.1). Lineage (NCBI taxonomy): Eukaryota > Viridiplantae > Streptophyta > Magnoliopsida > Santalales > Viscaceae > Viscum > Viscum album. The sequence continues at coordinate 1,354,315,058 of OY728160.1, read as the reverse complement.
ATTAAAAGTTTCAAAAATTTTAAATAAAATCATAATTTTTTAATTATTTATAATAATATGAATTCGGTATATTATTATTTTTATATAATATTATATTATTTATATTACAATATTAATATGATTAATAATATTATTCATATTTTATAATATTTTTTTTATATAAATAAATTTTTTTTATATTTTAATTTAATTATAATTTTATAAATATTTGAATGATTTTTTGTTTTAATATTTGAATGAATTATAATTATATTATTACTATTATAATATTAATTAAATTTTTTATTAATAATTTAATTCTTTTTTATACATATTTGTGATGGGATAATCATCCCGTCGCAATAGGTAATTGCGAGGGGCCGGTATCCCGTCGCAATTAAATTTTTTAATTTTTTTTTAAATTTCCTAATGCGATGGGAAAATATTCCTGTCGTAATAAGAAATTGCGACGGGCCCGTTGCAACTACTTATTTATTTTTTTTTGAAAAAAAAATTTAACTCTTTCGCGATGGTATTCGTGGCCCGTCGCAAATAACATTTGCGACGGGCCTGTCGCAAAAGTGTTATTTAAATTTTTAATATATATATCGATTAGTATTTGCGACGGGACGTATTACCATTGAAAATAATATTTTTAGCGACAGACCCATTGCAAATAGTGTTAGTTGCGACGCCATTTACCGCAACGGGTCATTTGCGACGGACCCCCGTCGCAAATAGGCTTTTGTGACGGGATCCCGTCGCCACTGAACCGTCGCAAATGGGATTATTTTCAGTAGTGGAAATCATTTTATATTTCCAAATAATATTTAAAGTTGAATAGATATCTTATATAACTCCATGTAAAAATTTATTTACTAAAAGATATTTGTTTATGTTGTTTTTGTCTTTACTTTAAATTAATTAATATAAAGTGTCATTATTACTCTCATGTGGCTCCATGAGGTCCACAATTCGACACAAGGATTCCCATGGATGGATATGCATTATTCAATAGGATTAGGAAACATGTTATGGTAATTTAATATTATTATAATATTATATTGTACCCTTATTTATTATATTTACCTTTTAATCATGGTAAAATAAAATATTTACTGAAGTAAATATTTAAAATGTCTAAAAATAAAAGCTACCTATTTAAAAAATGTGGTCTTACTGATTTAAAATATGGAATCCATTTTTTCAAATTCAAAACACAGAAGTGCCAGAAATTAATTTAAAATTAATTCCCACTGTTAAAATAAATAGAGTGATTTTAAGAAATAATAACTATCCAAAGATTGGCACTTTTTTATTTCCAATTTCATAATGAAATTAATTCCAATGACCAAAATTATATTAAATGGTAAAAATATATACTAATTTAACTTTAAAACAAATTTAAAAGATAATCTAACCATATATATAAATTAGTTAAAAAGGCAGATTCGAATTAAAATACAGTATTTTATACTATTCATTAAAAATGAATTTTATCAAAAATCTACCAAAATTTTATCCAAAGTAAATTTTGATATCCTAATTCTAAATAAGAATTTTATTTTTTTAAATAGAACATATAATAATGACAAATACTATATTTAAATAGGGTTCTCCATTAAAAGGCGGTAAATCGTCCTCTTAAAGAAAATTATGCCTAAAATTAGATTCATTCAAATTTTAAGCCTCTAAAATTTATTGGATAATTGTAAAAACATTTAAAATATATATAATCATATTTTAGTTAGTTCTATTCATTCCCACCAATACAATGGCTAGACGTTAACTACCATTTAAAATTAGAATATTAAATTATTAATGTGAAATATAGGATTTCAAAGAAATCGATTGTTTCATATTGGGTATGCCATCAAACATAATATCCCCTTTTTAAAGAATAATTACTATTTAATTCACAAATATTAATAAATATGAAAATTTTGATGTTCTTTACTTACCTGGGTTGTTACATCCTTCCCCCCTTTTGGGAATTGTATCCTTGAAAATTTTAAAATTGGGCTCAGAAACATCATTGAAAATCCAACATCATAAAAAGATTCAATAAAACTACCACTTTAAAAGAAAGAAAGTGAAGTACAAAGGTCACCTGAGATAACCCATACTAGGATTCCATATAGGAAAATATGGATATGGAAGAGAGAAAAAATGGTCACGTTCTGATGGAGAGTGATAGAAAACATGATTAGGAGAAAGTGAACCACCATAAAATCACAAAATTATGATGTGTTAAACGGTCTTTGATTACCTAATAGGGAACGTAAACCAACAATGTTTTTGTTTTATGTTCATTTTCATAATTTTGAGGATTTCATTTACTACATAGAATAATAACATAAGGAAATATACTTACCTTCAAGTAGAGCTTCATCCTTCAATAAGTTTCTACCAAAAACTAATCATTTCTCCAAGAAATGAGCATTCAAAAAGACTTGGTCACATCAAAAGCACAAGAATAATCATATTGAAAATCACATAATCCAAAAAAGAAGAACTATATATTTCCCTGGTCTTCAGACATCAACTAAAACCAAAATGGTTCGTATGAGATCATATAATCCCCAAAAAGTATAATCCTTTATAAAAAATAATACTCTTAATCTTCAAAATTCAACGAAAAGTACCCGAAGTTCAAGAAAGACAATTCAATACATAATTGTCCATAATATTATTCAAAATAATCCAAACTAAGATTGAAACCAAAAACATAGAAGTATTTAATCCCATAATCTTCCACAGTAAATCTTAACATTTATCTCCAAATAGCATCGACTACTCTTAAAGTCTCATACTAAAGTGTAATTAACCTAATCACATATTATCTATGATAGGTTAGTCATTTCCATAAATAACCCAAATATCAATATTTCCAAAATAAAACATAAATTCTTCCCAAAATAATATTTCAACCATTACTTCACTATTTTAATCCCATAGTATTCCGTTTTCCTTATTTAGATATTGTTCCCCAAAAGAGAGATCGTCTTCTAAAATAACCTTTATCACTTAATCATCAAATCATTTTCATATACTAAGGATAACCATTTGATAAAACATAAATTCCCAAAATAAAATTATTCTTGATCGATAAATCCATTTAACTTAAAATAATAATTCATACTAACCTGGGACTTCACATAGGAATTTGGTAGGCGATGCACACATGTCGCCCTTCGGTTGTGGGTTCGATTACTACGGCCTTGCCAGATGCGATGGGTTGTCATCCATCCTATGGATTGTCCTTTTTATAAAACTCAAATATAAACCTTACATGTTTTAACGTAAATGGGTTTCCTTATACCTCTCATTTTCATCCCAAATCATTATGATCTCCACATCTTAATTGTTGACGTCTTATATATATTGTATTTTTTTTAATTTCACCACCATATGATAAAATGTAACGGTTCCTAGAATAAAGAACACCGTACATTGATCATGGTGTCCACTTGGTTTCATCATTATCTTTTTCACGTAGGTAGAAGGTCCATGCATTGCAACAATGATTTATAGATCCTTCAAAATCATGTGCTTCCTTCATCAAAATACACCTTGTACAACATGGGTTATATGGTAGTTCATAGAAAAATAGTTTTGGAAAACAATTATGTATGACATATAATTTCAAAACATCTGATAAAACATGATTTCTATAAAACAGTAGGACTGAATTTGAGTTCAAAATTTCAATTAATGGTCCTTTTAAAATACCATATGTATGTGATGAGAGACTATATTGTAAAAGAAAATATAAATAGGTTGTGCAAGGGTATCCTTCTTCAGCACCTATTTCAAAGTCATAATATGCTTCAAAATATTTTTATAAGGTTAAATATTGGAAAATTCCATGAAAATATTTACATTTATTGAAAATATGAGAATATTGTGAAAATAGGATTTGATTAAATTCAACCCATGATCCATGATGATATCGAGATATAGTGGAGGTGTTGGATATCTCAAAAAATTTCTTGCAAGTGAGTTGTATGTTATGAAAAAGTTTCACAATCATCCGAACAGGACTTTGCAATAATTATTGGAAGCAAGTCATCAGGAAGAGATAGGAATATCATTTGAGATCTTCCTAATTCCATTTGTAACATACATTCCTTGATCTGAAAAACATTATAAAATAATGACTTAACTGAAATAATAGACATAGGGACTAACCATGTGTTTAAAGAAAACTCATAATCCCTAAGGTTGTCTAAACAGACCTCTGATACCACCTATAAGGACCTGAACTTAAACATTACATAATCTTGAATTAAATGAATAATTCAAATTGAGGATCTTTTCAGGTTTAGATTTTTAGAGAATTAGGTCATAACATTTACATAACAACATGAATATTACATGAAGACAATTCTACCCAGTATCAATTTTTTTCATAAAATAAAAACTCTTGAAAAAAGAGTCATGTTTAGTTCCATGTTTTAAACAACATAACTTTTCCTTAATCTCATCCTTGACCATTATTTCTCTTTATGTCATGTGGAAAACATTTCAAAAATGTGGGATGAGCATAAAAAGCTCAGTAAGGGATATAAAATAATGAATGAATACATTATCCCATCAATAAATACAAAACAATGAAACCATACTTTTCAATCATAACATACCTCATGAAATCATAAGATTTATGAAAAACACATAGAAATTATAAATAAAAAAGGTAACATAAAACATAAATAACATACGTACATTGTAGCTATAACTGCTACAGAGGGAGTCATATTTGGAATACCCATCAAAGTATATTCCCTAAATCTTTTAGGAGAAACATTAACGTTTACCTCAATCACGTTACCCAATGCATTAGAGAGCTGCCTCGGGCTCACCAACCCTAGGTTTATCACAGAACCACCTATATACGTAAACAATGCCCAATAGCCATAACATATTCATGACCTATAAAACAAACATAATGGAAATATAACATTTCCACATTTCAATCACAATATATCATTTCCAAATATCGGCAAAATCAATTCTTTTATCAAACCATTTTCAAAACCATTTAGAATATTAAATAAAGAGACATTTGAATCAAAGTGTACGATACCAATTTGAAGATTTTGAAAGAAATTTAAACTTCAAAACATTCATGTCCATATGAATAAATCATTAAAAACCATTTTTAAAACATGGACAATAATTTGAAATATTTAGAAGAATAAACCTTTAAAATATTTAAAATGATATTTTAGTTAAAGAGTTTTTAACAAAATGAGAGACCCTAGAATAAAAATAATTGAGGATTAAAATTTAATCACAACTTAATAATATCTTTATAATAAATGTATTCATGATATAATATTATAAAAGAGTGTATATACACCATATAAGAGGGAATTGGTGGATATCAACAATGAAGTCCCAATGGAAATGTAAATTGAGACGAAATCCCTTATATAGACGGTATCCTTAGATTAAGGATAAATAAATTACAGAATTATGTGTGAAAAATATAAATACACCCAATATAAGTGGATATTAAGAGTAAAACAATAAAATTTTATTCACACGTATTCATAGCACAAAATAATCAAGAAGTAGATGTTTAACCCAAAAATTGAAATTGGGTTAAGATGTTTTCTTACAGAAATTCGATAGCCTAATGACATTACTTTAAAATTAATAAAATAAGTTGATGAGAGATAAACAGATATCTCATCACTTGGACATAAAATTCACATAAATAATGATATATAATAACATATCCCATCATAATAATATTTAAGTTAAAAGACATAACAAAAATAAGTCTTTTAAAAAGTGGAGGGTGAAAGGTTCCCTTATCGATTTGGAAACATACGAACATGAACCCTATGAAAGAAATATCACAAAATGAATATGTAAATACCCATAAATTGAAGTATATTATACAAGTAATAGAATCATGGGATGTATATCCACCACACAAACGGAAATAGTGGCTAATATATAGCATGAATCTCACTCGAATAAGAAGTGAGATGAAAAATCCTTACCACGTTGTAATCAATCGAGTCGTATGAGAAAAGTTAATAACCACCAAATGAATCACAAAATAAAATGAATATAAATAGAATCATGATAATATATATCAAATGGAATAAAAAAATACACCACATGCAATAAATTAGTGGTGAACAATGGAAATCTCACGGAATTTAAAGTGAGATAAGAAATCCCTTACCTCGTGTCCAATATGACTCGTATGTTCCTTTTTCTTCTTGAACAATAAACTTCACTTAACTTCTACTTGATTAATAACCTTTTTAATTTTTTTATTACTTTTATATCACTTATTACCTTGCAATAATAGTTAGTTAATTATTTGAGTTCATGTCGGACATTTTGTAGATGTTCAGAATTTGAGTTAAAAATGAACTCTTTATAATTACAATTTGTCCATGTGATCAAAAATTCATTATCTCCAGAATGATATTATTTATTTAGATATCATATATATCATATATATACATTATATATATATATATATATTTATTTTAGTACATAACATTTGTTTATAATAAATGTAATGCACCGTTCATGGAGACGGTAAGTTGTGCGTATGCATGAACGCTACTTTCATTTCTATTTAATATTTAATGGAATGAAAACATAATGATAAATAGGTATATTATAATTAAAATATAATATCATATGATATATAGGTTACATAATTTCATTAACTCCATCTTTATACATTCACATAAGGCATTAACGAGTCATATCACTTTGAGGGGGCGACAGTCCGCACTTCCTCAATGAAATTATCATGTTTACACATTTTGTAAATCATAAAGGTATGTTTGTAAATAAAAAATATAGAATAATATAGAAAAAAAACATAATATATATCATATATAAATATAGTTCCATCTTAATTTCCGCCATAATAGGTGGTTGGAGATAATTGAACAATCATCATTTCGTGAGACGTTAGTTTTCCATTCACAGAAACAGTATGTTCTTCACCCATTAGATAGAGGTGTATGTAAGTGTAGTTAGAATAATTATCATAAAAAAATAATAGTATATTGATTATACTGGTGTTGTTATAAAATAAATGAATAAAAAGAGTTTATATGTTGGAGAAGTAAAATATAACAAAAGAACTTAAGAGAAGACGTTACCTTTAAATCGGGTAACTCTATTTGGGTTGAACCAAAAGGGTTTCTTGAAGTGATTTATGCCTATGGTAAGGCTTCTAGGATGAATATAGGGATCTTGGGAGATTATTTGAGTAGAGGATGTACGATCCAAAGGCTTTAGAATTGTGTGGAATGAGTTATATGTGAGAACTTTTTATAAGGGAAAGGAGGGTCACTTTTGGAAAGTTTGAAATAATAATATTATTTTAAAATCATATTCAGTTTCAATAGGTCAAAAAATAGTTAAAATCAATTTTACGATGACTCATGGTCGAATGAAAATAATAAAATAATAATTTGACTTGTTTTTGATATTGTTTTTATATTTATAATCTTATTTATTTAAATCATTTATTAATGAAGTAAATACTGTATCATTATTATGTCAAAAAAATATAATTTATTTGATGTCAAACAGTTATAAAAAAAATACCATGATGTAGGAAATATTTTTGTCTTTCCAGAGAATATTTTTATTCAAAAATATAACTTATATAACCCCATGTAAAATTTATTTACTAAAAGATATTTGTTTATGTAATTTTTGTCTTTACTTTAAATTAATTAATATATAGTGTCATTATTACTCCCATGTGGCTCCATGGGACCCCAACTTCGACCCAAGGATGCCCATGGTCAGATATGTATCATAAAATAGGATTATGAACCATGTTATGGTAATTTAATATTATTATAATATTATATTGTACCCTTATTTATTATATTTACCCTTTAATCATGGTAAAATAAAATATTTACTGAAGTAAATATTTAAAATGTCTAAAAATAAAAGCTATCTATTTACAAAATTTGGAAATAATAATTCCAAATATGGAATTCATTTTTCCAAATTCAAAATACAGAAGTGGAAAAAATTAATTTAAAATTAATTCCCGTTTTAAAAACAAATAACATGTTTTTAAGAAATAATAATTATGAATAGATTGATACTTTTTTATATCCAATTTCATAATGAAATTACTTCCGATGAACAAAATTAGATTAAATGGAAAAAACATATTCTAATTTAACTTTAAAACAAATTAAAAAGATAATCTATACATATAAATAAATAAGTTAAAAATGCAGATTTGAATTAAAATACAGTATTTTTTACTATTCATTAAAAAGATGAATTTTATCAGAAAAATTCCAAAATTTTATCCAAATTAAATTTTTATGTCCTGATTCTAAAGAAGAATTTTATTTATTCAAATAAAACATATAATAATGAAAAAAACTATATTTAAAGAGGTTTCATCATTAAAAGGCAGTAAATCGTCCTTTTAAAGTAAATTATGCCTAAAATTAGATTCATTCACATTTTAAGCCTATAAAATTTATTGGATAATTGTAAAAACATTTAATATATATATATAATCATATTTTAGTTTGTTATTTTTATTCCCACCAATACAACAACTAGGCCTTAACCACCATATAATATAATAATATTATATTATTAGTGTGCAATGTAGGATTTCCAAGAAACCCATTGTTGCGTATCAGGTACGCCATCGAACATAGAATATACTTAAAAGAATAATTATTATTTAATTCAAAAATATTAAAAAATATGGATTATTACATGTTCTTTATTTACATGGGATGTTACAATTTGAGTGTGAGAAACAACCTTATATTAAATTAAGATGGTCTTTTATATTATTCCCACCATATTATAAATTTTTTATATTGTATTATTTGATTTGGTTATTATAGCATGATATAGTTATTATTATTAGATGTCACACCCTAGTGTATTGATGTTGATATAATGTGGATTGGGATGCCAAAGGAATGATATTAGTATAGACATGATATTCCTTTATCATTTTTCTATGTCTTGATATCGGTAAGGATAAATATACATTAGGGATAAGATATATAAAGACATAGGATGACTTTACCATTTTTTTTATATCGATATGAGTATGGATGAAGATGCCTTAGAGATAAGATCGATTTTGAAATGGGATACCTTTTCCTTTAGTCTTTATACTGATATGAGTAGAGATCAAGATGCCTTAGGGATTAGATTGGTATAGTCATGGGCCAACTTTCCCATTTTCCACTATATTTATATGGTAAGGTATTGAGATGCTTAAGGGATATGATTGGTTGAGACATGATCTTACTCTTCCATTTTTCATTACATTAATTTATGTAGGGATTAAGATTCCTTACTGTTTAGTTTGTTAGTGACATGGGTGAAATTTATCTTTTATTTTTATACAGATATGTGCATGGATTGGGATTACCTAGGGCTAAGATCATTAAAAACATGGATCACCTTTAATATTTTTCTTTATATGCATATGAGTTGGGATCAAGATGCCTTAGGGATGTGATTTTCCTAGAAATAGGTTTCCTTACTCGTTTTTATTTATATTGATGTGAGCAGGGATTGGGATGACTTAGGGATGAGATAGTTATAAGTATGATTCACCTTTCCCAATTTTCCGTATATTAATATGACCAGGGATCAAGATACCTTTCAAATGATATTATTATAATCATGGGGTGCCTTTCCAATTTATCTTTATATTAGTCTACTTAAGGGTCATGATAAATTTGGGATGAGATCTGTTAAGACATGAGATTCAACTCAAATTTGAATTTATATTATTTTGAGTAGAGTTTGAGATAAATTAGACACTAGGATAATTGTAGGCATGAGAATATTACAATGAAAAATGTTTTTTGTAAATAATTTTTTAAATTAAATGTCGTGTGAGTAGATTTTCCTATATAGAACAATGAAATAAAATGATTCATGAAATATTAGTTAAGAAAATTATATCAATAATAAAACCTATAGTATATAGAATATAGTAACCAATTAGTAATGCATATAAAATAGGATTAAGAACTCTTAAATCTTAAGGAGTTCATTTTTCAATAAAAGATATTTTCTTTATATATTTTATTTTCATTTAAAAAATAAAATTATAAATTTTAGAATTTTAATTAGATAAAAAATTATAATTTATTAATTTATAATATAAAAATTAACTCATTATTTTTTTTGAATTTGTCTAAAATAGCAGTTTTTTAGGTAAATAGTGAAAAATACAGTTTTTACCAAAACTATAAATTTTATGAACTTTTCATTATATAATAAAGACATATATGTCTATAATAAATTTTAATCCATGAAATATGTATTTAATGATTAAAAAAATATATTTTTAAAATACTGATATTATTTTAAAAAACCTATGTTTAATATTTTATAAACATATGTAATATCTTCCAATAAAAGAAAGTGTTTTTGGTCATTCCTTTTCATTAAATATTATATTTGTAAAAAACATTTTTGGATTAATTTTAAATCAAAATAAATTTTATTTGTTTTTAAGTAAAACAATTTATATAATTTTAATCAAATACGTGAATAATTTTAATCTATATATAAATTCCTAGCTTAAAAATACACCTTTTCTAAAAATAGATTTTTAAGAGTTACATGCGCTAATGTTAAAATTAATTTTTATTAAAAAAAAATTATATGATAAAATGGATTTTATATTTGGAATTATTAGGTCTAAATAATTTAATAATTACATTTTTAGGCATTAAACGTAAATTATTTAGGAAATAATTAGTTACAATGGTTAGACTAAAAATGGTAAAAGAAAAAATTCTAAGACTAAAGGACTTAAAAAATAGTTTATAACATGTGTTAAAATTTATGGTTCATATATTTTACACCTTATATCACACAAAATCTATTATTATATATTTTGGAGTCTTTTTGAGATGCTAAACATGAACTCTATTTATATTAAGTTAAAATATTTTTTAAAAATTCCGTCCTCCCCATTAATAAAAGAGACCTCTCATTACCCCTTTAAGTCCACTCAAAGAATTATTTTTTTAACAAAAAATATGACCATTATAATCATGTTCGTTTTCCTTGAGACTCTGGCTGAAAGTTAATTTTATATGATTTATATTTCTAAGTAATCCTCCAAGGAAAACACAATGATTTCAACGTGAGTACTCCACTCCCCCTAACTTCCTTTCCTTTTTACATTACTTTCCTAAAACTATTTTTATAATTAATATATAATTAAATATTGATTTTTTGTATTATTAATATTATTATGATATTATAATAACTATTAATCATGTTTTACCTTTTCTATTAAGAAAAACTAAATCGTCATTCGTGTGTTGCATAAACTACATCCTCCAAGAAGCGACGACTTCTATTTTTTCACCACCACCTCTATTTTTTTATTATGGAAGTGAAATTTAGGTGTAAGTGTGATGAATATAATATAATTATGATTATTAATATACAAATTATATCCCACCTTCTTTCCCTCTCATTCTATGAGAAATAAAAACATTATCAATGTGTTTTGCGAACTACCACCTCCATGAAGTAACATATCTCCTTTTTTCTATTTTCTTTATTATTTTATAATTTTGTCCAAATATAATTAAATTAATTTAAATTATCTAAATAATATCATTTTTATTATTTTGTAATGATATTATTTCAAGATAAACCACTTTTATAATAACAATCATCCATTAATTATGGAATGTTCATGTTTGGGTCGGTCTAACCACCTACTCAAATAATGATATAAAATAATAACATGGATGAATATGAGAACTAATTTATGATTATATATGTTATAAATAAATAAATAAAATAATAATTATTAAACTCATTAACTATGGTACCACTATTTGTTCGTTAAAAATCATTGAAACATGTGCATCACTAAATTCATCTTTAAGGATGGTAACCAAAAATCCAATAGAATGAAATTATAACTTTATAAATAATTATAAATAATGAATTAATGTACCTTATATTATATGATAATTATGAAATTTTGGAGAATAATGAAGAATGAAACTTCAATTATGAAACTAGTTTAAATTAATCAAGATTACTCACATCTCATATTTAAATCTATAATAACTAAAAAATATAAATATATAGAATAATTATAAAATAAGTTTAATTTTTTTATAGATATGAAAAAGTTTTTAATATTGGTGATTATGAAATTTCTGTTTGTTATATAGGAGGTTATACTGTGATAATCTAAGTGAGAATTAAAGGTAATGTTTTCATCAAGTTAATTTTTGATTCATTGGGTCATTATATTTTTTTCTTGTATATAAATTTTAATATTTATTTGATCATGAAATTTCCATATTTTATATGGAACTTCCTCTTTTAATCTACTTCTCATCATGAAGAACCACTACTTTGATAAATGTTTTTCTAAAATAAAACTATAACATTGGTAAGAATAACTCCCATTCTTACCAATGAATATTCTCTTCCATAACTATGTTTTCACATCAAAAGTGTATTCTTTTATGAAATAAAATTATGTTATCTATTTTATATTCTTCATATTTTCCTGTACATATTTTTTGAAATTAATTTATTTTAAAATTTCTCCAACATGATTTTTAAGGTGACCTAAAATGATTAATAAAGGCATTTATTTTTATTATTTACCACTCTAAGATTTAATTTCTTTATTTTTTGTTTCATTTCAATGATTATTTATTTTAAGTTATATATAATAAGGTTTTTAAAATTATTATATTTACCTTATTAAATTGTTTAATTTATTTTTAACTTTAGCCTTTATAACACTTTTTAAAAGGTTTTGTGACTTTTTTGAATTTCCCCTTATATTTTCCATATAAGGTTTTATCACATGATGTGATATTTAGATCAACATATATATATTTTTATGATATTTTTAATTTTGGAAAATTACATATCTTATATCCTATGATTTCTTAAGTTCATGTTATGTGATTTTTTTGAAAAGTTGAAGAAACCCATTCTTTTTTCCATGGGTTCTTTAAGATATAATGATGATTGATTTTATGTGGAAGAAATATGTTTGGATGATGGTGGGTGGGGTAATATATTTCCCTCAAATTAAATATTTTATGTTTATATATCATGGTATATTTAGGCATGGACATAATAAGTTTGTTCACAAAAACTCATGCATAATGAGTTTTATCACTGTTCCAGGCGTTGACACAATAACTTTGATTACATAGGCAAGGACATAATTTGTTTTCTCATAATTTATTTCATACACTTATACCTTTTACACATTCCCATGTTTTTTATCAATTTATTCCACATTTCAAATATGCATTTAATTTTCATGATATACCGTGTTTTCATGTTAGATCTTCTTTTTAAATTATTATACAATTTTATGATGTACTCACATGTTTTATGATTGTTGTGATCTAAATAATAACTTTTGTACTTACGCAATCATATTTTTTTGTGTAATTATATTTTTATATCAGGCTTTATGATTATCATCTATATTGTTATGATCATTTAAGAAGATATTTATCTTCTTCCTTAGGTCCCCATTATGTTTATGATCTGATAAATTATGATATATTTTTCCATTACTGTGTGTCTAATCTGACAACTTTCTCATTTTTCCACACCTAGGTTATGAAGGTGATTATATCATATAAGATTTCTAAAAAAGGGTCCAAAGGAGTGTTATTATGGATTAATGTTCAAAAGTGTTGTAAAATAAGCTATATTTTCTATTCTATTAGACACTAAACCATTCAGTCCTTGGGTTGTGTGATATTTTTTGAGATGTATTGTTTAAATTATAAAATGAATATATTATTTATGTAATGTTATTCTTCTATCACTATAAACATAATACCCCATTGAAATTACTATCTTATAGTGATATGTTTAAACTTATTCCAATACTAAGAAATGTAGGTATGAGTAATCCACTTGGGTGGTTTTATGAGTACTCATAATTAGAAAAATGTATGCATATGATATGTTACAACATTCTTTTCATTCAGTACATGCATGTTCATATATAATATTTTTTATTTGGGGTACTGTTAGTGCTGTCTTACTGAGTTTTATGTGCACACCCTGCATGAGTACTTTAGTGCACAAGCATATCTCATGGTTGACATGCATATCTGGGCGATAACCCTAGTATTGGTGGATGAAATAGGGATCTCAGTTGGGGCTGTAGAGGGAGGTATGATGTAATTTCTAGGACCAAGGTTGGGTCTTTTTCACTCATTATTCATTTTAAATTTTTACATCATATGGTTATAACATTAGGAAAATCTTCTTTATTGGATGGTGGAATACTTGTATGTGTTACATTTTTATAGCATAGTCATTTAATTCATGGATGGAATTCCACACAAAAACCATTGGATATACTCTAATGTTTATGTATTTTATATATTCTCAATTATTTACTTATTATTTATTGTTTTTATTCTAAGGGTATAACCTCCCCATGTGGTATTATCATACCATCATTTCTTGTCGACAACCTATGGTATATAGGGAGGCACACCTGAGGTCATGTTACTCTCTAACTTGGGTCAAAGGTCATTTATTAGGTCAGAAATTTTATAAAGTGGTACTAGAGATTGTTTAATTTTTATTAATATTTGGGAATTGATAGACATAGATAACATTCGTCAGAACATGGGATGGAATTTGTTCCTCTACTTGTTTAGTACCTGCATGAGTAGAAGTTCAAGTTACTAGGGACTTGGGATTCTTTTTCTTTTTATTGTTGTTGTAGTTGAGCTGTTTGATTTGTTCCAAGTATTATTTTTTAGATTCATTAATTTATGGTTTATCTCTTGGTTCGAGTGATGGAGATAAGTAATTCAGACCTTATATTTTAGTATACAATATGTTCAAATTTTTTGTACGACATGCATGGATCTAAGGAATATTTAATTCTTAGTTAAAGGTAATATCCCAAATAATGTTATAGTTATAATATACCAATTTATATTCCAGTTGTATTTTATGAATTGACTATATCACTTTGTATGAATCATTTCATACAATTAACTTATCATATTATTATTTATTTTGGAAGCAGAATGATAATCATTATCATTCAAGAATGTTATTTTTGGCCATTATCAATTGAAAATTTTCATTTGATGAAATAAATGAGAGTTTTTTTGAACATATATTATGAAATATTTATATTCAAGGGATTTACATGAATGTTTTGTGACATTCAATTAAATATTATTGAAGGATTAGGAGTTCCCCATGATCTATTTAAAGAGGTATTCACCATGAAATTTTGTGCTATAGTTTACGGATTCCTTCTTTCTGATATCCTCTAAATATTTTATTCTCCTTCCTTATTAAACACGAGATACAAGAATACCTTATATGAAAGGAAAATCCCTCTCATGAATTGAGTGATTTAGTTAAATCTATGCGTACCCCCAAAAAAAGGGATTCAGGTGGATGAATCCAATTGATCTTTATCAATCCAATATGATTGAATATTATAGCAGCAAATCTCCATTAAAAGGCCCAAATTTTACTAATTTTATGTATATACATTGTTTTGGTTTCATGCATAGTTATCATGATAATTTTAGGGTTTTATTGTATTCTAATGCATAAAAAAGGGCCTCTTGATCCTTATAACCCCTTTAATAGTATCAACACATCACTATAATATTTTATTCTTAATCCCATGGTTAAAACAACTGAAATCAGATATCATTTTTATAACATATTGGAAATTAGGAAAAACAATATAAAAATTTCACTATGTATAGTTATATGATCTGTGATATTGTAATATGTGTTTGGATCACCATGTAAGATATGGGATATCATAGACAACAATACCCTCCACCTTAGTGATGTCTCTATCTGTTAAAAAATAGTATAGATTTAATCTATATAGTAATCCACTTATTAGGGTCCACCCTCTCCCTAAAATGAAGGAAGTTGTTGTGACTGGAACTCTCATTTAAAGTGTTCCATAGATGAATCAACTAACTAAGCTCCCTGATCAAGAATCATAATAATCTACACTAAGCTCACCCTAATTTTCCCATCCAACCACTTCCCAAACTCCTTTAGATACTGTGGATAACCTTCTTACCCTGGAACCTCTAATTGTTTCTCTTAATGACCTCTACACTTAGGGTTTTCATATTGGGAATGCCTTAGTGAAACCATGTCTCCACCATCCTTACACTCCAATATAGGCTGACTAGGTGGAATCTCACTAAAAAAAATTTTAATTTTTAACATACACATAAAATGTAATGACTCCTTTTTTAGTTAAATAATTTAGATTGTTAAATTGATATTCTTGTATTAATCAATATTGTTGAATTGGTTTTTTAGGATCTATGACAGTTGTTTAAATCTTAATTTTGGGTTTTATTATTTTTCTACACAAAATTAAAAACACCATGACCCGGTGAAAGCCAAGGTGGACATGATGTGCTACGGTTTAAAATGGGAAATGGGGAAATGGATTGGCCAAGACATGGTGTGAAAAGGTGGATTTTATTGACCATAGCCTAGACCACCTCACTATGACAATTTTTTAGGTTGTGGTGAGGCAAAAATACTTCTCCTTTGGGTATATTCCATAACATCAATTTTTTGGGCTGTGTGTTTCAAGAACACCATGGCCAAGGCTTAGCTACAATGGAGGGCATGGTAGTGGTCAGTGATGAGATCTTTTTTTGAATATATTTTTAATTTTAAATTCATAAATATGTTATATATTTTTTTATTAATAATACCCATATTTTAATTAAGAAAATTTATTTTTGGGTATGAACATTTTAGAATGAAATTTTTGAAAAACAAGTTATAAGAAATAAAAATTCATGTTTTACAATGTCTTATATTTCATAAGTGTGTTGTGTGTGATGCGTTGGGGAAATGGAAAATAATATGACTTAGTAAAAAAATGGTCCTCTACTAGAAAACCCTAAACCAAAGAGGAAAATCCACATAGTATGCCCAAGAAGGTCCCTCCATCTAAGGCCATATTCAGGAAGTCTATGTGGTTTGGTCAAACCCCTACATTGGTCGGTGTTGGGGCATGAGCATGAATATATGAGGGAGTGAGCACTAACATGTGGGGTTTAGTTCCACATGATTATGGGAGGATATCATCGATTCCAAAGTATATTCTTGAACTAAACTAACTAATTTTAAAACATAGTAGAGTAGTGATTGAGGTAGATCCACAAATAAAGGTGTGAAAATTGTTTTAGAATGTTTAGGAAAATGTTAAATGAAGAAAACAAGAAGACTGAATTGGTTTCTGTTTCTTAGATAAGTTATGAAAATAAAAATAAAATATAAATATAGGTTCATGTACATAGTTTTAATGGTGTTGTGATTTTTATTAGATGCTATCATAATATATCCTTAGAAATTCTCCTCTTATAGTACTCACTCTCTACTTTATAAATCCCCCTTTCCCCTCTTGGATACCTAGTTTAATTTTTTAGTAGGTGTTCAAAACCTCATTTAGACATAGTTATCACTAACTCTGGAATTTGTTCTTCAATGATAGGGACAACTAGTTGATTTATTTTAATCTTCATACCCTTGTCTCATATAATTAGTCATTCATTAGAAAGGAGGAATATTTAGATGATAATTAATGTAAAAACACAACTCATCATAAAAATGAATCACACACAATTTCCAAAATTAAGAAAAATCTTCTTTAATTACATCTCGTTCAATATATAATATTTAACCCCTCATGCTAGTCATGTGGGGGTAGGAAAAATAAAATGAAACGACCTAAAGTAGAATTACACTATAACATAATCCTCTTATTGAGTCTCTCAAGTTGTCTGATTCCAGTCCATGTTCAAGTTCCCTTATAAGCCTCCTCCAATTTTTACTCTCTAGAGTTTTTATCTTTTTTTTTCATAATTTTTGAAACATCCTTTCTTCCACGGGTATTTTTCCTCACAACACTTTACCCAGTCACTTTTTTCATCTTTATGTGGGTTTCCTTCAAATTCATAAAATTTGGATGGGTATTCCTCGTTTAAGGTAGTGATTAAACTTATTCATGTTAGAAACCTTCCAAGTTCTGGTTTATCTGTATTTATTCCTCAAGGATCATCAAAAAATCATGGATAGCCAAGGAAATTGGGGTAATTGATTTTTTAGAAGAAAAAACCCTATTATATAGATCTTTTCCTCTTCATTTCTCTCAATTTTGATGGATGTGGCGTATTTTCTTATCTATGATGCAACCGCCTTATTTCTCAAAACCTATGGTTATTATATTTTCACACCCACCATAGTGGAACTGAAATCCTACATTATAACTATATTATTAAACATTTCAACAATAGGGACTATGACACAGTAGTTTGGATGATGCCTCTATTCCATCATTATAACAACCTGTTCTTAACATATGTAGACATTACATATTTTTTGTGCAATACTTAATACACTACACAAACAGAATCCCAAAGAACATATTAGTTTAGTGCCTTTGGAAACTTGGAAGTTGAATATTCTAAATCAATGAATGATATTCAATGTGTCCCACAAATATCTTCTCCCTTAGTAATTATATATAAAAACCATTCTTTATAACCTGGTGAAAAGGAAACATAATAAAGAAGTGAGCTCAAATGCTCAATAAGGGTAAATAAAGGAAATACATAACCATAAAATGAAAATAAGGGTATGAGAAAAAGATCATATCATTATGAGATCATACCCTACATATCAAAGGTTAAAAACATTAATTATGGAATAAATATTAGGAGTTCATATGACATGAATCATAATATAAACAAAAACATAATCCCTGAAAGCATAAGAAGTGAATAATACATGGAATTGTGGCATACACATCAATATATAACACCACAAACATGTATTACCAAAAATAGGTCCACTTATTAAGTTAAGTACATGAAATAAAACCCTCGCATAAACTTATGGAAATGAAACTAGTTCCACTAATAATGTTGTGAGTATGAAATCAGGTTCACTCATAACATTGTCGTAATGTAATCATGTTCACAGATAAATTATTGACATGAAACTAGGTCCATGAATAACATTGGTAATATGTAATCAGGTTCACACATAACTTATGAACACATAAAAATGTTGACTCATAACATTGTAAAAATTTGATTAGGTACACCAATAAACTTATAGACATGCAACTAGGTCCATTCATAATATTGTGAAACTATAATTAGCTTCACACCGAACATTTATACTCATGAGTCATACATCATTACCCAATGCATTATGGAGAGATATTGGTCCCACCCATCAAAAAATAATGCATACATATATGTTCTACAAGATAATAAAACTTGAATCATATCATGACCCATTGAAAGAGATTATATTATAACACATGAAATGAAATGGGTATCAAGAACATTTAATCATATCATAATATATTGAAAATATATATGTTTCATAATCATTTCATCCTAGAATAACTTGTGAAAGGGAGAAAGTTTCATAAGAATTTATCATGGTATATCCCATTGAATAGAAAGTAATTTCATAACTATATAACTCGTAGAAGAGGAACATGTTTCATAAACATATAACCCAATTGAAGAGGAATGAGTTTCATAAACATATAAACCATGAAATAGAAATGGGTTTTCATAAACATCATTCTATTAAAACAAAGACCATTTAGGGAAAGAATATGAATGAAACCTTTAGATTATTTCCCAGAAATGCAATAGTAACATAAAAAAATTGAATTATGAGATGGAAAATAATCTAGAGATATCCTTTAAAAACATTTCTCGAGGAAAATATACTTTATTCCTTGGAAATGGATTTTTAAAACATAAAACCATTTGAAATCCATTTTCTTTGAAAATACATTGAAAATATATAAAATAATCTTTGAAATCATTTAAATCATTTTCTTTAAAAAAACCACTTTGAAAATATATATAGGATGTTTCATTAATCATTTAATATATATTTTAAACATAAAACACTTTTTTTTAAAACATTTCGTTTGAAAAACATTTAAAAAAGAATTTATATAATATTTTAAAAGATTCTATTTTTTAGAAAAAATTACTTATAGGATGTAAATAAAGTTTCAATGGAATGATTTTCATGATGGTGGGTAAATCTGTACATGCGGAATAATCCTTTTGCATCGTAAAATGTTTAGAAATGTACCTTGACCTAAAAATGACAAGAATATTCAATTTTTAAAAACCATTTTGTTTAAAAGGTTAATAATTGGTAAAAATTCATTTTAAAAATGTTAGGATAATGGTAGAATATGCTTTAAAACCTTTTAAAAAACATAGTTTTTAAGGATAATGGATTTCTGGCCGAAGAGAGAGGTAAAGTTGGACTTTCCTAATTCTTTTGATCATATTATGTTTCAATGAATGAAAAAATGGAACCATTACATGGATATAACATAAATAAAAAAATTAAGAAATATCACGAGTGTTGTTTAGATATGGATCATAATATTTCATCAATGGGAACATAATCATTAATAATCTTGATAAAATGAGAGATTGTAGCTATAAACTATTACCAATTTGGTAAATTTGAATCATAATAAAATGGAATAAATAACCTTACATTAAGCTTAAAATATTATTAAAATAAGGATATTCATAATATAACATGTCAAGGAATGTATATACACCTAATGAAAAAATATAGGTTCATAACATGGAATGTGTCTCAAAGAAGGAAAATAGTGACAAAATTACTTTATTGATTTAGTAATTTTTAAAAAATAAACCCCATTAAAGGAAGATAATAAAATGGATATGTAAATATCAATAAATCTAAGTTCAAAAATCATAGAATTCATCCAAGGGAAGTATAGACACCAATCAAATGAAATGAGTGGTGAATAAGGCATGAATCTTAGAAAATTAAAAAGTGAGATGAAATTCCCTTACCTTATCTATTGACTCTATTCATACTCATACAAAAATCTTGTATATTAAATATAATGTTTGTATTATATATATTATACAAAACCACATTATTATAATCCCATACCTTATATATTGATTCATCATCATTTTATCAACTCAAGAAACTCCTTTTTAATCTTTTTACGAAGTATATAAGGAAAGTACTTATTGAAGAATAATTTATTTAAATCATCCTCATCTATAGATTAAATTTAATTTTTTCCCTCATATTATTGATTAGATTACACCACTAGTCTAATTAAACTTGTAACTGATAAATAGATATAATGAATTTCTCATGACCTGAACACTAGATAATGGATAATATCTCTTCTATAGTACTAATATAGTGTTCTGTAACATGTAGATCAGAAGACCAGTTGAAAGAAGGTGTATTTTTCCTCTTGAAGGACTCGATAGAAAATTGACCCCTCATTTTTTTATTTGGTAGATAATTATGATTCATAACTTGAGAAAGATATATGAGAATAACAATGATGTTTTCCATTATAGCTGCCATAGAATTCAGATGTGCTGGAGGACAATCATTGCATTGTCCATTATAGACACCATTAACATAGTTCCTTCTGGTTCTAGCCATTGACTAAAACCAAAAAACATATATTAAGAAATAGTTTTCACAGTGAAGAACCACATAATTAAGAAATACGACTTATAGGATATCTAAATTACAAAACCTTTTTTAACGTATGACACCATAGGTTTATCCTCTGTTACTCATAACCATATTCGATTAATATCTGTAACAATGGTTTGTGAAGAGTTTTTGAATTCCAAAAGTATATCCCTCAAGAGTTTAACACTAGGTATAAAGCAATGTCCATCTTTATATATGAGGTTACATTGAGTCAAGAACAACACACCATGTTGGATTTTTTATCCCTAGGAACATCTGTGTTAGATCCAAAACCACTTGTAGTATCTAGACAAGGATGTATTTCTGTGAAAACACTCATTCTATATTATACCAAAATTCTAGTACATTTTCCAAATGTTAAATCATACTTATACATATCCTTAGAGATATCCCTAGACATATCCTTAGAAATACTCCTAGGGATAACACTAATGTTTTATCAACCCAGTTTCCAATGGTTGAATAAAACATTAATTTAATAACAACTATAACAACACAATATTAACATACATATACACGAATTAATTTTAGTGGAATAATTAATACATTACGCAATCGTATTCTAAAATACCATATTAGTTTAGTGACTTTAGAAATATAGAAAAAAAATTCTTCTAACTCAGTGAAATATCTTCAATACGTTCCATAAAGATCTTCCCCATATTAATTATACTCTAAAACCGTTTTTCATAACCCAGTTAAAGAAAACAAAAGAATGTAGAGAGATCAATTTATTAGTAAGGGTAAATAAAGAAAATACATAAGCATAACAAGAACATAAGTGTACGATAACAAGATCATGTCATTAGGAGATCATACCCTACATATCAGAGATCATAAACATGAATCATAGAATAAAGATGAGAAGTTCATAAGAAATGAATCATAATATAATTAAGAACATAATCCATGAAATAATAACATATGAATAAGAAATGGAATTATGGAATAAAAATCAATATATAACATCATGAACATGTATAAATAGAAATACGTTCACTCATTAAGTTAAGGTCATGAAATAATGACCCCATATAGACTTATGGACATGCCACTAGGACTACTCATAATGTTGTGAATAAGCAATTTGGTTCATGCATAACATTGGGAACATGTAATCAGGTTCACAAATAAATTTTTTACACACAAACGGGTCCATGAATAATGTTGTGAACATGTAATCAGGTTCAAACATAACTTATGAACACATAATAGGGTTCACGCATAACATTGGGAACATGTAATCAGGTTCACACATAAACTTAGGGACATTCAACCAGGTTCATGCATAACATTGTGAACACGTAATCAGGTTCACACATAACATTTATACTCATGAGTAATAAATTATTACCAAATGCATTGGAGGGAGATATATATCCCACTAATCACATAATAAATCACACATACATATGTCACACGATTATAAAACTTTCATCATATCGTGACCCATAAAAATATATCATATCATAACCCATGAATTGAAATGGGTATCGTAAACATTTAATCATATAATAATCTATGGAAAATATATATGTTTTATAATAATCATATCCCATAAAAACCCATTAAAGGAAGTGGGTTTCATAAAAATTTATCATGGTATATCATATTTAATAGAAACATGTTACATAAGAATATTACCTTTGGATAAGGAACAAGATTCATAAACATATAACCTATAGTGGAGGAACGAGTTTCATTAACATATAACCCGTGAAAAAGAAATGAGGTTTTATAAACATAATCCCATAAAAAAAGTCCATTCAGAGAAATAATATGAATGGAACATTTGGATCATTTCCTATAAAGGCATAAGTAATATCAACGAATGTCGTCATAAATGGAAAATAATTTTAGGATATCCTTTAAAAAATTTTCTTGAGGAAAGTATCCTTTATTCTTTTAAAAAGGATTTTTTAAACATAAAACATTATGAAAAAAATTTCATTGAAAATAAATTTGAGAAACTAAATAATATTTTAAATAATTTAAATCCTTTTATTTTAAAACAATCTTTTTTGAAAACATATAAAGGTTGTTATTAAAATCATTTAAAACACTTTTTAAACATATTTTTTGAAAAACTTTTTCTATAAAAACCAATTTAAAAAATAATTTCTAGAATTTGAGGAAATAATTATCTTTAAAATAAATAAAATAACATGTATTATTGTAAATTACGCTTTTAGAGAGTGAATTTCAATATTGAAGGTAAATCTGTACATGCTGAACATTCCTTTTTCACCATACAATGTTTAAAAAAGCGTGACGACTAAAAAACCATAAGAAGATTCCATTTTAAAAAACACTTTTGTTAAAAAGGTAAAAAATGGTTTAAAATAACTTTTAAATATCATAGGAGAATATAGGATATTATTGCAAACCTTTTAGGAAACATGGTTTTGAAAGAAAACAAATTTCTGACCAGAGAGAGAGGTAAAGTTAGACTTTCTTAAAAACACTTTCGTGATTATCATATGTTCCAAATAGTGAAAAAATGGAACCATTACTTGGATATAAAATGAATAACCATAAGGTAATAAAAATAAAAGAGTTCTAAAGATATGGATCATAAGATTTAATCAATGAGAACATTATCATTTATAATCTCGATAAGTGGGGAGATTGTAGCTATAAACCGTTACCAATCTGGTAACATTGAATAATAAAATATGGAAATAATAACATTAAAATAAGATTAAAATATCATTAATGTAATTATGTTAATGATATAACATTTAAAAGGAATTATCTACACCTCATGAAAAAATATAGGCGCATTACATGACAAGTGTCTCAAAGAAGGAAAATTGAGACAAAATTACATTACAGATTTGGAAACTTTTGAAACATAAAACCTATGAAAGTAATATCATAAAATGGATTTGTAAATAACCGTAAAATTTAATAAAAATAATCATATAATACATCCATGGGAAGTATACACACCACATGAATGAAATGAGTGGTGAATAAGGCATGAATCTCACAAAAATAAAATGGGAGATGAAATTATTTTACCTTATGTATTGACTCTCTTTGTACTCATACAAACCACTTGTATAATAAATATATTTTTATTATAAATATTTTAAATAAAAAAATTATTATATATAATACCATATATTTTTTAATTATTACTTTATATTATCTGATTATTAACAATTCCATGTTATGGTCTCACTTAAGGTAATATCCACTTTATTTTTCCCATGTGTCTTAATTTCTTATATTTTTTGTCCTCATACATAAATAATGATGTAAAAAATTTAAACCATGATATAAGTATAATTTATATATATTATAAATGTGTTTATAATAATCTATATAATATAGTAATTTGAAATGGAATACACTATTCATGAAGATGGTAGGTCGTGCGTACCCATGAACGCTGTTTCCGTTTTTATTTATAATATTGAAAAAAAGAAAGTAAATGATATATATATATATAATATCATTAAATAATAATTAATATTTCATATATATCATATAATTCTAATAAACCCATACCTAATACATTCCATGTAGTATGTTAACAAATCACTTCACTTTGAGGATGCAATAGTCCAAACTTCCCCAAACGAAATTATCGTATTTACACAATATGAAAGGAATAAATATATGTTTTATAAAATAATTAAATAATAATTCAGACATAATAAATATAATATATAATATATATAAATATATTTTCCATCATAGTTCCCAACCATAAATTGGGTTAAAGGAAAAATTGACATTCATCATTTCATGAGGTTGTAGTTCTCCGTACACATAAACAGTTTGTTCGTTACCCATTAGATGGAAGTGTGTGCACTTTTTGGTCAAACAATTATTATAATAACATATAATTATATTTATGACACTGTTTTATTATATAATCATGCAATATGAAGATTTTATGGGGTAGAGAGTGAAAATAAAACAAAGGATCTTGAGAAATGATTTTACCTCTTCTTTGGGTAACTCCACTTGGTTTGCACCAAATAACTTCCGTGGATGGATTTATACCTAAAGGGAGGATTAAAGTAGGAATTTAAGGATGTTGGTAAGTGTATTGGGTAGATCTTGGTAGAACATAACAGGTTGTTGAGGTTTGAAGAAGAGGAAGAGGTGGTGACCTTATATGAGGGAGAGGACACACTTGGAATTTTTGAAAACAAGTTAGGTGTACCTAATTTTTTACCACAAATAAGCCACGAGAGACAAAAAAAACTCAATAATTGGGGAATTATAACCAAAATATGGCCATCCAACGGGGTTTTGACCAAATTCTATGCCATTTGGGCCATTAATTTTAAGGTTTATTCCCTTATTAAGCGTAATTTTATCTTAATTGATGGAATTAATCTTAATCACTTTTACTAATATTTTTGGTCCAAAAATTATGTTTATATTATTATAATAAAAATATAATACCTATTAAAAATTTTTATTTCCATTTTTTTAAATTCAAATCATATAAGTGGTAAGATTAATTTTAATGCTAACCTTATAGACCTGGCGAGAAAGGGGTTTTTTAAAGTGAGAATGTTAAAAAAGTTGATTAATATATTATATCTAAATTCAATATAAAAATTATTTCAATGACCTAAATTGAATTATTATATGTATAATTGATCAATTATGACTTTAAATAAAAACTAAAATATAAATTTACTATATTAATAAATTAGATTAAAAATAGTTTTGAATTAAAAATTATTACTTTTCATTATTTATCCCAAAACGAAGTTTCTCAGAAAAATTCCAAAAAATCACTATAAGATAATTTTGACATTACAAATTAAAAAAATATTTTTTTTTATTTAAATTTATATTTTTCTAAAACTAATTTTATTTTTTTTCACAGAAGGACATGAAAAGCAGTTCATTTGATAAAAAAGTATTTTTAATCATATAAAGACTTTACCAAAAATTATATTTTTGTTTTCATTATGATTTATTTATATAAAACCATTATAAATAATATTTTAAAATTAGTTTTGAGTATTTATATTACTAAGGTAAATTTCTAGGTTAAAATTAACTCATTTAAATAATTATAACATTAAAATGATGTTTCGTAGAAACTCAATGTTTCATGTAATACACAACAAATCGGTGTTGTGTATAGCACAAGACAACTCAATGTTTCATGTAGTGCAAGCCAAGAAAGTGTTTTATGTTTATAAAGACAATTAAATGTCATTTTTAAGGAATTTTTTGACCTAGTATAATGAAATAAATAAATTAAAATTTATTCAGAATTTTTTTTATAAAAACTAGTGGTGTTATATTCATTATCATTTTGAGATCCCCTAACCACTATTATTCATAGACATAGACACTAGGTCAGGAAACATGAAGTGGAATTGGTGGTGGAATTTTACTTCATCACCCATGGTGGTCCTGTGATGTAGTGGTGAAGGTTATAATATAGATTGGTGGTGGGTGTTTCAGACAAACATGATGTGGGGCTCACCTGAGATGACACTGTTTTGGTAAGTGAACAATGACTCGGGTGCTATATACACCCCACATTAAAAGTGAAGAGGGTTTTCCTATACTATTTAAGAAAAACTATGGTTGATTAGTAGAAATCATGGTGGGCTAATTTTAGAAGGAAACCCACCAATATTGGCCATTGACCCACAGCAGTGATGCAATCCTCCTTCTGCTATGTGGAACGGACCCCCGCACGTCGACACTCGATCCCACATATATACACACTTCGCCCCCTACATTGAACCCTACTGGTTCATTCCCTAACTGCGCAACCTTCTTGAAGATGTTCTTGGACGGTGGTCCCTTCTTGAGCCTACTATATGGATTTCATGCCTTAGTTGAGGGATGACCAGTAGTGGATCATTTTTTACTAAGTCATCTCCCTTAACATTTATCCTGCATAGTAAACACAACACACATAGAAAATATAAGATGTTGTAAAACACATATTTTTATTTTACTTATTTCTTTTTCATAATAGTCCTTATAAAATGTAAATAATATAAAATTATTATTATTTATTAAAAAATGGATATTATTAAAATAATAATAATATATTTATGAATTAAAAATTAAAAATTTATACAGAAAAAACGAGCTCATAAAATCTTCAACACTTAAAACATGCTTGTCCTTAGGTATAAATCTATACTAATAATTTAAAATTAGACCCACATTCTACCAGTATTAATAATTTAATATTAATTTTAACAAAAAAATTTCAATGGTGGAATGAAATTTCCAAATTTCACATAAAGAAAGAGATTCCAAATCCTCACTAGAAACAACATATTTTATTTTCCCAGTGAAAAATGATGGGTATTCTCATCTCTTCTATTCAAGTCTTTTAATTCAACATTATTAATAAGACATTTTCTTATATGCCTCACCATTTTTGTATTCTATCATCAATGAAGTTAAAATTTAAATTTTAAGGTTTCTTTATACCTTGTGTACATGCAACAAACTTATGAATGTCAGAATGATATACATTATCCACTCATTAGAGACAAATATCACTATAAATCAAAATGAAATTGTAAAATGGATTAAATTATTTTGATGTTAAGGTTTGGTAGTAAATTGATGAATAAAAAATTAATATTAAAATGAGATATTATCGTGAGGTATTAATC
Source organism: Viscum album (assembly GCA_963277665.1). Classification (NCBI taxonomy): domain Eukaryota; kingdom Viridiplantae; phylum Streptophyta; class Magnoliopsida; order Santalales; family Viscaceae; genus Viscum; species Viscum album. The sequence continues at coordinate 1,354,286,835 of OY728160.1, read as the reverse complement.
ATGATAAAAAATGTAAACACAATTACATTATCCTTTTATAAATTACATCTTCCCCACATCCCCAATATCATATTAAGGCCATGACTAATGAGATAAAAAATAATGAGTTACCCCTATATTGTTTTCTATTTTTTTAAATTTTTTTAAAATAAAGCTATGAAAAGTCTCACAACCATCAACAAACCCCAAATGATAAAAATATTTTTTCAAGTGATGGTGATTTTTGATCTTCTTTAACTCAAACCATATTTTTCATATTCCTCTATTTTTTGTATTTTTAAGAGTGGTAAAATATGAAAATAATGAAGGAAACATGAACATTATTCCCAAAATTGAGTGAGACCCATTAAATTCTTCTCAATATAGAACATCCCTTTCTCCATTAAATCCATATCCCCCACAATTGAGCTTATAAAATTATGAAAAACACTAGAGTATGGGAATTAACTGTTAAATTAGCTTGAAATGTGGATATTATTATCAAAAGAAAATTCATGGTATCTAATGGATAAAAGTTGGTTTAATTTTATGTAGTTTTCAATGATTGTGGATAAATAAAAAAACATGTCAAATATTTTTAAATTGAAATTGTACAATCGCTATTTTGAAAAGTTAAAATTCAATTCCTAGTAGGTAACATGTCCCAAGTTGTCTCAAAAAAATTATTAATAAATATTGAAAAAATTAGTCTAGACACCTCTCAAGAATAATATAATGTAAAAAAATTCATTCACTCATGGAATGTGTCATAAAAAAAATCTATATAGAATTCAAAAATTTAAAGCATGAGATGATGGATGGGAATTTCAATCCACATGCGACTAAAAAATAGGATTCGTTGAATTCAAGTTCCTATTCTTTACTATAATCATCCAATCTTCCCATATTATTATGTAAATTCCATAAACTTTAAAATTAAAACATGGAATCATGGGGTTCCTATAAATTTTAAGTATCATTTATAAAATGTGAAGAAAATATCTAAATATGGGCATGAATTTTTTATGTCTCCAAAATAGATGATAAAAAACAAAAGGGTGTATATGTAAATATTGAATTTTAAATCCTAGTCTGTTTTTCATGAAGCTCTTATTTTAGTCCCTTTAAATTATACAATATTACTTGTACCTTGAATCTTCATAGAACATAAAATATAATAAAAAAAGTGAATGTGAAAGAACATTTTCATGAAGGTTAGAAAATTAAAAATGAAATCTACATCATATTAATTACAAAAAAAGAATTGAAATTAATTAAAAAAATAATAATAAATGTAGGTTGACTCCCAAAATATCTTTGGTTATTTTCATTATGCTCGACCTTACCTCCTGAAGTCTAGTTATTGAGGTTAGGAAGGTCGTTACATAGTTCAAATCTATAAAATGTCAAAGCTATGATTCTTCCATGTAGATAGTCCCTCTACCTTTTTCAAAAACCCAATTCACTATTCCTATAAATATTACATTCTCTATCTTCATTGGCCTAATCCATTAGCTTATGGCCCTTCTTGAAAAATAAAAGGGAATATAACTAACAACCTAAACTTATCTATATTTTTACAGTAACTTCTTACACTTAATATCATATTCTAAGATTGTTATATCATTTTTACAGCAGCTTCATCAACTATTTATTCATAAATAGTAGTGTCATCAACTTATGAAAAAAATAACCACTTTCAACCCATCACTATTACCATCTTAATCATATATCAATCAATTAATATTGAATTTCACATCTTAGTCACTAAATATTAAATACAATTATTTACTTTTTACATTAATAAGTTCCCATTCTATTAATATTCAAGGTCTTCATAATATGATGGGGTCTTCTCCTCTTCTATGTCCATTATAAAAAAAATCTTCTAGAAAGTAAAATTTGCCTACCTAGAAAATGAAACCCACAACTAGTCCTCTAGGATGTCTCACTGTTGTGTCTTCCAGTTGAAGCATAAGTCATGGTGGATTAATCTCTATCAAGACCAAGATCTTGAATGTTGAATATGATATAATGTTTACACTTTCACCTAAATTACACAAATCACTACAAAACTCAATAAAACCTATGTTAATTGGGATAGAAAAACCACTTGGATCACTTTTTTTACTTGGTAGGCTCCTTGATACAATGGTTAAACAATACCCTATCAGTGGTAGGGTTCCCAATTCTTAATGATTTATTTTTATTTGACACCAAATATGACATAAACATCACATAGGTGGGAATATGCACAATATCCATAGTGAATGGTATGCTAATATGACATTTTTAACATTTATAGAAACTTTCCCCTATTCTAATTGAAATTTTATATCCATAATCACTCTAGAGACTGTGGTAATGCTCAATATTGTAGTGTAGTTTCTTCTTGAACATACTTATCAGCTTCATTCCATTTTTTCCTTGTTCACCTAAACTGGTTTTCTTACTTCTATTTTTTATTGTTTAGAATATCATAAAATTGTTTAAATATCTTTTTGGGATGTTTGTATGATTATAAATGATATTTATTTCATCTCTCTGTAACCTAGTACTTCAGTTTCAACTATAAGGACTCCTCTTATCCTTTCCTTCTATTGGTTTTCAAAATGTCCAACTTGGATTTTCCAAGTCACTCATTGCCACTATTTGGTTTTGTGAGTCATCTTTAAATTCAAGGATAGATGTTCCTTGGTATTTAAAATAAGTTTTCAACTCCATGATTGTATCTCTCATAGTGGTCATGAAACATTCTAGGGTATCTTTCAATGAGTGTACTTAAAATTTCAATAACGACCCTTGGTGTGGAGGTTGAAAACATTATTGTCTTGGTTGTAATCGATGACCCTTTTCTTGATTCTATTGTTGTGTTTTTGGTGGTTGTTGTGGAAACCATAATTTCACATTATTATGATGATTACAATCCAATTAATTCATACCTTCACAAAACATACCATGAGTATTTTTATTGGACATCATCATGTCATGTTTTTTTACATGACATTCATTTGGTTGTAAAACTAGCTGCTATCCTCCATGTTTACTCCTTGAACTACTTTTCCTTGATCTGACTACCATTAAAAACTATCACTGGATTTTTTTTCCAATAATTCATAACCATCATCTAGTGACTTTTTTCATGAGAAAACCTCCTGTGGCTACATCCAAAATCAAACAATTTCCTTGTGATAATCCTTTAAAATGGTCTAAATTAGTAACCAAGTTTTAATTCCATGATGGGTAAATAATCTTATAAAAATATAAATCCTTTCCCATTAACTATATAAATAATCCTAGTTTAATTAATCAATATATAAAATTCATACTCATAGATCCATTGACTTTGAGGGTTGTAAAAAACCTTGTCAAAAATTTTATTATCAGATATTCCCTTATTATTATCAAGTCTGGAGGTACAATCCATATCTTTTTTTATTCCAGTCACTTTAATGATAATTCGAATAAGAATAATATCACTGAAATATGTTTTAATTTTTTGAATTATAATGTGTGACACAATTCCAAAAAAACTCGTAATGTGAGAATTGTGGTCTTTGTGTGGCATCCTGACATATTTCATTGAATGGATGACCATTTAAAAAATTTCTAGATTGATTTCAAAGTGTTGATTAGTTAAATGGAGTACTAAATAATCTGATGGACTCACAAATTTTAGGTTTTTCCATAATTTTTTAGTTATTACAACCTTGGGATCTTTTATTAGATTTCTTACACTACTCCATGTTAAAATTATTACACTACTCCTTGATGTGATCCTTAGACTTGGTCCCTTTTGACAATTTTATCTTCTTTTGTATTATTATTCTTATTCCTTATTATGGTTCTTTTGATCTTGAGATCAAAAGGTAGATATCATTTCTTCCACTAACCCTTGGTGGAGAATTCATAAAATGAATATGTTCCTAAAATAGTCGCATAATAAGACCAATCATAAAATGGGGATAATGGAAAAGAAAAAATTTATAAAAGTCTAAAAAATTATTAGAAATATTATTCATTATTCCTTGGTAAAGGAGATTGTTTTTAAATCTCCATATAGTGTCATCATTTCTCATAGGGAAATCAAAGAACAAATTTATATAATCGAACTGCACTAACTAATTTTAAAATGTAGTAAAGTGGTGATTGAGGATGATCCATATAGAATAGTGTAGAAATTGATTTATAATGTCTAGGATAACTTTAAATGAAGAAAGAAATAAGATTGAATTGGATTAGTTTTTTAGATAATTGATGAACACACCAATAGAATATAAATCTAGGTTCATATAATTAGTTGAAAAGGTTATGTGATTTTAATTATATGCAGTTGTAATTGAACATTATAAATACTCCTCTCATATTACTCACTCTCCACTTTATAAATTCCACATTCCTATCTCAAGATATTTGGTTTAATTTATAGGAACATATTTAAAACCTCATTTGAACATAGTTATCCCAAAATCATGAATCTTTTGTGACATGAGAGGGAAAAATAGTTGATATATTTTAAGCAGCATTCCCTCCTCTCACAAAATTGATCATGTATGAGAAAGGGGGAAATGTGGAGATGATAATTAATTCAATTACATAAATCATCATAAAAATGAATCATACACACTTTCCTTAACTAATAATAATAGGATTTCTTTACATATATTGGTTAAAAAAATATTTACCCCCTCATTCTAGCCATGAGTGGGTACAAAAAATAAAAAACAAAGGCCTACAGCAGCAACACATTACAACAGTAGCCTCTGATTTAGTCTCTCCAGTCATGTGGTTTCGATCCATGTTAAAGTACTCTTTCACAATAGCTTCTCCTTATTTTTATTCTCTATATATTCTCTCCCTTATTTGATTTTTTTAAATATCACATCTCATTCTGGTAATTTTTCTCTTTTAACTTGACCCGGTCCCCTTTGTCATCTTCATGATGGTTTCCTTCAAATTATTGAAGGTTTTCCGAGTCTTTCTTTTTTAAGAGTAAGTTTAAACTCCTTCACGGAAAGTGCCTTTAGAAAGTTGGTTTCTCTTTATTTATTCCCCAAGGATGAGTCTAAAATTATGCACATCGTAGAAAAATTGGGTAATTAAATTTCCAGAAGAACAACACCCTAGGACATGGAGATGTTACACATTAATTATTTTTTTTTCATCCCTATAGTGTATTTAGTTGTCTATAATGCAACCATATTATTTATTAAAAACCATCGATTCATCCATTTCACACCATCTATGATGGTTTAAGAATCCTATGCCGTAAATATCTTCTTTTTTATTATGACTATATGGACTATGAAATAGTAGTTTTGATGAAATTTTAGTGTTTTCATCATCAGTTTGAGATCCCATGGCCACTATTCCACATAAAATTGATTGCGATGTAGTGGACCTTAAAATGGAATTAGTGGTGGGATCATCCTTCATTTTCCATGGAAGTCCTATAGTGAAAGGATGAATATTTCTACATAAATTGATGAATGGAGTATCTGATGAAGATGACACATGGAGGGTTCAAGATGACACTATTTTCGTAAGTTCACACCCTAGGTACACTCCACATCCTACATCAAAAGTGTAGAGGTTAAATCTCCACCATTTCAATAAAATAGTGGCAGATTAGTGTGAATAAATATGAACTAGGGTCAAAGGATTCCTACCACCACTATGTACTAACTTTTTCTAGGGACTATCACCTCCCATTACCATGTGGAACTAACTTCCACACATTGATTCTTGTTCCCATATATTCCCATGATCCTACCCCTATGCCAATCCATAAGGGGCTTGCTTAAAAAGAAAAACCTTCCTAAGTATGGGATTTGATGACATTCCCTTCATGGGATACTATGTGTATTGACCTCCATGATTTAGGGATGGCCAACTGTGGGAAATTTTTGAATAATTTCTCTCCCTTTCCATTTATCAAACATAGTAATGACAACACGCTTAGAAAATATATGGCATTTTAAAACATGCATTTTTATTTCCTTTAAATTATTTTTCAAACTTGTTATTATAAAATTGAAACCCCCCAAAATGATTTTTCTTAATTAAAATATAATAATTCTTAATAAAATTATGTAATATATTTATTAAATAAAAATTCAAAATTTATGAACAAAAAATGAGTCAATTATTCTTACTATATTTTAAATAACTAAAATTATTGAACTTCTTCTCGGATCTCATTCATCTCAAATAGGGAACATATGGATCATAAATTTGGGGTCCTTAATGTGATTATAATCAGCTTACTAACCCTATTAATTTATTTGACCTTTGTTCCCTTGATGAATCCTTGATCCATGCATTTTACAGACAAATTCCATATTAGATTTGGTAAGAAAGAGATTCCCTTTTCTTATTGCTAAATAGGGAGTTTCATACAAACCTATCTTGGAGGTTGAATTAAGGGTGATGGGGGCTTGTTCATTCTATTTGATGATGGATGGATTTGAGGATCCAAGGATCCAGTAACAAGCACATAAATTTCATCTTGTTTAATTCTTGATGATGAAATCTCCTCCAATGATTTATCTAATACAAGGTGAGACATTTTTTTGGTTTAGTTTCCCATTTTTGGTTTTGATATGATAATAAATAAATTATTTAAAATTTAATTTTTGTATCATTCATGTGGGTTCTATATTGTTTTTTTCTCTTCCTAGAAATAAGTATATTATATTTATTTTTTTATTTGGAATAATTTGTATTATTTAACCTTTATATGCTTCAAATTTTATCGATGGTGGAAAAATGAACATGATCATTATTGTATGATCACCATTATTTTTTGTTCCTTTCTCCCTTCATTATATATTCACTGTTGTAATTCAATTGGATGGTGAATTAACTTTTCCTAGGATCCCATTTTATACTGCATTTGGATCTTCGTTTTTGTGAATTGTTTGTGTGGGGTTGATGTCATGATTAGAGATGTGATGAAGTCATGATGACTTCGATTGATATACTATGTTGGTGTGAGTGATGTATGTTTTATGAGCTATATTGTGTGGGTGTTTACTTCAAGATGTGGATAGACGATGATTCTAGCATGGTCAACATAATGTGTGAGATTTTTTTGAAATACCAATTATAGAAGCCGAAAAGATAGTGAATAGATGGTTACTCAAGGAATATTTAAAGTTTCTAAGAAAATAGAACATATAAGGTGTGTATTTTGTAAGAGAACACATCATTTGTACCCCCTCCTTATGATTTTTAGACTTCTAGGATGAGAAATTATCACATGGACATGTACTTAGTTTACATTCCATGTGAATCCTTGTTTTGCTTCAGTTTGAGTGAGTGTGTGTTCCCTAGAACCATTTTAGCATGAGTGTGTTTCTTTATTTCTGTTTCCATGAGGTTATAATGAGGAATCTCATCCCTATTAGAGGAGGAAAAATCACTTATATTGGTAGCTACTAGATAAAGTCAGGTATATATCCACATTACACATGGTGTTATTCTCTATCTCTTCCTCCCTATGTTGGGTTAGGTATCCCATGACCGACACCCAGATCATGTGATCCCTTTTCTAGTGGGTTAGTCTAGATAGGTTTCTGTACCCCTAATAGTCTATGAGTGTGATCCTCTAACTTTTTATCCACATCATATCATTTATAGTGTATACATTCAAATGGAAAGGCCTGATGTGTGTGAATTGTCAAATGAGTGTCATCATTTTTGGTAAGAGAAGTAGAGTGAGTTTCCATGAACAAGTGTTACCTTGTAGATTTATACAGAATACCTAGGCTAGCAGTGAGAACATATCTCATATGATACATGGAGTCTACCCTTGATAATATCTAATTTTTTATCTTATTATCCCTTATTATTGTGATTTAGAGATTACACCCCCTGATACATTGTGTTGAGTGATTTTAGGGTGTTCTACTAGGTATATTTATAGTCACCCATAAATGGGATCTTCCTACATGTGTCTTGTATTATATATATGATAGAACAATAAAAAGAATATTAGGTGGACCTAGAGTTGGTGGATATTAGTTTTATTATACCGACTATAGATGGATTTTGAATTTTAATTTTGGTAGTTGTATCCTTGTACTAGTAGGTGTGAATCCTTTATTGTTTTAGTGAACTTGTAATTATCCCTTTGAAACTTTATGTTCTATTTTTTTATACTTTTTTATGTTTTATATGGTTTATGTGGATATTCAGTATTTTTTTATTGTTATGCATTGTATTGGTGTATGGAGATGTGTTCATTTGTATAAGTACTAATGATAAGGCTTCCATTGTGTGTGATATGCCTAATCAATGCATGTCACCATCCCATGATCTATTAGAGGAAAGATTGAGGTACCAATCTCAACTTATCACTGAATACCTTAGTGGGTCAAATCAAGATAGAGTGGTATCCAATATGGAATGTTTTCTCTTTTCATTAATTCTTACTCTAGGGTTATAGATAATTCCTTGGTTAGAGAGGGATTCATCACATAAAATATTTTGATTGTAGGTTCTGGCAGTGGAAACTCTAGAGAAGAGACTTAAATAGTTTGTAGTTGACAACAAACACATGGATTCAGGGACACAAGGTGTTTTTGAAGACAGTCTCTGGATAATGGGTATTCTCCTCAAGGATCTTAGGGTTATTCCAGTCATCTAAGGGAGAAGAGATGATACTCATATGATGAGAGAGGTCATATCATGTGTGATTTCCTAACCCTTTGTATTTTAGATAGGTGTTTTATTAATGAACAACCAAGGCAGAGTGACCAGCTAGAGTTAGGAGCTCCATGGGGTGGCATACATGGTAGAAGAGCTGAGAGAGAGACGGGTAGTGGATAACGTTATGATCTATTGCCACCACTAGGACCCCTAGGTGATCAATGATAGGCTCATGGATCTAGTGGCAAAGGACATGTACTACATTAGGCAACTAGGGATTATGATATATATGCTTTGGGTATGATCTATGGTATGATTTATATATAATATACTTTAGCTATAATTTTGATAGGCATTGACACAATCGACTCCTTCCTTAACACATCCTTTCTTTTGAGACTTAGAAATTCCATTATAGCATTTAGCTCAACCTTTCTACTTAGAGGCTCCTACTATGGGAGTTTCAGCGGTCACACAATTTTGTTGACAGTGTGACCAAACTCTTGGAAGATAGAGATTTTCACAGGATATATTTATATCCATGATGATACCTTATGATTCCATTATAGGTATGTATCAGTTCTCTATAATCCATGCATAGATTGGTTATTTTAGAAAGAGGATGCAATGTATATGGGTGGACTGGATAATATTTTCCTTCATTAGTGAGAATGAAACTCATGTTAGGTAAGAAGTGTGAATAAAGATGTATATATATCTTATTTCTCATTATATGGATATTATGTCCCTTTGAGTAGTAGATACTATGAGCTTTTATATTCCTATAGTGGTGGTGGAGTATGAGGAAGTCTTCCTTGAGGATGTTTCGGTCTAACCTCCCCATCGATAGGTCGACTTCTGTATAAATGTTCACCTAAGGGGAACATTGATATTTTCTCCATTATATAAAATAACCCTAATAGAGCTTCATGAGCTGAAGGGTTAGTTAAAGGATCTATAGAGGAATGGATTTGTTAGACCCAATGTATCCCTGTGGGTATCCCTAATGTTATTCTCTAGAAAGGTGTATGAGATTACATGGTTATTAATGAATTATTATTTCCTGAATTAGGTGACCATCAATAAGAAATATAATCAAAGAAGAGTCAATGATATCTTTGACCAACTGAAATGGGTGGAGTGGTTCTGAAATATTGACCCCAAGTTAGGTTATCACCAGCTCTGAGTTTTAGTGAAATAATTATCGAAGATGACATTCTAGTGCTATTATGATCACTATGAGTAATTAGTGATTCCCTTCCGCATGAAAAATTCCATAGTAGTGTTCATGGGACCCATGTTTTGTTAGTAACAATAACTAAAACATGAATATTAAGACGAAACATGTTGTGGTGTTTAATTCTCAAGAATATAAATGGGAGTTTTTTCTTCAGTTATGTTGTGGAAAATTGAAAAATTGGCTTTCCAATATTCTTCCTTAATTCTATATTCAAACCAAATTTTGATAGATATGAAACTACTAAAGGTGAGATAAAATATCTCATACAAACATTTCCAATGTGACATCCATCTGAACCTATCAAATCCATTCATTTCCCCAACTCTTTGGGCTATGTAACTCTTTGCATTGAAAATATAGCTATTGAGAAAAGAGACACGCTTACCCACTATTCTTGTGTAATACTTTGAATTTGTTAACTCTATAACCTTCACATTTATAAAAAAGTTGGTGAGATCAAGTCTCTCATATGAACATTCCCAGTGTGACATCCATATTTTATGTTCCGATCATAGAGAATGTGTCTTAGATGGAATGAACAACTCAAATTTTATCCTTAATTTAGGAATTACCATTTCCACAATTGAAAAATAATTTCATTCCCAATTAAGAACATAGATTAATTGACCAAAGAAAACACTAGAACTAAAAGAGGAGGATCTATAGGTTTAATTTATAATTGATTTATTTGTAGAGATAGAATTACATTATATTATAATTATCTCTTTATTGATGATATGGTTGACTATATCTCATTGTACCATCATTATAATGCATGATATATGTATAAAATCCCCCTAACATCAACCCAAACAGTCACCAAAATCTTGGAACATTTCTATAGAATCATTGGGTATTAGAATAGCCAATCCCGATTTCTTTCTTTGTTTGGGGTTGATCATAGTAGAATTATTCTTAAGGAGGAAGTACCCTTGATGTTCTCTTCATGGATTGATAACGAAGTAATAATGAGCACATTCTAGATCTATATATATCTATATAAGACTTGAGAGAGTCACCCTCTTTCTATTTTCCACACCAAAAGTTATTATGTAATGTGATACAATTAGATATTTATTATGGCTGGTTTAGGGATGAAAAATTATACACCATCCCCTTTCAATCATTATAATTTTTAATTAACCCCTCTTCTATTAATAATAATATTACAATCCTTAATTTCTTTACATGTGTAACACTTTAAGAATATAAATAAATATCAGTTATCCTATTTCCAATCAATTAATTAAGCTTGATCTACTTTCTCTCATCGAGATTTATTAATCCTTGAATAATGACTATGTATTTAATAAATAAATATCACTCCATTACTTGTCAATAAATATAACAAATATCACAAAAAATTGTAAACAAATATTTATTATAATTATTCAAATGACTTATTATGTAAAATAACTAGTGATTAAATTATAGTGATCAACCAAAACTAATTAAATATTATTTATTCTAATGTGTTAAATAAAATACTTGGATTTAATTGAGATTGTGGATACACTTAGTGTGTGGCCCTCTCATCCTATTTCTCAGTGTTATTAGGAAAAAGTCTCTAAAATCCAATGTTTAGATCTAGAAACTTCCTAATGTATCAAGAGAGAAAAAATTTATCCTCACAACAACATCCCACCTCCTATGAACATTTATCATATAATATAATCCATTTATCAAAATATATCAAATCATGCCGGTTGTAGGCCGATTTAAAAACCAATATACTCGATGTATCTTTCTTTGAACATTTGGAAATGGAATTAGCGAAAAAAACCATGGACATGAATTTATGTAGGCAGTTCCGTTCTCATCAAATGACCTAATATATCAAATTTTAGGAAGGGGAGAAAGGGATAAATCCCATCTCATATTATCAATTAATGAAATATCATTTGTGATGCACCCAATATACCATAATTCACTACAAAAATTTGTCATAATAACTTTAATCAACAAAAAATGAATGTTTTTCATGATATACATTAATTAAAATCTTAAAGACCAATGAATAATACATACAACCAAATATAGGAACATCCAATGGAACATAAAAACATAGATTTCCTATTGTCAGGATATTTCTAATAATCTTCTCCACTAGAAATTACTAAGGGCGTATACCATGAGAGGGGGAAACACATTCCTTTTAGTATCCAACCCAAATAGACTATATAATCTATGTCACATAAAATGATATCATTCGACTATAGAACAGATATTAAAGAATATTTTCATGGAACCTCTTTCTTCTCATCATATTATAAGAATTATTTAACCTCTAAATGTAATATATATTCCTGGGAGAGTATCACATATAAATATAATATAGAGAAAATATCATGATTTTATAAGAAATATTTACCAAAAATGAAAACCTATAATCATTCATTAAGAAAGTATGATATAGGGAAGCAACTTCAACATTATCTTACTTGCACTATATCCTACTAAAAAAACTCTTAGTCCACTAATTCTCATTTGATACTCATGCATCTGTTGAGATTGATCCTTCATCAAGGGATTTTCTAATTCTTCCTCCATGAAAAATCTAATCACCACAACTTCACCTCATTGATAAAAATACCTCAATATACGAAAATTTCAAAGTATGTTCTTTGTATTTTCATGCGACCTAGACTATTTGGAGAGAGACACCATGGTAGTGTTATCACAGTAGTCCATGATAGGGTATTCACTACTAAGAAATATATCAAGATCTTGAAAAAACTTGTGAATACAAACTTCTTCCATAGTGACCTTAGAATCTATAATATACTCAAACTTGTATGTATAATCAGTAATAACTAGATTCTTGGAACTCTACTAGCTCACAACCCCTCTATTGAGACAAAAGACATATCTATACTATGACTTCATATCATTATGATCTATCTAAAAGCCAGAATCTATATAAACATTGATGACTATATCTTCATCTCCTATATACACTCGGAACATATCCTTAATCAACTCAGATACTTAAGGACATCTTTAACAGTGGTCTGATGTTGTTCACCTAGATATACTTGATATTTCCCTACCATAATCAAAGCCTAAGCAACATCAAGCCTCATACATAAAATGGAATACATGATGCATCAAACCATAGAAGCATATGAGATCTCTCTCATCCAATCACTTTCCTCTTATGTATGTTGACACACTTTCACGGAAATATTTATACCATGTGACACTAGAACCAATCCCCTCTTGGATACTTCCATACTAAACCTCTTCAATTTTTCGTTAATGTCTATACATTGAATTAGCATGAGAAGCCTCTTGGATCTATCATGCATGATTTTAATCTATATAATGTAGGTTACTTTTCCCAAGTCCTTCATGGATAATCACTTTCAAAACCAAGCCTTAACCTATTGTATGTATGGAATATCATTTACAATTAGTAATATGTCATTAACATATACTACTTTGAAAAAACTTTTACTCCTACTAAAACAATTGTAAAAATATGTCTCACATTCATTCTTATTGAAACCAAACTCTTTTATGGATTCAACAAACCAAATTTTCCATGACTTTTATGCTTTATTTAATCTATAAATGTATCTCAACAAATTTCATACCATTTTATAATTTTATAGGGTCACAAACCGTTTTGGTTTATTCATATACACATCCTCTTTAAGGTTCTTATTATGGAAATTGATTTTGACATCCATTTTCTAAATCTTCTAGTCATGGTAAGCTCCCATGGAATGCAAAATTCTGATGGATATAAAAATGGAAACTAGAGAAAGTGATTTTTTATATTCAATAATTTAATGTTTTATAATTCCTTTACCTACTTTATATTCTTTATATGTATTTACTTTACTTTCAATGTCCAACATTCTCTTAAATAAACATTTGCACCCAAAATTATTTACATCAATTTGAAGATCATTCAGAACCTAAACATGCTTTTGATACATGTAATCTATCTCATAATTCATGGATTCATTCCACCCAGAAACTTATGATATCTCTACTATATATTTACATGGGAGAGGATCACTATTTTCAACCAATAATGAGTCACCATCACTAGGGATTAGAATACTATAACTATTTAGTTCTTTGACCTCTCATATACTCCTACATAATACTTGTGTTTTGGGAATGAATTATTCCTAAAGAACCTATGGAATGTTTTCTTATACCAACTATTGTGTTTCTTGAGAATCAAATTCAATGAAGTCGATCTTCCCCCCAATATACTCTTTGAGGGTTTTCTCTGTCTCATGAAAGACAACCTATATTGTGATGATTACTTTGTTATAAGAGGAGTTTTATAGACAGTATCCCCTTATATCCTTGGGATACAAAATAAAGACACACTTCATGACTTGGGTTGTTAGTTTCTTACTTGATCTAGAATCAATTAATTCCTCGTAGCCCCATGCATGAACATGTGTAAAACTAGGTTTCATTCCATTCCATAACTCAAAGGGAATACTATTTTCCACTTAGGATGGTACTCAGCTTAGAAAGTATGATGTATTCTGAAATTCATATTCTAAATGTATATTGGAAGGTTTTCATGACTCATCATAGACCTTACCATGTTCAGCAATGTACGGTTCCTCCTTTCACTAACATTATTCCAGTATGGTGTATAATTGAGAGTGAGATGAGATAAAATATAATCGTATCATTTAAAATCAATGAAATTTTGGATAATATTTTCCCCACCATTATCTAATCAATGCTTATTTATCTTCTTACCAAGATTATTCTCAAATTCATTCTCAAAATCCTTGAATTTCTCAATGGTTTTAGACTTTTACCTCATCAATTAGATATAACCATACCTACTCAAGTAATTGGTAAAAGTAATTAAGTATTGGAATCCACCTATAGATTCTATTTTAAAAGGTCTACATGCATTAGTGCACACTAATTCTAGAAGCTCTGCGACCCTTTCTCCTAGACTATTGAATGGTGGTTTGTTCATCTTCCCATGTAAATAAGCATAACATATTTTAAGTATATTAATCTAAAAAGAGTCTATAACTATCTTTATAGAGCTTTTCAAATGCTTTTCATTTACATGGAAAAGATGGTGATTCTATAATTGACTGTTATATGAGTCAGACATGTCTATTTTATTATTAATTTACAATATTTTTTATAATTCAATAAACACGATTGTAATTCAAATGTTCCATACCATAACATATGTTTTCTTTATAAAATTAGAAACTATTATTTCTAAAACTAAAAAAAAATCCATCCATGTCTAAGTAAGAAACTGAAATAAGTTTCTTGGTAACATTAAGAACATAAACGAATTCTTTAAAACCAAAATCAATCCTATTGTAAATGAATGATGATAGTCTCTAATGGCTAGAGTGGCCAATGTTTCTCCATTGACATCTATAGATCCACCTATCCACTATACAACTTCTAAAATATTCTGGGTTCTGGTGTTCGGATAGAATTATGGCCACCACATGTAGTATCGAATACCCAACTTGTAGATATATAAAGATTACCGTTGATAATTAATGTTCTTAAATCATCCCATTTGTTGTTTTACTTGATAAAATTCCTCTTCTAGTGGCCATGCTTTCCACATGAAAATATACCACATTATGATCCTTTCATTTCTTCTAGATGATATTCTTATTAGAAGGACAATGATCTATATAATTAGACTTAGAATGAGTCTTTATCACCTTTTCCTTTTTCATACTCTTATTACATACCAAAAACACCATTTTTTGGTCAAACACCATGTGTTTATAAACGTAGTTAATAAGAGTAAGATGTTTTGATATTTTCTCCCCATTATTGATCATATTATAATCCACAATAAAATTGATAAATTTATAGATAGTGAAGAAAGAACAAGATATATGTAAAAATCACCAGTGATATTAAACGCCAAGAAGTACAAACACTCAACTTAGCATATCATCTTGACTACTTGTGGCCCCACAGGTGCTAACTCTCCAATATTTAACATGAACAGTGCATTAGATATCTCATATCTCTCTGATCTATCCTTATTTTTAAATAGATATCAATGGTGATAAATGATGTTGTATGATTTCATATTATCATATTGATTTAGATTCTCATTATATATAGAGGATATAATGAATCATGGGATGTTAGTGGAATCACCCACTTTCCTTAGATAGAGATACATACTTTTTACTCATTAGCCTTTTGGAAATTGAATTAGGAATTGGGGTTTCCAAGATGTATAATTTTTGTTCTTTGCATATTATAATGAATAAGTTCCTATAAAATTAACATATATTCAAATTGGTTAGAATTTTATCTCTCTATAGTATTGATCATAGTGATATTATTGACACTATTTGATTTTCTATTTCTAAAAATTAAGAGTTGATGATTAGTTTTTGTTTGATTATAAAAACAGTTCAATAAATGCAAATTTAATTAAATTCTATTAATCTCCAACTATTTTTTAGACCCTAATACCATTCACCATTAGTTTCAAAATATTTTTTCTTAGATATTATAGTGAAAATGATCCATATTCCACTTCTGGTAACCTAGACATAGTCCTGGAAAGTTATTTAAAGAGTTTTACATGGGTGAAACTTTCCAATTGAATTAAATAACAATTCCTTGATCAATTGAGTGGAATTACCAATCCTAAAATATTGGTTAAATATTTCTTCAACCCGTTACACATAATTACACTAATTCCATCTTGGGCTTGATGTTAACCAAGTTAAGTCAACTCAAGACATTAAGAAAAAATATCCACAATAATTGAAAGCAACCCAACTAAGAAGGATTTTTATACTTAGAAATAAAATCCCATTTTATCTTTTCTTATGTATTTTTAATATTATGTGGATATTAATTAAGTGATTAACAATATCTCGTAAAATATTTATGCATAATCCAGTGATATTTTATTCCATCTTGCATGATTATTAATTAATTTATTAGGTTATCGCAAAACATCCACATACATAAATAACTATCCATGAAACTAACAGAAATAAAATATAAGTTATATTATCATGATATTATCTCATGGTTAGTTTATCTGGAGGATGATAAACTAACCCTCAACCCTAGGGGGGAACACCTTGAACTATAGATTTGGTTGTGTTGTATCATTCCACCTCGGATTTTTTTGTATCACATTGATTAGTTTTTCCTCAGCTCATGGATATGGAACACCTCCTATCACCTGAGATCTCTATGCTTAAATAATTTTTACTCTCATACAGGTGAGGGGATCCAATATATTAAAAAATAATTGGTTTATAAAAAACCTATGTTACACATAAACTTACATACTAAAGAGGAGGGGATGAAACACAAATAATCAATTCTAATTTATTAATAATAAATTAAAAGAAAATAATCAGATAAATATAGATGGTGTAATCCATGATAATCTATATAACCTATACTGAGCTTAAATTTGATGTTTTTATCAATTAATTAAATTAATTTCATTAATTATGATAATGAGTAATAAATTATTCTAATTAATACAACTTATATAAATTTCATCCATACATACTTAACTCACCATCATTCATAATTTTAAAAAAATTAATTCCATTTAAAATTAATGAATCTAACAAGGGTAACTGAAGTCAATGGTGTATAATCATCTAAAATTTTAACAAAATAATCAATATGATATATAATTATCAATTTTACATGATGTCATGTTTTGTCAAATGAATGACATACATAACACATGTGAATAAGTTTATTTATTTATTTACTTCTTATCTCAGCATAGAACTGAGTAAATTATATGTAGCCAAATACATGGTGTGTACTATTTTACATGGCATGTACTGTATTATACCCATGTATAAAACACACAACATGGGGACTAGGCATGTTTCATGTCATAGATGAGTTTGAGGTACACAGTGTGTGGTCTGTCTTACAAGGTGTATGACCTTACATTTTTATGACATGATAGACACCATTTCTTTTATCCAATACACACTATGAAGGGACACCTTCTATTCATAGCCACATGAAAATGGGGAACACACAACTTTTATAGTGGTTACATGGGGAGTAATTCTTCAATCCAGGTGTTTATCTGTCCGGATCTATATGCCATCTTTTTTTAGGATCTTAGATATGATTACCTTGACTATATCCAAATTTATCATGAGATGCATGTATGTAGTTATTACACATTTTTAGTCTAGTTTTTGTCGAGAAAATCCTTTGGAACCTCAAGATGGTATTTTTCAGATGTTTATTTGTTTTTTAATCTTAATTGTTTACTGGTTATGTTAGAGATAATGAAGAAGGAAAGATATGACATCATTGGATATTAAAAACAAATTGAATTAAGTAAAATAAATAAAAAATTCATGAAAACTATCAATTAATAATAAATAATTATAAATTAATCATTTAACCCCTATGATACCACTTATAGGTATCAGTCATAGGAGAATATCCTTAAACGACACATCCAACTCATCTTTTATTATTAATGTATGATTAATCATCATGGGACATGAAAAATAATGTCATGTACAATGAAATATGTAGATTAATTAACAGAATAATTTTTTTGAATGAAAATAAGAGCATCGTCACATGAAACTTATAATAAATTTATGAGATGATATATTTTTTCCTTAGCTTATAATTGTCTCTATGTTGATGATCTTATTAACAAGATCTCATTGTACTGTAACTGTGTTTTAGGATCAAGTTTAAAATACCTCTATATGTTATCCAAATTTACACCAAAATTTTCTGAAAATCATCATATAATCATCTGGTGATATCACAATCAATCCTGATCTCTTTCATTGTTGATGGTTAATCACTTCAAAATTCTTCTTAATGATGAAGAATTCTTGATGTTCTCTCAATGAATTGAGAGTGGATGAAGATAGATCATGTTATAGATCTCTATAAGGATTTAGATAGTATTTATATATTAATTTTTACACAAATAGTGATTATGTAAAGTGATATAAGTAGATATTTATTGTGGCAGGTTTACTGTTGGAAAATCGAACACATTCCCCTTTCGATCTTTAATATTCTCAATTTCCCCCATGTCCATTAATAATAATAATATCATTAATTAATTTAAATTTGAAACAATTTAAAAATATAAATAAATTTCATTTTCCCATTTCCTATAACACCTTGAAATTTTAAGAGAACACTACATTCATTGTGTATACGACACACAACATTGAGCTAAAATAAACCATAAAATATTATAATTTAAATACGACCATTATAACATATCCATTGAATTGGGGGGGGGGGTAAAAATTGTGTTAAATAAATTAATAAATTTATATAATGTATCTACTAAATATAGATGAATTTATTGATTATTAGGAAATAAGTACTTAATTTTTAGTAGTGATATTTTATGCTTTAGAAATAAGTTTCCACACAAAAATGATTTTTATTACTTTTTGTGAGAAATTATTATAATAATTTTTTAGAAAATATATAAATTTTATTTTATTAAAATAATATAATTTTGGAAATAAGAAAACCAAAATTATCATAGGGTGATTTTTTTTCATATTTTTCTAAAAAGATAGATTTTTCAGTGAATAGTGAAAATACTGAATTTATAGAAAACAGTATTGTTGTTTCAACTATTTGAAAAGTTTAATTTTATTTTAAAATGAATTAAAAGTTCAATTTTTTATATTATATTGTAAATAATACAATTAGTATCATTAGAAACAATTTTATAATTTTATTTTCTTTAAATATATTTTTATCGAAAAAAGCATTTTTAAGAAAACATTTATTTTTCTAAAAAGTAGTTTTCTTCATATTTTTCACACTTATTTTAAAATTGATTTTTTAAAATTGTAGGTATTTAATTTTATAAAATGGTTTAAATATTTGGAATCAGGGGATTTAAAATTAATAAATAGGTCTCTTTTATTTACAGACATTATGAATAGTAACTGTGATAAAATTTATCACCTTAGTAAAGGGTAAATCAGGTTAATGTTGGTTAAATAAAAGTCATAATACCATAATTATTCATCATAATTATTATTGGATGAATTTAGTTCATCCCTAATCAAATTAGTCTCTAAATGTTAATGTTTAATGGACACATGTCCAAGAAAATGACCCTTATAATATATAAAGCAAACAAAGCTACAAAATGTTACTCTCTTAGTTTTAAATATCTATTTTTTTGTAAAAATAGAGAAAAAAGAAATATATTAATGAAAATAAATGTCAATTTTGATCTTAATAAAATTATTATTTTTATATAAATCTTTTTATAATTTTTAGAAACTATATAATTACTTTAAATAGTTGTACAATGTTAATAAAATATTTATTTTATTAATAGAAAAACAAAATAAATTATTTAAGAAATATTAAAAGTAATATAAATTGAATTATTTAGTGTGTACCATTAATTTTATAGACTTATATGATATATTATTGAGGTTTAACATCATTATATTCAAATTTCCTCGTTTTATTAATATATTTAAAGTGAAATTAAATGAATAGTGTTAAAAATGACATTAATGATATTTTAGGATAAATAATATTTAATAAATGATTTAAAAAATAAAAAATACAATTTTTATCCAAATGAATAAGATATGGTTTTAAACATCAACCTAGTCTATTTATATGTTTTTTCTTTCATTTTATAGTAATTTTATTAACACTTAAAGGGTTGAAATCATTAAAATTATTGTAATTATCTAAAAGGTAAATGGTGTGTTAAAACTAAAATAAAAGGTTGAAAACATACCCAAAAATTGTCTATATTTTATCTTATTATATTATTTTTAATCATAATTATATTATATTATAATATTATCAATTTGTTTTACATTTTTTATAGAAATTAATTTATATTAATTTAATATTTTTTGAAAATCCATGAATTCCCCCTTCAATTATAAAAGGACACCCCATCTCTCAATTATCCACACAAGTTTGAGTCATCTACATCAACCATAACCCACAATTATATATTATCAACATCCTTATCCATGTTTTGGAGGTGCTTTTATGCAAGAAAGACCAAACCTAGTACATATTTGAAGGAGTTCCTCTAAAGAAGAGCTAATAGGCTTAACCGATTACTTTCTTTTTACATATTCTTTTACCTACTCTAAATAGATGGTATTTATAATAAAATTGTAATATAATTATCCTAAATATGCTTAAATTTTATCATGATTATTAAACCATCATTATCCATTGTCATTCTTGTTAAATGGGAAGTGAAAGTATTGCTCGTGTGTACGTACAACTTATCGTCTCCACATTGAGATACAATTAATTTTTCATCACCAAATTTTGTGGATGAGAATTATTATGGGTTTAATTTTTATATATGATATTTAAAACATAATTATATATTATTAATTATAATATCATATCTACCTTCTTAAATATCAATCTGCTGGGAAATGATAACGTCGCTTGTGTGTACATGTGGACTACCACCTCCATGAAGTGATGTGATTATTATTTCATTTATATTTTACATGGATGGTAATTAACATGGATATGATGAATATATATGATTAATTTCAAATAATAATTTTATAATTTTGAATTATTATTTAGCTTTATTTTATTCCATCCGTCAAAAAATGGAAACAACATTCACGCGTGCATCTAACCTACCATCTCTACGAACGATGTGGATCATATTTCTATCAATTTTTTTATATATTTCTATAAATTAATATATAATGAATATATATGATGTTTTTATCATTATTATTTTCCTATATATTATGGAAACTTTATTAAATTACTAATACAATAACTACATTACTAAAAAAACATTAAAAATGAAGTAGTTATTACCCAAAAAAGTTATTTTAACAAATAATTGTTAATTAAAGGGTGATAATGGATTAAATGTAATACTTATATATTAATATATATATTAATACTTTTATATAGTAAATTTATAATAAATATATATTTATTATATTTGTGGTTCAAACACGTATAAAGGAAATCAGACCTAAGGTAAGCGTTTCATTCAGAATCTCATCATTATTTAGGATTGTTAATGTTTAAGTCTACCTTAGGGTACTTATTTGATATTTATTTCTTAAACCCTATCTATTTTATTCTCATATAGTTATTCATGAACTATTTGATAAATATTACCATATTCCTCTCCTTATTACATAAAATCATTGAGAAAAGTATTTTAAGTAAATTTGAGTTTATATATCTTTTGGGTCAAAATTAATTTTACATCCATATGCATGTTTTCTAAAAATATTTCGAAGAATGTTTCCAAAATTCAACAAATGATTTATTAAAGAAATTTTTTCCCATTTTTTATTTTTTACAAAATAGATTGAAATTATTCTTCTTGGAATTTTTGGAATGAGGTACTTTTTTAACTTTTTACAATAGTATGAAATGAATGATTTTTTAACTTATTCAACATGAAAAATATTTCATGCCATCATAACCACTCTTTTTCATTGAATATTACTTTACAATATTCCATAATTGTTTTCAAATTAAACATTTTTTCAAATATTCTCGATTTTTTTTAATTTTTTAAAAGTGATTTTCAATTTAAAAAAGGCTATTTTCCTCAATACTGTATTAAATGAAATTTATAGGGGATTTATATTCATCAACGAAACAATCCCATAATTTAATTATGTTCCACAATAGATATGTTGTAATGATACAATCGTTATTTTTCTATGGACTATTTTTGATCATTTTGACTCAGGATGTAAAATTTTGAAACCATTCACTATATTAATTTGGATGGTTTATGAATATGTTTATTTGTTGGGGTAACTGTTAACATTTCATTTTCTAATTTCAATAAAAATGTTTTATGTTGATTGTGTTTCACCCCCTTCGTATGAGGAATGCATTGGACATAGTATGTGATGGGTGGGACTTGCTATAGCTCTTCTATTCATCGGTGGGTCTCATGATACAAATTAGTTTTGGTATTAGCTAAGGCCTTACCCATTTATATAATATTCCATTGCATGAGGTCTCTATGATATGTTTATAATATCTATAATTTGAATTCTTTGACTGGAAATTCAATTTTTATTGAATAAGAAGAGAACAACAAGTCACTACCAAAACAACACAATCAAGGTGGCCTAAAGTGGTGGAGGCCTAGGGATTCTTTGAGAATAACTTGGTTGGAAGTCTTTGGAAAAGAACCAACCTAGTTGTAGATAATGATGTCCTCATCAGATCTAACTTCAATAGATATCTTATCCACTGCAAAATTGCATTCATGCAAAAAATGTTTGAAAGAACATCCTTGACTGATAAAGATCCAACAAGTTATCACCAGATAGCAGAGATCCCACAATAGTTCGGTATTCCCCTGGAGGCAGGGAAAGGATGTAGGAGAGTCTGATTCTATACTCTTTACATTGACTTTGAGATGGTACCACAATGAGAGGCCCGTGTGCATGGACCTAACTTCCACACCCAAGGATGAGCCCGCCCCATAAAAGGTGTTGAAGCAAAATATGATGGACCTGTTTTCATTTCTAACCAGTCTGTCGCCCATCATCTCACCATTGAGGAAGGCACCATCAATATTGAGCTTTAAGTCGTTGCAGGGCGGTACCCACCGAAACCATTTTCATTGGATGTTTGGGTTTGTGCTTGAATAAGCTATCAATCTAGGGAGAACCCTTCTGAAGGTGACTATGGTGTTCTTCTAGAAAACACTATGCTTTATTTTCTATTTTCTAATATAATGTGATATTCAAGTATGTATTTATTTTTATAATACTTCTAAATTTTTTGATCCTTTAAGATGAAATCTATTGTATCAAGTTTCAATGTAATAAAGTAACAACCAGCTCAAGGCTACTAGGGTTAGGGTATTTATAGTTGGTCTCAAAGAATGTTTTGTAGAATCCTTGGGAACTATTTTTAAGAAAACAAATCTTTTGAGAACATAACCCTATGAAACATTTCTAGAATAATCCAAAAAACCAAGCTTATGATTATGAGATTCTCTATGCTTAAATTTTTCAGTTTTTTCTAATTGTTTCAACAGTTTTTTGACTTTAAAATATGTTTCATAATGCTATGATATAATAGAGTGTTTTCCATTTTCTAGAAATGATGCCCAGTAAAAGGAATGGAAACCGTATCAATGCACATAATACATGAAGGTATTTCCCTTATAGGGAAGATAATGAGGTTGGAGCTAGAGATACAGTTGGAGCTGCAGCTCAAGTAGAACAAAATATAACTATATTAGGAAAACTGTTTTAGGTTATGTGAAATAACCATTCATGTATAGAGCATATTTATGATCCATAATGTGGGGTAGTAATGTTATACCTCTTTAGTGTCAGTAACCTACATAAATTAATGGGACTACAAATCCATTTGTAGTTATCAGAAGGATGAGTTCCTTTGAGAGAATATTTCTTTCTTTGAGATGTAATGAAATGGAGAAAAATATTATGTTAGTTTATCATCTATTAGGGTATGTGGATAAATGGTGGGACTTAATTCAAAATAGTAAGAATGAGGAGAAAATGGTGAGTATGGAATTGTAGGATTTTAAGGCTATTTTCTTGGGAAAATATTTTTATCGTGAACAATGAGTAGATATGGAGTGTAACTTCTTGAGTCTTAGACAAAAGGATGTGGAAAATGTTACTAATTATAAAGATAAATTTATAAGGATTTCAAGGAATGCCACGAACTATATAAGTAATCCAATAAGTAAGATTGGTAAATTCTTTGATGGGCTTAAGACAATAATTTGAAGGGAACTAGTCTCCCAAACATTCTCATCATATGAGGATATATGATCATGTGATATCCAGTCATAGAAGGAATTATCCAAGTCATATGGCCTCAAAGGATAGTAAGAGAATAATAGGACGATAAAGTAAAAAAGGATAATGGGAAGAAAGGAAAGAAATATTTTCCCACATGGAATAATTGTGTAAAGAAACATCCCGATACTAGCTTGAAATGAATTGGATTTTTCTACAGGTGTGGAGAGAAAAACCACCAGACTCATGATTTTACGAGAAAGAAAGAAGATTCCAATGTGAAATTCTTCAACTATAAGGATATGGGGAACTAATCAAATGAATTCCCCAAGAATCAAGGGAATATAGCTCAGAAGATGCAAAGAGATCATGGACCAGCATATTCTTTCACTATAGTAAAAATTGAATTATTAAATTACTTGTGTATTTGTATTCATGATTTATGTTTCATAAATACGTTATGAATGATATTCTAGTTATAAAAATCCTGAAATGTATATGTACTGTACTACAATAGTTTTTCATTATGTATTTTAATGTAAATATTGAATAATACCGATAACCAAGAAAATTGATTAGTTGTATGGTGATATATTTGGAGAATGCATAAATAAGTTAATGATAACACTTAATGCATTACGATTTTGAGTTAATAGTATTTAGTTGGGATAAAGAGAATATTAACATTGAAAATTTTAATGGGGTGGTATTGGTTACCTTGAAAATGGTTAGTGATTTTATGAAAAAGTAATTCATGATAGAGTTTACT
Organism: Viscum album; assembly: GCA_963277665.1. Classification (NCBI taxonomy): domain Eukaryota; kingdom Viridiplantae; phylum Streptophyta; class Magnoliopsida; order Santalales; family Viscaceae; genus Viscum; species Viscum album. Next base: position 1,354,261,418 of record OY728160.1, on the reverse strand, counting down.
GCATATCTGGATTTATGGGATATATGGAATAAGGATAAAGTTAAGGGTGATTTATCTTATTAGTATATGTGATCACGGTATTCACATGTTTAGAATAAGACATTATAAACTATTTATATTGTCTTAGGATAAATTATTGATAATTTTGTGTGTGTTTGAATATAGTTTTTAATATTTTGGAGGAGTCTTAAGCTTAACTACTAATGAAATGGATTGATTTGAACTTTGGATATTATTGTTTCAAGTTAAAGTATGATTTATTATACTGGATAACTTGTGATAATAATTCCAGTATTGGTAAATATGTAGAGGACTAATTAATGACTTGTAGATATTATGATTCATTAAAACTTCTTCAAGCGTAAAAAAAGGATCTCTAATATCCATTTATTTATGTAAGAGATAATGTGGAAATTGATCAAAGCACGACCAGAGGATGATATTGTTATTATGACATAGAAATAAATAAATAAATTTTATTTTCTTGAGTTCTTTATCTGGATAGTAAAAAAACCTCTCTTCTTTAAAAAATACCTTGAAATAAAAATCTCATTTTTTTAATATTATTACTAAGAAATCAATGGTTTTTAACTCATCACATATTTATAATTTTGTGATGGTTAAATTTCTCATGAACATGTCCTATATCACTATTTATTAATACATGGATTTAATTTTTCTTTATAATTTCTATATTTTCACTTCTCAATGGTGTTATCTTATTCAGTAATCTATTTTTTTGGAGACCTTCATTCTTCCCATTCATTTTTTGAAGTGTATGATTTATTGAACCAATTTACGATCTGGGTTTTACATAAAGGAATTTCCAAATGTCTGGCCTGTGATTACATAATAAAAGTTAATGTTTTGAGGAAAAAATTGATTTAAGGCGGATAATTTAATACCCTAATAATTTAAATGAACATTATTTTTGATTGCATATACGACACACAACACAAAGCATAAAGGAACCATGAAAAATTATTATTTCAATATGATCATTATAACCTAGAAATTAAATTGGTGGCTATGAATAGTTTTAAATGAAATATGAAATATATATAAAGTAACTAATCAATAAAAAATTATTTATTTATTCTTAGGAAATAAGTGCTCAATTTTTAGTAATTTCATTTTATGGTTGAGTAATACGTTTCATTCAAAAAATGATTCTTATAATTTTTTATGAGAAAATATTATAATCAATTTCTGGAAATTATATAATTTTTTTATAAAAATAATATCATTTATTATATCATCATACCAAAACTATTTTACAGTGAAATTTTTAATCTTTCTAAAAAGATTAATTTTCCAGTGAATAGTAGAAATTAATGATTTTTATTGCAAATTTTATTTTTATTTCAAATATTTACAGGGTCTTATTTTATTTTAAAATTGTGTAAAAGTAAAATTCATTTTATTATATTATCAATAATAAAATTTTGTTCATTTTAGTTAATTTGTTATTGAATTTGGTATAAAAATATTGTTTAAACAAAAAAGGATTCTTTAAGAAAAACTCAATTGTTTAAAAAAATGGTTTTTATTGCATTTTGTGCACTTATTTTAAAATTATTTTCATCCACTTATAGGTGTTGAATTTGATAAAATGGATTCTATACTTGAATCATAATATTAAAATTTGGGAAATAGGTCCTTTTTATTTATATGCATTATGAATAGTAACTGTGGTAAAATTTATCACCTCGATAAAGGAAAAATTGGGTTAATATAAGTGAAAACTAAAAGCAAAAGGCCATAAATATTCATCCTAATTCATATTATATGAATGGAATTTGACACTAATAACCTTATTCTTTAAGTTTTTTTAATGGACACTTTTTCTTGAAAATGACCATTATAATATTTAATGCAAAGAAAGATACAAAATTGAACCCTCTTAGTTTTAAATATCTATTATTCATCCACATAGGGAGAAAAGAAATTTATGAACAAACATAAATGAAAATTTTGATATTAATGAAATTATTTTCATTATGTAAATTTATATATAATTTTTATAAATTATATAATTACCTTAAATGTTTTTGAAACATTAATATTGTATTTATTTAGTTAACAGATAAATCTTGAAAATGATTTTAAAAATATTAAAATTAATATAATTTGAATGGGATAATATATATCATGAATTTTATAGACCTATATTAAATACTAGAGAAGTTTTAATGAATTATATTTGAATTCCCCATTTGTCTTGATATATTTAAATTCAAATTAAATAAATAGTGTTAAAAATGACATTAAAGATATTTTATAAAAAATAATATATTATTATTATTTTTTAAATATTTTAAAAATATTAGATTCTTAAAAAATAACAGTACATGGTTTTAAACACCAACCATGGTCCATTTATGATTTTTTTCATTTTATAGTAACATTATTAACACATAAAGGGTAGAAAACATTAATATTATGACAATTGTCAAAAGGGTTAACATAGGTTAAAACTAAAGGATAAGGGTGAAAATATAACCAAGACATTTCCAAATTTTATTGTGTGAGATTATTTATATTAATAATCATGATATATTTGAATATGATCAATTTTGATCCATTTGGACACCAATATTAATTTACATTAATTAAATATTTTATGAAATACCAAGAATGGCCCTCCCCTCAACTATTAAAGGACACCCCTCAATTATTCACACCAATTTAATCCATTTATCTCTACCAATAGAAGGTATTATAATAAAATAAATATATTGGTATTCTAAATATACTTAAATGTTATCATGATTATTAAACCCCCATTATCCACCCTCTTTGCCATTAAATGGGATGTGAAAGTATCGTTTGTGTGTACGTATAACTTACCGTCTCCACATAGTGATACAATTCATTTTTCATCCCCATATTTTATGAATGATAATTATGAAGGGTTTAAGGTTTATATATGATATTGAAAAAATAATAATACTTCTATAATTCTAATATCATCTCTATATTCTTAACTTCCAATATGTTGTGAAACAATAGTGCCACTAGTGCGTATGTGTGGACTACCAACTCCATAGGGCGATGTGATTTGTTTTTCATTTTTATTTTACATAGATGGTAATGAGAAAATATTTTATGGATATATATATTTTTATGATATAATAATTACATAAATTTGGATTATTATTTACCTTTATTTAATTCCATCTATCGAAAAATGGAAACATCGATCATTCTTATGTATGCTCTACCATCTCCATGAATTGTGAAATTATTTTTTTGTCTCTAAATTTTATAGATTAATCTAAAAACATATATAATAAAAATATATTATGTTTATATCATAATTAATTTCTACGATATTATGTAAACTTGATCATAGTAAAAAGGCTGAAACTACCTTACTAAAATATACATGAAAAATAGAGTTATTACCCAAAACAGTGACTTTAACAATGAATTGTAAATAAAAATGTGATAAAATATTATGATAATGTTATATAAGATATGATATATATGATTATTGTTTTTTAATATATTTTTAATAAATATATATTTATTATATGGGCGGTTCGAACACGTACGAGGGAAGTCAGACCTGATGTAAGAGATTATTTCACAATCTTATCATTATTAGGGATTGTTTATCATTAAGTATCTCTTGAGGGAATTATTTTATATATATTTATAAAAATATATACTTCATTTTTATATGTTTATTAATTAAATTTCCTATAAGTAGTACCATTTTCCTCTCCATTTTACTTAAAATAAATGAGAAAATGTTTTAAAAAAAGCTGACATTATTTATATATTCGGCCGAAAATAATTTTTGGTTCAAATCCATGTTTTATAAAAAAAAATTTAATTATTGTTTCCAAAATTCCAAAAATTATTTATTAATGAAAATTTTACCCATTTTTGAATTTTAACAAAATGGATTTAAAGGAATATTCTTCAAATTTTCTAAATGAGGTACTATTTGGCCTTTTAATAAAAGTATGAAAGAAATTTTTAAACTTATATTAAATGAAAAAAATGCCACTGTCATCACTTCAATTTTCATTGAATATTCATTTTCATGTTTCCATGATTCTTTTAAAAGTAAATGTTTTTCCAAATATTCAATAATTTAATAACTTTATAAAAACTAATTTTAAAAGTAATTTTTTTTTTCTGGAAGAATTTTTTATTGATTATTATATTATATTATTTATAAATATTAATAACATTTATTTTAATTATGATCTATTGGGGATATGTTGTAATGATACTATCCATATCATTTCTGCAGATGGTTTATGATTAGTTTGACTGAGGGTGTACTATTTTGATATCATTCACCATATTACTCTGGATGGTTAATGATTATGTTTATTATTTGGGATAATTATTATCATTGTGTATGATAGTTTTAATACAATTTCTATGTTTATAATGTTTCTACCCTATTATAAGTTTAATGAATTTGAATTATTAATTTATGGACAAGGCTCATTATAGCCCCTTGATGCAACATTAGGTCTTCTGAGAAAAAATAGTTTGGGTAGTGACTAAGGCCTTACCCATTCATACAATATATTTTGGAATAAGACCTCTACAGTATGTTTATGATGTCCTAAATTTTTCATTCCAACATTATAATATTCGTAATTGATTTCAATGAAATTATTTTATTTTTTATGACATCCATGGATAAGTTTCTAGGTCATGAGATTATTTAGAGGGCATTATTTCATCATCATTTAGTCTTGTAGTATTTTTTATGACTTATTTATATTTCATTATATGAAAAACCTTACTGAGAATCTAAGATCATCCTTTTCTTATGTTTCATTTCCCCAGGATACCATCAAGTGTTTTATGATTAATATGTTAGGATATCATAAAGGGGGTTGTGGTGTTCTCAAAGAAAATACTATATTGTGTTTTATGTTTAATAATGTAATGTGAGATTCATGTATGTATCTAGTTTTCCAAGACTACTAAACTATTTAGTCCTTTGGGATGTGATCACTTTTATTCAGTTCCAATGTAACAAGGTAACTAATGACTCTCTACTACTAGGTTTAGAGACTTTACATTTTCAATTGAACCATTAAGCGTGGTCTGCTTTCCCTCGTCGAGATTTACTGATCCTTGAATAATGACTATTTAATTTATTAATAAACATAAATGCATTTTTCATAAATAATTATAGTAAATATTATATTCACCAAACTATGAAAAAATATATTTCTTACTATTATTTAACTCATTATGTTTAATTACTTATGATTAAATTATGGTGATAAATCAAACTTGAAAAATTATTATTTATTTTAGTTTGTTAAATTCAATACTTCAATTTAACTAAGACTGTGGAAATACTTAGTGTGTGACCATATGGACCTCTTTTTCAGTGTAGGAATAACTATATAAATTTTAAGCTTAGCATCTAGTAACATTTAATGACATCCATATATTATGAAGTTAATGCTGCATTGAAATCCAACCACCTAAGAATGATTACCATAAAATATACTCTCTTTATTATAATGTCTCAAATAAATAAAGTTACATGATGGTGTCATCAACCTATATTCTCAATGTCTCTTTATTTTACTTTCCAAAAATTAACTCTCTCATCGAACACCATGACCGAAAATTTATGCTTCAAGTTCCATTCCCATTTAAGGGAATTCAATAACAACTTTTATTAAGGGTCATAAGGGATAAATCCTTTCTCAAATTATCCATTACTTCAATATCACTCCTGAAACACCCAACATAACCTACTTCATGGAGAACATATGTTGTCAAGGATTTTTTTAATACATAAAATTAAGTGATTCATGATATCCATTAATGAAAATTTTAATGTCCAAGATCAATGGATACGTCCACAGATAATAATATCCAAAGGCACATAAAAACATGGATTTCTTTTTTATGAGTCTATTCTCATAATCCTTGAATTGGAAATTACCAAGGGGTATACCATGAGAGGCTATCTAAACGTCCTATGAGTCTCTACCCCTGATATCCTGTATTATATATGTCTCATCAAATGATATCATCCAGCTATAGAATATATATTAAAGAATACTATCATGGAACCTCATATTTCTAATCATTGCATAAAACTATTATGACCACTTTGTGAGACATATTTTATCATGAGAATATAACATACAAAAGTCATATATAGGAACAATCATGATGTGAGAAAAATGTTTCATTACCAGTGAAAACATGTAATCAAGTATCAAAAACATCAATTTTAGGGTAACAACTCCAACACATATGAACCTATCAAAACACTTGATTTTCCAATTTCATGGGGCTATGAAAATATTTTCATTGATAATGGATCCCCCTATTGGAGAGCCACCCAACATCATTTTCCATATGTGAGAGTTCCTAATAATTTGACAACTCTATAAACTTTACTCTAATGTCACTAAAGAGTTTGAGAGGGATGTATATCATCTAAAACATAATGTAAGAATAACTTCAAAACCAAATTAAAACCAAAATAGGTCTATATATCTTGAATTAAAATAAATTAATAATGAGAATTACATAACTTACTATAGTCAATCCAGCTTGTCGAGGCCTTTAACTTGTGTTTAATCAAGATCACCGATAAAAATATTAAATCCTCCTTCCTCTAGTATTGTTTATTTTCAATATGTCAGATTGAGGAACAATGTGATTGATATATTTATGAAGAAAATTATCAACAATATTTTGTTGAAGCTTATATATGATATGTGCACCACCGTTAAAATTTATAAAAAAAATCATTTCATGATATCATTTACCCACTTATTTGATTTTTAATCCAGTTGGGTTTTTTCCATATAAAGTTGTTAATCAATCAATATCAAAATAAGTTTTATGAAATAAAATGTGATGAATGATGAACATAAAATAGGGATACTGTAATTCTTCCACCATAATCAACCAAGACTCCCTTTGAGGTTTAATTATCTATTTTATCTCTTGATATACTCATATTTTTCTTTCCTAACATTCAAATATCATTTCCATGTTTTTTTATATAATCCAATTATCAAGATTCAAAGTATTATTTTTTAGTAACATAAAATGTTATATGCGTTTTCTAATAGTAAAATCATAAAAACCATGAATGATAATAAACATTTAAATTGAAAATTGATTACTTCTAATAATCATTTTGTATTTTGAATATTCATTTTTGAATCAATTTTATAGTTCTATTTTAGGAATATTTATGGAAGTGAAATTTAAATTAAAAGAAATTTCAATGTAATTTATCCTTAAAATAAAGTCGTAGCTATAAGTAATCCCTATGTTTTTAATAAAACATAGTGATTCTGCCATTCGTGGTGAGTGAGACATATATAGGGAGTAGTATGGTTTCAGGATCTGTAATACTTATGAGGTTGGTGGTTCTAGACACCTGACACCACATTCTTGATAGGATTGTGTCTATAAAGGAACTAATCGATGACCAAAAAGTTATTGTTGTTTGGTGCAAGGAGATCACTCCCTCTAGTGGACTCATCTAAAAAACTGAAAAACCTTCTATTTCTCCTCAAGAGAATGTACACAAATCCCTCCCACAGTCCAATCCATTTACGAGCACCATCAACGATTTTTTGCTGCACCATATACGAGTCCAAGATTTCCATAATTGATATTTTTGTTTCCATTTTTTGTATTTTTTATGGTTTTTACCACATAATTGTGCCTTTAGAGTCTTATTTTGGGACTTGTTTTTTTGTAAGATGATTCCACATAAAACCAAGTTGGGAGAATCTACTTTTGGATGGATGAAGGTCTAAAAAGGTGTCCCACCGCTTTATGAAAAGAAGAAGTGTATGGTGATCCCTGATGCTCTGAAGTGAGTCTCTTATTCCCCCTCACCCACCCCATCCATTCCCTTTAGTTTTTTGTTTTCTCATTCTTGAATGTTTAGTGCAATACTGATTAATTTAATATCTATATAGAGGTTTAAGGATTTAGGCGGGCCATATTTTCTTTATGCTATGGAAACTCTTGAAGTAGGTTGGATGGAATCCTCAAAGACCCTTAGTGTGAGTTTTAAATCAACGATTTTAGTAATTTGGTATTTCCCATTCTATGTTACATGGATTTTATTTTATTTGGATGTATTTATAATGATATAATAGTACTACTGATGATTAAAATATGATTTCTATGGAATATCAAAGGCCATCTTGTGTGTGTGTGTGTGCGGTGAATTAAATTAAATACGTATCCAGGTGACAGAGCTTTGGTTAGTAGATTTGGTGTCATGCCATGTCCTATGGTAAAAAAACTTAAACATGAACACCTCAATTTTATTAAAGGGGAAACAAAACATTTCTCATTTAACATGAGTGGATAATTCTAAAATAACCAATTAAAAATGATTTAGCACTACCTGATTTCACACTATATGAAAAATTCAATTGATTAAATGAGTTGAACTAGACATATTTGAACACTGATCAATCTAAACATGACCTGTTTTTTATGTTTCCTAATTAATATATTTTCTAATCATGGAAGATTATGGAATATCAAAACCTAGTAATTTCTTGTTGCCATTACTGTCATCTTTTGTCACAAATTTCTACATAAACCTATGAAAACCCTTGTTCCATCCCATCTCAGTTTTGTTTTCTCAATATTTTTTTATTTTTTTTAATAAATACATGTGCTATAGACAATTTCATATTCATGGTTAATTTTTTTTATATGAAATGGGGGAGAAGAGATAAGAGATGTCCCATGTGAGGTATAATAGGAAGTGCGAGCTTTAAAAACATAGAGACAAGGATGTGATGTCCGTAGAGGAGAAGCTGGGAGGGCAGCTTGGCATTCTATCGGATGTTAAATACTGAACTAGTATTCCATATTCTTGTTTTCTAGATAAATATTATATTCCTCTAGGTTTTACCAATGTTTTTTCATTTTAAATAGAAACATCCTTTTTTGGACCATTTCTACCCCCTATCCTCTAATAGACATTAAATATTTTGAACTCATTAGTAATGCTTTGATATTTTTATGAAAATTGACCACTGAGGCTCTTGGATTAATCAATGAAATGTTACAAGAGGCGAAATGAATCCATTTTACATATATCTTAAGCAAAAAAGATACAATTTCCTCAAGAAAAGTGGATGAGTAGAAACATATTTCTATAGTGACCCGTTTATTTTCAATCCCAACAGCCATACAGTTTGCTTCCCAGAAGGTATGGGTGATGAGGTAGTTCATGGAAGAGATTCTATCAAGACATTTAGTCTATTTTTCCATTAGTCTCCATGCTAATTGAATCTGACCCATTCTTATGGATTCCACAAGATTCTATTAGTAATGTTTCGATTGATAATTTTATCCTTCATTTGAATCAATTATAGTTTTTTAATGAAGTCTTCAACCCATTGATTATTTTTATATTAACATGTAATAATATTTTCATCTTCATGGATCCACGATCGAACTTCTGATATGGGGTTGATTTTTCTCTCAACAATTTTCCCATAAAATTGATCACATAGATCAACATTCTTTAAGTCACCATTATCATTGTACAATCAATATTGGGTTATGTGATCTAAAAAATAATGGGGCTAAACAGTAGATTTGATATCACTTATTAGTGCCATTCTCCTATACCTTATCAAACACTGCATATAATTCCAATTTCGGATCCATTTTAGAACTTGGAGTTGTAATGTATAATGTTTATATGTATTTTACTGATTGAATTTACATCTAGTAGTAAACACAACCAAACATAACCCCATCCCAACATGGGAACACCAGATCACCTTGAATAGTAGAATTCAACTACCATTTATATTTTCATTTTAAATCTTAAATCATAATTAATTTTAAAAAACATATAGTGATGATGATAATTAATATTAGAAAAACCAATGCATTATAGCTTAAACTATTTCAAATCCCATTTCATATGATAAAAAAAGAAGAAACATAATGACACAATAACTTATACATGAAAAATTATTATATGTTTTCTACTTGGGTTTTAATGTTTATGTACAATAAAATGATATCTCTTTTTTGATGTCTATTGACTCTATTACCTATGAGCTCCTCTTTGTTTGGGAACCACTATGTAGGGTACTTTGTCCATCCTAGATAGAATTAATATTAAACATAAATATACCAACTTACTCTTGCATGAAGCACCACCTTCTCTATAAAACATGTTGCACAAAGGTATAAAGGTAATATTTTACTCTCACCACTAGAAGCCATGTGTATTAAATATATAACCATCATTAGGAATTTAAGAGCTTGTAATACCGTTGATGAAAATGTTAATTTTATTTTCCTTCCAAATCCTCCAATATAATTTTTATGGTATCTATTACCTTCATACCAAGTTAGTTATATTATCTGACTAATATTATTTTTATAAAATGGGATTAAATGGGATGTCAGATGTTTATGATTGATTTTTAATTCTATCCAAGATTACCCAAGTACTTTTAAAGGTTCTTTATAGATCTAGTAAATGATAAGAATTAGGGTTAATGTAATTCAGAAAATGGTTGTCTTTTTTTATATAACCATAAAAAATCATGAAGAAAAAAGGCCAATAATTAGGTATGTACATGTTATTGGGGAACTTTTTTTTTCTTCTTTTTTGTCATATCAATCCCAGTTTTGGATGAGAAAAGTGGTTTACAAGAGTTCAGGTTGCAGTTTTCATATTCTTTCTCATAATAATAGAAGTTTTTTTAAATTATTTGTATTGTAGTTTTCAAGAAGTGGATTGAAATATAAACAGGATTTTTTTTCAAATTGAACAATTCTTACCTCTATTAAACTGTCTTTTCTTCAGTTGATAATTCCTTTTAGCTATATTTTTATGATTTTGTTTTTTAATGTCATAAATTCACATTTTTGTTTACAAGGGGTAATGTTTCCTTATTTGTGTTTGTTCTATCCAAGTAAAGTGTTAGTTTAAATCCTATATATTCTTGGTGGGTTATTACTTCAATCATCTGTCCACTACCATTTTCAGTGTATATTTTTGACATTGAAAAAGGGTGGTTTTTTATCGGTACTTTCAAAGTAATAATAAGATCTATATTTCTATTTAAACCTATCTGTTCAACTGATCTACTTCACATAATTTTTCTATAATGTGTGACCCCTTATTGAAAAATTGCTAGATCATAATTCATTGTTTTTTGTCCATAAATATGTTATTATTTTTTTACTTATCAAATATGTATTTCTTTTTTGATGACTTTAACAATTTATTTGAGGGATTGATCGGTCTGCTTATATGTATGTCCAATCGACATAACAATGTTATTTACAGATCACTCATTGAGGAAATGGTAACATTAGATGAAGAACATCGATATTTGGTATTTTTTTTGAAAAATTAAAGTGCAATGTGGAGATGTTATTAGGTGATGGAAGTATCTTATATAAAATGGTTAGTGTTAAAACCATATGATTTGAAAGATAATTGATTGAGTGGTGCTAATTTTATAAGATTGTTTTTTCTATTAATGGATAATTTGATAATTCTATTATGGAACATATAAATATAAAAAAATGTTTTGTTTCATGAAAATGTGTTGTCAAAAAATACATGTATTTCTTAATGACTGTATATTATTTTAAAACGAATTATTCCTTTAATAAATGTTTCAATTGAAATATATATCAATACAAAAAATAAAAAGGATAATTAAATAAAGAAATAATTAATAATTATTTTGTTACATTTTAATCATTTCAGTATTTAGATGACTCTATAGAAGTTTATTGACTACAAGTTTATTAATGTCACATTCAAGGGAAATAAGAGTTCAAGATTATAGACTTCTCATCCTAGTTGATGCTTCTTAGACGAAGAAAATTGATTTGAGTTATACGAAATTTGGAAATTAGATACGAAACATTTATCTTACATTATATATATATTACACAAATCAATTTGGTTTAAAATACATCACGTAAAATAAATGATAGATTATATTGGTAAATTATAACTTATTATCATGGGTATGAATAAAGAGAAGAAACTTTATAATGCATCTATTAATATCATGGCTGAAATAACATTATGATAGTATTGATGTTTGTTTAGCCCCATTGATTGAAGATATAAAATTTATTCCATAGATTGTGTTGGAACATGCAGGTTTTGATTATTCTGTGTCACTTTGGAATGGTTAATTACACTGTAATACACACAACCTATAGGTAACATCCTAGATTCCCACATGGTATGAATTCCTTTAAATTTTCCTCAAACTTGTGTATTTTGGGTATTATTGTGTGTTTAAGGCATTGGTGGGGGATTGAGAGTTGTTTTAGGAGTTCAGTCTTGGTCTTTGGACTACTATCATGGGAGACACCTTGAACCGAGTACTCGATTCCATGGTACTGAGTACTTAGTGGGATTAAAAAGGAGGTGGTTATCTTTCCTGGGCCGGAAGGTACCTGGTGTCCCAATAGAATGTTCCTGGTGGGGGAGAGGGCACCCTGTTACTAGGGGGCAGATACCTAGTACCTCCTTTTATCTTTTTCTTAAAAAATTTCAATCAGTTAATTAATTTAATTTAATTTTTTTTACTAAATGAGACCCATATTCTCATTTTTTTTGTTCATAGTTCTAGCCTCCCATCTCTCATTCCTCTCCCTCTTCACTTTCTAATTCTGAATCACCCTCAATTATTATCGGTTTTTCGTGTCGTCGATCCCAGTTTGTGGCCTACGGTAAGGTTATGACTCATCTTTCCTGTAATAACTATTTCTTGTTTTGTTATATAATTATTCACCAATCATGCCTAATTTCAGAGTGTTTTTATAATTTATCAATATCCATATATTTGAGATGATATTACCAGAACTATTTAGCAAGAGAGCTTCCCATAGGTCTAGGTATATAATCACTAACATTCCCATAATCTTGATTTCCATTATCTGACACCATGTGATATGTGGTCTCATCATCTTTGAGTGATTGAAACTTAATTAATTTTAATTTTCATTCTTGAAACTATATGAGTCTGGTGAGACTATTTATGTCCATGAAAGGCACTCTAATTATTATTCCTTGAAATTGTGGTAGTCAATGGTCACACACTTGATTTAAAGTTGAATTAGATTTATAAAAAGGGCACAAAAAAAGTTCTTTGAGTGATATTTTCATATAATAGTCATTTTTAGGTGTCAATGAACCTTCCTTGAGTTGGGGAATGAATGCATTCCCTAGTGGGGAGCTGTTGTTGCCACATAGTGGGAAGGAAATTATGTTTCATAACCACTTTTGGCTTTGGTTACTCAGGTATGGATTTTAGGACCTCCTTCTTTCAATTAATTTAATATGAGTATTTTAACAGTAGGGTTATTTAAAATGGTTCCAATTTGGGTAGTCTAACCAGGGTGATCTATAAAGGCTTCTGATGTTCTTTCCTGAACTAATTTAAATTGTAAATGAATTTTATATTAAAATCACTTGATAATTTATATATGGGATTGTGAAAAATGATGGTTGAGATTGATGTAGACCAGAGCCACCTTTCCCTAAATATTCAATCTGATTGGTGTGTCCTGATCCCCATTGTAGGTTTTTTGGGCGGAATGTTTTCTACCCATACCATGCACCAGGCCACAACTCTATGGGTTGAGCTCCACGGTGAGGCTATTGTGGGTTGTAGGGGAAAACACGCCCCTAATATAGGGGATGAAGGGCCCTAGTCCAACTTTCAGGGCACCAGATTAGCTCTGAAAAACTATATCAGAGTTGGTCAAATGACACCAATTGGGCACTGTATTAGTAAAAACTCTAGTGTGACTACTATAGCAAGGCAGACTGGCAACACCGACAAGGCAGTGTATCTCCACAAACATCCAGCCACCAACCACTATAGTAGCTTGGACTTGGGTTGATGTGACACTATTGCAATGTAGACTTACATCAACCTTTTACTATATCATAATAGACTTTCTATGTGGTTGGTGGAATAGTGATTCATCCTCCTTACATTCATATTTCAGGATAGGGTGTTGGGTGTTCTTGAGAACTCTGAAAATCCCTATAATTTTGGGAATCGAACTATAGATATTTTTATTACCTTTAGTGGAAATAAGGATCATTTTCTAAACCATGTTAATCTCTAAGTTTTTCTTCTTCCCCTTCTTTTGTTTCCAATTTTTCTATATTTGAAAACCCGATCTGTTGTGGTGGCTCCCACCATTTCTGCAACATCTTGTTTTTGTTATGCTCTATATTGATCCATTTTGTGCTAATATTGTTATGGGATAAGTTCCCCTTTCCTCATTTTCAATTATTTGAGATAAATTGTTATTAGGAAGCCAAGGGCTGTGACTGATTTAGACCTAAGCCTCTATCCTATTAGTCACCACCACTATTCTGTATTCGAGATTCCCATGGGGTTAAAACTTAGTGACCTCGGATTCTTTTCCCCTTTCATTTTATGACATTTTGTCATGGTCAATATAATATGAGGTGAGAGAATAGTGATATGGGCCACACATCCCCTTTGATATTTTCATTACATGGTCGATATACTGAAGAGATAAGACCCTATATACAGGCCTGTTTTTCCATTATGTCAATCATTGTGATGATATGATTGAGATACAATTGGGTAGAGATCATTATATCCTTGGGAAAACATCCCACTGAGCTTAAAAAGATTTTAGATGGGGTTGAGATGTCATATGGTTGAGATAATATAGGTAGGGGTCACCTTTCTCCTTGACCTTGTATTGTTATACAGTGGTTGAGATAATTTGAGTTGAGATCTTACATGCAAGGGGAACATGCTGCGTCATTGATATTATGATTTATTGTAATATGTTCAGACACACCCGGACCCTGGCCAAAGAAGGTATGAACACACTCGAGTGACTAGCTGAGCACTTGAGAGCATGAATTTTATTATAGTTGTTATTTTTTAATTATTATTCTAGAATTTGACTATAAACATGCACCATATTTACTAATATGTTTATGGATACTATTAGAGGTGAAATTTTTTGTTGTACTCACACCTTGCTCAAGTTACCTAGTACCTGATAAGACTTTATGGTTTGTAACCGAGGTAGGTACAAGGGATCAAATGTTTATGGTTTATATAGTTGGAGTTGGAAGGTCTAGCATGGGCTCGGGGATGGTGTTGCTGCCTTTTTTATCCTTTTATTTAATTTTAGGTTATCTACAATTGGTATTCCTATGAAAGAAGTTTTTATACTTGTATGACTACCTAGAATTGTTTCTATAAAAATTATTATAACATGAAAATTAATTTTTATTTATTGATGACATGTAGATGTGTTGTCTTTCTTCTTATTTATTTATATTTTTTTCATTGTTTACTTATTTATTATACTTTTATTTATGGTTACACATAATATGACACCCTTTAGGTCACATGTATGTTTTATTTTATACTTATTTTGTCTCTCTTTAGGTTATAATGTTTTTTTAGATTCGAGGTTGAGATCTTGGAAATTTGGGAGAAACAGGACAGACACACAGTCTACACAGAGTTAGTAGTAATTGTGCGATATGACTCTGTTGATTCCAATGGTGTTTTGAACGGTTTGAGAAAGGTTTCTCTAACCATGTGAGATTCAATGAAAACTGTTAAAAGGGTTGGTTTTTGGTATAGAGGTGGTTTCATGACTAGTGAACAATTTGTCTAACCATGAAAATATTCCCAAGCAACTATGCACTTGGGTTTTCAAGGGACAAAGAGACCACATAATTCATGTATTATTTTTAAAATTGTGTGACCTAACCCTGTGACCCATACAAATTCATTAAAAATAAAAAATTACCTCATAATGCTTGCTCATTTTAAACCCAAATCTCCCCCAAATATCTAATTATCTCGACCTTGTATTTCCTTGACATTCTTAGAGGTTTTACCTTTGGTTTCTTGGCAATTCCCAATAAGTATTGGAGGATCCCTTCAAGGAATATTCCTATTTCATTTAGTTTATCCTCTTATTTCTATATCTCTCATCAATATCTCTCCTACTTCAATAACTGAACTTTTTAAGGGTGGTGAAGGAAGAAAATAGAGGTTTTTATGGGGAATTGATGATGTTTCTTATAGATTTATATTTGAGATGGCCTGATTTATTTATTTCCAATCACCATTTTAAAAGGTTGCTATGTTTCCTCCACTGGTGAGGTAGATGTCTTTATATAATGGTTCATTCACATTATGGTCCTTGTTTTTCTTGAGTTTTACTTTTTATTTACTTATGAAATGGTTTATTATATATCCATGAGAGTGGTTTTGTGTGACATTATTTTTGGTGGCTTGGAAAATGTTTTTAAAGGGGGTTTTCTTTAAAAATAGTTTTATGCACATCATGTGTTCGATGAACTGCCTAAAAGATGGTTTTTACTCTAATTTTTTTCAATAAATAGAGATGTTTTAATCTTCTTAGGGACATGTTTTATTAAATTTTGTGTGTGGTTTAATTGAATGTTTTGAAAAAACATAACACATGATAACCTTTGGTGTGTCTAGTTTTGAAAATATAAAAACCATAGTGAGGACAAAACCCACTAGGGATGGTTGTTTTACCAATATACTATACAATGAATCTATATCTTTAAGATTTTCATTTTCAGTAACTAGTGTTCATTGTCTGTTGTAGTTACATATTCCCATTGGATAGAGCCTATTTGTGCTTGGGTTTATTCCTAATGGTGTTATTTCATGCCTTGATTTCTGAAATGTTTATCTAATGAGTTTCAATGGATGGTTTTAACTATTTTCCTCTACATAATTTACTTTAATTTAGTTGTATTATTGGTTAATTTCAATATGAAATTTTTAAAAGAAAACTAAATAATTTTTTTATGAAAATATGTTTTCAAATGAAATTTCTTTATGATTTTTTTTCATTTTAAAGTTAGAACTAACAGTTTCATAGTGCCATACATTGTATATATTTACGGTGTCATGCAATTGGGATTTTTCCACACACCCTATATATGACATTGGTTGTATGTAGACTTGGTTTTGTAGGATCCAGGTAAAGGGAAGGGTTTCATGTAGCTTAGATAATTCTATTAGTTGATGTTGCTTCGTGGTGGTTTGGTATGGTGGTGATAGATGGGCACATAACGACATGGTTTCAGTTTGTTACTAGTTTTAAAATTTTAACATTCTTTTGTTATATCTCATAGAAATTAATGTATTATTCCTTGATGCACTCTAATCAGTTACATTATCTTATTATACAGGAGAAATGTTGTGTTGTGATTTCAGAGTGAAATAATTCCCATATTTTTTTGATGATACATAGATGTTTATCTCAAGATCATGGTGATCAAGAATATGATTCAGGCCTTATGGAGAGTCATATTGGGTTACATGTTAGGTCAACCAGAGTTGGTTCATTACAAAATGATATCAGAGTCCTGGTTTTTTCTGGGGGTGGTTGGTAAATGGGAGTTAGGACCATCTGAATTCGAGCTGTAAGTGAAGAAGGGTACCTAGACAACTCAATTTCATATCTGACCTCGAGTAAACATGGATGGTTATAGATTTTTCATCAAGATTTTGAGATTGATTTTGGGTTTATTTATATTAAATGTTTCATGATTTTTTGTTATTTTTTGATTCACCACATGATCATTGAATCCATGTTTGTTTTAAACTATTTCAATTTAAGGGCATTGACATAGATTCTTGATGTTTAATTTTTATATTTAGAGATGTCTTCCTAAGATAATCAAGTGTTATCTATTTTGATAAAGAAATAATTAACTCTATAAATATTTTGTGAAATTAGACGAAAATTCATGCAGGGAAAGTCCCATAAGCAATGCTTCGAGTTGACCCCACTTTAGTGAAAAAAATGTTTTATACCATTAAATCCCTGGGTCAAGAGGGTGATGGAAACTGGGAACGGACGATGGTTCATGATTTGGAGTTTACCAAACAAAATACCCCAGTATTATATGGTGATAAAGGAATCCAAGAACCAAAAGAACATGTTGACAGAATAGAATGGATTTCTAACTTTTTAATGACCCTAGAGGAGTATAAGGTGTGATTTTACACTTAAATGATCGAATGTCCTGGGAGGAAGTGGTGAGCTTCCATCATGTAAGATAAATTATATCGAGAACTCACTTGAAAAATTTTAAAAAAGGCATTTAATCAATTGTTCTATCTTGATACATTACATTTGGAAATTGTTAGAGATTTTACGACCATCAATCAGGTATATCTTTTGGGGATGGATTATTCTACTTGTTTCGCTGAGTTCGTTCATATATCTCTAAAAATTTTCACTAATGACTAACTCAAGAATAGACAGTTTGAGATGGTTCTGAAGTCCAAAGTCTGATAAATGCTTATTTTTAGGTACCCACTAACCTTTTGTGAGGTAGTTTATAAAGTAACTATGGTTGAGGCAGATTTAACTTGGATGAACAATATTAACAGAGATTCGTTTGCTGCAATGGGTAGTAAGGGAATATCTATTGAACATAAATGGAAGCATTGAAAGGGTGCTCAATCTATATTAGGATTAGTTATTAGGGATTAATTAGGAAAATAATAGATGATTTGAATCTTATATGGAAATACATTCCATAGTAATCCTAACTGAATGGTAAAATCCTTGATTTTCCATCATTGAAGATAATCCAGAGACAATAAGTATTTTTTTAGAAAATTATCCAAGGGAAGTAGTGATGGATCCACCCTTAAAAAAGGCTATAAGGCTCAGTTATATGTAGTGAAAGGTGATGGATATCATTCTCATGAAAAGGGGGATACTCATGCAGTGAAGAAGGATCAAGGAGGGGCTTAGGCCGGACGCCTTTATGCATAAGAGTATGAACGAGAGGAATATGAAGTGGGGCCCACTACTATGAGAGGTGAATTATTTATTTTTTAATATATTATCTTGGATTTTTTGGTACTAGTGCGTATCATTATTTTATATCATGTAATCTGATTGATGTGTTGGGATTTCACTCAGTACTTATTCTATTCACGATAGAACATTCCACTCCCTTGGGAAAAAGAAAGGAATAAGGTTATAAATGTTCAGAGTGTTGGGTTATGGTCTCTGACTATGAGGCCATATGGGATTTACAAGTAATATATCTTTATACATTCAACCATATCATTGGTATGGATTATATGCTTCATTTTAAGGCCTATTTCTATTTTTATCTATTTTGGGTTTAGTTTCAATCTCATAATGGGGTTACTATTGTCTTTCTAGGTGAGTATGATTCTAGATCCGATTACTGTTCTCAGAACTATGAAAGAAATATTTTTTATAGAAACCATTTTAAATTTCAGTTTTGGGTCCAATAAGTGAATTTTTTGTCCATGTTATAAATGAAATAGTCATCACAGAGGATCCTAAAAGGATTCAGGTGATGAAATCCTAGGAGTATCTTAGGAATGTGTTTGAGATTCAATGTTTATTGGGTTTACATTTTTATTTAATGAATTTTGTTTAGGATTTTTCCAACCATGCATATCCTATGATAGACTTGAAGCATAATAATATTATGTTCGAATGGAAAGGTAAATTTCAAAGATCAATTGACTAGCTAAAGGTATGGTTTAATTTGGCTCCAGTTCTTATTTATCCAGAATTACGTTTGGGTAATGAAATTTTTAATTCCCCATGCACATGATTAATATGTTTTCCAATGTAAAGAAAAAAAGTGTCACAGATCTCTACAAATATTACCTCATGTGAAGAATTATCCTACCCATGATCATGAATTGGTCATAGTGATTAATTCTCTCAAGACTTGGATCCAATATCTCATTGAAGAGTATATTACTCTATATATAGATCACAAAAACGAGGAGTATATTTTATGTTGGAAATCTATGAACCTATGAAAGAGACACTAAGTTGAGTATCTTTTAAATTTTCATTTTGATATTTCATACAAAACTAGATAAGGGAATGTGGTCACTAATTTAGTGAGTATGAAGTTACCAACTCAAGCATTGAAGGAATCAATAGAAGAATGGTCTTTGACGAGTCTTTTTGCAAAGATGCACTTGGATGTGGAATAAGTGGAGGTGAAAGCTCTCTCAGCTTGTGTAAAAGATGATTCTTCATTTAATGATTGAATTTAGAATAAAAAATAATCATACAATGATTGTTTATGTTTTACAGAAATACATTATTAAGGGGAGTCCTTGGGTGATTGGTTTCGGTCTCCTAATAGTGTCTTGTGTTTACCAGGTAGATTGGTCATTATAATAACTCTGAGGCATGATTTGATAGATAATGAACATAAATATAGTTGGTCTATACACCATAATAATACCAAAATGTATCATTATTTGGGATGTCGGTATTGGAAACCAATGATGAGTCACTCGACTGTGGAATTCGTATGACGATGTCTTACATATTAGAAGTTTATGGAAGAGCACTAAAGATTCATCAGTTTTTTGTATACTTTACCTATTCTGGTATTTAACTGGAATGAGATATATATGGTCTTCATTTTATATTTTCCATATAATCAAATTGGTAAAATTTGATTTGGTTGATCATTAATTGACACAAAAAATTGGCTCATTTTATTCCAATTAAAGATACAATTAAGGCGGATGATCTTAGGAACCTATATGTGTGAGAGATAGTGAATCTCCACGGAATTAATTTAAATATTATTTATGATACATATATTCTATTGAAATATTGGTTGTATAATGGTTTACAAGAGGTAATGGGTACCCAATTAAAGTTAATCACGACGTATCACCATCAAACTGATTGAAATACTTAGAAATTTATTCAAATTTAGAAGGATACACTTCAGTCATGCGTTCTTGATTTTTGTGGTTCATAGGGAAATCATCTTCAGATTTATGACTTTTCATCAAGAAAAAATTATTATAATTAGATTAAAATGACACATTTTGAATCATTTTATGGGAAGTCATGTAGATATCATTTGTGTTGTGCAGAGTTGGGAGAACAGTCTATAGTTAGACCAAGTCTTGTTCAAGATATGAGAAAGAAGGTGAAGATGATCTAAAAGTGGTCAGTGACATCTTAGAGTCACAGAAAATCCTATACATACCATCGTCATCACCCATTAATGTTTGTGGTAGGTGATTGGGGTTTTATTAGGGTTTTGACACATTTGGGACATCGCCATTTGGGAACACAGGGTAAGATGAACCTGAGGTTTATTGGAACTTTAGAGATCTACAAATGCATTGGAATGGTTTCATACCGATTGGACTCACCATATTTCTTGAAATCGATTCTATATATATTTTATGTTTACCAACTAAGGAGTTATTATTCACAACCTTCTTATGATATAGAATTAGAAGATGCTAATCTTGAGCTCGACACATCATTGGTTGAGAAACCATTTTTGATTATGGATCATCCGAATAAGGTATTGTGTGATAAAATTATTCGCCTGGTCTATGTACTCTGGCATTGATATATGGATAGTCATGAGATGTGGGAGAGTGAAGTGCTGATGATGAAGAAACAACCTTATCTCTTTGTGAGTCCAGAATCCTAAGTTCTTTTCAAGGGAAAAGAGTGTCATGGTGGAGAGAATTGTGACACCCTCTATGTCAGAATTATGTTTTTTAAGATTATTTTCCCCTACCTTTAGGTTTTATTGTATTTTGGGATTCTGGGGTTTATATTTTCGAACTTTGGGAGAAACATGCTAGACACAATGTTTACAATAACCATGTAGTAACTGTGTGATATAGATCTGTTGATTCTAGTGGTGTTTTTTCATAGTTTGATCATTTTTCTTATAAAAGTGTGCAATTCTAGGTAAATAATTTCCATGGTTTGGTTTATGTATAAATCCAGTTTCACAGCTAACACTAGTTTGTCTAACCGTGTAGCTTTTCCCAGGTAATTTTGCACTTGGGGATTTCCAATCACCATTTTCAATAGTAACTAAGTTTCCTCCCTAGGAGAGGCAGAAGCCTCTATACAACAGTTCCATCTCATGACACACCTTTTTGTCCATGATTTTTCCTAGGGTTTGAATAATATAAAATGGTTGATTTGATATTCATGAGGGTTATTTTGTGTAACTTCATTTTTAGTGTCATAGAAAATTATTTTAAAGGTATCTTTCTATAAAAACAATTTTACACCCATTATGGGTTTGATAAAATTCCTCAAAGTTGGTTTTGAATATAAAATATATTTCAATCATGGTAGAAGTAATGATTTACGTCTATAAACGTTTAATTAAATTATGGGTAATTTTTAATTGAATGATTTGAGAAAACAAAACATATGAGAACCTTAGGTTTATTAGGTTATAGTCATATAAACACCATAGTGTGTGTGAAAACATTATATGTTATGGTTATGATACCGATAGAATGTGGTAGGAATTAGTATCATTAGAATTTAAGTGTGTGTCACCTGGTGTTCCTTTCAGGTCAATGTTATGTATTCCTATAGGCTAGATCCCATCGGTGGTTGCTTTTTATTCATGATGATGGTGTTTCATGCCATGATTGATCACATGTTTATCTTATGATTTTCCAAGAATGGATTTCATTATTACACTATACACACTTTACATACATTTACTCACATTCTCGGTTTATATCAATATGAAATATTTTAAAGGAAACGAAAGGATGTTTTATGTAAAATGTTTTCAAAAGAAATTTATTTATGATACTTGTTTTGTTTTAAAGCTATAACTAATGGATTAATGATGAATTTTTATATATATTCATGGTGGTATCCTACTAATCATTTCTTCTCACCCTATATATTAATTTGGGTGTATTCATACATGGTTTTATAGAATCCATGTAAATAAAGGGTGTCATGTAGATTGAGAAATGCTCTTGGTTGATGTCACTCAGGGGTGGTTTTGGATGGTAGTGATAGAAGGTCACACGGAGACTTGGTTTTGTTTTTTTTTGTTATTTCCCTATGGATTTTTTTTCTTATGTATCATAGTTATGCAATTCATTTTCTACGATGTTCTCTAGTAATTTACCTTATATTTTTATACACAAGACATGTTGTGTTGTGATTTTAGGGTGAAATGATTCCGCTATTTTTGGTGATGATAATTAAGTGCTTGTCACCTACCATGGTGACTGGGAATTTTCTTCTGGTCTTGTGTCTAGCCATCTTGGGCCACATTTTTAGTCAAACCAGGATTGATACATTTACAAGAGATCATATAGACTCCCCACTTGATACATAGACCCCCACCATTCCTAGGTATCCTCTGGCATATAGGGAGATGTGCCTAAGGTATGTGACTCCCATTTTGGTCATAGTGGAAGTAAATTAGACCAAAGAAACTAAAAAGTGGTATCAGATGTTTGTTTTCTATTCCATTGTCTCACTATTTGGTATATATTGGAGAGGAGATAAGATGTGGTCATTGTATAAGCGGGAATTTATGCTCGGTCATAATAAAACACACATATCAAGAATGTCCAGATTACTAGGGATGAGAATGATGTTCTTGGTTTTCATTTTTATGATTGGGTTACTTTGTAAAATACAATTACTCATGGTAAAAAAATTTAGTTTATTGATTTTTACTCTTGGCTTGAGTTGATAAGAGAGTGTGCGTTCGTGCATAATTCTTGGAATGTAGGCTTCAGATGACGGTTGTGTGATTTCCTATGACTGAGAACCATAGTTATATGATGAGGTTTGGTTATTTATTGTTTTAAAAACAAATTATATAAAAAATTTCTATATAATTTTTTTATATTATTGAATTTATTCGAAAAATTATTATGTTATTCTATTATTAAAACTGATAATGTAAATCTTATTTATACTTGATTCTACCCCTAAGAGAGGGTGGGAAGTCAAGGCTTGAGAGAGTTCCTGAGCATATATGAGACCACTAGGATGGTAGTTTTCATGTATAATTCGCTGAGATAATATACATATTACTACTTATCCCATCTATTATATTCAGACTTGTTATATATATGTGTGTATTTGAGTCATGTGTTTGGAATTTTAGTGACCTGCCATGATGATGACTGCATGTTGAGTGCTTGGAGGAAGGGTATGAGCAAGCACCGTAGATAGTAGAGACAATGCTTCCTGGTGCACATGTACCCCCTTGACCAACAACTATGTGAGTGTCTACTTTGTGTTATTTAGTCTAGGACTGAATATTTAAAAGGTGATCTTTGAATGTGAGATTTTACCAGAGAGATCCAATTGTAGCATCCGCCTCTATTCAGTGGAGAGGATAAACCATTGGTTGCAAATATGGAAATTAAATATATGAATACTATCTCCAGCTATCTAGATAAACCCATTGAGAAAAGGTTAATTCTTGTAGTTTATTTGCTTTGGGGGCCAATATGGTGCTAGTGGGATATCCTTGTCTAAGAAAAGAAGCATATGAAGTTGTCCTAGAAGGAATATAATGCTCGATTCTTAATGTATTTGTTTCCTGAGATTCTAAGAGCTGATAAATCATAGGAGTTTATTCATTTGACTCCGAGAATCATTTTGGTTATGGTCTATGATGCTCATTATACTATGTTTATTCATTTTCTAGTCACTGGTTTGTAATGACATATCCAAGGTTCTCTAGTTTGAGGATAGACAAAGACACTCAATTTGTTCTTAGGTGAACATATTTAGGCTTATGCCTTTCTCTAAGGTGATGAATCAGGTCTGTATCATGAAGATGAACCTATTTGTGGAAAACCTTATGGGTAGTTGGGTTTTAATAATAGTTCAAGGAGTCGATCCTTTGTTAGTCAGAATCATCGTTTCTATGATTCTCACTAAATTGTATCTGGTCATTAATGGGCTCATGGATCAATGGTTGGTCCAGTAGTATTACCATAGGGTTTTAGTTGTATTTGTTCCATCTAATTAGAGAATAGAGGTAGACTAGGTTCTCAGAGTTAGAAGAGGTAGTAGAGTGGAACTCATCAGGGTGGTTGGGGATCTAGAGGCTGGGGAAGATGATCAAGGTTAGAGAAACTATAGGCCATCGAGTTGGCCCCTTCTTATCACAATGAGTGACCTTAGACAATTTTTTGTAAAATCTTAGTGTCATATACCATTTCCCCATATTTATTTGTTATTTTTGCACCACAATCATTTATACCAGCTTAGTATGTTGGTGATCTAGAGATGACTATCAAGATTATATATCGATTGAAGTCTATCTGTATGTCTGTAGAGGTGCAATCCAAGGGTATTCATTGATATTCTAAGTGATTCCTATTAGAAGATATTAATATCACTGGGATTTATTCATGTCAAATATGTGTAGTTTAAATGATATGCTTGGTATATATTTGTTGAATTGGTATCAAGAGAACATAAAATTTATTCACTTGAAAATATCTTTTATGTCTGTTTATGGTCACTCTTATACCCTCTCTTGTTAGTGGGATTTGAAGACCGAATGTTTAGGACATGACCTTAGGTGGTAGGGATGCTTTTAACCAAATTTTCTAGTATTATTCTAGATGATGTGGAGACAGAACATATAGTATTTCCTCTAATTGTTGATCAGTTTTATGACATCTTTATTAAGTACATCATGGGACTTCCTCCCAATAGAGAGGTCATGTTTATGATTGAGCTAATTCTATGTATAGAGCCCATGTCCATTTCTCCTTATTGGATGAATATTGTAATATTTCATATGTGAAGACTTAGTAAAAGGATATTGATATGAAAGGTTTAATTTTTGTGATCACACCCCCTTGAGGTGCTATTATTTTGTTAAATAAGAAGGCAAATATACAATTTCACTTATGTATAGATTTCCAGATGTTGTGTCATGAACGAACCCACATACCCTGGTATAATGATACATGAGTCAGTCCAAACATAGCATAAAGGGAATTCTCAAACCATGTGGGTTGATGAATAGAACTTGGAATTACACAAGAGACAAAAATGGGGCATTTTCCACATTATAGTGGAAGGTAATCAATACAAGTCAGTATACCAACTCCTTAATCAAAATGTACCAAAAAATGATGAAACAATACCCAAACGATACATCCTCAAAATAGAAAAAATATTTAAAGATTATGCTCAAAGATAAACCCATGTAATAGATGGATCACATCTCTACCGATCAACGCCATCACTCTAGGTCCCATGAATCAATTATATTTTCCTCTTCTAGGAAGCTCTTTCCCTTTGATTGTATCAAATATAAGACAATCTACAAACTCCCAAAGGAAAATGTGGTGTATTACCTAAACAGTCTAGTAGGGTCTCACAAAGTGTCCCATAATCAATTACATAACAAGAAACCATTTATTATTTCAATTTAAATATACAAAAGTCATGTACTGATATTTAAATATTTCAAAACAAAACCTGATTTCAAATCAAAAGACAACAGATATATCAAAGTAGGCATGAATGAAAATTTTAAATAAAATATTTATAAAAAATTATTGACATAAATAAAATAGTTAATTAATCGATGACATATAATAATCAAGTAAAAACCAAGAAGAATTTTTCATAAGCCTTAAATATAGTTAGTTAAAAGCTATAGGATCCTCACACATCTTAATCAATGATCATGAATCAATTGTTCGCATGCCCGGAAGGTCATTCCAATGGGGAAAACACCCCATTGGGGGAAAATCATGTTGAAATAAGTTTTTTATATTTTTCTTCATCAATCCATTAATAGGGAGTCAAATTCGAAGGATTCTTGTACTAAACACCAACTAACTACCTAGTATTATATGTGGATAAATAAATCAGTTAATCGATCGATCAATCATGAGAAAATCATTCCATTAAAATCAATTCATCATTCATAATTCAAATGCCCAATTTCAGATTCAACATTCCTTTTTTCATTTTCCAATAAAAAATATTGGTTTTGATCAAGTTCATCCCTTTTAAATCAATTTCCATTCAAATCCATTTTATCATAATCAAGGAAAATCATTTTATAAAAACGATTTCCATCAAAATCCACCTTTTCACAAAAATCATTCAATATATCAAAAAGCACCCAAAACAAGGTTTTATTTCACAAATATTTTCCCTTAAAATAAATAATTAAATTTTTTTAAATAAGATTTGAATAAATCACTAAAAAAAGTATTTAATTGTTTGGAATAATTATTATTGAACCACCTACCTTTGTCAAAATTCAAGAATCAGGTGACATGAGAATTTCCAATGGTGAACAAAGGTGAATAAGACCTAGAACAAATCCCTAGGATAAGCATCTATCAAACATGGATCTAATAGATCATCAAATTGAGGATTCACTAGTCTCAAATGAGGGAAGATAAAAAAATAAGGGGCCAACGAGCCCGTACCTGAGTGGTAAGGGCTCCTACTTAGCATCCAAGAGACCCAGGTTCAAAATTGGGTGGTGGCGAATTTACAGGTACTGTAGTAGTTACTGTTCGGTAATGTAGCAGCCAGAACTATTCACCCTATTTGGGCCTTCGAGCCACCAGTTTGGGTCTACCGGTCTCCCGGACCATCGGGTCATCAAAGGCTTTCAAGCCATAGGGACTTCGGGTCACGTAGACCATGGAGTAGCCCTGTTCCCACAGAACAGAACCCAGAAGAGGATCCAAGAAACAGGAGTATAATCCACCAGATATAGCGCTAAAAGGATCGGAAGAATGAGAGGGTATGACAGTCGCCAGCAGGACCAGTCACCATGCAACTTTGTACGGGGAAATGCTAGCTGATCATCAATGCAAGGTGGGAGCTAGGTGATCAATGATGTAGAAATCAGGGGAGGGGCAGTTCAAGTGCACTGGGCCTACAGGTCATGTATTGGGCCTAGTATGCCTCTGGGCCTTCGGGTCCTGTATTATGGGTTTGTCAGGCCTTGTGCCTTGTGCCTACGGGTCATGTACGGGTTCCCCTTAAACCCTTAAAAGGGGGAGTATCCATAATAAAATTAAAAAAATAAGGCCTTCGGTCCATTCAGGATTAAGAAAATATGGAAAACCAAACAAGTGTAAGATCACTTACCAGAGAGGAATAAAACACATCTACAAAATCTTTGATTCAAGAAGAGTTGATTTCAGAGGATCTAAAATTCAATTTGGGAGCCTTTATGAGAAAAAATATCAAATGTAGTTGGAGTGGGAGAATATTGGATTTAAAATGACTTGGGGAATTTAAGTATGAAATATAGAACACCATGATACACCCGCCAAGGACACAACATAGTCTTGGTGAAAACACCTAGACCATGATGGAGCCACCCCAGACAAAACCACAACCACCCTTAACCAAATGGCCTCTAGAAAACATAGATTAGATCCAATTTACAATGGTTAGGGAAATTCCAAAGCTAGCACAACACACCATATGGGTGTCCAAAATGTCAGAACTGACAAAATCCACCTCTTGGACCCTTACGCCACAACTACGTTTTCCATGCTGCAACCCTACCTAAAATAGAAGTATCTTTGAAACTAGATATGCAGTAGGTGCACACCCTACACCGTAGATCTGCAACACCTAAACCAGCCACACTACATCCCAATTCTTCCACACCAGTACATACTACAAAATTTTCAAGAAAGATCCAAACACCCCTGAAAGTTCTTAAATACACCCAAAAAAATAAAGTAAATCAACACAAGGAAAAGAAAAGTACCTAACATTTGTAATGAGATTTTACAATATCCCCATAATAAACTCTTTTTATCATCAAAAATCATATCAAGAAGATTTAATGTAAAATATATGGGCCATTGATCTCTCATTAGGGCCTCACGCTCCCAAGCCTTATGTGAATCAGAACCATGCCTACATAACACATAAACTAAGGCGTAGTATTACCATGAAGAAACTTTATCCTAAAATGATTAATCCTGACTGGATAGCCAATAATAGTTAAATTGGTTTCCACATTATGATCTTTCTATCTCATGACTTGACTATGGTCAAAAACTTCTTGATCATCAATCCATGAAACACATTGTGGGCCGATGTTAACTATAGTGGTAAGTTTAATCAGTAAGAAACATTACCATCCCATTCAAAAATATCAAAAGGACCCACAAAAAAAATACACTGGAATTCCCTATTTTCCTTGACACCAGTGGCCCAACCAAGGTGTAACTCTCAAGAACACCTGGTCACCAGTAAAATAATACAATTGTAATATTATAATATTAGCATAATATTTATACTAGCTTTGTGTCATCACCACTTATCTTATGAATCAAATTAATCATCAACATCATATCTTGAAAAAAACATGGCCCAACCAAGGAAGACTCACCAATCTCAAACCAATACAATATATATTTTTATGTCTATCAATAAAATTCCTCCAAAGGATCAATTATGATAGTGGACTAGTAAATATTTTTGTAGGAAAACTCAATTAGTCCAAAATGGTCACCCCAAGCTTCACCAAAGGTAAGAATGGACGAACGTATAATTTACTAAAGGATATGTATAACTCATTCTATATGGACATCTATCTATGTATGATATTCCATGTTGAAATATAAAGAGGATCCCATTTCCTCTTGGAGGCCTCTCTAAAAGTGAGAAGTAAAATGGGGATCCCAATCAGATACTATAGCATACAGAACTCCATGAAACATGAAAATATATTTCATATTGAGACTTCCTAGATCTGTAACATGGTTGTATCTTGAATGTGTATAAATTGAGATGATTTTTTAACCTATCAATCACTACCTATGTCATATTCTTCCATTGAGGGGTACATGATAACCGGATCACAAAGTCCATAGAGATCTCTTCCCACTTCCATGTCAACACAGGAAGTAGCTGAAGTAAACCCAAAGTCCTTTGGTGCTCGACCTTGAACTGTTAGAATGTATAAAAATGAGAAAAAAATAAAACAATGTATATTATCATACCTAGACAAAAAAATGTCAGTACATATCATAGATCATCTTCATGGTTTTAGGGCGTATCACCCACTGGGAGTTATAGAAACCTCCATTAGAGCTTTCCACATGGATAAAGGAACAACATATCAGTTCCAGAATCATTAGACACCCTTAAAATATAATTTCCACCCACTGATAGTCTCCCCACCATAAAGAGAGTCACTAATGCTAAAAAATTCATCTTCAAACTATTGCTCTGTATTAATCATCTCAGGAAGAGAAGAGGTCACCTGAACATTCACCATAATAATCTTGGTATCATCCTCCAAGACTCCCAAATGTAACTGAGTAAAGAGGTCCATCATACATAACTATTCTAATGATTCTTTCATGACCAAGGTTGATGTTTCCTTCTCAAATCGACAACAACAACATTCCCTTTTCCACGGTTATTGGTAATTTCAAAATCAAATTATTATAGGTGATCCATTCAATGAATCTAATAGAGATTCAGATATTTCTGAGAAAATATATATCTCATGCTATTGTGGTTTGAATAAATGGTAAAACATTATCTGAAAAGGTAATTTCACCGACTCTTATGTACATGTTTCACAACCATGAGTTCAAGATCATGAGGCATATAGTTCTTCTTATTCAACATAAGCTAACTAGAACGATTTTCTACCATGTGTTCACTATACATAAGAACACAACCCAAACCCAAACCTGATGCATCACAAAAGGTCACATATCCCTACTCAGCCCCATAATTGTTAGCACTGAAGTAAAAGTAAAAATATGTTTCATCTCTAAAAATAAATCTAATATTTCAAATCCCATAAGAATTTATCTCTCTTTACAAGTGTGAGTTATCATTGATGATCCAAACTTTGAAAAATCCTTGACAAACCTATTGTAGTGCCTCACCAACACTAAAAAGATCTAAATATCAAAAAAATTATACAGATGCTCCCATTTCATAATAGATTTCACATTCTCAGGATCAACTAAAATTATATGTTTGGAGACAACATGGCCCAAGAACATCACTTCTATAAAATAGAAATTAATTTTCAAAAGACTTATATAATTTTAGTGACCTCTTCGGATTATTAGAACTATTCTCAGATAACGTACATCTCCTCAATTTTGATGTAAACTACGACATCCATAAAAAAGAAAAACACAAATGGGTCGAGGTACTCATGGAATATACTGTTCATCTATTCTATAATGACTAAATATCACTGGTCAAACCAAAATGCATAACATGTTAATCAAAATGGCCATTCCTACTTTTGAAGGAAATATTCTGAATTTCAGAATCTTTAATTATCAGCTGGTGATAACCATATTGAAAATAAATCTTCAAGAACCACTTCACCACTTTCAATTGGTCAAATAGATCATCAATATGTGCCAATAAATATTTTTTAGTTACCATGACTTGATTGGTTTTTCAGTAATCAACACAAAGGAAAAGTGTCCCACCAGCTTTCTTCAAAAAGATAATAGTCACCTCCCACTGTGACATATATGGGTGTATAAATCCATTCTCTATAAATTCATACAACAATGTTTTCAACTTTTTCATTTAATTTTCTTCCATATAGTAATAAGGAATATGATCTTGTTGAGTACCAGGTACAAAATCAGTAGAGAAATTTACCCCTCTTATCAGTGGAAAGATATAGTAGTCAGAAGGAAAAACATCAGGAAACACAACAACAATGAGAGGGAAATAAATAATCAAGGATTATTTATCCATTTCCAAATAAAACACCTATATTACCCCTCACATCTATGGAAACTAAGTTCCAAATATACTCAACCATATGTCCTATTACCTCCAGAAAAATGTAGCATATTCCAGCAAGAATACTATAAGGGACCTTCCAAAGATAATAGTAAATATAATACTTATGAGAAATTAGATAATCCAACTTGAAAATTATTTTAAGAGGTTTCATGTCAAGAATAAAAAAATTCATGTTTTCTCAAACTATGATAAAGAAAAAACACAAGTAGGACGTTGAAGACCCTACACTCTCTTAATTCCGAGGGGCATATTACTATCCATCACTTAATAAAAAGATATACATGAAGGATTATAAGTTTCACAATACAATTCAATATGAATGAGTGACATGCACCAATATCAAATAAAGTAGTCACTAAAGATGAAGATATATTGATGGTACCTATCACAATCACTAGCCATGCATTAGCTTCCTCTGGAGACTCTTCCACTACATGAAGAAGCATCATTCCAGATTCCTGTGGATGAAATGAAATAGTTCTTAAAGAATATGATTTCACCATAATACTTTTAGGTGAGGAAGATCTTGTTCCACTACATGGAGTATAAAACATATGACATAAATTTTGTAGGTTTCCTAAATGACCACTAGTACTATAGATCTTCAGTTCCCCAGTACAAAACTACTTTGAATTCCCAACCTTGCCGCACTAAAAGTAAGTAAGAGGGACATTTCTAGGAACTACAAGATTCTTGGATGATGCCTGCAATCTAGAAGCAACTTATAGATCATCACAATTTCTTTTCTCACTTAAGGAAACTCATATAACTACCAAAGAAATAAAAATTAACTACTGTTAACCCTGACTTACCATCCAGGTCATGCTCATCAATCAAAACTCAATCCATCATGTTTTCATAATATGTGAGATTCAACAAGAATAATTGAGATTAGATGTTAGCATGAAGACCCATATCAAACCTTTGATCCCTCATTTTATCATTTTTCACCACCTAAGGAGAAAGCTAGACAATATTTGTAAAATGGTTTTCATACTATGTCATGGCCATTTCATACTATTTTAGGCCGAGAAAATCCATGTATTTCATCAATAAAATTATATATAGATATAATTTATCAGTAAAAATAAATGTAAATTCTTTCAACTCCAATACCTCATGTTTCTTTTCCATCACCATTGAATCCCACTATCTCTTACATGGTCCATATAACATAAAGGTATAACACTTCAATTTAATTGAATCAGGACTTTCCAATAAATCAAAATGAAGTTATATCTTTTTCAACCAATCCTCATCTTCTAGAGGGTCAAGAGAGCCTTGGAAATCTAGTGATTTCTGGTGAAGAAACTCTTGACCATGATTCTGAGATTTATCCCTTTAGGGTTCCACTATCGGAACCTGAATAGAAATAGATGTGGGAAACTATCATAGAGCATGGAAAACAAACACCACTATCTGAATAAGATTATAGTCTATTAGAGGATTCACCATCTATGGTTAAATAAAATAATCCCTCAGATCCATATTCCAAAATCTTCTCAAAGGAATGATACTATACAACATCAAAAGACAACACTTGAAATAATCAGCAAGGATGGATAGATCAATAACACAAATAATAGATACACAAATATCAATTCCATCAGAAAAAATTAGAGATTGGGGATTTAACATACTCAGATGAAAGATAGGGAAACGATTAGGATTAGATCAATTTATTTCTCAATAATTCTTTTTACAAACACCTATGGTGTTTTAAGGCTCATTACAAGGAGAGTTTTCTAGAAACCCACTCATAAGTACCTACTAAACCACAAATATCCCACATCCTATCTACTATGTTAACTCAAACTGCATACCGATATCTTGGAACGATGTAAAACCTACGACCTTTGATACCCCGTGTCATGAACTAGGCTATGTACCTTGTAAAACTGATACCTGAGCTAGTATTGGAATAGTGAAAGGGGTTTCCTCGACCCCCATCGGTTGGAAACTAGAATCTGAAATCACAAAAGAAACAAGAAGGAAATAATTTTTTTCCATGTAACTATAGAATATAAACAATACAAGTCGGTATGCCAATACACTTAAAAGGAA
Organism: Viscum album; assembly: GCA_963277665.1. NCBI lineage: Eukaryota > Viridiplantae > Streptophyta > Magnoliopsida > Santalales > Viscaceae > Viscum > Viscum album. The sequence continues at coordinate 1,354,227,686 of OY728160.1, read as the reverse complement.
ATTTCTAGAAACCAATAGGTAAAACAATACCCAAATGATATATCATAAAAATACACAATATCTTATAGGATAAATCTCAAAGATAAACCCATGTAATAGGTGGATCGTATCTCTCCTGATCGCCTCCATAACTCTAGGTCCCATGAATCATGTACACCCACCTCCTCAATGGGAACATTTCACTTTGTTTGGACATCGAACATGACAATAAATAAATTCCCAAAAACAAAGGTAGTGCGTGAGATAAAAAATCCATTAGGGTCTCACCGTGTGCTGTATAATAAATTCCATAATAGTAAACCATTTATTCATTAAATTTAAGTAAAACAAGGCTTGGAATCACATTTAAATATTTAGAAAAACATGCATTCAAATCAAAAGATGATAGATATATCAAAAAAGTATTAAATGAAATTTTTATATAGAAAATTAATATAAAAGATTTTGAATGAACAAAAAGATTTAACAATCAATGAAGTTTTACAATCAATTCAATTCCAAGAAAACTATATCATTATACCAATAGTTAGTTTGTTTCTGACTATAGGATTCTCACACTTCTCAATCAAGGATCATGGATCAAGTGTACACATGTCCATTGGCTCATGCCAATGTGGAAAACACCCCAACAAGGGAAACAGACATAGAAATATGTTGTTTTAGTGTTTTCATCATCAATACATTGTTAGAGAGTTAGAGTACTAGCATTATTTTCCTAATCACCTACTAATTACCATAGATTACATATTTTTCAATCAATTAATCAATTAATCATGGGAAAATCATTCCCTTAAAAACAATTAATCATTCAAAATTAAAATAAATAAATTTGAGATTCAACATTCCATTTTTTCATTTTCCAAACCAATGAATTAGTTTTCATCAAGTTTATGAATTTTAAATCAATTTATATTTAAATTAATTCAATTAGAATCAAGGAAAATAATTTTATCCAAATGACTTCCATCAAAATCTACCTTCAAAAAAAATATTTCAATATCTCAAAAGCACAATAAACCACGTTTTATTTCAAAAATTAATTCCCTTGAGATTAATCACCTACATAGTTTTAAATAATAAATGGATAAATCAAGAAAATAAGATTTCAATTATAGGGAAAAATGTTTATAGAACCACATACATTTTCAATGATCAAGAATCACTCAGTACAAGAAACTTCAATGTAGAATGAAAGCGAGGAAGATCTAGAAGGAATCCTTAAAAGAACAATCAACAAAGAATAGATCCAATATATCATAAAAATGAGTATTTATCGCTCTTAAAGGATAAAAGAGGAGAAAATAGGGAAAACAAAAAAAATAAATATCACTTACTAGAGTGGAATCAAACACATCCACTGAAGTTTTGATATGAGAAGAATTGACTTTAGAGGAGCCAAAATACCTCCTCATAGAATGAAAGAGAAAAAATAAATAATGAGGTCTGAGTAGGATAATATTGGATTTAAAAAAACTCAGGTAATTAAAGACAGGGAAATAGAACTGCATGCCACAACTCCTATGGCCATGGTGAAGTCCTTCTAAAAATGACCAGACCACCGCATAACCACCCATACCAAACTGTATTAACCCTCAGACAACTGGATTCTAGAACACATGGTGTAGATCCTATTTACATGGGATAAGGATATGGTACAACTGGTATACCATGCTTTAAGGGTGTCAAAATTGGATGAATAGACCAAATCTTCCCCTCAACCCCTTACACTACAACAAATTTATCCACCCCTGTAGATTTTCTTGAAATCAAAGTGGGTTTGAAATTGGATATGTCATAGGTGAACAACCCACAATGTAACTGTGCAACCAATAAACCAATCATTCGATATGATAAGGTTTCTGTAGCGTAACACACTTTTAAAATTTTTAAAAATATCCAAACACCCTTGAAAGGCCTGAAATGAAAAAAAAGACAATCAATATCGGGATGTTTAAAGTACTCAAAATAGGTAACATGATGTTACAAACTCCCAACCATAAACACTTTCTATCCCCAGAATGTAACGCCCTGACCCCAGTTTCCTAGAGTCGGTGCATTATTACATAACATTGGAATTATCACACAAGATCAATTCTTGAAAGACCGATTAGTTTAGTAGCCTTTGGAAGCACTATATATATTCATAAGACATACATTACATCATAAAGTGAAAAAAATATACAAAACATCTTGTCTTCATATCCCCTCATACATTCCCTACAGTTCATTCGTAAAATACTTCTTCACACCCTGGGAAAAATTAAAACATTGAAAGGGTTGAGCTCAGATGCTCAGTAAGGATTACAATATAGAGAAAACTTTCATAAATAAAAAAAACATTTAAGGCAATGTATAACTAAAACAAAAGGCTTTTAAATTTGAACTTCAACATAATATGGAAAAGATAAAATGAAATAATTCCATTTACCTATTCACATGTATATTCTAGAAGTCAAATAATCACATTGAATATCAATAACCACTTTCATAATGATATAATGTATAATGCCAGACGATCATAACCACATAGTCAAGTCCTCATGCCAATACTACAAATAAGATTTTTTCACAACCTAGTGCCAAGACACTAGTTTGTCTCATGAGGCCTACCGATGCATCAAGGAGCTATAGCGGGCTCCACCCATCACTTACTATGTCCAATGCATTCCTCATATGAACAACTTTAAACATAACATAAACATTCGTATTAGAACTAGCATATGAAATGTAAATACTTTCCCCATAAACCATAAATGGTATAAAAACAACACATCAACATTCAAACATATCAAAAAACCTTCAATACAATATGAAAGTTTGGTACCATAATAAATAATCTTCAAATAAGCTTAAAATCCATCAAAGTATTTTGAAATAGATGAAATCAAAACTATTTGAGAGAAATATCACTTTTTTTGAAATCATTTAAAAGTCACACATTTATAAAAGAAGTAATTTAAAAGAGATTTTTGAATCAAAGTGTCCCATACCACTTTGAAAATTTCGAAAAGAAATATAATTTCAAAACATTATTGTCCATATAAATAAATCCTTAAAATCATTTTGAAAACATGGACATTAATTAAAAAGATTTAGAAAGATAAATATTTAAAACATTAAAATTCTGATCTTGATAAAGAGTACCTTTCAAAAATTATTAATATATTCATTTTCAAATCATTTAAATGTCACATAATTATAAAAAAAAGTTAAATTTCAAAATATTATTATAATATTGTAAGGGAATCTTCGACAATTTTTATAACGGTGGAAAATAGCTGCACCTGCTGTATAAGATAAAAAAAGACATTTTTACCATAATTTTGTCGAAAAGGTCAAAAAGTACCTTGTTTGGAAAACGACAGAAATATTAATTTATAAAAATCTTATAAAAATTCAACAATGGTGTAAATTACTTTAACCCATAGTCTATAAAATAGTAATAATGATTTGCAGTAAATTTTTAAGAAACATAGATGTGGATGATAAAGAGGTCCCAGTAGATAATTACGTATAAACAACCTCAGATAATGAAGAGATTGTGAAATAAACCCTTACCTTGTACTTTTACATAGTTTAGGTTAGGGTAACCTCCTGTATAATGGTGAAATAATGGTTATTAAATTATACAATAATCATATACATTAATATGATATCATATATGATCTTTTAACATTGATTTGTTAATAATATCTTAGTATTATCATCGTTTCGGGTGTTAACAGATTCATTTTTCTTTATATTATTTGTTATGTGATCCATATATTTATGGATGAGATTTATGTTATTCATATACAGAATGATATCATGTCTCTAAAAATTAATTTTAATCATAAAATAAAATTTAGTCTTGAATGGATACGATGGCGGATGAATCTCATCGCATTCGTGGAGATGGTAATCTGTACGTATGCACGAGGTGAAAATATAATTATTTTGATAGTAAAATAATATATAATTGGATGTAATATCATATATAAATAATAATTATCATGTTATATTTATTATTTAAATGAATTACACATCATTATTATACCCATCCAAATAATAATGTGTTGAATAACAATTACACCATGATGTGGAGACGGTAGGTCATACGTACGCACATATGGTGACATGTCATTAAAATTATGGATAGAATACTGAATATAATAACATAAAAGTATATATAAGATACCATAATTATTATTTTAGATTGTAAATAATAATGAAACAAGAGGTTGAATAATAAAGGAACTTGAAAGAGGGTGGTGAAAACATTACCTCTTCTTCGGGTTCTTCATTTTGATTTGATCAAAAGGGATCCTTAGGTTGGATTTCTAAATAAAGGAAGGCCTCTAAGATTAAAGTTGGATAGTTGATATGGTATTTGGACAGAGGTTGTCCGAACCAAAATGATTTGAAGGTATTAAGAATTTGTTAAAAGTGGGGTCCTTTTATAAGGGGGAGGGGGGCTCTTTCGAAAAAACTTAAAGTAAAAATTTATAATAAATTCAGATTCAGTTTATAATGGCTCAAAAGTGGATTATTCAAATTATAAGGTGGGTAGGGGTCTAAATACTTTCCACCAATATATTTTATAAAGGTTTGGGTCATTATATTAACCTTATCTTTTAGTTGTAACTCTTAGTTAATCAGTTTGACATTACCATGTTGCTTTGTATTTTTATATTATATAGTTAATAAACTTACTATATACATCAAAGAGACCCCCAAGTGGTCCATTAATGATACAACAATCATGATATAATTCCTTTGGCCGAAACTAAGATTCTTTGGAAAAGAATATCAATTAATAATACAATATTTTTTTTAAAAACTCATTTTTGACAATTTTGACAATATTTAAGAATTTTTTTGTTAAAGTCTTAACAACTTTATTAATTCGAACCAAATTCATTTAAACAATCATAACATGTCATATTAACCAATAAAGTTATTTTATGAAATCAAAACTTTCAAATTATATTTATTTTATCATTTATAAAACTAATTATTTCATTCTTTCATTAATAAATAAAATACTGTATCATTATTGTGTCATAAATAAATTTAATTATACAATGTATAAAAATTATAAATAAAATATAATTATCTAGGAAGTCTTTTTAGAGTTCTAATGAATTTTTATAGTCAAAAATATAACATATATAACCCTATGTAACAATTGTTTTGCTAAAAGATATATGCTTATGTCAGTTTTGTATTTACTTTAACTTAATTAATATAAAGTGTCCTTATCACCTAAAAGTGGATCCATGGGGTCCCCAAATCGACCCAAAGATGCCCATGGTCGGACACGTATCAACCATTAGGGTTATGATACATTTTATTGTAAATTAATATTATTATAATATTATTTGTTTACCATTATTTACCGGATTTACCCTTTAACCATAGAAAATAAAATATTTACCGAAGTAATTATTAAAAATGTCTTTAAAATAAGATATACCTATTTATACAATTTATATATCCTGATTCTAAATACATAATACATTTTTCCAAATTCAAAACATAGAAGTGGTAGAAATTAATTTAAAATTAATTCCCGCTGTCAAAACAAAATGCGTGTTTTTAAGAAATAATAACTATCAAAAGACTAACACTTGTTTATGTCCGGTTTAGTTGTGAAATTATTTCAAATGACCAAAATTGTATTAAATGGTAAAAATATATTCTAAATATACTTTAAAACCACTCAAATTAATAATTTATCACTATTAATTATTTCGATTAAAAAAGTTGTTTTTAATTAAAATTTAGTAATTTTCAGTATTCATCAAAATATAAAAGTTATCTGAAAAGTGCCAAAATTTCACACTAAGATAATTTCAATATTTTGAAACCAAAAATGAAGCCCATTTTACAAATTAAAATCCTATAAGTTTCAATTATTAACATAAAATTAATTCCTGTTGTCAAAACCAAAAGGCGTGTTTTTAAGAAACAATATGTATCAAAAGATTAACACTTGTTTATGTCAAATCTCAAAGTAAAATTACGTAAAATGACCAGAATTGGATTATATTATAAAAATATAATATATTTATACATCAAAAACATTAAAATTTATAATTTAACACTATAAATTATTTTTATTAAAAAAGTTGTTTTCAGTTAAATATATTATTTTTCACTATTCACCCAAATATGAAGTTATCATAAAAACACAAATTATTTATTGAAACTAATTTATTATGTCCTGATTCTAATGAAGAAGTTTATTTTGTCAAATTTAATTTATAAAAGATTCAAATATTGGATTTAAAAAGGGTTCACCATTACAAGTTGGAAAAAGTGCATTTTTTGAAAAATACTTCTTTTATCTGAAAAAATGAATTTGTTCTTAAATTATGTCTATAAAACTCGTAATATGAATTCTAAAATTATAATTATTATATATTGTTCAAAATTAATTTAATACTATTCATAACTGCTTTGGAACAGCTAGTTTGGTAAGTCGTGGTGCGCTTGAACTCAGTGTTGCATGTAGTGCAAGTTATTGAATTATTTTGATGAAATAACACACTGTGAAATCTTTGGGTGTTACATTCTTCCCTCCTTTAATAAATTGCGTCCTCGAAATTTGAAATTGTTCTTTGAAAATAAATGGTTGAAAATAGAAAATACCTTTGTTGGAAAACCCAGATCGGGAATTAGGTTAATAATATTTAGTATTAATAATAGAAAAAGGGGAATGAAAAAGTCACCACCAAATTATGATCTCGATTAAGAGAACATTGGTGGAAATTAGAGACACATAATTGGAAGAAAAAAATAAATATTTATATGGAGTGATTTAGGTCATCAATCACAAAAAATTATAGAATTGTGGGCCTCAAAGCCACCGATCTATGATGATTTAAAATACCATTGGTTCAACAAAACATAAGGTATTAGGATAACACATTTTTGGTTTTAAGGTTCCTTACTTAATGTTTAAGAATTTATTTCATCATAGAATAAGATAAGAAAAAAAGCATACTTTTCAAGTAGAGTTCCATCATCTAACTAATTTCTACCACAAACTCATCATTCACTCTAAAAGATAATAGAACATAAAAAATATTCTATTTATCATATTTGTATAGGGTTCCAAAAAATGAATTTATAATTCATCTACCATACCCTTTAAAAAAACTAAATTATTCAGTCCAAGACATCATGTGGGTCAGTGGTAGGTGATACACCCTTGTCACCCTTTGGTTGTGGGTTCAGGTCTCGCGGCCTTGCCTGATGCGACGTGTTATTGCCCGACCTCCATGTTTTCCTTTTTATAACAATCCAAAAATAATATTCAGAAATGATTTAACCATAAAAATTGTATCAAATGTCAAATATAATCCATTCCAACCTTTATAATTATTCAAATTACTTATTTCCAAACTCAGATTCCAAAATTTATAAGGAAGGTAAATATAATAAAGATCTTTTTTTTCATGTAATACCATGTGAATAACTTCATCATGTATTCTTTTAAAATATGGTAACACCCTAAATTACCATAAAACCTTATTTTTTACATTCATTCTCCCTTATTCCTTATAGAATATTAGATATATTCCTTATATCTAAAAACATTGAATATTCCAACAATGATGAAATAAACAAACCATTAATCAGTGCCAAGGTAGTCAAGAATATCCAATATAATTTATCCAAATCAACAATTTCTTATTCCAAAATTACTACCTCAATATCAAGACCATATTAAGGATTACCTTTACTTCAACCATGTATTTTCAAAAATAAAATGTTTAACTTGCTGTTGAGTCACTTTTCATAGTACCATATAATATCAAATCCTCAATGAAATAGTGCTGCAGTACAATCCTTATTTATCTCCATAATTCATATAACCAGTTCATCATTGACACAACACTCAAATGAAATAATTCTTTAATAACAACATAAGAACACTAGTCATTCCTCTTAATCTATGGTAGTATCATAACTTTATTATTATCCAATAGCATCATTTGGGGAATACTCTGATGATTTGAACATTGATTCGCGTAGTGTCTCTACTCCTTGCAGATGAAGCATTGTACATTTGAAACCTTTTTCTTACCCTCGCAATCACGAACGTGGTGTCCTTTTTCTCTACAGTAATAACACAATCCCATTCCCTTCAATAATTTTCCACGATGATTCTTTCCATAGTTATCACTTATGGGAAAATCCTTCTTTACCTTCCTCCCTTTATCTATCTTTCTCTCTACCATCCTTTTCATCTCTAGCTTCCCTTAAAATCCATAAGACTCAGAGAACCTTTTACTTATCTTATCCACACATGATACTATTTCTTCATATGATTATAATACATGGGAGACTATTTCCCTTATAAATTTTGGCTTAATATCGTGAAATATATGATCCTTCTTACTCTTTGGATCATACGTATTACTGGAGTTCACATTCCTTCTACTAGGCGCCATTTCCATACAATGGAATACGAAAGATTAGTTTATGAATAGCAATGACCAATCCCAAACTTGTAAAACACTTAACATAAATTAAACAGTTTATGGATATAATCCATAATCACAAAAATGTATTCTTTGAGGAAGTATATAATCATAAACCCTTCATAACGATTTCTAAAGAAAATGAGAATTATCCTAAGCATATCCCCTGGGAGTGTCGTAACCTAGAGTGAAGTAAGGCCCATTGTCGTGCACCAGTTACCATTCGAGTCTAGCTCAAAATGGTGTTTTCCGGTTTTACCCCTAGGTACATCTGTGCCAGATCCGCCTCTACCTGCTCATATCCAGACAAGGAATTATTTCTTGGAAAACTCCCAAAAACTCTACAATACCAGAATTCTAGGAAGTTATTCTATACTAATCCTCAATGTCTATCTTAGGGATATGTGTTCTAATCAAAGTTTATCTTAATCTATATTCCATGGATTGTTCTAAACTTCCTCTGATACCAACTGTAATGACCTGACCCCAGTTACCTAGAGTCGGTGCATTATTACATAACATTGGCATGATCTCACATGATCATGTATCGAAAGACCAATTAGTTTAATAGCCTTGAAAACACAAGATATATTCATAAGTCTTACATTAAATTATAAAGAGAAAAAAAGCTACAAAACATCTTCTCTTCATATCCCCTCATACATTCCCTGCAGGTCATTTGTAAAATACTTCTTCACACCCCGGGAAAAATTAAAACATTGAAAGGGGTGAGCTCAGATGCTCAGTATGGATAACAATATAGCGGAATCTTTCATAAATAAACATAAAAATTTAAGTAAGTGTATAACTAAAACAAAAGCCTTTTAAATTTGAACATCAACATAATATGGAAAAGATAAAATGAAATAATTCCATTTACATATTCACATGGATATTCTACTAGATGAATAATCACATGCAATATCAATAACAACTTTCATAATGAAGGAATGCATAATTCCAGACTATCATAACCACATAATCATGGCATCGTTCCAAGACTACAAATAATATTTTGTCAAGGCCTTGGGCCAAGACAATAGTTTTTCTCATGAGGCATACCGATGCATCGAGGATCTATAGAGGGCTCCACCCATCACGTACTAAGTCCAATGAAATCTTCATATGAATAGTTTTAAACATAACATAATCAATCATATTAAAACTAGCATAAAAAATGTCAATACTTTCTTCATAAACCATGAATAGTATAAAAATAACACATCCGCATTCAAACATATCAAAAAACCTACAATAAAATATGGAAGTTTTCTATCATAATAAATCAACTTTAAATAAGCTTAAAATCCATCAAAGGATGATTACATATATGAAATCAAAACTATTTGAGAGAAATATCTCTTTTTTTTAAATCACTTAAAAGACACACATTTATAAAGGAAGTAATTTAAAAGGGATTTTTGAATCAAAGTGTTCCATACCTCTTTGAAACCATTGAAAAGAAATATCATTTCAAAACATTCATGTCCATATAAATAAATCCTTAAAATAATTTTGAAAACATGGACATTAATTAAAAAGATTTAGAAAGATACATCTTTAAAACATTTAAAATTTTGATCTTGATAAAGAGTACCTTTCAAAAATTGATAATATATTTATTTTGAAATCATTTAAAATTCACATAATTATAAAATAAAACATTTACATTCAAAATATTCTTATTACCTTGTAAGGGAAGCCTGAAAATTTTTATAATGGCGGAAAATAGCCGCACCAGCCGTATAAGTTTAAAAAAAGACATTCTTGCCATATTTTTGTCGAAAAGGATAAAGAGGACCTTGTTTGGAAAACGACGGAAATATTCCTTTATAAAAATCTTATAAAAAGTCAACAAGGGTGTAAATGACTTTAACCCATAGTCTATAAAATAGTAAGAATGACTTCAAATACATTTTTAAGAAATATGGTTGTGGATGATAAAGAGGTCCCATTGATAATTACGTATAAACAACCTTGGATAATGAAGAGATTGTGAAATAAACCCTTACCTTGTATTTTTCATTGGTTGAGGGTAGGGTAACCTCATGTATACTGGTGAAATAATTTTTATAAAATTATACAATAATCATATATATTAATATGATATCATATATGATCCTTTAACATTGATTTGTTTATAATATCTTAGTATTATCATCATTTCGGGTGTTAAAAGATTCATTCTTCTTTATATTCATTATCATGTGAGCCATATTTTTTATGGATGGGATGTATATTATTCATATCCAGAGTGATATCATGTCTCTAAAAATTATTTTTAATCATCAAATAAAATTTAGTCTTGAATGGATACGATGGGGGATGAATCTCATCGCATTCGTGGAGACAGTAATCCGTACGTACACACGAGCAACAATATCATTCTTTTGATATTAAAATAATATATAATTGGATGGTATTTCAAATATAGAGAATAATTATCATGTTATATTTATTATTTACATGAATTACACATCACTATTATACCCATCCAAATAATAATATATTGAATAACAATTACACCACGATGTGGAGATGGTAGGCCGTACGTACGCACTAGTGGTGAAACGTCATTAAAATGATGGATAAAATAGTGAATATAATAACATCGCAGAATATATAAGATACTGTAGTTATTATTTTATAATTTAAATAATAATGAAATAAGAAGTTGGAGAAGAAAGGAACTTCAAAGAGGGTGGTGAAAACATTACCTCTTCTTCGGGTTCTTCCTTTTGATTTGATCAAAAGGGCTCAATAGGTTGGATTTCTGACTAAATAAATTCCTCTAGGATTAAGGGAGGATAGTTGAGAGTGTATTTGGGCAGAGGTTTGGCTGAACCAAAAGTCTTTGAAGGTATGAAGAATTGGTTAGAAGTGGTGTCCTTTTATAAGGGGGAGGGGGGCTCTTTAGGAAAAACTTAAAGTATTAATCTATAATAAATTCATATTTGGTTTATAATGGATCCAAAGTGTATTATTCAAAGTATAAGTTGGGTATGGGTAGAAATCCTTTCAACCAATAGATTTTAGACAGGTTTGGGTCATTATATTAACATTATCATTTAGTTTTAACTCTTAGTTAATCAGTTTGACATTTAACCTGTCACTTTTTATTTTTATATTATATAGTTAATAAACTTATTGTATACATCCAAGAGACCCCAAAGTGGTTCATTAATTATAAAACTATCTTGATATATGTCCTTTTGCTGACCCTTATATTTTTATGAATAGAATATCAATTTCTAATATAATATTTTTTTTAAAAACTAATTTATGTCAATTTTTACAATATTTAATAATTGATTTTTCTTAAAGACATAAAAACTTTATTAATTCCAAAAAAAAATATTTAAAATATCATAACATGTAATATTAACCTATAAAATTTGGTTATGGAATAAAAACTTTTAAATTATATTTATTTTAACATTTATAATACTAATTATTTGATTCTTTCATTAATAATGAAAATGTTGCATCATTATTGTGTGATAAATAAATATAATTATTCAATTTATAAAAATTATAAATCAAATAAAATTATGCAATAAATCTTTTTAGATTTCTAATTAATATTTATTTACGAAAATATAACATATATAATCCTCTGTAAAAATTATTTTGCTGAAAGATATATTCTTTTGTCATTTTTTTATTTACTTTAACTTAATTTATATAAAGTGTCCTTATCACATAATGTTGCTCCATGGGGTCCCAAAATCGACCCAAAGATTCCCATGGTCGGAAATGTATCAAAAAGTAGGGTTAGGATACGTTTTAGGGTAAATTAATATTATTATAATACTATTTGTTTACCCTAATTTACCGGATTTACCCTTTGACCATGGTAAATAAAATATTTACCGAAGTAATTATTCAAAATGTCTAAAAATAAGAGATACATATTTATACAATTTGGAAATCATGATTCTAAATATAGAATATATTTTTCAAAATTCAAAACACAGAAGTGGCAAAAATTAATTTAAAATTAATTCCCGCTGTCAAAACAAATAACGTGTTTTTAAAAATAATAACTATCAACAGAATGACACATGTTTATGTCCGGTTTTATTATGAAATAATGTACAATGACAAAAATTGTATTAATTGGTGAAAATATATTCTAAATATACTTTAGAACCACTCAAATTATTAATTTATCACAGTAAATTATTTCGATTAAAAAAGTAGTTTTTAATTAAAATTTAGTAATTTTCACTATTCATCAAAATATAAATTTATCTGAAAAGTACCAAAATTTCACCCTAAGATAATTTTGATATTACGAAACCAAAAATGAAGTCCATTTTACCAAATTTATATCCTAGAAGTTTCATTTATTATTTTAAAATTAATTCTTGTTGTGAAAACCAAAAGGCCTTTTTTTAAGAAGCAATATCTATCAAAAGATTAACACTTGTTTATGTCCAATCTCAAAGTGAAATTACTTAAAAAGACAATAATTGGATTATATTGTAAAAATATAATATATTTATACTTAAAAAATATTAAAATGTATAATTTAACACTATAAATTAGTTTTATTAAAAAACAATTCAGTTAAAATATAGTATTTTTCACTATTCACCCAAATATGATAGTTATCATAAAAACACTAACAATTTATTGAAACTAAATTATAATTTCCTGATTCTAAATAATAATTTTATTTTGTCAAATTAAATATATAAATGTTTCAAATATTGGATTTAAAAAAGGATCACCATTAAAAGTTGGTAAAAGTGCATTTTTTGAAAAATACTTATTTTATCTGAAAAAATGAATTTCTTCTTACATTATTTCTAAGAAACTAGTAATATGGATTATAAAATTATAAGGATTATATAAAGTTAAAAATTCAGTTTATACTATTCATAACTGCTTTGGAACAGCTAGTTTGGAAAGTCTTGGTGTGCTTGAACTCGGTGTTGCGGGTAGTGCATGTTATTGAATTATTTTGAAAAAAATAACGCACTATGAAATATTGAGTTGTTACACAGAAATCCTATCAAGAAGATTAATGACAAATATATGAGGCCACTTCCCTCTCATAAACTCCTCATGCTCCCACATATCATGCAAATTAGAACCATGCTGCCATTGGACACAAACCGAAGGTACAATCTTGCCATGAAAAACCTTTTTTCTCATAACTAAAAATCTTGACTAGATGTTCATTACAAGTTGAATCAGGTTCAACATCAAGATATTTTCAGCTCAGGACATGAGTGGGTTTATAAAGATACTTCCTAAGCTGTGATAGATGATAAATGTTCTCGATTAGTCTCAAATAAATTGGTAAGGCTCCACAATACCAACCCACTCAATATCCTCAAAAGACCCACAGATCTTAGCATAATATTTATCTATTTTCTAATATTTCAGTGACCCACAGAAGGTGTAACTCTCAAGAACAGATGGACACAATTATAAAACTCCCACAATTTTCTATAAAGCTGAACATACGATTTATACTGGCTCTATGTCTTCACCATTCTATGATGAATAAAATTAATATTCACCATCATCTCTTAGACTAAATGTTGTCTAATAAAGGAATCCTAACCAATATTTTAAGAAGAAAAAAGATATTTCCATATCCAACTATAAAATCCATAAAGTGGATCTACTCTGATAGTGGAATAGTAACTGTTGGTGTAGGAAAACTCAACCAGTATGAAATAATCATTCCAATCCATGCCAATGTTTAGAAACAAGAAGATAGCTTGTACTTATGTAAATTTATAGCTTATTTCATCTATTCTTCCAACTATAGATGATATTAGACACTCAAATATAAATGGGATCCCTTTTCCTCCTAGAGTCCTCCCTAAAATAAATAAGCACAATAGAGTTTTAGATTATATACTATATTAGAAAGAACATAATGAAATTGAACAATATCTTTTATGTAGTGTCTTTCTAGATCCTCGAATTTGGTTGTATCTAGAACATGTACAATGTGAGTGGATCTATTAAACCAATAAATCACATCCCATATCACATTATTCTATTTTAGGGTAGGTGGAAGCCCAATCACAATGTCCATGGAGATCCCATCCTACATACAAGTCAGCATAGAAAGTGGCTGAAGATAACACAATGGTTTTTGGTGATAGATATTGACATTTTGAAAAGTATAAAAATCAGAAACAAAGATACATATGTTTTATATCATACCTGGAAACCATAATTTTCGCCACATATCATAGAACATCTTCATTGTTTAGGGTTGACCATCCACTCGGAGTTACAAAAATCCCCATCAGAGTTTTCCTCAAAGGAAAAGGAACAACATACTGGTTCTAGAAACATTGGATACCCTTTTAATATACCTTGCACTCACCAATGATATCCCCACCATAAATAGTGTCCCTAATGAAACATAATCCAAATTTTAACCACTTTTCTTGGAGAATCATCTCAACAAGAGAATAGGTCAACTGAAAATTTTCATGAACAATATTTCCCTCATCCTATTGAACTCCCAACTTCAAATGATCAAATAGGTCCATGAAATTAGATTATCCTATTTATTCTTTCATTGAATGAGTTATAAGTTTAATTATAAAAGAATCAATAGTGATATTCCCCTTATCAGTGGTGTATGCAATGTCGAAATCAAAAGTTCGATGGTACTCCACTCAATGCCTCTGATAGAGATTTATATCATTATGATAAAAGATATATCTTGAGATTTTGTGGTATTAATAAATGGTAAAACATTATTCAAAAAGGTAATTTATCCAAGTCTAAAGTACATACATGAAATCTATGAGTTTGAAACCATGGGTTAGACAATTCATATTTTTTGGCCAAGGTTGTTTGAAACTATAGGTTACCATGCAATCAACCTATAAAATAAGACATCGAAAACCCATACATGTTGCTTAAAAGAAGACCTCATAGCCTGAAACAGCCTCGAAAAGAGTAAAAAATAGTGTATAAATCAAAATAGGATTCAATTCATCAAAATAACTCTGAAATTTTACACCCTATAATAATTTTAATTCTTTCTAAATGAGAGAGACCACAAGAGAAGTCATCTTGAAGAAATATTTGAAAAACCTGTGATAGTCCTAAACATTCCCAAGAATCTCAAAATCTTGAAAACATTACATGGATTATCCCATGACATAATAGACTTCTAATTATTAGGATCAACTGTAATACCATGTTCAATGATCATATATACCACGAACTTTACTTCTTGAATAAAAAAAATTACATTTCAAAATATTTGTGTAAATTCATTGATCTCTCAAGGTATCCAAAATGATTATCTAATGATGCACATAATTCTCCTCTATTTTAGAGATAACAAGGATGTTGAACACAAAAACCACTATGAACGATTCAAGTTACTCATGGAATATCCTATTCATTAGTGCCATAACAGTTTCATGAGAATTGTAAGACCAAAAGTCATATAAATATAATCATAATGGACATACTCACTCCTGGATGAAGTACTCTAAATGACATACTCTTTAATTCTCAACATGTGATAACCAGTTTGAAAAATGATCTTTGAAAATCACTTCACCCCATTAAATTGTTCAAACATGTCAAAAATCTATGGAAAATATATATATATATTTACCATAAATTGATTTATTTTTTTGGAAATAAACACAAATGAGAAGTGTCTCATTAGATTTCTTCACAAAGAAAATATGTGACACCGAAGGTCACACACTAGTATGTGTAAAACCATTATCTAGAGATTCCTCCAATTGATATTTCAATTCTTTTATTTCATCTAGTTCTATAAGAAGGAATGGACACTAGTAGAATACTATGTACTAAATCAATAAAAAATCCATCTTTGTTACTAGTGGAATGTTAGAGAAATTAGAATGAAAAAAGTTTAGAACATCTATGAAAAATTAAGGGAGATCATTACTCAAATATTATTTCTCTTAGTATAAATAAAATATTGATATTTGACTAGCCAAATCTAGAAAATGTGGTAAAAATCTAATAGAACTTGGATCCCATTCTCCAAGAAAAAAATAGCACACCCTATCATCTGTAGTATAGGAGACCCGCTGAAGATAACAATAAATACGCTCCTTGTGATAAATCATCCAATCCCTACCAAATATGACATAAAGGGTTTTCATATCAAGAAACTAAAAAACCTAGTTGAAATCAAACTCTTATAAATAAAAAACACAAGAAGGACACTGAAGAATCTACTCTCTCTTCATTACGAGGGGCATAGTAATATCCACCACATAAGAAAAAATATCCTTTGGAAGGATTATAAATTTCTAAATATTAGTTGGTAAGAATGAGTATGATTCGTTGGTATCAAATAATGTATTCAATAAATATGAAGCTATAGATATGGTACCTCTCACTGTCCCCGGACCTACATTAGCTTCATATGGAGTGTCTTCCACTTCATAAAGAAGCTTTGTTCTAGATGCCTATGGTTGGAACCCCTCAATTATTGAATCATCTTATTACATCATAGTATGTTTAGGTGATGATGATTCAGTTCTACTAAATGAAATATAAAAGAGATGGAATAACATCTGAAGGTGTCCTGAATGACCACAAGAACTGTAGATCTTTAGTACCTTAGTCTAAAATAGCTATGAATGACCAACATTGCACACTAAAAGTAAGTCAAATGTCTTATGATAGGTATTGTAGGATGTATGGACGATGAATACTATCTAAATGAACCATGTAACTCATAACACTTCCTTTTTTTCCATTAAAGGTAATAAAAAAACCACCACTATAAGAAAAATGGACTCTTGTCATCCCTGACATACTATGTAGGTAAAACTCATTCATCGATGCTCTATCCAAAAAGTGAGCATAATATGTGAGCTTCAACATGAACACTATTGATAAAAATTCAATATGAAGACCTATCTAAAACCCTTGAACCCTAATTTTATCCTTTTTACAACCTTTGAAGAAAAATGGAAAAGCTCACTAAAATAGTTCACATACTATTTCATGATCCTGTCACCCTATTTGAGGCTGATAAACTCCTTAGATTTCCCCAGGAACATTTAATTTGGATAAAACTGATGAGTGAAATTAACTCTAAAATCCTTCCACTCTAATCCCTCATATTTGTTTTACATCTCCAATGAATCCCAACATCTCCTACAAGGTACTTCCATCTTAAAGTAAAAACACTACAATTTTTTAAAAATAGGAATTTATAAAAAATAAAAAAGAAGATAAGACGTTTTTATCTAATACTCAATCTTTTGAGGAACATTAGATCCTTGTAAAACTTTATGGTTTTTTGGAAAGCAAACTCTTGAGAATGATTTTTAGATTTCTTTATTTGAGGTTCCACAAATGGTTCCTGAACAGGAATAGGTACAAGGATGTGTCCCTATGATTGGACAACATGCCCTAGTATCTCAGAAAATTTATAGTCCATTTGAGGATTCACCTAATATGGTTTACCTTACTCTCCCCCCTTTTCCCCATTTAAATTTCCTCTCAGTGGAATGATGAAACACAACATTAACATACAACACATGAAAATATCAGTAAGGATATACCGATCAACAACTCAAAAAATAGATACATGAATGTCTATTCCATCATAAAAAATTCATGATTAGGATTTCAACATGATCAAATCAATGGTAGAGAATGGACTAGGGTTAGATCAATTTATCCCTCAAAGCTACTTTCCCCAAACACCTATGGTGACTTAAGGCTCGCAACCATGAAAGATTACCAAAAACTCACTCATAAATACCTTATAAGTCCCCAAAATCCAACCTCCTGTCTACCAGGACTAATTGGACTATATACCAAAATAAAGGAAATATTCACAACCCATGGTAATTGATACCCCTTCATTACAAACCAGTCCACCTACCCTAGTACACAGAAACCTTATGTGGTCTTGAGATATCCCAATGTGTTTTTCCATTCCCCATGGGTTGTAAAATAGAACATGATATTATAAAAGAGATAAAAATGGAATGATTTTCCCCAAAACTATGGAAGATAAACATTACAAGTCAGTATTCCAAGACTCACCGAGGTGAAAGTACTAGAAAAAAATAAGTAAAATAATTCCCAAATGATATATCATAAAAAGAAACAACATTATACTAGATAAATCTCAATGATTAATCCATGTAAATGGTGGATAACATCTCCATTTGTTAACTCCATCACTGAAGGTCCCATGAATCATGTACACCTACCTTCTCTAAGAGGTGCTCATTTTCTTGGACCTGGCATAAGACAATTTAAAAAATCCCAAAGGAAAAGGTAGGGTGTGATCTAAAGAGCCCGGTAGGACCTCACTATCTGTTCCATAATAAATCCCATTACAATAAACCATTTATGCATTCAATTTAAGTAAAATATTTGTGAAATCACATTTACATGTTAAAAAAAACATTATTTTAAATGAAAAGATGGAAGATATATCAGAACAAGATTAAATAAAAATTATATAAAAAAATTTATATAGAACAACTAAAATGAACAAAACAAATCAATAATCAATGAAATGAAATAACCAAGTCAAAATGAAGAAACATGTTTCATACAATCAGTTAGTTCTTGGATATTAGATCTTCATACAACTAAATCAATGACCAGAGCTCATGTGTGAAAACATACCTTACCAATGCCAATGGGAAAAACACCCCATCGAGGGGAAATCATTCTGAAATATGTTTTTGTACGTTTTATAATTTTAAATCCATTACTAGAGAGTTAGAGTCCTAGCACACATGTCCTAATCACCTACAAACTACATAGACTTACATGTGCTTCAATAAATCAACCAATCAATTATGGTAAATTAGTTACTTTCAAATGAATTCATCATTCATAATCAAAATGAACAATTTCAGATTCAAAATACCATTTTATCTATTTTACATGCCTAGAAGTGGTTTTCACTATGTTTATTCCTTTTATATCAATTTTTAGTTAATGAAATTTACTCTTAATCAAAGAAAAATATTTTTTTTGAAACTATTTATCAAAAGACCCATTTTTTCAACAATCATTCAATATCTCAAAAGTATCCATAATGAAGTTATATTTCAAAATTTTATTCCCCTGAAATCGATAATAAAATTGTTATTAAATAAGTTTTGAATCCAGTAAGCAATTAAGTTTTCAATTGTAGGGAAGAAGCATTATGGAACCACATAACTTTATCAATGATGAACAATCACCCATAATAAGAAACACTAATGGATAATGAAGGCAAGGTATATCTAGATGGAATCCATAGAAACACTATCCATAAAACATGGATCCAATCCATATTTAATATAAAGATTCATCATTACCAAAGAAGATATGATAAGAAAAGAGGGTAAACCAAACAAGAGGAAGATCAGTTATTAGAAAGGAGTCAAACACATCCCCAAGAGCATCAATTCGAGAAGAATGGATTTTGGAGGAGCCAAAATACATATTTAGATACTTGAAGAGAAAAAATATCAAATGATTTCTAAGAGGGAGAAGATTTGATTTAAAATAACTATGAGAATTTAAGATTGGGAAATAGAGAACCACATTGCAGCCCCCATGTCTATGTTGTAGTCCTAAAAATAGGTAGACCATGATGTATCTACCCCAAACAACACCACAACCACTCTCTTCTAATTGGACTAACAAAGAATGCAACATATATCTAATTTACATTCTGTAGGGCTACACCGAATCTAGTACACCATACCATAAGGGTGTCTAAATTGGCATAATCAAACAAATCCTTCCCACAATCCCTTATGACACAATAACCATCACCACAATATATCCCTTCCTAAAATAGAGGTGGATTTGAAACTTTCCATGTCATAATTTCACACCCCACATTCAAAATCTGCATCCCCTAAACTAGCCACACTACAATCCAAGCCTTCCACAATAAAACTTAACACTTCCTTTTTTAGGAAGCTCCAAGAACCCTCGAAAGTATTGAAACATACAAGAATAGAAAATGAAAATCAGCCCAAGGGATAAGTACCTGAAAGAGATAATAAAATGTTTTATGTATAACTATTAGATGATCAAGAACTATTACCCTTTTTTTATATTGATGATCTATTTTACAAGTTAAGGGGGGCCAAGTTGTTCTCCATGTTCTTCTTGAGGTTAGGCTAATATTAGTTTCTTTGGAGGCCATTTTTTCAAAATGGTTTTAGGAGATGGTACAACCTATAAAAATATCTTATTATATCATTTTGTTTGATGAATATTCCATTAGTGTCTATTTCCCTGAAGAAAAATTTATTCCATATTTATTTGGGATTGTTTTTTGTGGTATTCATTAGAGATATTTTAGTATACTCTCGATCATTGGAGGACAATGATCAAAATTTTGAGTTCATACTGATAACACTATAAGAGAATTGACTATATGAAAATCATATAAAGTGTTAGTTTTATATCAATTGGGTGTTCTTATGAGGGGAAATAATATCAGCGACTTTCATATCAGTGTATTCTACGAAGGATCAAGCGATAGTTTCTAAAGAGCAGCTGAAGAACATTTTTGAGATTCGTAGTTTCCTAGGATTTGTAGACTACTACATGAGTTACATTTAAGACTTATCTAGATTTAAAGTGATGATGAAGACCCATACCAAGAAGGGGATAATTTTTTTATGGAATGATTCTTGAGATAGATCCTTCCAAGTGATTAATGTAAAGATGAAATTTGTGACAGTTTTGACCTTACCGGATCCAAGTAAAAATAAAAAACTATATTGTGATGAATCAAGGGTTTCTTTGGGTTACATTCAGATATATAATGAGTGGGTAGTTTCTTATCTATCAAAAAATATAAGGCTTCATGAGTGAAATTATCTGAATCATAATTTAGATCTTGTAGCAGTAGTGCAATCTTTAAGACATTGGCATCACTATATTCTTTGAAAGAGGTTCATCGTATACACAAACCATAAGAGCCTAATGTATATATTCTTGTACTGGGACTTGAAACATTATTTGATGAGGTTTTTTGAGTATCTTAAATTATTTAAATTTGACATGACACATACGCATGGGAAGGCGAACATTGTTGCTGATGTGATAAGTAAAATGAATTTGGTTCAGGTGGTGCTGGTGGCTATTAATGAGTGGCATATGGTGTGTCTTTTTTCTGAGATATGACTTGATGTCCAAGAGTATCAAGGAAAAGTGACCCTATAATCTTTGAGTATTACGTCTTCATTTATTCAGAGAGTGAAGGAAATTCATTTGTCTGAATTTGGTTTCCTAGTGATAAGGGACAATATATACGGTGGGGAGCCGCCACTTGATTGGTCTCTTGATACTGATGAGTTTCTCTGTATCCATGGTTGGGATGTGGTTACAATGAGAATATGTGATATGATGATGTATTATGCAATTTATCTGATATGGGTTGTTAACTTTATACCCACAAATAAATAACATCATATTCATAGGAAGTACTAGTGGCACGAGATTAAGAAAAAAATAACAAAGTTTCTCTTATTGTGCTTTACCTATCAATGGGTAATTTCCTAGCACCCTTGAACTACTTGATTTATATCATCAATACCCATTTCTAAATGAAAATTTTGATAATTTTATCAAGTATTTGTTTGGATAAGGTTTCCATATACTCCCCAAGAAAGTGATGTGATATGGGTTATTGTAGATTGTTTGAAATTAGATGCACATTTATTACCTATATGAGATACCTTCTCAACTAAAAACATGGAATTTTTGTATACGCATGATATTTTTCATCTTTATAGTTTGGCTTGGAGTATCATTATATACCATAATGATAATTTTACATTTCAATTTTATTAGGTACTGCAGAAATCATTGGATTCAATGTTGAAATTGAGTACTGCTTACCATGATCAGACTATGGGGTAGTCTGATCATACTATCAGGATCACGGAGGATGTGTTGAAAGCAAGTGCATTGAATTTTAGTAATTCATAGTAGATTCATATTTCTTTATTCGAGTTCTCCTATAATACCAATTACTAGATTTCTATTCAAATGGTTCATTTTAAGGATTTGTATGGTGGGTCGTACCAACAATCTCTGTATTGGATGGAGGTTGAGGAGTTAGTGGTTATCAGGGAAAGTATCATGTGGTAGATTTATGATAATATATAGTTGATCCAGAAGATATTAGCTATTTTATTGATTATGAAACATCCACATGCTGACTAGAGATGGAGTCCTGTTGAGTTTGAGGTAGGTAACTAGATTTTCATGCATGTTTTTACATGTTTAGGGAACCCTTGTATTCAGAGGTAAGGGAAGTTGAATCCTAGGTAGGTGGGCATGTTAAAGGTTTTTGAGAGGATCTATACTAAGTCTTATCAGTTATCACATCCATGATAGTATAATGTTATTAATTATTTATTTCATGTATATCACCTTAAGACATATCATGTTGATTCTTCCCACGTGATCAATGTAAAGAATGTTGATTTGGATATAGATTCATAGATTGAGGACTGACCAACTCAAATTATGGATCATAGTGAGAAAAGTATTTGTGGGGACAAGGTTCATTTGGTACGAGTTCAGTGGTGGCACAAGCATATCCAAGAGGAGACTTGACAGTTGGAGTCTGACATATGGACATAGTGGTCAAACGTTTTCACCAACGAGGATTAGTGATGCATCCCAGGGATGAGTTTCCCTATGGTTGGGAGGTTTTAACACTCTCCAACTGTATTTTGTAAGAATTCCCTTATATTTTCCACAAACATGTATATTTTTGGTATAATTGAGTGTTTAATATGTTGAAAGGGGATAAAGGGTTATTTTCTGTGCCTGGTTCAAGTGTCAAGACTAATTTTATGGGAGGATCCATACACCATGTGTACTCAGTTCCTTGGTACTGGGTTCCCAATGGGCTATATAGGGAGGGGATTCCTCTACATAGTCCACTGAGTGACCAATGGCCCTATATTGGGTACCTAGGGGGCTGGGAACTTAGTTCCTACAGTCTAGGTACCAAGTATCCCCTTGCAATTTTTTTATTTTTAATGTAATAATTAATTAATTAAATATTTTATTAAATGATAATTGTCCTCTAATTTTACCCATCCACAACCATAACACCCCCTCTACCATTCCTCTCCCCTTCTTTACTCCAAAGTGATAAATATCCCCCTATTCTTTTCGAATTCAAGTGTCGTTGGTCCCGATGAGTTTCATATTGTGAGTATACAAATCTTCTTACCTCTGATCAACATTTATTTTTCTACTATAATATTCTTAACTGATCATGCCCAATTTTAGTGTTTTTATTATATTTATCAATATCTATATATTGGATAAAATTAATCCCATGTTTTTCAATGAAGGAGATTAACTTAGGTTGAGATAGACGGTCTCTAACCTTTCACATTGTTTTATAAAAGTTTTGTTTCACTATTTCACATGTGGCCTCACCACCTTTGAGTGATTAACACTAAATTGATTTTAATTGTCCTTCTTGAACCCATATGAGTAGGGTGAGACATTATAGGAAAATTATAAAACCACTAATTATTATTCTATGATGTTTTGGTCTCGAATGTCATGAAATTGATTTAGGTTACTCATATTTTATAGATATATTGATGATGGTTAAGTCTATGAGTGGTCACTCATGTGTTGTAATTGTTCTCAATTTTCTTTTTCAATTGTGTTCTTGAAGTGAGTGTAGGATAACTTGTACTCAGAACATAATGTGGTGCTCCTTGAGTTAAATATTTTTGTAGTAGACCATAGTAGGTGTCTTATATCCTCCTTTCATTATGAGATGTTCTTTACATGAGACGTAGAATAAGTATTTCCTAGTAATAGGGTAATTGTTTTACTTCACAGTCGATTAGATTTCATTATGTTCTTGAGAGGTGTAGGTTGACCACTTTTGAGATTTATGGTTCTATATAGAAGTTTCATAGATATGGGATTTTTAGAATGGGGATATGAGTTTGAGACCTAACCTTATATTTAATTAATATGGTGTTAAACATTATTCCATCCATATTATAAATTTCCCATGATGTATTATTTGAGTTTTTTATTATACCATGATATAGTTACTGTAATGAGATTTCAAAACCTAGTGTATTGATGTGGATATGATGTGGATCAGGATGCCTAAGAGATGATATTAGCATTTATATGATATTCTATTATCATTTTTCATTATCCTTATATGAGTATGGATCAATATTCCCTAGGGATTAGATATATATAGATATAGGATTTCTTTCCAATTTGTTTTATATTGATATGAGTAAGGATCAAGATTCCTTAGAGCTAAGATTGTTGTATAAATGGGACACCTTTTCCTTTTTTCTTTATATTAATTTGAGTAGAGATCAAGATGTCTTTGGGATGATATTGATATAGTGATGGGGAATATTTCCCATTTTTGTCTATATTAATATGAGAATGTATTGAGATGCTTAAGGGATGAGATTGGTATATACATGATCATCCATTTCCATTTTTTTATATTAATATGAGTACTGATAAAGATAACATATTGTTGAATTTGTTAGTGACATTGGTCAAATTTACAATATGTTTTTATGTATATATGAGAATGGATAAAGATTAATTAGGGTTGTGATCATTATAAACAAGGATCACCTTTCCCATTTTTCTTTATATGTATGTGAGTAGGGATAAATATGCCTTAAAGATGTGATTGTCATAGAAATAAGTTTCATTTCCTATTTTTCTTTATATTGATGTGAGTAGGGATTGGGATTCCTATGGGATGATATCG
Source organism: Viscum album (assembly GCA_963277665.1). Taxonomy (NCBI): domain Eukaryota; kingdom Viridiplantae; phylum Streptophyta; class Magnoliopsida; order Santalales; family Viscaceae; genus Viscum; species Viscum album. The sequence continues at coordinate 1,354,202,450 of OY728160.1, read as the reverse complement.
TTATAAACATGATCCACTATTCCCTTTTTTCTTTTTATTAATATGACTAGGGACCAATATACCTTATGCATGAAATTATTATAAACACAGGGTGGATTTCCTCTTTATCTTTAGATAAGTCTGACTAAGGGTGAAGATTCTATTGGGATAATATTAGTTAAGACAATATATTCCATTCCCATTTGTATTTATATTACTTTTTGCACCAAATTAGATGAACCAGGTACTAGGATCATTGTAGACATGAGAACGTTACAATAACACATGATTTTAGTATATAAATATCCTTAATTAAATATTGTGTGAGTATCTTGTCTAGTAAAAAGAACCAAAATAAAATGATATTGGGAATATTATATAAGAAAATTATAACCAGAATAAAACATATAGTATATAAAATATAGTAACCAATTATAAATGCATACAAAATAGGATTAAGAACTCATAAAGCTTAAACAATCCATCTTTCGATAAATATAGTTTTATTTATATATATTATTTTCATTTAAAAATAATTTTATAAACATTAAAATTATAATTAGATAAAAGAAAGTAATAATTTTTGAATTTATAATATATAATTTATATTAGTGTTAATTTTTACATTTTTTATAAAATAGTTTATTTTTTTTAAATAGTGAAAAAATAAAGTTTTAAAAAAAACTATAAATTGTATGACCTAATAATTATATAAGAAAAACAAATAATTTTATAAAACCTTTTAATTTATGAAATATTTTTATGGATAAAAACAATATAATTTTAAAAATACTATTTTTAATTTATAAAACCTAGGTTTAACATTTTATAATCATAAGTAATATTTTCTAATAAAAGAAAATGTTTTGGTCTTTCAAATTGATTAAATATTATTTATGTAAAATTTGGTTTTAGATTGATTTTAAAGCCAAATAAATTTTATTTATTTTAAAATAAACCAATTTATAACATTATAATAAAATATATGGATAATTTTAACCTATGAATAATTTTTTATCTTATAAATACAATTTTTCTAAAAACAGATTTTAAGCCTTACATGAGATAATGTTAAAATTATTTTTCCTTACAAATATAAATTGTATATGATAAAATAGATTTTATATTTGAATTATTATTTATAAATTATTTAATAAGTAATATTTTTTAGGCATTAAATGTAAATTATTTATGAAAAAATAAGTTACCATGTTATGAAAAAAATGGTAAAAGAAAAAAATCATAGTTTAAAAGACTTAAAAAACATTTTTAAAACATGTGTTAAAATTTATTTCCGATGTATTATAGACCTTATATCACCCACTCAATTATTATCTATGTTGGATTCTTATTGATATGTGAATCATGAACACCCTTTATATTAAGTTGATATATTTACAAAAAATACCATCATCAGCACTTATAAAAGGGACCTCTCACCACCCCTTCAAGACCACTCAATGAAATATTTTTCTACCAAAACAAATACCCAAAATTATACCTTTATAATCATGTTTCTTTTACATGAGACTCTGGTCACATTATATTTTAATAAGATTTTTATTTTCGAGGAATCCTCCAAGGAAAACAAAAATATTTCAATGTGATTACTCCTTCCCACTAACTTCCTTTCCTTTATATCTAACTTTGATAAATAAAATTTTCTTATTATTATATAATAAAATAATCATTATTTTAATAATTAATTTTATTATTCAATTAAAATAACTATTAACCATTTTCCCTTTTCTATTAAGAAAAATGAAATCGTCATTCCGGCGTTGTACGAACTACCACCTCCATGAAACAACAACTTCCATTTTTTCACCACAACATCTATTTAATAATTATGAAAGTTAAATTATGTTATAATTGTGATAAATATATTAAAATTATGATTACTAATATACAAATTAAAATCCACCTTCATTCCCTCTCATTCCTTGAGAAATGAAAACATTAACTATGCATTTTGCGGACTACCGCCTCCATGAAGTAACAAATCTCATTTTTCATCTAGTTTCATTATTATTTATTAATTTTTTAAAAACTATAATTAAACTACTTAAATATATCTAAATAATATCATTATATTTCTGTAGTAATGATATTATTATAAGATAATCCACTTTTATAATAATAATCATCCATTAGTTATGGAATGTTCGTGTTTGGGTCAGTCTAACCACCCAATTGAACAATGATATAAATTAATAACAGGGATTAAAATAATAAATAATTATTTATTATATATTATATAAATAAATAAATAAAATAATTAATTATTTTACCACTATTCTTTTGTTAAAAATCTCCAAAACATGCTCATCACTGAATTCATCTTAAAAGATCATAACAAAAAAATCCATAAATTGAAATTATAAAATTATAAATAATTAAAATAATAAATTAAATTACTTTATATTATATAATAATTTGAAATTTGGGAGAAAAATGAATAAAAAAATTTCTATTACAAAACTATTTTAAAACAGTCATGATTACTCACGACCAATATTGAAAATATCAAATAAATAACTAATATAAATATAGAGAATAATTATAAATGTAGTTTAGAAAATGTTATATATTTTAATATAGTTATGAAATAGGTGATTAATATTTTTATGTTTCATATGTAGGAGGTTAGAGTGTGATCAACTAAGCGAGAATTCAAGCTAAGTGTTTTATCAAATCAATTTCAGATTCATTAGGTATTTATCTTTATTATTTTAATATAATTTTCATGATTTATCTTATCATGAAATTACCATAATTTATTTAGAGATTTATAATATTATCTATGGAAAAAACTTCTCATCCTAAATAAACACTTCTTTGATTAAATTATTTCTTATATAAAAGTATGACATTGGTACATATAACACCCATTCTTAGCAATGAATATTCTCTTCCAAATCTATATTTTTTCCATAAAATGTTTTTTCTTTAATGAAATAAACGAATGTATTCAATTTTATGCTCTTCATATTTTCATTTACATATTTTATGAAATTAATGTATTTTAATGTTTCTCCTATGTGATTTTTTTAAAACGACCTAAAATGTTTAATAAAGGAATTTATTTTTATTATTTACCACGTCAAATTTTTTAGCCATATTTTTTTAAAGGATTATTTATTTGGATTTATTTATAATATTTTTTCAAAAATTATTCTATTAAAACTATCAATTTTTTTAAATTTATCTTTCACATCAACTTTTATAACATTATTTAAAATCTTTTGCCATTTTTTTTGAATTTTCACTTCTATTTTTCCTCTATGGTTTATATCTCTAAAATTGATATTTTGTTAAACCTGTATATTTTATTTTCATATTATTTCTTTTAGAAAATGAGATATACAATATACTATGATTTATTATGTTTATTTCATGTGATGTTTTTGAAATTTTTAAGAAACCCATTCTTTTTACAATGGTTCTTTAATATATGATAATGATTGATTTTAAGTGGGACACATATGTTTGGATGATTATGGATGGGGTCAAATATTTACATCTAATTAATTTGTTTAATTTTATATATAATGATGTATTTAGGTATGGAAATAATATATTTTTTTCACATAGACTCATGCATAATGAGTTTTATCACATTTCTATGAGTGGACATAATTAGTTTTTTCAAAATAGATATAAATAAAATTCGTTTTCTCACAATTGTTTCCATATAATTATAACGTTTTTACGTTACCAAGTTGTTTATAAAGTTATTAAACATTTATAAGATGTATTTTATTTTAATTATATACCTTGTTTTCATGTTACATATTTTTTAAAAATACTCTAAAATTTTATGTTGTGCTCAAATGTTTTATAATTATTGAGATATAAATTATGAAATGTAATAACTTTTATGATTTATGATTGATATTTTTATGATATTATATTTAAATATGATGTTTTATTATTATCATATATAGTAAAATTATCTTTTAATAAGATATTAATCATCTTCTTCATTTATCTTTCCAGTTTATGATCAGAAACATTAGGATAAGCTTTTCCATTACTGAGTGTTTGAGATTACCCATTTCTTATGTTTCCACACCAAGGTTATAAATATTCTTATATCATATGAGTTGTCTAATCCAAGTCATATGGGAGCATTATTATGGAGTAAAGATCATAATTGTTGTAAAATAATATGCATTTGTACCTAGTCTCTAAGACACTAAAAATTTCAGTTCTTAGGTTGTGTGATTATTTGTGAGTTGAATTATTTAAATTATAAAATCAATATATTATATATTTTATTTTTAGATTGGGTAATTATAAATACTCTACCCCATTAAACATAAGAAGATACAATGATATTTTGAAACTTATTAAAATAATAACCAATTCAGGTATGAGGAAACCACTAGGGCGGTTTCATGAGTACCCACAATTAAAAAAATGTACGCATATGATAAGTTACAACATCCTTTTCATTTAGTACATGTATGGGAATATATAATGGTTTTTATTAGGGGAACTATTAGTAGTGTCTTACTGAGTATTATACTCACACCCTACATGGGCACTTTTTTTCACATGCATATATCATGATTGAAATGCATATTCGGGAGATGACACTAGTAAACGATGATGAAATAGGGATCTTGGTGTGGGATGTAGAGACTGGTCTGATCTAATTTCAATGAAAAATATTGGGTCTTCTATTTCATTATCCATTTTAATGTTTTACTATATAGTGTTATCCCATTTGGAGAATCTGCTGTATTTTATAGTGGTCTACCTGCATGAGTTATATTTGTTATTAAATTTTACTGTCATTCATGGTTTGAATTACACAGCATAACCATTGGATATAATATAATGTTTATCTGTTGTATATATGCCCAACTATTTACCTATTATTTCTTATTTTGATACTAAGGTATAACCACCCAATTTGGTATTATCATACCCTAATTTTCAGTCAACAACCTCTTGAATATATGGTGGAACACCTGAGGTCATATGACACTCAAAATAAGGTCAAAGGGTAGTGATTGGGTCAAAGATGTTACAAATTGGTATTAGACATTAATTTATTTTTTATTACTATTTGGGATGTGGTAGACATAAAAAACACTGGTTAGAACATGGGATGGAAGTTGTGCTTGTGCTTGTTCTGCACCTACATGAATAGATATCCATGTTACTAGGTAGTTGGGATTGTTTTTAATTTAATTGTTGAACTATTTTATTTGTTCCTAGAATGATTTTTTAGATTAATTAATTTATGGTGTTTCTCTTAGATCAAGTGATGGAGATATGTAATAAAGGACTAATTTTTTCATATACGATATGTACATATTGTATTTTACAACATGCATGGATATAAGGATTATTTCATGCTTAGTTAAATGGAATACCATGAAGAATGTTATAGTGATAATATTAAACTGTGTATTCTACTTGTATTTTATTAATTGACTATATCATTTTCTACAAATCCTTTAATTCAATTTAATTATAAATTTATTATTTTATTGGGTAGAATAATGACAATAATTATCATTTAGAATTCATCTATGTTGTCCACTATCAATTGAAACATTTCATATGATGAAATATATGAGAGTTTTTTGGAACAGAGATTACAAACTATTTATAATCTAATGATTTCTAGGAATATTTTTTATGATTCTATTAAATAATATAGAAGTATAAAGAGTGTCCCAAGATCTATTTAAAGAGGTGTACATATTTCTTCTATCATATATCCCATAAATATTTTATTCTCTTTCCTTAAATCTCAAGAGATACTCTCATACATTAGAAGGAAGGACAATCCCAATCAAGTGCTGAGTGATTTAGTTCAACTATGGATACACAAAAAAGGAGGGAGTCTTTTTGATTCCTAAGGTATATTTATGAATCCACTATGATAGAATATTATAGGAACAACTCTTCAGTTAAAGGAACACAAGTTCTTCATTTAATGTATATACTAATTTTGGTTTCATGCATGGTCAAATTCAACATTTTAGGGTTTTAATGTATTCTAATGAATTGAATAAGACCTCTTGGATACCTATAACCACTTTAATAGTATCAAAGCTTCCCTATGTTTTTTGATTTTTTAAATCATGGTAATTTTTTTTTGAAATTAGATATAATTATTAAAACATATTGATTTTTTTGAAAAACAATATAGAAATTTAACTATTGATAGTCATACGATATATGATATCGTAATATGTTATTGGATAATCATGTATGACATGGGATATCATAGAAAACATTACCCTTCAACTTAGTGATGTATTGATCGGATAAAAAATTGCATGAACTGAGTTAATATAGTACTCCACTTCTTAAGGTCCACCCTCTCCCGAAAAGAATGGATTTTGTTGTGATTGGAACTCGTATTTCCAGTGTACTATAGACAAATAAACTACCTCAGATCCCTGATCAAAATTTGGAATAATCCACACTAATATCACCCTAATCTGCTCATCCAACCACTTCCCAAACTCCTTTAGATAATGTGGATAACATGCTTACATTTTAACCTCTAACTATTTCTCTTAATTACATTTACACTAAGGGGTTTCCTCTAGTGAATGAATCAGTGGAACCATGTCTCCACCCTCCTTACATTCTAATAGAAGATGACTAGGTATAATCTCATTGAAAATATAAATTCCATATTCCACATACACATAAAATGAAATGAATCCCTTTTTAGTTAAATACATTGGAATATTAAATTTATATTTTCAGAGTAAGGCACAAATTTGAATTGGTTTTTCTAGACCTTTGATGGTTGTTGAAATCTTAATTTTTTGTTTTATTTTTTTTCTACCCAAAATAGCAAACACCTTGAGTTGGTGAATGTCATAGTGGACATGGTGTTCCACGGTATGAAATGGGCAATGGGAAAATGTATTGGAAAATCCATGGTTCTCAGAGGAGTATATTGTTGACCATAGCCTATGAGACGTCACTATTACCATTTTGTAGGCCATGGTGAGGTAAAACTACTTCTCATTTGAGTCCATGCCATAACACCAACTATTTTGGGCAGTGTGTGTCAAGAAAACTATGGCCAATGCTAGGCTACAACGGAGGGAATGGTAATGGCCAATGATGATCTCATTTTTTTAAATAAATTATAAAATTTTAATTTATAAATATCCTATACATATTATTAAAAATAACTATATTTTAATTAATAATTTTTTGGAATTTACATTTTAGAATGAAAAGTTTAAAAAAAATTAAATATAAATAAAAATTTATGTTTTAAAATGTCTAATATTTCCTAAGTTTGTTGTGTGTGTAGTTTATGAAAAATGGAAGGGGATGAGACTTAGAAAAAACATGTTTATGTAAAACCCTCATCGAAGGAGGTAAATACATATAGGAATCCCAGGAAGGTAACTATATCCAAGTCAATCCTCAGGAACTCTATGTTGTTTGGGTAAGCCCAAGTGCATGTCGGTGTAGTTGCAGTAGCATGTGCATATGAGGGAGTGGGCACTGCGATATAGGGTTCAGTTCCACAAGATGACATGAGAAGATCATCACTACCAGAAGTATAGAATTGAACTAAACTAACTAATTTTAAAACATAGTTATATTATTTAATGATGTATATCGGTAAATAAAGGTGTATAATTTGTTTTATAATGTTTAGAGAAATTTTAAATTAAGAAAAACCAAATATTGAATTGATTTCAGTTTCTTAGATAAGTGATGAACATACCAATAAAATATAAATCCAATTTCATGTTTTTAGTTTAAATGGTGATGTGATTTATATAAAATGAGTTCATAATTAATCTTTATAAATACTCCTATCAGTGTACTCAATATCTACTTTATAAATTCCCCATCCCCTCTTGGATACCTTGTTTAATTTATTTATAGGTGTTCAAAACCTCATTTAAACACAGTTATCCCCAACTCATGAATTTTTTATCCCATGAAAGGGATAAATAGTTGAAATTATTTAAATAGTATACCCTTATGTCACAACAGTGGATGTGTATGAGAAATGGGGTAAGTTTGAGATGATAATTAAAGGAAATACACAACTCATAAAAAAACGAATCACACACACTTTCCTAAACTAAGAACCATCCCCTTTAATTACATCTCTTGGTATATAAAATATTTACCCCATAATGATGGTCATGTGGGGATAGGAAAAATTAAAAGGAAAGTATAACAGTAGCATTAATTTATAAGATAAGCCTCCAGTATAGTCTCTCTAGTTGTCTGATTCCGATCTGAGTTAAAGACCCCTTACATATAAACCTCGTTTTATTTTTATTATTTGGAGATTTTTTATGTTTTTATAAAATATTGAAATATCTACTATTAAACTAGTAATTTTTTTGTCAATGCTTTACTCTGTCCCTTCTATCTTCTTCAAAAGGCTTTCCTTCAAATTCATAAAGGTTGGATGGGTATACTTGTTTAAGGTAACACTTAAACATATTCAAGGAAAATATTGTCCATGTGTTGGTTTCCCTTTATTTATTCCCCAAATATTATCCTAAAATCACTGATAGCCCAAACAATTTGGGTAATTGAATTTTTAGAATAAAAAAACCCTAGGATATCTAGATTTTCTCTTTTACTTCTCTCAATTTTCATAGCTGCGGTGTATTTTCTTGTCCATGATTCAACCACCTTCTTTGTCAATACCCTTCGTTATTCCATTTTCACACTCACCATGGTGGAAAAAGAATCCTACACAAAAACTATCTTCTTAAACATTTCAACTATTGGGACTATGAAATAGTATTTTGGATGATTTCTATAGGCCATAATTATAACAACCTAGTCTTAATGCACATAGAAATTACATAATTTTTGAGGATTAATAAATGAAATTAAAAAAAAACCCAAAAACAATATTAGTTTGGTTCCTTTGGAACCATGGATAAAAAATATTCTAACTCAGTGAAAGTCCTTCAATGTGTCCCAAAAATATATTCCTCCTTAGTAATTATTTAGAAAAACCTTTATTCGTAACCTGGGGAAAGGAACATAAGAAATGAGTGAGCTCAAATTCTTAGTAAGGGTAAATAAAGGAAACACATAAGCATAATACGAAAATAAGGCTATGAGAACATGATCATATCATTAGGAGATCATACCGTACACATGAATGATTATAAACATGAATCGTTGGATAAATATTAGAAGTTAATAATACATGAATCAGAATATAATCAATAACATAAGTATAAATAGGTTCAATTATTATGTTAAGTACATGAAATCACGCCCTCATATAAACTTATGGAAATGCAACCAGTTCCACTCATTTTTTTGGGAACATGAAATTATGTTCACTCATAACATTGTGAACATGTAATCAGCTTCATTCATAAGTAATTTACATTGAAGGAAGTCTATGCATAACATTGTGAACATGTAATCAGGTTCACACATAACTTATAAACACATAATATTGTTTACAAAATACACTATGAACATGTAATTAAGTTTATACATAAACTTATGGACATGAAACCAGGTCCATACATAAAACTGTGAACATGTAATCATCTTCACACACAACATTTATACTCACGATTCATCCACCATTACCCAATGAATTTGAGGGAAACATATGTCCCATCCATCATATAATAACTCATACATACATGTGATACAAGATAATAATATTTTCTTCATATCATGACCCAAAAAACGATCATATCATAACCAATGAAATGAAATGGGTATCCTAAACCATTAATCAGGTCATAAGATATGATTAATATATATGTATCATAATCATTTCATCCTAGAATTACCCATGAAAGGAAGAAGGTTTCGTAATAATTTATCGCTATATATCCTATAGAATAGAAATAGTTTTAATAAGAGTATAACCCATGGAATAGGAACATGTTTCATAAATATACAACATATAGATGAGGAATAGGTTTTATAAACATATATCCCATGAAATAAAAATTAGTTTTCATAAACATTATGCCATAAAAAATACCATTCAGATAAACCATATGAGAGGATCCTTTTTATCATTTCCCAAAATGGAATTATTAACATTAATGCACGTCTTCAATGATGGAAAATAATGTTGAGATATCCTTTAAAAACATTTCTTGACAAAAATATCCTTTCTTATTAGAAAAAGACTTTTTAAAACATAAACCATTTTGAAAAAAATTTTCTTTGACAATAATTTTAACATATATAAAAGAATATTTGATATCATTTAAATCCTTCTCATTGAAAACAAAAAATTTTTAAAACCTATAAAGGATATTTTTAAAATCATTTAAAAAACATTTTAAATATAAAACCGTTTTTGAAATTATTTTTGAAAGAAACATAAAAAAAATAATTTCCCGATTATTAGGAAAAATTATCTTTTAAATAAAAAAATAACTAGTGATATTTAAAAAAAATAACCAAGGGATTGATGTTCATTATTGTGGGTAAATCAATGCATTCTGAACATTCCTTTTGTAGTGTAAAAAAGTTTAGAAAAGTGCCTTGACCTGAAAATGACAAGAAGATTCTATTTTTAAAAACCATTTTTTAAAAGGCCAAACATGGGGAAATTGTATTTTAAAGATCACTATAGATAGTATAATATTCTTTTAATCCTTTTATAAAACATTTTTTTTAAGGAATAGATATTTTTGACCATAGAGAGAGGTAAATTTAGACTTTTTTAAAAACACTTTCTTGATCATCTTATGTACCAAAGGGTGAAAAAATGGTACTATTACTTGTATATAATATGAATAATCAAAAGGTAAAAATAATAATAATATTTCTTTAAATATGGATCATAATATTTCATCAATGAGAACATCATCATTAACAATCTCGAGAAATGGGGAGATTGTAGCTATAAAATGTTACCAATTTGGTAACATTAGATTAAAGTAAGATGAAAATGAAGATTTTAAAATAAGGAAAAATATAATGAAAATAATTAAATTTATGATATAAAATTTCAAAAGGCAGCACATATACCACATCAAAAAATATAGGTGAGTTCCATGACATATGTCTCAAAGAAAGAAAATTGAGACAAAATTTATTTACCGATTTGGTAACCATTAAAACAGAAACCCCATAAAAGGAATATCATAAAATGGATATGTAAATTTGCATTAATTTAATTAAAATTATCATATAATTAATATATTGTCATTATACACACCACACAAAAGAAATTAGTGGTGAATAAGTAATGGATCTCACGAATATAAAAAGAGAGATGAAATTCCCTTACCCTATGTATTGACTCTCTTCATACTCATAAAAACCTCATGTATAATAAACAAAAGTTTATTATAAATATTTTATATAACCAAATAATTATATCTCGTAACATATATGGTTTTATTGGGACTTTGTATTAACCTCTTATTAACAATTCCAAGCTATGTTATTGCTTCAGGTAATATCCTCTTCGTTTTTCCCACGTGTATTAATTTGTTATATTATTGGTCATTATACTTATATCATGATTTATAGAATGTATAACATGATATAAATATCATTTATATTCATTATAAATTTATTTATAATAATATATATAATATTGAAACATGAAATGCAATACACCGTTTATGGAGATGGTAGGCCATACGTACGCATAAACACTATTTCTATTTTTATTTATAACACTGAATGAAATAAATGAAATAAATTAAATGATATATATATATATATAATATCATTAAATTAGATATAATATATCATATATAAGATATAATATCACTGAACCTATCATTAATACATTCCATGTAGTACGTAAACAAATCACATCAATTTGAGGACGCGGTAGTCCACACTTCCCTAAACAAAATTATCATCTTTACAGATGATGGAAAGTATAAAGGTATGTTTTATAAAATAATATAGAATCATGAGGAAATAATATATATAATCTATATAATATATAAATAATTTTTCCATCATAATTCCAAAACATGAAATGGGGAAAATGAAAAATAAACAATCATCATATCTTGAGGCTGTAGTTCTCCATACACATAAACAGTACGTTTGTTACCCATTAGATTAAGTGTGTTTAAGTTTAGATAAAACACTTAGTATAAAATCATCTTAGTATATTTAGGATAGTATTTTTATTATATAATAATGTAATAATAATATTTTTGTGGGTCGAGGTTGAAAATAAAACAAAGAAGCTTGAGAAAGGATGTTACCTCTTGTTTGGGTAACTCTACATCGTTTAAACCAAAGAGTTTACATGGATGGATTTATTCAAAAATAGAGGCCTAGATAATTATTTTATGGATCTTGGGATGTTTATTTGGTAGATAATGGATTAAATTAAGAGTTTTGATAGGTGTGAAGAATAGGGAGAGGTGGTGGCCTTTTATAAGGGAGGGAAAGGACACACCTGGCATTTTCTGATGAAACATTAGGTGTACCCACATTTTTACTCAAAAATATTCTTAAAATACCAAAAAACTCAATTATGTGAGGTATATGGCCTAAATATTTCCATAAAATGGTTTTTTTTACTTTTTTATAGGTCAGTTTGTCCCTTACGATTAAGGTTTATAACCTTGTTGAGCTTAATTTTACACCAATCACTGTAATTAATTTTAATAACATTCACTCTTATTTTTGTTCAAAAAAATAAATTTATAAATTTATAATATAAATATAATACTTATTACCACCATGTTGTCTCTTTATCAAAATTAAAATCACAGAAGTGGAAAAATTATGTTTAATGCTAATCTCACAGATGTGGTAATTAAGTGAGTTTTTAAAGTTAGGATGTTCAAAAATTTCATTAATTTATTATATATAAATCAAACAAAAAATGATTAAAATTATCTATATTGTATTATTAGTTGTATAATTAATATATTATGACTTTAAAACTAACATAAAATATAAATTAACTATATAAAAATTATATGAAAATGATGTTTTGAATTGAAATATGTATTTTTCACTATTCCTTCAAAAATAAAGTTTCATAGAAAAATACAATAATTCACTCTAATATAATTTTAGAATTATGAATCAAAAAATGAATTTTATTTTATCAATCTAAATTTCAAAAATTTCCTAAAATTAATTTTATTTTTTACATAGAAGGCCATTTTTTACTAAGTCCCCTCCCTTATCATTTCCCTTATACAACACGTAACACACTTAGAAAATATAAGACGTTGTAAAAAATTAATTTTTATTCATTTATTTTTCACAATATTCATTCTAGAATGTAAATTCCAAATAATGATTATTCTTAATTAATATGTGGGTATTATAAATAAAAAATATATGATATTTATGAATTCAAAATTCAAAATTTATGCACAAAACGATCACATCAAGTCCCCTACACTTAAACCATGATTCTCATCAAGAATAAATCTCGAATAATAATTAAAAAAGGGAACCCCCACTCTACCAATATTATAAATTCAAAATTAATGTTAAAAAAATTATAAATGGGGGAAATTAATTTCCAAATGTCACAAAAATGATGTGATTCCAAATCCTCAATTGACACAATATATTTTATATTCCTAATGGAAAATTATGGTACTTCTCATCTCTTGCATTAAAGTATTTTAATTCATCATTATTAACATTCAAAGTTCTTATATGCCTCACTGTTTTTTCTTCTCTCATTACCCAATGTATAATTTAAATATGATGCTTTATTAATACCCTGAGTACATTTAAAAACATATGAATTTGAGGATTATATAATTTATCCATTCATTAGAGACAAATATCACTATAAATCAAGAGGACATTAGAATATGGATAAAATATTAATGAGGTTATGGTATGGTAGGAAATTGATGAATAAAAAATTAATCTTAAAAAGGACGGTTATTTTATGTTATTCATAATGATAAACAAAGAAAACCGAATGTAATTCTACAATTATAAATTAAATCCTCAATACATCCTAAATCTAAATTTAAGGACATGATTAATAAAAACAAATAGAATAAGTTATGCCTCTATTTTTTTTTCTTTTTCAATTTTTGATATTAAAAAAAATTATTTAGGATATGTCTCACATCCATCACCCACCCCAAAATGATAAAAATCATTTTCCAAGTGATGGTGATTTTTGACCCTCCGTAACTCAACCAATAGTTTCCAAAAAAAATTCCCATTTTCCTTTTTAAGAGGGGTAAAGAATAAAAATAGTGAATAAAACATGAATAATATTCCCAAAATCCATTGATACACCCAAGAAATTCTTCCAAATAAAGAATATCCCTTTTCCATGATATCCCTCTCCCCCAAAATTGAAATTTTAAAATCATGAAAAACACTATAGTATGGGTCAGAATGGATAAATTATCATGGAATGTGGCTATTACTATAAAAATAAATTAATTTCCTCTAAGGGATAAAAATGAGATTAATGTTATGTAGGTATCAATGATATTGGATAAATAAAAAAAATACCTCAATCCATTTAAATTTTTAAGTATACAATCATCATTTTAAAAAGTTCAAATTGAAATCCTAGTCTGTAACATATCCCGAGTGTTATCAATAAATTTACTAAGAAATGTTTAAAAAAATATTCAATAAACCTATCAAGAATAATATAATGTAACAAAAATCATTCACTCATGGCATGTATCATAAAAAAAAATTAATCAATCTGATCTTCCAAAATTTAAAGAATGAGAATATGGAAGGGAATTTTCATCTTCATGTGAAAAAAAAACGATTCATTTATTCAAGTTCTTATGATTCACTCAAACAATCCACTCTACCCATCTTATTAATTCATTTACATCAACTTTAAATTCAATACAAGACATCATGGGGTTCCTATAAATATTAGTATCATTGAACAAATTTAAAGAAATTTTCTAAATGCAGGATTTCAATTTTTAAATCTCCAAAATAGATAATAAAAAATACCAGAGCGTATAAGTATGTAATGAACATTAAAGCTTACTCCACCTTTTCATGAAGATATAATTTTAGTCCATTGGCTTGCTAAAATATTCCATGTACCTTAAAT